>CAMQGK010000201.1:477500-1677500 GCA_947000775.1 Pterois miles | reverse complement strand
TACGACCGTTTTCATGATTTTTTTCAACATCAAAAAATTTGCATTTTCATCGAAAAATTTCTACATACATGCCGTTTTTTTTTTTTTTGTAAAATTTTACAACATTTCCCAAAATGAGTTTTTTTCACCATAGAATCATTTTACATGCTCTAATACGACCGTTTTCATGATTTTTTTCAACATCAAAAAAATGTGACGTTCTCATCGAAAAATTTCGACATACTATACTATGCCGTTTTTTGTAAAATTTTAGATTTCACGAAATGACTTTTTTTCATCATAGAATCATTTTACATGCTCTAATACGACTGTTTTCATGATTTTTTTCCAGCATCAAAAAAATTTGACGTTTTCATAAAAAAATTTCGACATACTATACTATGCCGTTTTTTTTTTTTTTTTGTAAAATTTTAAAACATTTCCCAAAATGACTTTTTTTCACCATAGAATCATTTTACATGCTCTAATATCGACCGTTTTCATGATTTTTTTCAACATCAAAAAAATTTGACGTTTTCATCGAAAAATTTTCGACATACTATACTATGGCGTTTTTTTTTTTTTTTTTTTGTAAAATTTTACATTTCCCGAATTGACTTTTTTTCACCATAGAATCATTTTCCATGCTCTAATACGACCGTTTTCATGATTTTTTCTCAGCATCAAAAAAATTTGATGTTTTCATCGAAAAATTTCGACATACTATACTATGGCGTTTTTTTTTGTTTTTTTTGTAAAATTTTACATTTCCCGAAATGACTTTTTTTCACCATAGAATCATTTTCCATGCTCTAATATGACCGTTTTCATGATTTTTTCTCAGCATCAAAAAAATTTGACGTTTTCATCAGAAAAGTTCGACATACTATACTATGGCGTTTTTTGTAAAATTTTACATTTCCCGAAATGATTTTTTTTCACCATGTCAAAAATTTCGTGAAAGAAATGTCATAGTATAGTATGTCGAAAATTTCATGAAAAAAGTCCTAGTATAGTATATCGAAAATTTCGTGATAAAAAGTCATAGCATTTCAAAGATTTTGTGAAAAACAGTCATAGCATAGTATGTCGAAAATTGCGTCTAAAAAGTCATTGTATAATATGTTGAAAATTTCGTGAAAAAAAGTCATCGTATAGTATGTTGAAAATTTTGTTAAAAAAGTCATAGTATAGTATGTCAAAAATTTCATGAAAAAACGTCATCGTATAGTATGTCAAAAATTTCGGGAAAAAAATGTCATAGCATTTCGAAAATGTCGTGGAAAAAAGTCATAGTATAGTATGTTGAAAATTTCATGGAAAAATGTCTTAGCATACTATGTCAAGAATTTCAGATAAAAACGCCATAGTATAGTATGTCAAAAATTTCTTGGAAAAAAGTCATAGTATAGTTTGTCGAGATGAGTGATAAAAATGTTATACTACAGTATGTCGAGAAGCTTGATAAAAACGTCACAGTATACTATGTCGAAAAAATGTTAAAACCTCATAGTATAGGATGTCGAAAAAAGTGGTAAAAACCTCAGTGTAGTACGTCGAGAAAAGTGATTAAAAAATCTTAGTTTAGTATGTCAAGAAAAGTGATAAAAAAAAGTCATACTATGTCGAAAAAATTATTAAAAAGTCATAGTATACTATGTCGAAAAAAATGTTAAATATGTCATAGCATATGTCAAAAAAGTGATAAAAACGTCATAGTATGGTATGTTGAGAGAAGTGATAAAAAAACGTCACAGTATACGATGTCAAAAAACTGTTAAATATGTCTGTATTATTTTAAAAAAACGGATAAAATATTATACATATTATATATGTCGTGAAAAGTGGTAAAAACGTCATAGTATAGTTTGTCGAGAAAAATGATAAAAATATCATAGTAAAGAAAGTTGAAAAACTGATAAGGAAGACGTTATCATTTGTTAAAAAAAAGTCTTAAAAACATCATAGTATAGTTTGTTGATAAAAACTAAAAACGTCATAGTATAGTATGTCGAGAAACGTGATAAAAACGTCTTAGTATACGATGTCGAGAAAAGTGCTAAAAATGTCATAGAATAGTATGTCAAAAAAAAGTTAAAACATAATAGTATAGTATGTTGAAAAAAGTGGAAAAACTGCATAGTGTAGTATGTCGCGAAAAGTGATTAAAAAAGTCAGTATAGTATGTCAAGAAACGTGATAAAAAAAAGTTACACTATACTATGTCGGAAAAAGTGGTAAAAACGTCATAGTATAGTATGTTGAGAAAAATGATGAAAATATCATAGTATAGTATGTTGAAAAACTGATATGAAAGTCATGTTATAGTTTGTTTTAAAAAAAGTGATAAAAACATCATAGTATACTATATCGAAAAAAATGTTAAATACATCATATTATTGTATGTCAAAAAAGTGATAAAAACATTATAGTATAGTATGTCGTGAAAAGTGGTAAAAACGTCACAGTATACTATGTCGAAAAAAGTGATAATTCAACCATTCTATTCTATGTCTTTACCACTTTTTTCGAATTAGTATAGTATGACTATTTTACTACTTTTTTAGACACACTAAAATCTGACGTTTTTTAAAAAGAATATATAATGACTTTCTTATCACTTTTTTCGGCATAATATACTATGACTTTTCCTATCACTTTTGTCGATATAGTACAGTTTGACATTTTTTTACTATAACTTTTTTTTAACAAACTATATTATGAAATTTTTATCACTTTTTTTCGACATAGTATACTGTTTTTATCACATTTCTCGACATACTATGCTTTGATGTTTTTAGCCCTTTTTTCAACACAGTATAGTATTTTTATCACTTTTTAAAACATACTATAATATGACTTTTCATATACTATAAAATTATGTTTTTGTCACTTTTTGACAATATAATATGATGTTGTCGCCACATTTTTAACATACTATACTATACTTCTTATTTCACTTTTATCGACATACTATACTATGACATTTTTATCACTTTTTAAGACATACTATACTATGACGTTTTAACACTTTTTTGGCATAGTATAGTATGACATTTTAAATCACTTTTTAAAACATACTACAATGACTTTTTCATCACTTTTTTGACATAATACAATATGTCCTATAACCTCTTTATGACACACCATAGACTTCTTATCACTTTTTTCGATATACTATAGTTTTACATTTTTTATCACTTTTTCAGACATACTATAATTTTTCTAATAAACTATAATATGAATTTTAAATCACTTTTTTCGACATAGTATAGTATGACTTTTTAATCACTCTTTTAGACATAATAAAATATGATTTTTTTAAACAAACTGCAATACGACTTTTATCACTTTTGTCGACATACTATACTTTACATTTTCAACACTGTTTTTGACATACTTTTGTATGACTTTTTTAATCACTTTTCAAGACATCCTATAATATATAATATGTTTTTATCACATTTAACACATGACTTTTAAATCACTTTTTTCAACATAGTATGGTATGACATTTTTAATCACTTTTCTTGACATACTATCCTATGATGTTTTTTCACCTTTTTTTGACATACTATACTGTAATGTTTTGAAAACGTTTTTCCACATAGTATAGTTTGACTATTTTTTTTTACATTTTTAGACATACTATGACTTTAGCTTTTTTTATACATAACGTTTTTCACTTTTTTAAACATATAGTATGACTTTTTAACAAACTATAATACAACTAAATAATTTTTTAGACATACTATATTATGACTGTTTTCAAATGCTATAGTATGACTTTTTCATCACTTTTTTCGACATAGTGTAGTATGACATTTTTTAATCTTTTTTTAGATATACTATAATATGACTTTCTATCATGTATCTTGACATACTATTGTTTGATTTTTTTTCATTTTTTGACAAAATATATTGTGACTTTTTTCACATACTATTTTACAAATTTTTATCACATATGTCGTCATACTATGCTATGACTTTGAATTGATATAATAATTAATTAATTATAATAAAGACATTATTCTATGATTTTTAACACTATTTTTAATATACTATACTATGTCTTTTTATATTATCTTATCACTTTTTTGACGTACTATATACTATGACTTTAACATAATATAAATTGACTTTTTATCACTTTTTCTACATACTATACTATGATTTCTATTTGACATAATATAATATGACCTTTTTATCACTTTTTTGACATACACATTTTATGTCACTTTTTAGACATAATAAAAAGGAAATGGGTATCAATCTTTGTGCATTTTGTCATATTTTTTGGGTCATGGCTATGTGAAAGGACAATAGATTAGACACTGATTGTCAAGTTTACATGATCAAAATTTACTAATCAAAAATGATCACAGTATACCAGTGCAGTAATTCAAAAATATTTGTGGAATAATATGACAGAAATAGATAGACAGATGCCTGACAAAAAAAAAAAATCACTCAGATATTAATCTTATTAAACAACAGCTAAAACAACAAAATGAGGATGTTTTAACTGATATGACATCACAGGAATGTTAAGCTTTGTCACATGACCTTTTTTTTTTTTTTTACATAATATACTATGACTTGTTTGTCACTTTTTTCATCATACTATACTATGACTTTTTTGACATACTATACTATGACTTTTTATCGCTTATTTAAACATAGTATAGTATGATATTTCTTATCACTTTTTTCGACATACTATACTATGACTTGTCGTAACATCATATCATTTTAATTTTTTAACACTTTTTGGCATACTATATTATGTTTTTTTGACATAATATAATTTGACTTTGTAAACACTTTTTTAAACACACTATACTATGACTTTTTTATCACTTTTGTTGACATACTATACTATGACTATTTTAACACTTTTTTCCACATATTAGACTATGACATTTTCATTTTGGCGACATATATTATGACTTTTTTTAATCACTTTTCTAACATAATATAGTACGATATTTTTATCACTTTTTTGACATACTATATATGTAGGTTTTTGACATGACTTTTTTGACAAAAGTGATAAAAGTCATCCTATAGTAAGTCTTTTAAAATGCTAAAAAAAAGTCATACTATACTATATCGAAAAAAGTAATAAAAGGTCATAGTATATTATGCCGAAAACAGTGATAAAATAGTCAGTATAGTATGTTGAAGAAAGCAATAAAAAAAAGTCATAGCATAGTATCTCCAAATAAAGTGATTAAAAAAAAGTAATAGTATCGTGTTGAAAAAAATCATATTATGGTATGTCAAAAAATTGGTAAAAAAGTCATAGTATAGTATGTGGAAAACAGTCAGATTATACTATGTCAAAACAAGCGGTACAAAAGTCCTAGTATAGTATATAAAAAAGTGATAGTACATTGTGTCAAAAAAATCTTAGTATTTTATGTTGAAAACAGTGAAAAAAGTCATACTATATTATGTTAAAAAAAAAGTCATATTATGTATGTTTAAAAGTGGCAAAAAGTCGTACTATAGTACAGTGAAAAAAAGTCATATTATGGTGGGTCAAAAAAGTCATAACGTAGTATATTGAAAAACATCCTTTTATAGTGTTAAAAAAAGTGATGACACGACATTAAGTAAACCCTATAGCATTATGAATATTTATGGGTGTTTATACCTATAATCATACAGTGCAATAAGCAGATTATAATTTTAAGTGTTACCACATTGGTCTGCTATTAATCAAAAAAATCTGAAAATACCCCCCAATAATATTGTAATGCTTCACCTCATGTAACAGGCAGCAGCCCAAAGGTCCAGAATCTTTAAACAGGCAATAGTCCAAAAACACCAGCGGTTCACATTTTGACTCATACATTTTTGACTCCAAAAGTTGATATATGGACACTTTTTTTTTTTCTTTTTTTTACAAGTAAATCTACAGCCATGCTAACCCCGTTATGAGGTTGTACTGTACTATGCTACCAATTGATAATTAGTGCTAGGATGCACAACATAACTAAAGCTGATGGGAATGTCAATACTTTTAAACAAGAAAATCTACAGCCATGCTAACCACTCTGTGAGGTTGCACAGTATCATGCTAACATTCGCTAATTAGCATTAGGATGCACATCACAGCTAAAGCTGATGGGTATGTCAGTACTTTTCAACATGAAAATCTACAGGCATGCTTACCGCTCTGTGAGGTTGCACAGTATCATGCTAACATTCGCTAATTAGCATTAGGATGCACATCACAGCTAAAGCTGATGGGTATGTCAGTACTTTTCAACATGAAAATCTACAGGCATGCTTACCGCTCTGTGAGGTTGCACAGTATCATGCTAACATTCGCTAATTAGCATTAGGATGCACATCACAGCTAAAGCTGATGGGAATGTCAGTATTTTTCAACATGAAAATCTACAGGCATGCTTACCGCTCTGTGAAGTTGTACCTAATTAGCATTCAGATGCACATCACATCTAAAACTGATGGACCCACATTGCCATCCCTAAAGCTGCTGCTAGCGTCGCTAAAAACATTATTCCTCAAGAACATGCTGACCAAATACACTGACACAACTAGGTGCATTTGCTACTTTTATTTATTTGAAGGACTGCAATATTGAAGCTGATTGTAGATTGATGCACGTGACCAAAGAGCTATGACAGTGCAATAGAAGATTTTGTGAAATAATAACACTGTGTGGTGCTTGAATGTGATAGCAATTAACTGTGAATACAAGTAATTCTGATACATCAACAAAAACTTTCATGTCCCATTTCAAATGGCCCATTTTAATTTCTCAGTTTATATACAAATCATATTACTGTATGTTCAGTTTTAACTAGGTGCTGCTGGGAGGATATAATGTGGTGCAATTGTCAGACAACAGTACAGAATACAATATATTGGTGGTTTAATTAGATTTGAAAAACCTAACCCACAAACAATCTGTACATCTCCTGTGTACAAGTATCCATGTGAGAACAGGTTAGTCTGTATACAAGGAAAACTAATCTGTCATAAATGGTGCACATGAATACATTTAAATTTTGTGGTGACCTGTGCACTGTCGAATGCAAAGGAAGACATCATGAAACCTCTAGGAAAAGCACTAACTGATGGTCAAAGTTTCAGCTTTGCAGAAGCAGAAAACCAAATTGAGAGATGATGTTGAAACTGATGCACGGAACGAGGAACGGTTTTAGTTTCTCTTGATTTGCCAGGAAAATTATCCATTCAAATCAGAAGCCTAAAATAGTAATTTTGCACAGAACCAACTGCTTGCCAAGTCACTTCCTCAGGCCTTTAGAAAAATAGTCAATGATTCATAAAAGCAATTCACTGAGCAAGTCATGTCAAGTACATGACTATAAAATTACCGACATCTGAGGCTGTTAGAGCACAGTAAATACGAAAGAAATTAACATAAAAGTCAAGATTTACATTGCAGTCATCGCCTTACTGCAGTGCGCCAGAGTTATCAATGATTTCTAGTTTGTTACATCTAATGAACTGAAAAAAGGCACATCACATTTCTCAAGCTGACACTTAAACCAGACATCCCTCAGAAAAGCATATTCAGTGAATTACATGAAACCTCACAATCATTTACGTGGTACACAGCAATGTACCCGACCATTTCTCAACACAAGTCAGTATACAGCTTGCCTGGGGGATGATCTGTAACAACCTTGAGGAATATCTCCCATGAGATCTGATGTCAAAGGAAATGTTCTTCATTATTTACAGCAACTGTGTTTAAGGCAACCCAGCTTTTCTTCAGTGAAACCAGTTTTTCAGCAAATTGGCCCGGTGACCAGCTTTGCATTGGCCATAGCTACAACACATTTGACTTATCCTGATAAGAGAAGGTTAGAGACCAATATTTGCACCCAATTACTAGGCTATGCATTAGAGGTTGACTACAAATATTCTCACTGTACAATGCTAAACCGATCAAAGAGCAAATTTGCCTAAAACATTTACACTTCCACAATAAAATTTATGACAGGAGATTTTCTATTGTGTTTCTTTTTGAACCTTTGTTGTTTTTAGTTGTCGCTGATATATCTTGGCTTTCAAAAGAAATTTCTTTGTCCAAGATCAGAAGACCAACAAGAGGTTTATAAGTTTCTCCAGAAATCAGGAGCAAGTGTTGAGTGGAGCTTCATCATCTTTCTTAATTTGCCATCCATTTCCTTCTGTAAATGTTCAGGTTTGTGTTAAGAGGACTGTATGCTGAGGAAGAAACAGATAAAATCAAAATGCTTTGGTCCATGCATGAACTATGTTGGCTGTTAAGGTTCGAGTATTCCAGAGCACACATGTTGGCGGCTCATATCCTAGCAGTCTGGGGGATTGGAGTCCTTGTTTGCTTCTATCCGTTCTCCTTCCACAGTACTAAGTGAATGCTATGGTCGGGCATGCTGGTGGCGAACACCAGTCCAGAGTCATTGTCTCCGTCCAGGCCGTTGAGCCAGGAGGTCACACCGGCCAGGAAGCTGGATCCACGTTTGGATTTTCTGTAGGCTGGTAGAGGCCAGCGGCCTGAGATAGCCTCTGTTCTCAGGTCCATCACATACAGGAAGTGGTTGTCAAAAAGGAGCGCGAACACTTCGCCAAAGCTGAGCAGGGACAGGTTAGCGGGATCCTGGGTTTTTATCACCCTAGGAACATGAAAACACGCTGGATTAAGAGGGCCGGGAGAAGTGGCATCATGTTGTCGTAACAATGGCGTCCTGTTGGAGAACTCTAGACTCGGGTCCCGTCGCCAAATCACGTCTTATCACGAGTGTTTACCGCACTTCCTCATCAATAAATAATGTCTACGTGCCACTGTATTATATTATATAAGTGTATTGTTTTAGCACACTTATTGTTAATAAATACAGTAGCCTACTGAGTGTATATATTTAATACACTGTATCATGTCCATGCCACACGACCACCACTAATAACACCAAGGTAAACAATTCAACTTAAATATTTCCACCCAACTGCAACTAATAAAAGTAGGTAATGTGACGTAAAGCAGCAAATAACTTGTACTAACCTGAGTTTGCCATCATTAACTAGCTACGCTAATGTCATTAGCAAACTATCGTTAACAAAACAACAAAAGAAAAAAAATATTATTTGTTAATAGCAAACTAACGATATTAGCATAGCTAGTAAACGTTTGCAAAATCATAAGGTTGGTACAATTTATTTGCTGCTTAACATAAGTTACAGTTATCAAAATATTAAATTGTGTATTATTTGCTTTGGTGTTCTTGGTGGAGGTTGCGTGGCTTATTCAGGAAAATAAAGGTAATAAAAGGTCAAAAATTAATATATTTTGTGGTTTCACTGTTTTTTGTCCAACAGGTCATATTTGTTATTAATTATCATCATAAATAAATGATAGCGCTCTGTGCAGCAGCGGAGGCAGGGCTTCGGCACTCTGCGGGAATGAACATGTTGATGATGATGATATAACGGCCGTTAATACTGAATAAACTGAGCTATATATTTGCATGTCCACTAATATTCAGCACCATCACAGCTCAAACATGCCCCGACCCCCCTTCACAGCACCACCTCACTCATTCTGCACTGTCTCAGCAGAATCTCCCAGTCACCCATCTTATTTTCATCACTGCAACTGTCCACATCAGCAATGTCACAGCCTGTTTTTCACTCACACTTACCTGTTAGGCAAATACTATCAGTTGCACACTCTCAATCTCCTTAACCCAACCCTTTATAACACATTTTTTTGTACTGTCTGTGGTTTCATTGTTATTCTGTTTATATTTATTAGTTACGTACTTTGTGGCATCTGCTCTAGGAAGGTGCTACATAAATGAGCTGTTTGAATTCTACAATTAAAGTAATGTACAATGGCAATAGAGCGTGTTTTGTCATGTGTTTTACCTGAGAATCTCAAAACTGGCAAAGTCCCACTGGTATACTCCGAGGTCAGAGCTGCAGACTATGTAGCGTCCATCGAACTGCAGGCGAGGCTGAAGGCTGATGCTGCGGTCCTCTGACACCGACAGCGTCTTCAAACACTTGCAGTTGATTTCTCTCCCTAAAGGCCAGACCTGCAGAGGGAACACAGTGTTAACTCCATCTTATGGGCTCATCAGGTAAAGCAGCTTACACATAAGAACGAAACCTAAGCAATGATAAACGTTTCTTTAATCTTCAAAATTGAAAACACAAGAAACGGCTGAAGATAGGTGCATTACCTTAATTTCATACTTGTCAGCACTTAGAAGGATATGATCACCAGGACTGTGCACCATAGATTCTACTTCACTTTTCTGTAGAAGCACCTGAGGGGAGATAACAACATAAGATACAGGTTTCAAAACACAGGAAGCACTTCATGGCTGAACTCTGATCGTGTCAGTTTATGGGGCTGTACCGAATTACTTTTTTTTTTTTTTTTATACACGTAAAGCCTCTGTTGCCTTGTGAACCTTTGAATGTTTGACGTCATCACCCTAAAATAAATCTTCAATCTGAATAATATGATTCAGCGGATTAAAATAAGTAAGTCTATTTTTATAAAACCAACTTTTTTAATGATATAACTCGTCAGTTTCGTCAAAATAAATACATGTAAGCGCAGACTGAGGACTGAGCAGAGCGGCGCTTGCTGTGTGTATGCATTTCAGAGAGACAAAAGCATCCACCAAAAGTTTCTTTCCAAGAAACTAAAAGGTTCTTTCATTCCACTGTTGTCTACATTTCCACTGCTGTCTAAAGGCCTGCAAAGACTTGGTTCAAATTAGTCCGCTGATGTGTGAAAAAGCAACATGACACGAGGCGAGGGCTGCTGATGGTCACAGGGCTAAATGCACTCTGCAACCTTTTCAGTTTGACTGCCTGTTTCCTCCAAAAAACTTGGTGGAAAAAAATAAACTTTAGAAAAACGATGATATTGACTGACTGATGCTTGTTGGATGTAATGAATGAAAGGCAGAGGAGGAAAACAAAACTAAGAGCATCTGTCTACACAGTAAAACATCTGTTGAGTGATGTAATTAATTTGTACTTTAGAGTGTAACTGTAACTTAATTTAGACCCTGGTTCCTGTAGTCAAAATGCACAGAGTTCCCCAAAAGGCTCCTAGCGAGTGACAGAGAGAAGGAAACAGGAGGTGGACTATTGCACACAATGTTTCTGCAAGTTATTAATAACTCAGAATGCAATATTAGTATACCCTATTAGTGTACCCTCATCTTTATCTGTAACTGTGCAGAAATACAGGCTTTAAACTGAATAGATATGCAAGAAAAAAAAAGCTGCGCAGGATTTGAATGTTGATTCAGAATGCGGATGTCAGTGTTCGGTACAGCCCTGTCAGTTTGTTTAGGCTTCATTTTTTACTTTTAGCACTGCTGAGGAACTAACACTCAGGCAGTGAACTCATATATAACAAAGGCAGCGTTAAATTACTGACATTTCAGTATTGAATACAATGTGTCAATTAATTTTTGCATGAATAACATGAAACTCATTTCCTTTAATGAAACTTCCGACTACGCTGGATGAGCTGACCTTGGTGACCCACTCAGTGTGTCCAGTCAGAGTGTTGAGACAGGCTCCAGCAGACAAAGCCCAGACCTTCACGGTGAAGTCTGCAGAGCCGCTGACCAGCACGTCCAGCTCATCGTTGTAGTCCACGCTGAAGACTGAGAAGACACACAACATGTTTCCAGGCTCAAATGTCTTTTTAAAAATCAGTTGCAAAAAAGGATTATTCGTCAAAATGTCATCATGTCAAATGAACTTAAGTGTTTCAAATATTGGGAAATGGCTGCTTACAAAAACAAAATCAATCACACATTTGTAAATTTTGCTTTTCCAATTTACAGATGATAGAGATTAACTGATAGCAGAATGTATGCCCCTAAACAGAAAAGGTTTTGCAGAGTTCAAGGTCCAAGCTGCTGGATTACGGCAAGTTCCATTTAACTGCGTTTGGTTGATTTGGATTATTGTACACATATGAAGTTTTTTTTTTTTTTTTTTTTTTATATGCATACTTGAACTCTGTACACTGCGATGAAATGTGCTTTTAAATAAAGTTTTGCCTGCTTTTACTTATTACACTAAATATCCCAGAGCAAATATTTGCTGAACAACCAACCTGCTCCTGTGTGGCCACGGAACTGCTGGGTTTTAGCTCCTGTGCTCCACTCCCAGCATGCAATGGTGTTGTCAAAGGACCCAGTCACCAGCTTCTGTTCATCAAATTTCACTGTGGCGCAGGTGTGTGTCTGAATTCCGTAAATGCACTGCCCAGTGCGCACGTCCCATAACTTGGCAGAGAGGTCATCAGATCCTGAAAAATAAGAGGACATCTTTGTTTTTGCTGCAAGCTCTAACACACCTCTACTGTATAACACCGCATCCAGACCGACACTGAGACTTGGGTCAAACCTTCTCTCAACGTGAATTGGCTGACCCTCCTTCACATTCTCAGGACTTAAAATTTTGTGATAAAGGCACTTTGCTGATGCCCAGAAACGTCCTGAACTCAGCAAAATAAGAGGAAATAAGAATACAGCAAGTTGTTTGCAAGTTGTTTGTGGGATGCATTTTATCATCTTATCAGAACCAGATCAGTTATATCATATACAATATATCATTTATAGTAGATTTTCACTGTGTTTTCTTGCCAGATTTGCCCACAGTATGTAGAAAAATAGACCGTGCTGTGCGAAGTGATTTCCATGGGCAGCGAAAGGATGCGGGCAGCAGTTCTCTGAATCTCTCAGCGCTTCCAAGGATCGGCTTATCGGAGTAGTCAGGGTTACTGGTTTAACACGGTGGCCATGTAACCTCCGATTACCAGCCCAACATCCCACCCGTCGTCTTGCTGTCTTTACAGAAATGAAACCCATTTCGTTCATTTTTGCGTAGCAGCGCCGTGTTAGCAATACATACTAGAACGACGGATGCTACAAATTGAAAGTGAATGCGTCTGCTCCATACCAAGTCTCAGCTCAGAGTAGCAGGTGTCATATTTCACACACGGGATGAGAGAGTTCACAGACAAGATGATGGCGATGCATTTGGTGTCGAAGTGAAAAGAAAAAGTGCTTATTGTTAAAAGAGAACCACAACATTAATGAGGTCATCGCCATGAGGAGGACGGCGTCGTTGTGCTGGTATTGTTTGTGTCTGCTGGACGTGTAAATAGCCACGAAAAAATTTGACTCAATTAATGCAGCGACTCTATGCAAAAACTCAAATAACTGGTTTAGTATAATGTAGAGTACAGTACAATAGCCCTATTTATGACAGGTTTATCATGTTCAGGTTCTCGTTAAAGCGGTGACAGAGAGGTGTTGATGCAAACCTATGGTCATAGTTTCCAAAACTTAAAACAACTGAAAATAACCACAGCCACAGTGTACGGTACCTGTGCAGAGGAGGCCGTCCTTATAGTAGAGGGCGTATACTCGAGCACTGTGGCCAATGAGGGACGATGTCTCAAAGGCATCCTGATCCTGCAGCTGCACCATACGCAGTTTAGCCTTCAAGTAGACCCCCTTCCAGTGTGGTGCATCCTGAATGGACTCATCGATCCTCCAGCCCAGCTCCCGACACACACCCTGCCACACCTCTGTACACGAGTTGATCACCTACAAGGAGACGAACGCTTGTTGGAAGGCTTGAACACTTTAAACACTTAGCACTTAGTATACGAAACTAGAAGACCTAAGGAATCCATTGGAACCCAGCACGTCAAACTAACAAACCAAATTAATCTAAACTTAAATTTTGGCGAGGAAAAACTGTCATAGCCATTTCCGAAGGGGTCCCTTGACCTCTGACCTCAAGATATGTGAATGTATGTAAGTATGTGTATGTAGATGTGAATATGTGTGTATGTCTACATGTAAGCTTTTGTTCTTCTTTTCTCCTCAGTTATCCATTTTCACTTTGATTTATCTCACTCTTTTCTTCCAAAAGTATCACTGGCTGTATGAAAATAAATGAAAATATAGTATTGCAATTATTTCCTATATTGTAGGTGTATAATTCATGATATAATTTGCAATAAAAATATATTTTACAAAAATCACATGCAGTTTTGTGCAAGTCAGTACACTGTCACACTGACAGCCGTTGTTGCGTTTGCCGTGTTATGATTTGAGCATCTTTTTTTGTTTCTGGACAATATTTGTCATCGTTTTGTGTTGTTAATTGATTTCCAATGATAAATATATACATACATTTGCATAAAGTAGCATATTTGTCCACTCTCTCTCCCTTTGAGGTACATTTCTCTCTCCCTTAAAGGTACATTTTGAACAAAATGTGAGATTAATTTGCAGTTAATCATGATTAAATATTGACAATCATGCAATTAACCTCAAATAAATATTTGAATCAATCAACACAGTTCTCAAATTCTGTCAAAACACAAGCAACCATACAAGACCTTTACCTAAATAAAACAGCGTAAAAGTTGTGATGCCAATGCAGCCTTTATGAGTAAAACATGTTCATATTTGTGCAGCAGCATCGAGAACTGAAATAATGTATACTGATGGTCATATAACGCACACATCAGCTGTGTGCACTGGTTATGCCAGACCCCCTGCCATCCCTCTGAACTACAATGGTTGCTTCTCATTTGGCTTATTTCATGTCTCCTCACTCCGACGGTTACGCAGAAATCTCAGTGAGCCGCCATCATTAAAGATGACTGCTTTAAAGAGTGAAGATCAAGGAGCGAGGAAGCTTCCCTGAAATCATTATGGAACCGACACACATCTTTATCAGAAATCTGTCGTAACTGCTCAGGTTGCTCCCACCACAATACACTGTTTTTTAATGTGGACAAATAACAGAGCCACATGTAATGTGATTCCCAATGCAGCAATTCAAATAGTGCACCTGAAGCATTGAACTACATTAAAGTTCTTTTTGTATCTCATTATTCTTGAATTTTGACTATAATTACAATACATAGTCTCCCTGTGTGTTGCCTTCTATAATAGCTTCTAGGTGAATCTCCAAAATTGCTGGCTGAGTGATGGATGGATATATTTACAACAGTCCAGGGCCCTGTTTCAGAAAGTAAGTTTAACAAAATCTGGGCCTAAAGCTGGGCATACACCGTACAATTTCAGAAATGTTGCTGTCTACTTCCTGCTCCTACTGTATGAGTACATCATGTCACATAACACAGTGACTGTTCTACAAAGGGAAATTGTAAAGGCTATTAAAAAGTCTATTATGTGAACATGTGTGGCAACAACAACATTACTGCGCCTGTGTCACTCAACTGTTTCCTCCTAGCAAAAAATATTGTAGCATGTCAACCTGTCACTGTGTGTGTAAACCACAATGATTTGAAGACTCCTGATTACAAGACAGCAAGTTGTGCAATGTGAAGAGTACTGCGATCTGATGACTTTGAAAGACTTGCAGTGTCAAACGAGAAGATAAGCCTTAATGACTATTAAAGCACCCCATGACTGCATTACCAGATGTCAGGAAGCACGATATTCACCTTATTCCACTGTTTGCAAACCAGGCAGCAGGTGAGCAGGGTCTCAGGATCCAGCCAGTGGAGCAGGTAGAAGGCCAGCTCCAGGGGAAGGAGGCGTAGGAAGTCACGCTTGAGAAGTGTCTCCAGTCCATTAGACAGATGACGGAGTTGGGCAGCACCACTTAAAGAAATGAGTTGGTCCAGGGACTGGTTGCGCTGCTGGTCATTCAGAGTAAGGAAAGTGGTGGAGACTGACTCCAGCCACCCCTCAAAGGCTGCCTTCTCCATGGGCACATGAGAGCGACCTGCAACACCTACAAGAACAATGCAGGACCTGATGTCAGCACATCATTCATACACAAGATGACAGGAGTATTTCAAGCAGCCACAGAGTAGGAATCTGATACATAATGTATTTGCGATAACATGAGGGCAGGGAATGAAATTAGCTCCTCCCACCTACCAAATACAGGGTAAATGTTGTCAGGTCACCTGCCACCATGGCAGATAGGTTTTCCTTACATTAAAAAATATTATATCAAGAATATTCAAGCCGAATGAAAAGATGAGATGGGCTTATAACACTCCTGCAACAGCCACAGATTATTTTTTCTTTTATTGTCAGAGCATTTGATTTATTGATTTCTATCGAGATGTAATGAAAATTTCAACCAAGTCTAGCTTTAATGTTCATGATATTAGGGCTTACCTGAATGCTTCTAGGCTTCAACCACTGCCATGATAATCAACTTACAAGTAACTTATTGAAAGCTTTGTTTTTCTATTTTTATATATGAATGTAATAAGGTATAAATCCCAAAATAGCCCATTAAATAAGGAATAATCCCACATTATCCATTATTCATATTCAAAGTTAATAATTATTAGTTATTCTCAGATTATATTGCTGTCTGTTATTTATAGAGGAAGGTGTGTAGTAGTACAGCAGTGGCACTGAAACAGGGAAGATGGAGACAGACATAGCTTACAAAAAACATGTCAGCCTGCTGCGCCTCACTGCAAAACTTCAAATACTTTTGAATATTTCTCACCGAAGATTCACAACCTACAAAATGGTATTCTGGACAAGACCAAGTCAAAAACCCAAGGACATTCAATTTGCAATTTTTAAAAAAATTATCTGTTCTGACAGAGATGAAACAATAAAAACAAAATAGAGTGAGAGGTGACATTTAAATGTGTTGTGACATGGTTTTGAACTCTTGACTGTATGCCTGTAAATGTGATGTTTAAATGACAATTTCATCACATAACAAAGAATAATATAGGTAAAATATGTTACAAAATACATCGACTACCTCAATGGCCAAATATCTTGCAACCGTATTTAAGTGGCATTTCCATCAGTACTATCAGTATGTGAACCACCCTGAACGAAAACTACTTACAGAGAGCAAAACATCATAATGTAAAAATGAAAATTGCATAAGTAATAATTCGTGGATTTGACGAAAACAGAAATTTGACTGACAGTTTTAAATCCATTAATCATTTAAATCATCTATCAAGACAGGTTTCCAAACGTCCTGGATGCTGGTGCGTTTCTCCGTTTCCTAATTCATAAAATACCGATTGGATACACTGGGCATTTATACAACTAGTCAAACAAAATAAGCATTCGTCGTGATGTGTTTCATTGTTAAAGTAATGTACCGTTATGGATTTATGACTGTTTTGTCACATTGACCCATTTGTAATAGTTACATATGACAGAAATGTAGCCAGAGAGAATATATTTGAAGACGTGTTGGATAACAGATACAACGACTTGTGGTTGCTATAGTAAACTGCTGCCAATCATGTCAGATCATTACTTTTACGAACGACTGTCTGCTTGTGCATTCAGTCTTGGTTAGCTACCTGGCTAGTTAGCAACTTTCGTAGCAAATGTTAGCTAAGTAACACTACTACAGTTTAATAGCATATTAGCGACGTCTGCTAACATCCGAACATTCAATGAACAGTATCTGATACTGCTAGCAAGTAAATATAAACATTAAAAATTGTAAACTCAAAATGTCCACCAACCAGAGAGTTGCAGGGAGTTTCTTTATCGCCACTTTCCTGGCTTAGTTAGTTCACATAGCGAAGTTAGCTGTCGTGAGCTAACCTGTCAGCAAGCAAGTTGAAAGGATTGTCCAAGTAACCTAGCTTCGTAGCTAACGTTAGCTAGCCACCATGATGCCAGAACTTGATTCTGTTAATTGTGAATTACGTATAGTGTTTCTAATAGAGTAACGTTAGTCTTCTTCTCGTCTCCCAAGCAAGGAGTTTTTACGGATAGCAGGTTGTGTTCTGACAGCATGAAAACGATAATGGAAACGCTATCTGTGTAGTGGGTACATTTCACCCTCAGTTTTTTCTTACGGGAGCACAGTAAGAGTATTTGGAAAACTGTTTCCGCGGCAAGGATATACAATAAGTGTACATATTCAGCATATAGAATAATATATTATTACTATATGTATTCTATTCAGTGATGCATTCATTTCACGTTTGATTTGTAGTTGCCAGTTGCCTTGGCATATTGTCTTTCGTAGGACGGACTTTGTCTGTAAGACAAACCTACGGGCATAAAAACCCATAACTCATGTACTAGCTTCCGGTGTCACGTACAATATGGAACGGTGTGATAGGTACCTGCTTGGTGTGGTCCGGCCTGGCTCTCTCAGTGGTTCCGCTATATCTGTTTTATGGTTGTTCTCAGAGTGTGGAGCCAAAATAAAATATAATATGCTGCCAGCAATGCACGGACGACTTTTCTGTCAGACATATTAGATTGTTAATTAAGAAAGTGTCATGTAGCTTGCTGAAATGTGATGAAGAATAAGATAACATAACATTTCATTGGAATGACTGTCAAATTACCCCAGTATGTACCTCAAAATGTATAAAAATACCTTATAAACATGATTTAATAATTATATGCTAAAATAGCATATAATTGTTAACACAGGGCCCTTAGGCTTGAGAAGCAGCTGTGTGCTGCTCTTCATCGGAGGTGGAAAAGCAAAACTAATAGAAGACACTTCTGATCAGGCACAAATAAGATAAGATAAGATATTCCTTTATTAGTCCCACAGCGGAGAAATTCACATTATGTGTCTACACAGATGTAACCTGGTAGCTAATGTAATAATTCAGGGAGTTTTTTTTAAACAAAATTTCAAACAAGTTATTTGCAAATTATTGTCTATTTTTCAGCAGACATGTAAATAAAGCATATCAGTGAACTTTGTATTATTGTCCTGGAACTATATTATTATATATATATACAACAACGCCATTAATACATTTCATGCAATAAAAAGTTTAACAAATATTTCATTGAATAATCCATTTTTTTTTAAAAAAAAAAAAGATCATGTAACTGATCATGTTGTATAAGCGTTTCTCTGCTCATTTGTGTCTTTGTGTGTGTAGGTGCATGCTTGTGTGAAACATTTGTTAAACATTTTGTTTAATATTAGAACATCTTCAAGAAAATAAAACACCATAAAGCATTTACATTTTCTGCAGTAGCTGGGTCTTATCACCTCATCTAGTCAGGTCTTGTTAGGTCTTGTCCTGCATTCCCTTCAAACAATGTCCACACCACATATTTTTAAAAAAGATTGTTAAGATTACACACAGTAGTATGGACCTGTTTTGCACCCTCAATTTCTATATAACTTTAGTGTAAGTGTGTGTGTGTGTGTGTGTGTGTGTGTGTGTGTGTGTGTGTGTGTGTGTGTGTGGGCCCATTTTAGCTGACATGGTTCAGCTAAAACAGGCCAGTACCTAAAATGATTGCTTTGTTTGTAAGCTTACTTAGCTATAATTGCTTTATCATCCTTATTGGTAATGAGTGAAAGTTGCTATGTGAGGCTCACTTACTTTACATATTCTCTGACATGCTTCATGTAACACTATGTCCTGCTCATATTAGTAACTCAGACCAATCAAAACTATTCATACATGTCAACTAGTGTTCAGTTATTGTGATTGGCTGTGAAATTTTAAAGGACTATGACCTTCGAACCTTATCTGGCCCATTTTACTTGACTCCTTCCTAATAAATAGATAACATTTTAAAATCACTTATAAATGGATTTTTAAAAAGCTATTTAATAATATATCATGTCACATTTACCAGTTAATAATTTTACTTGTTATGCCATGTCTAACTTGTGAATTCAAAATTGAAATTGAAGGGGAATGGCGTAATTCATTATAAAAAAAAATGCAATAAAATTGTTTCCGTGTCTGATTCTCAATATTCAGTCTTATGTCTCATTTGTTTTCTGCATTAACTGTTGCAGTTTACGTTTGGTGATCACTTTAAAGATAGAGTCTCATTAGTTTAAAGACCTGTAAATTTAATGACTCTGGCCACATGGCTTATGCCGGAACGGTGGCATAAAAACACTCCCACAATGCAACCTGATAGTCTCTGTTCATTAGTCCTGCCTCATAAACGCCCACATCTTTTAGACTCCACACCTCTACACACTTTATCACAATCCAAGAGCAATATTTTCCATTTTCATTTTTTTCAATGTAAACAGAACTTTACAGATTAGACTAATTTAAACTAAAAGCTGAATAGTTTGAATAGCTCGCACCAGAAATGTTAGGAGTTTCATATTCATCTCCTGAAGCTTGTATGATGCCAAGGCTTAGGTCTGGTTAGGTATTCTTTGATTGAAATCTTTTGTTTCCCGAAGAATTCGCATTTCTGGGCTTGTGTCCAAATCTAATGGCTAACACTGGAATTCTAGTGAAGTGGGTAACCGCTCTGGCACCTTTCCAACCCCTCTTTGTGTTTGCCAAGTCATGGAGCGACAACCTGGCGAAGCAATTTCGACAACTTTCACCTTCTCACTGGGCCTCAGTTGGTATTGTTTTTGGGCCAAAAGTCATTCCAATAAGCTGTACTCTATAATAGATGATTGACAGTTCCTTCCTTCACTCGGACATCAACATGAACCTTTCCAATACCAACGGTCAGATTAAGCTGCTATGGGCCCCAGGCAAAAATGCACTGCTGGACCCCTATTTAACCCCCTACACCTGACTGAGTGAATGAATACAACTTTGCTTCTGGTTTTAAAACTACAGTTAGATTTTAGGTGCTGCTGTCAGTTTGTCCACTGAAATAGGAAAAAACACAAGAGTCCACTAAATATGCTGTATCCCCGCTGACATGGTCATTAGTCATGTTTGTGCTCTTCTGGATATCGCGAGTGTCAGAGTGTCATCTCCTGATCAGCTCTTCATGGTAAACAGGAAACTTGGTCATCAAAAAAATAGACTGATCCAAGCTACATAGCTCATGACCTCAAGGAGCTTTGTGTTTCAGTTGACATAATGGATGACTAATGGATGCTGTTAAAACACATTTATTTTGCTCACTCCTGTTGTGGTTTATCACTCTGTCTTTATCTGTTACTGATTAAGAAGGAACCTCTCAAGGACAGGACAGCAGATCTGCTACAGTAGTCGATTCCCCCTGTTTTTAACATGTATCATGCTGTATTTTTGCACAGTTTGCATTCATTTTACTTTCTGTACTGGAAGAACATCCGACAAAAGGACTCAGTTTGAGTTAATGTGTTTATTTTGCTGGAATTACGATATATTTCATCATTTTACTGGAAGTTGGCCGGTGATAAAGCTTTTGCAAGAATGAACCTGTTGGACTGTGGGCTGTCTATGATTGTGTCATGTACTAGCTTAATTTGTCTTCCTGTCAGGATATTAAGAAGAAGAAGAAGAAGATATTCCTTTATTTGTCCCACAATGGGGAAATTCAATTTTTACACTCTGTTGTTTTTACTTATACACGGTACATGCAGACCCGAGACACACACATGCACAAACAGGACCCATATACATGCATCAAATGGAGAGATGTCAGAGTGAGGGGGCTGCTCCTGACAAGCGCCCCGAGCAGTTGGGGGTTTGGTGCCTTGCTCAGGGGCACCTCGGCAGTGCCCAAGAGGTAAACTGGCACCTCTCCAGCTACCAGTTCACACTCAGCCTTGGTCATGTGGGGACTTGAACCGGTGACCCTCCGGTTCCCAAGCCAACTCCCTACAGACTAGCTACTCCGCCCCGTTATAAGTGTTATTAGTCTCTATAAGCCCCATAGCTGTGGGCCTACTACACCCATTAGTAGGTTTTATCATCCATTCACATGGTAGATCACTGAAAGAAGGTTTAAAAGAACATGACAGTAACCTCTAGCAACCATAGTAATTATGACAGGAGCAGAAGTAGAAGTCAGGCACTGTAATGTAGACAGTGTGGGTCATAAGAGGTAGAGGCTGTAGTTTTGTTCCCTAAACCTAAAGAAGTTGCAGTTTTTGTTCCCTAAACCTAAAGAAGTTGCAGTTTTGTTACCTGAACCAATAGAAGTTGTAGTTTTTGTTGCCTAAATATAAAGAAGTTGTAGTTTTTATTGCCTAAACTTAAGAACCTGTAGTTTATTGCCTAAACCTATAGAAGTTGTAGTTTTTTTGGCCTAAACCTAAAAAGGTTTTGTTTTTTTTTTTTTGCCTAAACCAAAAGTTGTAGGTTTTGTTGCCTAAACCTCATGAAGTTGTAGTTTTTATTGCCTAAACCTAAAAAAGCCTTTTTGTTCAAAATGTAATTCACTTTTATCCACTTTTACCTTTAGTTTTTACAACATGTTAGAGCATGGTCCTTTTCACTTTCACTTTTCCCGAATTTCCCTCCGGGGATTAATAAAGGTTCATCTTATCTTATCTTATCTTTTACAACATGGAAGGTATAGTAGGCACACACACATATGAATCACAATAAATTGATCTAATTACTCAGAATCACCTTAACAGGCCAAGTTTGATTGAGTGTACGTACAAAGTGCTGGTGAAAGTGCTTTCAAAGTTTTTCCACCATCATCTCGGTGTGAGCTACAAAGACAATAAACACTACAATGAAATGGCTACTAAGAGTACTAACATCATCACAAATGAATACAACTGTGTCTCTGTGTGTCACTACAATGACATTTGGTATTTGACCTTTCTCTAGCTCTAAAACTAAGCCTGTTACAGCCTCTGAAAGACAACAACTTTCCAAAGTTGTAAGATCCAGTTTCATATCACTATAAACTGCTGAGCAGCGTTTTGGTGTCTGAAAAGCTTTCAAAATCACGGATCTATAGTATTACACAAACTTCACTTTTTGATAAGATCAGATAAGATTGGAGAAATTTCGGGTAACACAGCAGCACAAAGGAGTAGGTAGCAGCGTGTAAAGACGACACATAAAGCAGAAATTTTGAGAAAACAGTAGGAATACTATATATACAGAAAAAAAATGTAAAAAAAAAAAGTACTGTACACAGGAAAGGCTAAAGGTTGTGTTTCATCTTCTCACTGATACCTGTAGCTACAACACTAACAGAGATAAACCCTTGTGGCTTTTAATCCAGTGTTATTTTCAGGTTGAATGCCTGTCTAGAGTTTGAGTGTACCCAAATGCGTAATATCCGAATCATGTGCCAGTTTACTGTAGCTGACGCAAAGTTCATGGGTGAAAATCTGTCTGGTAGTCCGTGGGGTGTCAGGCACAGCTGGTGTTTAGGGAGGGGTGGGGGGATGGAGGCAGCAAAGGGGGGTAACAACTCTCTAACAGGCTAAGTGATGGATGTCTGACTGCTAAGCTCCATGCTACAAAGGAGCCACTAAAGCTGCTGAAGACACAAATGAGACAGTGACTAAAACCTGGCCTGGATTCACTGGACTGCAGGGGTTAACACGAGGCCACAGGCTGATTGGTTCACACAAGGACGACTGGTGGATTTAGGCCAAGGTGTCTTCAGTTAAAGGAGGACGTGTGAATATAACAACAGGTTGTCATTCAAACCTTCCATGTTTTTTTGGACATCTATCAGCACTGAGTGTAGAAAACTTAACTTAAACCTCACTCTTTTTTTAAGTTAAGGATATTTGACAGCTGAGATATTTTGGCTCCAAAATGCAAGACTGTGGTAACTAACAGTAATGGTAATTTTACAGGTCTGCAAATTTCATGGTAATTAGATGATAATTCGCAAGTTACTGATTTAAAATTTCTTTGGAATTACTGCCAAATTACACCAATATTTACCTCAAAATTGATAAAAAATGACGTTATTATAAACATTATTTAATAATTATATGCTTGAATTGCATATAATCAATAAAATAGGGCCCTTAGGCTTGAGAAGCAGCTGTGTGCTGCTCTTCATTGGATCAAAACCAAAACTAATAGAAGACACTTCTGATCAGGTATGAATCTCCCCATTGTGTGACTTTTTGTCTTCACAAATATAACCTGGTAGTTTCAAAGAAGATGTTACTTGCTAATAAATTAAACATATTATTATATCATGATGTATAAATGTATTTAATCTATTTAATGCATGTAATGATATAATAATACATTCAATTATAATATTAGCAAATTACAATAACAATTAAATTACCAGCTACTGGGAAATAACAGAATATTTATGTACAGTATACACAGTATATACTGTATATAGGGAGTGGGTCCTCTTCATGGAAAAGCCACGTTTTTACAGTAGCTCTGAACAAACTAAAAACTAGCTCTAGCATTTTAACATTAACTGAAGGCCGTCGTTCTCTGAGCGAGGCGAACAGCATTACCATGGTTTTGTTCTCCAGAAACCAGAAAACTTAGTTAGCAGAGGAGTATTCAGTTGGTTGCAATCTGCAACCACACCACTAGATACTGCCAAATCCTACATATTCAACGTTTATTTAATCAGTATGATTTTTGGGCATTTTTAGGTGTTTCTCATGAAAACACACTGACTAATCAGGTAAATCCAGGACGTGTGTTTACAAGTCAGCAATGTCAAAAATGTCTTGTATGTCACTTTGATGAAGGAAAGTCTGTGCAAATTGTTGAAAGTGACTTTTCCCTATAGAGGCTCATAACTAACTGTGTGGTCTGTAAGTGCACTTGCACCTATTTTATTTATTGATATTATATTGAACTCTGTGGGTTGCTCCTTTCTTCCAATATTTTTATTTGTTATTGTGTCTTTATCGTTATCATATTTAACTTTATTTTCTCTCCATATGTTGTTTGCTTGCTAACTTTTTAAATTTATTTATACATTTATTTATTTTATTTTTTATATTTTTTTATTTATATATTTTTTTATTTATCATAAAAATATAATTATATATAATTCTAAAAAATATAATTATTAAAGTAATAAATTATTATTATTATTATTAGTAGTAGTAGTAATAGTAGTATGTTTTTAATTATTATTTATTTAGGAATGGGAGAAGGAATTTCTGATGCTGTTTGTGTCAAAAGGAACTAAGATTTGCAAAATAATAAAAATAACTATATGACCACTCAGTAACTTATAATCACATTATAATATATTGTAACAAGATTATTACAACTAAGGGAATTATATATGTTTCATGATCCTTGCAAAAAATATAATTATGATACTTGAATACTATAAAATGCTTTATAATGTGTGATTATTGCAATAAAGCATTATGAATATTTATGAGTAATTCTAACTATAGTTATATGGTGCTATAAGCAGATTATAACACATTATAAACATACATAAGTAAGGCTGTCAAGGTTAACGGGAACATTTTCTATCACAGACTTGTTTTAACACCAGTAATTTCTTCAATGCATTAACTAAACTTAGGACATTTAGGTTGTAGCGGGTTTTAAAGCTAGAGAATGAGGAATCCATTGGTCACGCCACACTAGCTTGTTGCAAAGAAGGCTGAATAATGCTACGAACTTACGCAAAATTTTGGTGAGGAAAAACTGGCCATTTTCAAAAGGGTCCCTTGACCTCTGACCTTAAGATATGTGAATTAAAATGGGTCCTAAAAGTACACGTAAGTATCCCCTTTACACACATGCCCACTTTATGATAATAACATGCAGTTAGGGGCAAGTCATAGTCAGTATACATGGTCATATACATACTTGTACACTCCCATGTTGATAAGAGTATTAAATACTTGACAAATCTCCCCTCAAGTTACATTTTGAACAGATTATAAATGTGCGATTAATCATGTTTAAATATCTTTAATCAGTTTACAGCCCTAATATTTATAATTTTTAATATTTTTTGCATTATAGACATAGGTGTCATTGAATCCTCCCTTTTCAACAGGAGCTCAGGGAATGAGCGTTCGTATTAGCAGGTGTTAATCCAGCTCATGTTTTCCTGTCGTCTCTCTGCTCTCATGGCTGATTACACTCTGTGAGTCCAAAGCAGGGAGGAGGGCTGTCTGTTTGAGTCCGGTGCTGCACTCGTTAGTAGCCAAGCATGGGCAGAGTGTAACATGCCAGCCTCTAAACACAGGGCAACAGCAACACAGTGAGGAGCGTCTCCACCACACAGCAGCATGTCACCACTTTAGGACTTCTTCTTTTTCCCCTACATATTACCTAGTGGTCTTGTGAAGATCTGGGTCAGCGGTTTCACCATGGAGTTGGGGAAAGTTCATCTGAATCTAAAGACAGTACTGCTGACGATGATGATGTTCAAATGGGGTGAGTAGAGTTCAGTTTTTTCCTGTGTTCTGGGACAGTTTGAAGTGGATGATAATTTCCGTGTAATTGTAATTGAATGCGAAAGTACTGACGGGAGATTCTGTGTGGCTACATGTTTGAAGTTTATGTCTCAGGATTGGCCCTCTCAGAGGTGCTGCTCTATGAACGGTGCACAAGTGGGTTCTGGGAGGTGCTTATTGGGCTGTTTTGTGGTTCCACGATGTTAGGAGACTCAAATAGATGGAGACAAGTTGGGGGTGGTTAGTCCTTTGTTACTTACAACAATGATGAGGGGATTGGCTAGTTTCCAGAGGATTTTCACAATACTGAGAATCCTCAAGCATGTGGAGGATAATTACTGACGCTGTGTGATGTTTTGTAGACAAATATCTTCAAGTATCAAACATTAGCAGCCAGTGCATGATTTGATCGTTCACTGTAGAAGATGCAATGGACATTTATTTCTGTTTTTTTACTCGCTCTTTCTATCAGATTTGACACATGACTGGTTCAGAATTGGAGGCAGCGCTCTCAGTCATGCACACTCAAACTGAGCAAACAGGGATGAGAATCTCATTCATATCTGTCTGCACTTGAATGGAGAGGCAGAATGAGGTCACAAAAGGTCCACAAAGTTTCGAGTTTGTTTTTATTTAAGTAACATTCCATCAAGTTTGATTTCTGAATGCCAAAGAAACACTTGACTCTACTCGCTCATGACTATTTAAAAGTGGTAAAGATGTTGCCTGTGATGTGATGATGGTGCTAAGTCTGTGACTCTTTCCAAAGATGTCATGTAAAGAACAGTAAACGCACTAACTGAGCACTGAAAACATTTTCTTAGACAGAAAAAGGGCAGCGACGTGTCACTTCACCGTTTATGACGTGCTGCTCTTCTAAAACAGTGATTCTCAGTGGGGTCCGTGGCAATCCGTCAGGGGGTTCATGAAAAAATTTGCTATAAATTATAAAATTTTGCTGTATCATTAATAGGCATGTTTAGTCCATTACTCCCACTCATGTTAGATTTGGGCCAATAGAAACTCTGATATGTGACACATCACGTCAATCTGTCATGAATGGGTCATTTCACTCCAAACCCCCAGGAAGAGCGTCAGTCATTGATGCAAACTTTTGTGGTGATACTACAACTTCTGTGTCCATCACGTGATGCCACCAGGACCAGAAAGACTTTTCCCATTGATTTACATGGGAAAAGAGATGCAGATATTTTTTATTTTGAGGTGAATCAGCTTCCACACTTGAATAGCCATTATTTAAATCATTTGGTCTTAAAAGCTGTAAAATGCACTAATAGCAAAATCCAGAGTTATTTCCCTTCCTCGTGACGACGGGGTGACCCCAGGACAGAGTCATATGACTGGGCGAACGCTAGTACGCCTCCTCCATGGGCCCAATGGATGCGGAAGATCGAAGGAACATCCGGGTACTTTTCCAGATGGAAGTCGAGCCATTTTGGCATCAAGCGCCACGGAGCAACTTTCATAGGAATGAACGGGGCTCCATCTCCAACGCTGTATCCAGTTCTCTCAATACATCCATGCTTCACTCAAAGTAAATTGAACCATTCCTGCTGCTGCTTAGCTTAGTTTATTAGCAAGCTAGCTGGCTGGCAAGCATGGAGAAATATTTGAGTCACTCCATATTGTCAGGTGATGCCAAGCCCAAACTAGCTAAACTTAGAAAATATGACAACAGTTACATTTCATTACAAAGCACCCGAAATATCAGGGCAAAACAAAGCGGTGTTAGATTGTATTGTGTTGTGTTTCTGTACGTGTCTCAAGTATTTAGGTTGGAAAGTTTAACAGTACAAAAAGCGTTATGGTTAATCTGTGTTATAAGTATGTGGGGTCCTTGGAAAATTTTCTTCTCTTTAAGGAGTCCTTGGCCCCAAAAAGTGTGAGAACCCCTGCTCTATAACATATCACACAGTTTCACTCATCGATACTGATACACTTGATAATTGCGCTATTGTGTTTTGTGATATGTAACACTGAAGATTTTGACTCTTTATATGCAACAATCTGTGGCAGACAGTGGCTCAGATTGTACAAAAAGTCGTGCTATGATGTTACAAGGACTGTGATAAATGATGCAGATCCCACTGATTGCTTAACCAAAGTTAACTTTCTTTACTCAGATTCATATTGTGGTGTGTTGTTTATACTACAGTTTTCCTAAAATCAAATAAAAAAAATCGCAATATATTGTAGCATGACACAGTATATCGCAATATTGTAACGTGTTGAATTGATTTTTGACAAAGAAAGATAGAAAAGCAAGAGATGCTCAACATCCAAATCAAATATAGGAAAGCAGATCCTGCTCTCACTAGTGCGTCTCGTAAAGGGGATAGTAAACATGGAAGTCACGTTCGTGGTAATGTGATAATGTTACTTTAATAAATGAAGTAAACTAGTTAAAATGCGGTGGAGGAGAGGGATAAGGGAAAGGGTTGTGCAGTATGAAAGCTCAAACACATTTGATTTGATTTTGGATTGTTTCAGTCTTTGAAAAAGCAAGATGTAGGCGAATTCATATAGGGATCTTTGAGTGATCAGACCAATAAACTGCAGTTATTTGCAATTACATATAAGATGAATCTTTTTTCTGTTACGGTCAGTTTGGGCAAAATCTTTGAAACATTCATTGTTTTACCACAACCCTTGAGGCACATCATACAATGGACACAAAATCCAAAACTTTCTCACAGCAGTTTGTGAAACTGTCATGAAATTGAATCTATTTAATTTGCTCATATAGACACAAATTTCCCTTTTTTTGTGACATTCAGCACGCCTTTCAACAACATATTTTTCATGTAATTTTCTATGAATGTCAAGCAACACGTAACGTGTCAATTGCCAATCCAGTTTTTTCAAAAATAAAACTACTTAGTTAGATTTAGGAGTAGATTGACTTGGTTAGGCTTAGACAATAAACTACTTTTGATTTACTAAGCTTGATTTAGGAATAGATCACAGTTTGGGTTTAAATAACACTGGAAGTGGTGTAACTTCCACTGAAGTTACTTAACATGTAAATCAGTGCTGACTTGGGGTTAGTCCTATGTATTTTGACCCACCCATCCACCACGACTTCCTCCATACAAGGCATTCACTGCTCTCAGTTACATGGATTTTGTGCTGATCATCATGAAAAAAAGTGAAATTCATGTCAATCAATACATTAAGTTTTGCGACAATTTGACAAACTGCTGTGCGACTGGGCTGCATGATCCAGTGATGAAAGATGATGATGTCAGCTTGCATGTTCAGTCATATTTAACATATGAACTCCAGAGCCTGAACCCAGTTGTTGATGCCTGTATTTATAGAACCCAGTGACTCTTTTATTACAGCAAAGTGTAGACAAGCACTGCTTTCTGTTGCTTCATGGTCGCCATTTCATTTACAGAAATGAAAACTAGATTAGCTGCTAATCTGACTCAGAGGGAGGTCAGAGACAAAAGAGAGATTATTGCAGTTTAAAGGATGATATCATTGAGAGTGACAGACAGAATGCTCTGTTTGTGGAACGTTGACAACAAGAAGAGGATGACAACAATGCTGCTTTTTAAAACAGTTTTGCAGCATTCTCATCAGGCCGATAGGAAACCAGAGGAGAGAGACTGGTATATGGCATACGTCTTAAACTGTAAACCTCCAGGGCGCTCCTGGTGTGACAGTATTAACCAGGACTGTGTCAGGTGAATGAGACATCTGTCCCCACTGTCTGATCTGTGTCCTCTGTGTCACGTCTGATACTGTAGGTACAGGTGTCTGACCAGTCAGGATCAACCTTGTGTGTGTATTCTGTGGATTACCATGAATGATGGACAGGCTGTAATGTTGTATGTGACTCTGTGAGTGTGTGTGTCTGGGTTTGTGCTCCAGTTTAAATCTGAATTCAAGGCAAGACACTGCAGGCAAAAACATTGTTTTTCATGCACTGGTCAATCTTGAGATTTTTGCCTTCTTTTAGACTAGAAAACATCCAAAATACACATTTAGGTGTTTATTTAGGAGAGGTCTAGACCATACTCTATAAGAGATCCCCCATGAGCAACATCCCTTTAACAGGCAGAAATCAAGTTTTGAGTGGGCGGGGGGGTTCCCCCCCCCCCTTTTTTTCTTTTTTTTTTTAATTTTCTTCCCTTTTTTCTTTTCCTGGATAATCATTTGTCCAATCAGGTGCTTAGTACCTTGTGTCTGGCAGCAGCCCATCGAGCGGTCCAATGTTAGGAAGCAAGGCGATCCCTCTTGATAAAAAAAAAAAAAAAAACGTCCCTGTGGACATGTAGCATCAGTGTAATATAGGAAGACCCCCAGCAGTCTATGTCTATAGTAGTATAACTAGGGGCTGGCTCAAGGTAGCCTGAGCCAGCCCTAACTATAAGCGTTATCAAAAAGGAAAGTCATAAGCCTACTCTTAAATGTGGAAAGGGTGTCTGCCTCCCAGACTGAAACTGGGAGCTGGTTTCACAGAAGAGGAGCTTGATAGCTGAAGGCTCTGGCTCCCATTCTGCTTTCGGAGACTCTAGGAACCTCAAGTAAGGGCATTTTCAAATTAGGTATGAATGATCCATGCTCAGCTTTCACATTAGTAAAGTTGTTCCATACCTGAGTACACTTGTATCATCATCCACATGTATTTGTTTATGTTGACATCAACTGTTCTAGTGGTGGAGTGTCGTAAAACACTTCACTTCATTCAAACTTGACAGAAACAAAGTCAACATATCTCATATCATGCCTTTCCAACAACCAGCAATTCTGGTTTGGTCGATATAAACTCTTATTTCACAGAGTTTGATGTGAAGATATACCACTCTACAGGCTGTTTCCTTCCCGCTGTCTCTCTCTGTGCAGCTGTCGTTTATCAGAGGCAGACCATTTTATTAGCCAAATAATATGACAAACATCACCGGACCCCAGTACCTACTATTGTTTCCTGCTTTATAATCCAAGGCTGAGTAGATCAGAGGATGAGATCGGCACAAGAAGCGTGTAGATACAGACAAAGATATGAAACTATTTTGTATGTATACAGGTTTTAGAGGAGACCGGCGGCATTGAAAAAAGTCTGCTGTTTTGAAACTACTCAGTGACTGCTAACCATTACTCGTGTTTAATAGCAGTCCACTTCTGTGTTTCGGTCCTGTGGCTTTCATACCTGATTTCAAGCTAACTCGAGTATGGTTTGTTGATCCGTGCGTGATTACAGTATTCATGCATTAATCAAACAAACTGGACTTTGAGGACAAGTGTATTTGGATCTGGGCCCAGTTCCCTAATGCGAGAGCACCCTAAGAACCTTAAGTAAATGTGCATTATGGGAGGGCAGTGCTCTAATGGGTTAACAGGGTACTATGAGTTCTGTAAGATATGATAATGCCTGACGTTGAGGGCTTTGTAGGTGAGGAGGATGATTTTTTTTCTATTGTGGATTTTACAGGGAGCCAGTGCAGTGAAGGTAATACAGCAGAAATATCTCTTTTACTAGTTCTCGTCAGTGCACGTGCTGCAGCATTCAGGATTAACTGGAGAGTCTTAAGAGACTTATTGGAGCAGCCTGATAATAAGGACTTGCAACAGACAGAAGAAGAAGAGTATGCGAGAGTCAATATGGTGACAGATAGTGGACACATGCTAGAGGTTGGATTGAAGCTGTAATCTGTGCAGGTATCCTGCCACCCGGAGATTAGAGGAGCAAGGGGATTGGCCCAGAGAGGCCAGAGGGATTACAACATGGAAAGGCTCTGGAGGTCAGGCAGGCCATCAAACCTGCTCGGGTGAAAGAGGGGGAGAAAAAGTACGATGACGATTAGATGTGGGGGTGTGGAGGAGGAGAAGGTGGTGGAGACGGGGATCAGAAGAGGGAAAATGTGTGCCAAGTTAGAGACACAAGTTAGAGACTAAAAGCGTCAGACACGACCACACATCTAAATACATAAAAAAAAAAAAAAATGGAAAATATATCATAGCAATTTGGTCCATATTGGACAGTTACACACTGGCCTCACAATTTGCATTCAGTAGTGTGTCTTTATGTACCCTTCTATCAGAGACCTGCAATTAATGTTTGCATTTTTTATTAATCGTAATTATGATCTTTACCTAACCATAACCAGGTAATTTAGTTGCCAAACCCTTAATCTCGATCTGACAACATCAAGCCTCAGCAGGGGGTAAGGGGTTATATTTCTGGGGCTCTGGTGCAGCCAGCGGATATCTGGGCCAATACTTTTCCAACACTTTACCAACTTGATCAGACAACTGCCGCTTCTTTTGCACTCCACACGTACTGTGGAGGGAGATGTACATGAATGCAGAATCTATTCATAGAGATTACCTAACCCTAACCATATTCTAGCCTTTCTGGCCTAACCCTATTTTTACCTGTTTATTTGCCATCACCACAATCTTTTCCTAACCTTAACCATACCATACTTTCCTGCACAGATATTGTAAAAAGTGAGAATAAAAAAAAAAAGTCATTAAATGTAATCTGGGGATAAACAACAGTACAGTATTTTAAAACCTATTATTAATACTAGGGCTGTAAATAACATGTTAATGCAAATTTATTTGGTGCATTAATGCAACTTGCACTTTATAATTAACCTCTTAAAAATCCAACGGGTCTTTCAATGGTTATAGTGGGATCTGTTTTAAAAGTACAAGAAATTAAATCAGTTGAAGCTGAAGATAATGGCATCATTTGAAACTAGAAAACGTAAGGAATCCCTCCATACCAACCATGTCATACTAGCTTGTCCTGAGGCTAAATAATGCTCCAAATGTTAAATTTTGTCAAGGGAAACTGGCATAGCCATTCTCAAAGAGGACCAAAAATTGACCCTTTATGCCATGTAAAAAACTGAAGAGCAGAAGCCTGCTGTTCGTGTCCCGTGTGAAACCAAAATCAAAGCTGATTTATTATAATTTATGTCCGTAATTCAAATAATATAACAAACTTACTTATTTTAAGCCTAATTATGATCTTTTACTAAACTTTACCAAGTAGTTTTGTTGTATTTTTGTTATGTTTTGTTTCAATTCACGTTAAACAAATTGTGAGCATAATCCAGGACAAAATATGCTTCCCTCAAAATATAACTGAGAATGCAGTTTATTTGTACAAGAACATAATAATGAAATGAAGGATTTGAACTCCCAGATACTTTATGCATGTGCAAGTGTTGATTGAATGTAATTTATTAGAGACAGGAATAAATCAAACTGAATTGATTAGTATATGGTTGGAATAAAGGCCTGAAATGTTCGTCCCTTCGCAACATGACTGGACAGTGTTTCTTGATCAATGTTTGACCCAACAGCACTTATGTTAAGTTTCTTATCAAGCAAGCAACGGATCACCTCCTCAATCAATTAGCATGTTTATCCTGGTCTCCTTCTCACATCAGGGAGACTTGAGCCTAATCTTGAAACCCCTGACAGCCACCTGGGACTCCTCTAGTCCGCAGGCAGGCGGCTAACACTCTCCTACAGCCCACTGTAATCTGTAAAGTTCAAACACAGTTAGTGTCTGCAGCTCAGATTGAGGGGAAGATGCACCTCAACAACAATTGGAAATGTCAACAACCTTCTGCTTCAACAGGGTGACACTGGCCACAGTTGTAAAGATGCATTTGCCGGAGAGACCTGAGACCAGCTGCCAAAGAGCATGTCAAACATAAAAAAAAAGTTCAGTCACAGGGTTATGGGTTATGGGTCAGGACAAATGAGGTGTTGGATGACTGCTGATACTCACTGCCTACTCATTTTTGGAGTTGACACAATTAAAAAGTGTTAACGCAGATTCTTTAACACATTAATGCAACTTGCAATTTTTAGGTTGAAGCGGGCAAAGTTTTAAAGGTAGACAGAAGATACAAGCAAAACTAGAAAACTTCAGTTATTCATGGTACCAGCCTTGTCATACTGCTGTCATTTATCGTGAAGGCTAAGTAACGCTCCAAACTTGAGACTTTTGTAAAAATTATCCAGTATGTGTGATATTATCATTTTAGTTAAACATGAGCAAATCTAATTTTGTCAACCTCAGAGCTGACAAATTTTGGCGCACCCCCTGTGCTCTTTGATGCTCCCCTAATAGGGGCCCAGATCCCAGGTTGGGGACCATGTACTGACCCAGAGCAACAGCATGGCTCATTGATGTTAACCCGTTGTCATAGAAGTGTAGCGCCCACCCTCTGGCTCCCCCAAGGTTGACACTGTTATCTTGGTCAGCATGTTCACCATTGTTTGTAGTGTTAGCACTGTTAACACCGGTAGCTGCAATCCGCCTGGCTCGCACTCGCCATGTTGAAAGCGGTTGAGATCATGGACATATAAAGAGAACTGGATACAGCGTTGGAGGCGGGGCCCCATTCATTCCTATGAAAGTAGCTCAGTGGCACATGATGCCAAAATGGTAGTAGAAAAGTACCAGGATCTTCTATTTAAGTGTTCAAAATAGGAAGTTTATACACCTCAAATAAATGATCCGCTGAGTTACTGATGTCTCTTCTGAATGCATGTCTATGTCATGACGGACACAGAAAATTGGCATCAACTACATGACAACGGCACTCTTTAGCACCTTTAAAAACATTGCTTTTCAGGGCCTTTAAACCAAATGGATTGTCCAGAATGATCTAGTGAATAACAGGGCTGATGCTCAAATAACAAACACTGGACACCTGCTCATTAAGCTTGATCCTGGGGGAGAATACAACTTGGTTTTGACTCGACTTTGTCTTTATTTGGAATTGGCTTGGTCTGAATTATCCAGTGGTGGTCTTAACCACATGCCTGTATTAAGGGGAGTTCACAGGCATGGCATTGTAATCATGTGTTTGTATTAGTTAATCCCTTCACTCACGTTCTGAACTCCTCCACTTTAATGATACAGTAGGAGGTGCCAAACAGATTTATGGGTTTCAGAAAGGGTCACAGAAAAAAACACAAAACCAAAAAAGCAGTATATAATCGGATTTTTATCTCTCTCTTGTTCTTGCAAAAATCCCAGTGATGGCCAAACTTTTAGAACAAATAATAAAAGTGACTTTCTCACCACTAGTTTATCTCAAATTAAATAGCCTCCATCTTTCTCTGCCCCCCTTCTTCACCTCCATAACTCCCTTCACTGTTAATATCTTCCACTCCAGTGAGGATTTGGAAGCAGGACACTGATCAAAGTGTTGGGGGCTGGGAGGCTGGGAGTAGTGGATGGGGGGATTTTGAACGGGGAGTTGAGATTGGCCTAATAAAAGGAATGTGGACTGATTCCCCAGAGACCTTGTGGCATTGGCTGGTGAGTGGAGACAGCATATGTATTGTAAATCCTCAGTATACAGAACGGCCCCACAGGTTCAGAGAGTGGCTATTCATTGAGGATAATGCACAGTACAGCCATTATTTGTACAGGCTACAAGCTAATTGACACAAGAAACACAATTATAGCTAATAAAAGGACTGGTCTGTTGGGCTCATTAACAGTGAAACGACACTAAAAATCCCACTAGTGGCCCCTCTAGACCATGGACAGATTATGAAACAATGGGCCCCTGGTCACAGACATATAAACGGCCCCCCAGTCCTACCTAGAGGCATCCCCCTGCAGGAGCTTTAGATCGGAGACCAGCTGCCAAAGAGATGTTGAATATATAGAAAAAATTCAGTCATGGGGTTATGGGTTATGGTTTATGGACAAATGAGGTATTGATGCTCACTTCCTGGAGGATATTTACAATTACAATTATATACTGTTACTTATACTGTTGTTACTTGTCACAAAGGAGGCTAAATAACGCTCCAAACTTGTATTAAATTTTGGTGCATAAAAACTGGCATGGTCATTTTCAAAAGGGTCCCTTGACCTCTGACCTCTTGATATGTGAATGAAAATGGGGTACCCACGAGTCTCCCCTTTACAGACATGCCCACTTTATGACAATCAGCACACTGACAGCTTGGCTTGAGTTTGTCATGTTATGATTTCAGCATTTTTATGTTAAATGCAGTACCTGTGACTGTGACTATGATTTGCCCCAAACTGTATGTGATTATCAAAGTGGGCATGTCTGTAAAGGGGAGACTCAAACAGCTCTGAGTAGTTGGAGCAGGCTTTTAGTTCGGACAATGTTTGGACATTTGAACATTTTTTTTTCAGCCATTATCAACTGATCTGAAGTTGCAGGAAAGGCTAGAATGGCCCGAGTCAAGAATTTATACTTAAAACTAGAGGGGCATCCGCCAGGGCCATGCCCTGTCTCACAAAGTTAACCAAAGTCAAAAATAATGCTTGTACCCGCCCCGTGATTCAGATCCACAATTTAACGGGTTCTTCCTTGGCCAATGCTACACCCTGGCCTGTAATCCCGCTGACAAACAGACAAACGATCCAAACTGAGCTTAACCCCCTTGGCAGATCTATAACAAAACAGACACACTGCTGACAGGTGAGGGGTGGTTTAGTTGCACAGGATATGTGAGGATTTAACACGTCTGTATCCGAGTATCGGTGCCAGGACTCTCGCACCAATGAAGCGAGAACAGATTAGAGAGAATGTCAGAATGAATAAGTGTAACCGGTTTAAAAGCAGGTGACGTATTTTAGTCACACTTGGTCATTAGGTCCTAAAACGAGCAGGATCATCATGGATGACTTGGTCATTTCAGGTCATCCACTTGTTTGCTGCTGCTAAATGGAGGCATATGTTGTTAGTGAAATATATTCAATGAATGTCTGCTAATAAATTGATAATAATTAGCAAATAATTTGAAATGAGAGCAGAACACAGCTGCTTCTGAAGCCCAAGGGCCCTATTGTAACTAATATATGCTATTTTAGTATGTAATTTTTAAATAATATTTATAATCCATTAATTCCTTTTGGTAAATATTGGAGTAATTTGGTCTTTTTTTCTTGAGGCAGCTTGAGGAAACACTGCTCTGTGGTAGATATGTTCTTAACATGCATTAATTAATCCTTAGCATAACATGTCTTTTGTTTTTCAGGAATCCTCTGCACGGCCACTTCAGACAAATGTCTGTCTGCACCGTGCCAGAATGGAGCTACCTGTGTGGACACCATGAATGATTATGCCTGTATCTGTGCCAAAGAGGGGGTCCGATATATGGGCAAAAACTGTGATGAACTCTATGACGCCTGCTCCTTTGCTCCATGTGAAGACTGCACCAGCACCCCTGGCACCACAGAATACCACTGCATCTGCCCGGATGGACTAACAGGTGATAACTGCACAGAGGAGGTGGACGAATGTCAGAGTAACCCGTGTTCCCAACCCCGCTCTCTGTGCGTAGACCAGCTGAACGGATACTTCTGCAGATGTCCTGCTGGGTTCGGAGGATCGAACTGCAGGACACATGTGACCGACTGCATCGACGAACCCTGCAGGAACAACGGGACTTGTGAACTTCGACGAGAGGGTTTTGAATGCCGCTGTGCACCAGGGTTCGAGGGGAAGACCTGCGAGGAAGACGTGAATGAGTGTTCGTCAGAACCCTGTCAGAATGGAGCGATCTGTATAGACGGAGTGGCAAAGTTCCACTGCTTCTGTGTGCCTGGTTTTCAGGGTTACAACTGTGAAATCGACATCAACGAGTGCGCTTCGCGACCCTGTGAGAACAACGCCACCTGCATCAATGAGAAGGACCACTATGAGTGTGAGTGCCTGGTGGGCTTCGCAGGTACATCCAAAAGTCACACACACACACAAACACACATGGACGTACAGTACAATACTTGCTTGGCCGGTTTCAATTTAAATTACAAACAATACAGTCAACTGTTACCTGCTGCTTTAAATCAGTGCAGAAGGTAATTCTTAAAGCTACAGTGGGTAGACATGCAGCAAATATGATAGACATCTGCAGGATTTCACAGATCGGAGGAAAACAACCAGTCAGAGCTGATCTGGAGTCTGAAGTCCAGCTGCTGTCTCTCAGCTTTCTTGCGAACTCCGGCCAAACGGTCAAACTAGGCAACGCTGATCAAATATGAATCAATATTCTGTTATTATGCCTATTTTTCATCCCAAATGTTTTCAGAAAAATCTTGTGCTGTACTCTTCAGCTGTAAAATCAGAAAATTTGTGACCTGGCAGCCATGTTCAGATCAGTTGAGGAAATACCAAGCACCACCCACCAGCTGGAAAACAGCCAATAGGAAGCTCAACAGGAGCGCTCTCTCTCTGAAATGACCTGTGATTGGCCAAAGTCTCACATCATTGTTTAAACCCTGAAAACAGCCATGAGGAGGTGCAGAAGTCTAGTTTTCTCTCAGAACACTTGAATTCCAACATGCTGAATGGTTATTACGGAATATTGCTTTATAATGTCACAAATATACTAATCTGTCTCGTAGCGGGGCATCTCTGGGAGTGATGATACATCCTCGTAGTGGATATATGGTATTGGTTGCTCTGTATAAATTGTCAGAATGGTCAATATACTGCTCCTAGTCAAACATTTTCAAATGAAGATGCTGAAAAACTATAATGTACATACAATTTTTGTAGGTGTACCTATGTAACGGTATAACCTTTCCTGAGAAAACACAATCTACACAGTTGCAGGTTCTAAAAATCCAGACTTCATATTGGTCAGAGATATCAAGCTTTGAGTGAAGACGTTTAATTTTACGTCATTGTTACTCATCACCTCAAAGAACACATCAGCAGCAAGACACGGACTTTCTGCTCGCTGACAGCGTTTATTTGTTTTTCTACTTCTTGTTCCTCACCGTCAGCTGTTAATGTTTGGTTTGTTCCCGATAAACCGAGCATGAGGAGCATTTTAAGTGCACGGTAAGATGTTGTTAGTCAGGCGTCTTATCTGCGGCTCAGATAAAGTCTCCGTGCAGGGTGAGAGGAAACACTCCCATCTTGCTTTTCTTGCACTCCTTTCTTTCTTCACGAGCCTGTTCTGTGTCAGAGGAGCTCTGTGTTATCTGTGAGTGGTCGGGTTAGATCAGCACTGCTGCATTCCCCTGTCAGTTTCTTTGGAGAATGCAAAGAAAGTCTTTTATCATCGCTGGTATCTCAAGACCAGAATAGACAGGCTGATAAAGACATGGGGGCAGATCAGAGCGTTAGCTGTGTTGATTTATAAAAATGTGACTGATAATTTGACTCTAAACAATAACTACATTTACCAGATATGACAATTTCATTCCATCATCACTATCATCATCACCATCGTCTAATTACATTTTGACTTCCTCCTCCACCAGGAGTCAACTGTGAATTTGAAATAGATGAGTGCGAGTCCAGCCCCTGCCACAACGGAGCCACCTGCCACGACCTCATCGCCATGTACTCCTGCGAGTGTCTACCCGGGTTCGACGGCGTCGACTGCGAGATTGATGTGGATGAGTGTGCCAGCGGGCCCTGCCAGAATGGAGGCGTCTGTCACGACATGGTGAACAGGTAGATCAAACAACAAGCTGCTTCCTGTAGGGGCTACTGCGGTGAAGATTTTCAAAGACAAGCTTGTGCAGGGTGGGGCTCCAGTGGCCATGTGCTGCTCCATCAGATGTTCCCTTTATTTCACTTTTTTTCTTCTTCCTAGGAAATCTACTTTCCCATGCATGAAAATAAACCAAACTTTGCACATATGTCCTTATATGCTAAACTTCCTGAAACGATTCTGTGGGCTGTTAATTCTAATGGTGGTGCTACACCAAACGCCTAAAACTTTGAAAATTGAAAATGTTGATAAAATTTGTTCATAATAAATCAGCCACTTTATGACTTCCACCAATGTAAGCCCATATGAGGAGAAGTACTTGATATGCTTCAGTACAGCAGGAATTTTGCACCTAATTTGACTATTATCAGTCAATTAAATAACCATTGTCAGTCACTATCTAGGCACCATAGACGTGGGTCAATAGGGGCCGATTACACCTACTATGTTGTAAAAGTGAAAGCAAAACTTAAAAGCAACACGTTCTAACATGACATTTTGAACACAAACAAAAAGGCTTCTTTATGTTTAGATGTTAAAAAAAACCTACAACTTCTTTAGGTTTAGGCAACAAAAAAAGCACTCAGGTTTAAGGAAAAACAGTTTTGTTTTGTGTTGAAATAAGTAGGAATACAAGCACAGCTACACATTGTTGGTTTCACACGAGATGCCAACTCCAGCCTCCTGAAAGTCTTGTCTTGTCCTCAACCTCCACACTATCTATACTACAGCGCCTGACCTTCACTTCTACTATGTCGTTATTACTACAGTCACTAGAGGTTGTTATTGTGTTCTTTTATACCTTCTTTCAGTGATCTTCTACATAAGTAGGTGATGAAACCTACCAGTGGGTGTTGTAGGCCCCTGCTGACCTACATCTATGGGGCTTATAGACACTGATAACACCTATTAAATAACCTGACAACAGTCTATTCAGTTGAATTATGAAGTCCATCATGCTGTTTTTCTCAAAAACTGTCACTTATTAAACTTATCTCCTCCTACATTTTTTACTCAATTAACACCAAATTTGCTACACTGCCAGTCGATTTCAAACACCTGAAATATCAGGACAAAACAAGGTGGTATGGCATCCAAGACTGCATATGACAGTAAGCATTATGCTTAATTGATGGTGAAATTTTGTCCCCTTTAAAGAGTCCCTGGCCCCAAATAGTTTGAGAAGCCCTGATTTATGGTCCTCAACTCGTGTTTTTAATTTTTCTCTTAAATGATCTGTTCCATATTCTTTTGGATTTCACACCAGGAAAATGTGTCTGTGAAGCTTTTTGCGGTTATGTCATGTCCTGCAGGAAAACGTGCCTCAACAGTGTAAAAAACACTGAAGTTTCGTTTGCTGTCATCTTTGTTACCGGAACTATAAACGCTGAAGGCATCTTCATGTCTCCCGCTGCATATCAGCTGGAAGAGAAGAAACAGCAGTCCCACTAGTGCTTTGACAAACCCCCACAGCGGTTTCCTGTTCAGTCATTGCTTACTGTCTGCGTTTTTTATCCCGCTGTATGAAAACTCATTTGTGTCTCTTGCAGCTATGAATGTGACTGCAGCGATACTGGATTCCAGGGTGACTACTGTGAAGTGGACATCCCAGAGTGTGCCTCTGATCCCTGCCAGCATGGCGCCTCTTGTTTAGAGGGAGTCAAAGGATACACTTGCCTCTGCTGGCCAGGTACTGAACTACATGCTGCACATCAAACATTCCTGTACCTTGGCATGCCTTTAGGTTTAGGCAACAAAACTACTTAGTTAAGCTACATGGTCTGGCTTAAAACTGCTACATTCATAAAGTGTAAATAAGACTGATAAATAGGACACGAGCTGCCAAATTTACCTCAAAATATAATGAAAATACATAATGACAATCATTATTTCCCAGTGGCTGGTAATTTATTTAATACATTTCCAGGAAAAGAATACAAAGTTCATTGATATGCTTTATTCCCATGTCTGCTGATAAATTGATAATAATTAGCAAATAACTCATTTGAAATTGCATTTAAAAACTCCCAGAAACATGACATTAGCTCCCAGGTTGTGTAGATAATAAGTCACAATGGTGAAATTTGGGCCTGATCAGAAATATCTTTTATTAGTTTTGGTTTTCCACATCCGATGAAGAGCAGCCGTTTCTCAAGCCTAAGGGCTGTATTTTAACCATTATATGCTATTTCACCATGTTATTATTGAATAATGTTTATAATACAGTAATTTTTGCTAAGTTTTTAGGTACATATTGGGGTAATTTGGCAGCAGTTTCAAAGAAATCATATAGGTCACATGTTTATTGTCACCTAATCATCATCATATTTTCAGGCCTGTAAAATGAAGTGTTACTAAAATATCTCTGACCTGCAACTAATACACATTACAAGTATACACACTCTTTTCATTTTTCTTTCAAAAGCCATACGTTTGAATTTAAAATTAATTCACTACAATAGTAGCAACTTGTATTTTTGCTTTGCACCAGAACATTCAATCCATCAATTACTCTTAAAAATAAGTTTATTTAAGTGCTAAGTCACAAAATTGCTACTACTAAAAAAAGAAAGTCATTTATGATTTTAACAGCAATATGCTGTCAATAAGACTCAACAAGACTTATGAGTCTAGAGCCATGCTAGCAGCTCTGTTCGTCTTCACAGCATGCAGCATCCTTCCTCACAGTTTGTGACTGATCTAAGAGGACACTTATTAGTGTTAGTGTGTTCAATGTGAATATAACCGATAAAGCTACATGCTCTGCTTTGTTTTCTCCAGGTTATGAAGGACCAAACTGTGAGATCGACATAGACGAGTGTGCCGAGCAGCCCTGTGAGAACGGCGGGGAATGCTTTGAGCGCTCTGATCCGTCTCACTGGGAACTGGACTGGGAGCTCAGCTTTGCAGATGCAGCTGGATATATCTGCCAGTGTCAGCCAGGGTTTGCAGGTGAGTAAAACTAAAGATATCAATCGGGCCATAACCACACTTCTCTTCTGACAATTGTTTGATTTCTCTTACATTACAGGAGAGAACTGCTCCGTCAACATCGATGAGTGCGAGTCTGAACCCTGCCAGAATGGAGGCACTTGTGAGGATAAGATCAACGGCTACACCTGTACATGCTCTGTTGGATTTCTAGGTGAGTATTTGTAGAAAGGACACAATCACCTGTTGCATGTTACATTTAAGTATACTAAATATATCCTTTGCATCAGTGGCAACTCTTCTCACCATAAAAGAACATTTAACATTTATGCTGTAGACTGCAGACATATTTTTTTGGGCCAACCAGGAGATTTTTCCATTGGGTTTTGGATTATTGCAGAAAATGTGGCAAATATTGATGATTACCGTCCGTATATAATCTCCACAAATGAAAACCACTTTTATGATTTTTGGAGTGTAAATGTAATCACCAGAAGTAAAAAGCTAACATTATAGGCGGCTGCATGAGCTCGAGTATACACAAAGAGGCTGTAAAGGAGGACGAGTCAGCGTGATGACGTTTAGTAGTTTTATTTAGACACTTGTTAGAAACTACCTTTTGAAAAACATTGCATAACATATTTTATATCATAGAACAAAACATTAAAATCTACAAATAAAATTAACCGCAGACCTTATTTCAGGCGTCTAACCAAAAAAAACATTCAAAAAAACCCACTGACATCCAGATAAGGCAACTGGAAGCGATAAAATAACTCATTTCTTTTAGATAAAGAAAATGATCTAAGTTGAACATTACACTAAAACATGCACAGAAAAGAAATTAAACAGCTAAAACAGTCAACAGTTAATGGATTAACATCAGTAATGAGCCAACTATGACAAACTAAACACTTGTTTTAATCTCTTAAATCCAACTGATCCCCTGACAGGAAATTAGAGATTGCAAAAGAGCTGAGGATCAAACCCAAAGTACCAGATTAACCTTTCTACCATCTGAGCTCCAGGTGTGGGCTCAGTGGAACCAACCATGTCAAACTAGCTTGTTACGAAGGACGTTAAATAATGCTGCAAACGTGTTAAATTTTGTCATGGAAAAACTGTCATGGGGTTCCTTCATCTTGCCATGTTATGATTTGAGCATATTTTTTAATGCTAAATGCTGTACCTGTTAGGGAGCTAGACAGTATAACAGTGTATGACCCTACTGAAACTGTAGGAATTATTATTATTATTATATATACAGTTTGTACAGATAAAAAATGTGCGATTGGTCTGCGATTAATCCCGATTAACTATGGACAATCACGCGATTAATAGTGATTAAATATTTTAATTGACTGACAGCTCTAAAGAAGACATAAATAAAAAATTATAGAAAGAGGATATGGAGACAAAAATGCAAGGTAGTGGTGTGTATAAGTAGCTTTAAGAGTAAAATCATCTTAATTCCCAGTATATTATATATATATATATATATAAATTATATATATATAAAAAATACCATTATAATAATATGTGTATATTATACTATATTTGTATTACACTGCACTTTATTATATGACATTATATTCTACTATTACATTATACTATTATACTACATAATGAAAACATTATGAGGCTTTTTAAAAGTTACGGCAGAAGTTTTAGATCTTCAGTAGAAACTAATGGGCTTGTAGCTGAAAGCCATAAAGTAGGGCAGAGAAGTAAAGTCTTTTGTAGATGGACTAACATGAAGTGCTGACAACAAGAAAAATATGGTGGGAAGAAACATCAGCATTATCCTTTCCTGTCCAGTCCAGCTGTGGTATCCTGGTAGTATAACTAACCCTCAGTGTCGTCTCCCTCCAGGTGAGCTGTGTGAAGTGAACATAGATGAATGTGAGAGCCAGCCCTGTCAGAACGGCGGCTGGTGTGAGGACGGCAGGGCCTCCTACACTTGCCACTGTCCTGAGGCCGAGCCAGGTGAACTTCCTTGGGGAGGCGATCGCTGCCACGTGAAACTCCACGGCTGTGTGGACCATGAATGCCAGAACGGGGCCACCTGCCACCCGTGGCTGGAGGGCGGCGAACACGGGCACACGTGCTTGTGCCCTCATGGCTTCTATGATGAGCAGTGCTCCACAAGAACAACGTTCTCCTTCTCCACTCCTGGATTCGTTCACATCCAGGTTGTTCTAGAAGAAAGGACCAGGAGGGAGGTCGAGCACCGTGTTCACCGTGGTTTTGGGGTACAGCTACGCTTCCGGACAACTATACCCAATATGTTGCTCTTCTACAGAGGGGACGTGGACAATCACCTCATCTTGGAGATTGTGAACAGTGGTCTTCACGCAAAGGCTTTTTCTGAGGAGTCTGAATTGGATGTAACATTTCCTGGTTTGGTTAGTGATGGAGACTGGCGGGATGCTCATGTGTTTGTAGATAACGAAGGCCTGGTTTTGATTCTGAAAGGCCCTGGCTGCGACAGGGACGGATGCAGAGTTACAGATGGTGGCGCTGATGAACCAACTTTCCAGCCCTCTGAAGCTTTCTCTCAGGTTTACATAGGTGGAGCACCAGAGGAGCTTTTAGAGTATTCTGTAAGTGGTGCAGGCTTCATTGGATGTATGGAGGACCTGTTGATCGACTCTAAGCCTATCCTACCGCAATCACTTCCAAAGGATCAAGGCCACGAGCTGGGATGCAGTAAGACTGAATGGTGTAAGCCTGACCCCTGCTCTGGACATGGACGCTGTGTGGACCTGTGGACCAGCTATCAGTGTGACTGCTACCGTCCCTTCCATAGTGAAAGCTGCTCTGAAGGTAAGCACTTTTACCACACGCAAATCTTGTCAAACCTAATAGATATAATTTACTAAAAGCTGCAATACCACAGTCTTACAAGTAAAAGTCCCGCATTCAAAATATTACTTAAATTAAAATACAGAAGTAGTTAGTTGTTGGACACAACAGCTAATTTTCGGCGATCCGATATAAACATTCACTCCCTTACGTTAGTTGCATTACAATAACCGAATATTAATTCATATCTGATCAGCGCTGCCTAGTTTGACCGTTTGATTAGAGATCATGAGTGATTAACAGTTGCCTCCATTATACGAACAGCCAATAGGAACTCTTTCTAAACAGTAAATGAACTTGCATTTATATACTCGATCCTTTCTAGTCTTCCGACCATTCAGTTGAACCGTTGCTGGGAATGTCTACTTTGATCATTTGGTTTATATTTTTGATGTATGACAAAAAAGTATGTCACTCTGAGTGATGACAGCTCCTGTTTATTGATGATTGTAAAAAAAAAAATAAAAAAGTGAGTTAGCTGCAACACTAACTGTGACCACTGTATACTACCAGGAGTAATTTTCCAATTTTATGGCCACCAACAGAAAAAGCGTTGATTTCCACAGCTCTGAAATCAACAAATTAGCTGCTAGGCTACCTACCGTTAGTGTTTTGGTTTCTAAGCCAATAGCCAATCAACCCGCGTTCAAGGCCGGTTTTATGTTTTGTAAGTTATGTTAGTGACATCATTCAAGTGACAATTGTCACATGCTTTTTTTGATGTTTGTGACATGTTCATACATATTTTACTTAGTTTACATACTTGAGATTAATGAGATTATCAATTATCCTGAGTTTTTCTTGACTGATCCTAAGTTCATGGTTTTCTTGCCTAACTGTGGGCGTTTGTTTGATGTACAAATAACACCCGAAAAACAGTGTACAAATGCCATGAGACGCACTCATGACATGTTGATTGTTTGTGTAATGTTGTGTATTTATTGTATATTTCTTCCCGTGGAAACCGGGACGCAGGAATACACAATATGTCACTAAAACTGGGATTTGTCATTAGTTCTAACTTAAACACAGGTTTGTAGAAACAACTTATGCTGCTATGTGAACTGTTACATTTCAGTGGCATTCCTGATACTGAAGTCCTATTATTAAATCTTGTAGTACTAATGTTTTCGTCCTATTTTTGTGTGATTAATCCAAATTCCCAATTCCCTCCTGGCAGAATTCCCTTCGTGGACATACAGCCATGAGGACACAGTGAGTTTCAGTGTCTACGATGTTGGCAGGAGCCACGAGAGCAACTTCAATGTGTCCTTCTTCCTGAGGTCACTAAAGCCTGACGGGCTGCTGTTTCAGCTGAGGAGACCCACCGAGGAAGAGGGTGGAGAGGTCTACTTTTCCATCTACCTGGGGATGGGGAGGGTTTTTGTCAGCTCTCTGCCTAACAGTGCACCGCTGACAGCTCCGATATTTGTGACTACTGGCGAGAAGCAGCTTCTACAGGTGGAAGTCCAACACAGACAGGTGATCTTCGAGCATGCCGGCCTTCGCTATGGAATAGGAGAGATCCCTGAAGTGAGTGTCAACAGTGGGGATCAGGCCTATGTAGGGGGACTTCCAGGACACTGGGACTCTGACACGTGGGGGGGGCATTACAAAGGTTGCCTGCAAGACCTTCGTTTGGACTCGGTGCATCTAGATGTGGATGCCTGGAACAGCTCGGATGAGGAGGAAGAGTATTTATCAAGTGATACCGAAAATGTAAAGAAGACCTGCATCAGTGATGATACTTGCAAGGTAGGATATAGTTTTTATACTTTAAAATGCTCGGGTCCTAATGTCGCAATAACTACTGCGAGGTAGCATCAGTGAGGTGATACACATGAGACTGAACGTGATCAACAGACATCATTTTGATTAATGTGAGCAACATTAGCAGCTAAAACCACATTATCACTAGACTGCATATTTCACGTTTGCAGCAATGTTAGCTTATCTGTCCAATAGGAATTTTGGCAACTCGGGTAAGTTTTGATACCTATAATCAATTGAAGATCCCTCCTTGAACTGAAAGCCCTGTCGATGTTGATCCTCGCATTTCCCCTCAATGTCGGTTACATTCCTGTTTTGCAAGAGAGTAAAGGCACTCGTGAGCATGTATGACGTCAAATCCGTTTTCCTGCAAAACCCGGCCCACATTCTTCACATTAAAAGCAGTCTACAGGCTGACAGAGGACACCCAGAAAGTCATGGAAGGTCTCATTTTTTAGGTTAAGTTACAACCTGTTCACACATTAGCAAAAACAAATGTTTATACAAATAAAAACCTACATACATTCCCTTTAATTAGACCAACATGTCAGTTTTGAGAACAGCATACTCCAACATCAACTATACATTTTACTTCAGTTCTGCTTCCTGTTATGAGGCAGAACAAAGTGACAATGTAGTCTGGTCTAAAAATGACGTTCCCAGACAACAAAGCTGCATCATCCATTGCATTTCGAGTGAAATAAATTTTAAGGTTTACAGTATTTTTGATGCATCACAAACACATTTCTAGTTATAGTCCATGTAAGTCCAAGTGGGGAGAGGGTCGGCGTGGATGGATGGATTAAACAAACAGGTTTTTCACCCCAGAGACTGCTGCTCGTGTCCCATGTGAAACCAAAAGTCAATGCTAAAACTACTAAATTACTAAATTTACATCTGTAACTTTAATAACATGACAAATGTGCTTCTTTAATGTTAATCACATGTTTAAATTATAAAATGTATTTGAAAATGCTGTTTAGTTTTATTGGAACGTAATTTTGTTCATAGCAGTTTCAAGCTTTACAGTTTTAAAACTGTTATACTTGTACAGAAGATGATTTGCTGTCCGAGTTCCCTGTGTCTGATTATATATAATGATTATTATTTATAATCTTAATGCTTCCCTCTTCAGATGAAGCCTTGTCAAAATGGAGGAGAATGCACCATCACATTCAACGATTTTACGTGTTCGTGTCCAGCCGAATACACCGGAAAGACCTGTGAAACACGTGTGTGGTGTGTTAGTGATCCTTGTGTCAATGGCGGCCATTGTGTGGACCTCCCTGATGGATATGAATGTAAGAACCTCGTCATCATTTTATCACTATGGTGTGTCGGAAATAAGTCATCTTCTCTGGGCAATACCAGTGGCCTTATGTACTGTATACATTACATCCTTTTGCATTTGCCCAAGTATCTAATTATTAGAAATTTATTATTATTATTATTATCATTATTAATTAGAAATTGCGTTTGAGGTGATAAATGATATATATTTCCCTGATAAAGGAGGGTCTATTTTGACAAAAATTCGAGGTAAATGTCAGGATATCCGTTTCTGGTATTGACCAGTTAATCTGGTATCAGACTGGGTCGGCAGATTCCTGGAGCTGAGGTATCAACATTGGGAGAGAACAAGTCGAAGCATACCCAGTTAAATGACTGTTGGCTCTGCAGCAAACAAATGCAAATCCAAATTGTCAGACTGCTCAATATAACAATGAAGTAATAATACATATATTTCTCTATGTTGACCCTTAGGTGTGTACAATGCCACGTTTGAGAACAACCCTGTGAACTACAGTGCCGGAGGCTCGCTAGCTGAACCTGTCTCCAACATATACATGGAGGTGCGGACTCGTTCAGAGAACGCTGTGCTCCTGAGGGCCTCCTGGGGCTCTGACCTGCTGTTAGTGGGTCTGCTGGACTCTTCAGTCCGGGTGGAGATCCACATCGGCAACAGCGTCGAGACGCTGACGTTTACGGGAGTCCGTCGGGTGGCTGACGGTAGCTGGCATCGTGTGAACGTTTCAATGGCTGAGAAGGAGCGCAAAGCCTCTCCCTGGGTCATCACTGTGGATGGAATCACAGACGCCAGCAGCTTGCCAGAGCGAACAGGAAGCCTTCGCTTTCTCAACCAGAAGGGGGCCATGCTGGCTATCGCAGAGAGCTTCACTGGCTGCTTGGGTGCAGTGAGGGTCGGCGGAGTCTACCTTCCTTTTGTGGATGACTATAAAGCCCCACAGCCATCTCAGTTCCACTTAGCTGGAAAACCAAAAATTCATTTGGGTTGCACCAGTGCCCCCGTTTGTGATTCAGATCCCTGTGTAAATGGAGCCACTTGTGAAGACCTCTTTAATAAATTCGGCTGCGTCTGTGACTTGGGTTGGGAGGGAGAAGTGTGTGAGACGGACACTGATGACTGTGCATCTCAGCCATGTGTTCACGGAAGCTGTAAGGACTACTTAGCTGGTTTTGAGTGCCGTTGCCACCCCGGATATGCTGGCACACTCTGTGATGAGGATCTTGACGAGTGTGAACATCACGCTTGTCAACATGGAAGCACCTGTCAGGATGGACCTAACATGTACACCTGTATGTGCCCCAAGGGCTACAGTGGCCCTCTCTGCCAGTGAGTACCGCCTCATCCATCGGTTTATTGGTTTGAACAAGCGCTGGGATCTGTAGCTTTAGCATGCAGTGCCCACACAAAGCAACATTAACTCATTGAAGCAAAGTTTAATACCTTTTTCTCCACCAGATGGGACTATCCTCCAATACAGTGTGGTGAAGATGTCCAGTGTGAAAATGATGGTATCTGCAATGATGGGCTGTGGGGAGCTAACTGTACGTGTATGCCAGGTTTTACAGGCAGCAGGTGAGCTCTCTTTTGATAGTTTTGACTCTTTCTATGTTAATTTGTAAAACGTATGTTTTAGAATACAAGTCCAACACAGTCAGTTCACCCAAATTATCTTTTAAACTTAAATTTAGTGGTGTCTGTTATTTACTTATGCTAGTTAGGTTGGTACGTTACGCTGTTACGTTGCGCTGTTACGTTGCGCTGTTACGTTGCGCTGTTACGTTGCGCTGTTACGTTGCGCTGTTACGTTCTTATATTATTATTTTATCACAAACTATGATTGCTTTTCTAACCATAACCAAGTAGTTTTGTTGCCTAAACCCAACCAGTCATTTCACAACGTTAAACACATGCCATTGTGCATTTCTGCAAGCAAGATACGAAGCTGATATGAAACATATTCACAAAAAGTTTTCTTGGATCAGAAACATCAACATTCATTGTATCCCATAGTTTGCAGACGTAGATTAAATACATTTTTATTACATTACATAAACATTGTTTTCTAGTGACTGGGTTGCAATACAATGGGGTACAAAGGCCTCCTATCATTTATGTGTGGCATCAGAGCCCAAGTATTGTATAAGCTGAACCTGGTCATTAATTAATGCTTCAATGGCAAAATAAGTTCTTCTGCTTCTAGAAAGACACATTGCTGATAAACATTTTAAATGTCTTTTTGCAGCACAAACTAAATTCTACTCACCTCAACAGTAAACTGTGTTTTTAATACTTGTAAAGCAATAAAGTCTAGTAGAAAACACCTGACTACTAACATAAATGTCTTTTCAGAGTGGCTTAAAATGTTTGCATAGTATGTTTATGTCAACTCCAGATGTGCCTTCATGTTCTTTCTGCCTTGCAGGTGTGAAATGGAGCTTGATGAGTGCGAGTCTAACCCCTGTCGAAACGGTGGCTCCTGCTTGGATCGATTCAACATGTTTGTTTGTGAATGTCCGCCTGGCTACAGTGGTCCGACCTGTGACACCAACGTATGTTTGTCACATTATTCATCCTTAGCTTTATACATACCAAACGTTCTCACTCCCAACTAGTCAAGTATCGCCGCTTGGTCAGTGGATCTTGGCATTTGATATCAATGCACCAAGGCACCCTTTGCTATCTGTATGAGACGGTTGTCAGTTCACTCCAGTGTAAAACAACCACAACAATATTAGATGTTCAAAGCAACTGGCATAGTATAAAGAGCTAGAAAGTCAGCGTAGGGCAGGTGGGAGATGAAGTTAGATGGTCAAACAAACACAGGACTTCCACCCAGCAGACTGCTGTTTGTGTCCCGTGTTGAACCAATGAGACTTATTTTACTGTTGTTTTGTTACGTAACTTATATACTTATATACTATGTTATGATTTGAGCATAGTTTTTATGCTAAATGCAGTACCTGTGGGGGTTTCTGGAAAATATCTGTCATCGTATTGTGTTGTTAATTGATTTCCAATAATAAATATATACATACATTTGCATAAAGCAGCATATTTTCCCACTACCATGTTAATAAGAGTATTAAATTCTTTACAAATCCCTCTTTAAGGTACATTTTGAACAGTTAAAAAATGTGATTAATCTCAATTAACTATGGACAATCAATTAATCGCTAGACGCGACAGAATCGTTTACAGTCTTAATAATAAAACATATTTTATTTGCGTCTATGTAATGCTGAAGTGGCTGAGAATGGTCCACATCCATGTAGTTTATGTTTTCAGATAGCTGAAATGGGACACCTTCACGATCTCTGCCCTCTGTACCTTTGCAGAAACAAGCCCATAAACAAGGAATCCCCTGGTTGGTGGTAGCCATCCCGCTGCTCTGCTTCTGTGTGTTAATGCTGATCATCGGCTTGACCTTCATGGTGCTCACGGCGAGGAAGAAGCGCCAGTCGGAAGGCGCATACAGCCCCAGTGCTCAGGAGGTGGCTGGAGCTCGGCTGGAGATGGACAGCATGCTCAAAGTCCCACCAGAGGAAAGACTCATCTGACACAAAGGCTTTAGGAGGGAAGGGTGTTCAAGGTGATCTGAGCTCTGCAGGCAGGTGCACAGGACTCACTGTGAAACTTTTCCAACCGACGAGTGCTCTGGGCTTGAACCGAAGGGCATATGATGTAGGATACAGCATCCTCCTGCTGGTGACCAGATAGTGACCCAGTGCTGCTGCTCTGCATGTCACTTCATTCAGTGAAACCTGTTAACTAACTATAGGTGCTGTGTTTCTGATAAAGGACGTCTGAGGCAACAGCCCCATCATGTCCTTGTTTTGTATAACTCTACACTCTGTAGTTTGCCTATGGCAGGGCCTTAACCTGTTGTTGTAGTCCCAACTAGTGCTTAGAGGACAACTGATGGGCTTCCTGTCAGGAATCATGACAGTGAAGCACTACAAGCACACAAAGGATCATGGTGCTGGGTTGCAATCTTAGGAAACCATTATTCATTAGATTGCTAGAAGCCCCCACAGCATCCAGCACAGGCAAATACATGGAGCTGTAAAGCTGCAGTTCCTCTACTGGCGACTAGACGCTGGCTCAAAGAAAACTGGGAATCTATAGAGCGCTCCAGGGATGACCAGGAAGCATCATCCTGGTTCCCTTGACAGAAAGATGATGGGATTATTTCAGAAAATAATCTCTGTGGAAAAAAAATGCTTTGTTCAGCAAGATAATCTTCACAAATGACTACCGCTTTCATGATTTTTGAGGTGTAAATGCAATCGGCAGAAGTAAGAAGACCCAAGTAAAAAGCTAATGTTAGGGCTGTAACGTGGCTGTAAAGGAGGACAAGTCGGCGTGATGATGTTTCATTTAGACACTTGTTGGCAACTGCTTTTTTAAAGACACATAAAGGCTTCAAAATTCACACGTGGGATATTTACTCATGTAGTTTATATCATAGAACAAAACGTTAAACTCTCTCAAGCTTGTGTGAACCACAGGCCTTATCTCAGGCATCTAGTGTAACTATAAACCGGCTGACTTCCAGACAAGGGAAGCAGAAGTGCTAAAATGCTAACTTATTTCCTCTTTTTAGGACTTGAGGATTGATCAGGAAAAAAATGCTCCAACTTTTCTAATAGAAGAAAGAAAGGTAGTTTATTTTTCCAGTTTTACTTGTAATGTGGGTTTTGTGGTAATTTGAAAAACAAAGTTCTACTTCGAAGGTTTAAATGGAGGTATAATTATGAGTGGGTTTGTTGAATTAAATGCATTTCCATCCACCTATTTTCATTTTTGTGCACAAAAAAAAAATTGACGTAGTGTATAAATGATGACGTACATGACGCATGTGACTAAAACGTTGCTCAAGCTTCCACTGAAGAGAGGGAAACATCAGATCTGTGTGGAGCGATGACTCTTCCTGAACTGTTTTCTACATGGTTCTTGCTTGAGCTTAAACTGGAGCTCTTTTAATTCATCTGCAATTTGTTGTGTCCTTTTCTTCTGCTATGGTTTGACGACACCAACTGGAGAATTACCTCCATGAACCCCTAATATTGAAATATCAACAGTGGTTTGTTGCGGATTGCTCCTCCAACCTCTGATAAACTTATTTTCACATCCGCTTGCATAGTTTTCACAAGGTGGAGAATAAGATTATGAGCATTAGAGGCATTACCATCCTAGAGGTAACCAGGATTAGAGAGTACTCTTTCATAACCTTTGAAACCTTTAAAAATTAACTCAGTTTTCTCAGCAGTGATATTGGTGCTGTGGTATCATAAGTCCCGCCTTCTGTCCTTGCCAGAGTGCCATTGGACACATGGACGTGACCCCTTTGACCCCCAAATTTGCACTAGAAGAAGAACAACAACAACCTGTATTAGTCCCACGAGGGGAAATTCAATTTTTACACTCTGTTGTAACGTATACACAGTACACAGTACCCGAAACACATATACATGCATCAGTGGAGAGATGTCAGAGTGAGGGGGCTGCTCCTGACAAGCGCCCCGAGCAACTGGGTGTTTGGTGCCTTGCTCAGGGGCACCTCGGCAGTGCCCAAGAGGTAAACTGCCACCTCTCCAGCTACCAGTTCACACTCAGGTCTTGGTCCCTGTCGGGACAAACCGGTGACCCTCTGGTTCCCAAGCCAACTCCCTACAGACTGAGCTACTGCCGCCCCCCCACTATGATTCTCAAGCTCTGCTTACACACTCCCTGCACTTCTCACCCACTTTAGTGCACTCTAAAAAAACCCAAAGTAATCCACAGCTCCAGTTGTCGTGTGCTTTCACAAACACCAAGACTTTCTCACATGGGAACACGATATATTGAAATCATGAAATGTGCGACGGCAGTCAAGCGCCATGTGTATCCATGTGAGGAAGCAATAAAAGAGATGACAGGGAGTGCCGTACAGGGTATTAACCTTTACAGACTGGGGGGCAAAAATCCACATAAAAACACACAAAACATCCAATGTATATTTTTTAAAGAAGAGCTACTGCATTTCCCTCATTTTGTTAATGACCTCTGTCTAGTTTTGTTAGGAGCGCAGCCTGGTCCAGTTTACTCCACAAGGTGGCTTTTTCAGAGCTGCTCCTCTTTGTGTCAAGCCTGTACAGTTTGTATATTTATGTTTATTCTCTGTTTTAACTTTTTGTTGGATTTTGAGATTGACTGTTTTCACATGTGCAAAGGGAGTGTCTGCTCATATTTGTCCTGGCCTCTTCAGTAGCAACATTTGTTTATAATCAATGGAGAATATATTTGTATTTTGTATTGGTTTGATAATATGGACTTCTCAGTATGTAGTTTGAAATATTGCACCAAAACAAGTACTGATAAGAATAAAAAGACCTAAGTGTAAATTTGAGAGGAAAAAACATGAAATATCCTCAACACACTGCAATGTTATGTACAGTGTTAGTTATTTTTGAAACATTCATAATTATTTAGCAAAAATGTAGGCGTCAGCTCCATGTTATGTCACTGTTTTCTTTGTTTTGATGTACAAAATCCAGGATGTGCACAATGTATTATAAACAATAAAGTCAAATGGGTTCTGAAGTGTAATACGTTCTGAACAGTTTTTTAAATTGGTCCAGTACTGAGGGAGCACACTGCTAAACGGACTGTCATGTAATCACTAAAAGTGTTTGTTTTTGCCACTTACAGGCTCATGTTTTTATTAGAAGTGTCTGACAACATGATGGAAAGGACCCTATAGAGGAATAAAACATTTTTCTTACCTTTGGCTTGATCCGGTCTGTAACTGGGACAAAACAAAACAGCCATTTTGGTTCAGACTGGCCCACACACACCAGCCATCTTCAAATGTGGCTCCTCTGGCACTCCATGTGGAGGCCAGCTGACTGAATTCAGACTGCTGACATGCTTTCTACAGAACCAGGAAGTGACTACACAGGAAGTGACATTCACAGCTTGTTTTTTCACATAACTGTTACAAGAAGAAATGTGAGAAAATTAAATAAATGCCTTGAAAAGCAACACATAGCCTAATTTACCCATTAGGGGACCCTGGGGAGTTTTATCCTCCACCTGCCCGGCACACAGTGATGGACACAGGGACAAAATAATAAACCAGCACTAGCCAGAGCATTTAAAGTTTTCTAGCATGTATGGCAGCCTAAATAGCACTTTATCGTGTTTTCTTCACAAAGGCACTTTACAATACAATACAACTTTATTTATAAAGCGCTGTAAAACAACATTGTTGACAAAAGTGGTGTAAACATGTCAAATAAAATTAAAATGCATAAAAGAGTTAAGACAAAACAAAACAAACAGTAAAAGACAATTAAAAACCAGCCTCTCAAACTGAGATAAAAAGGGTAAAAGCAATAAAATAGAGCAAAATAAAATAAGATAAACATGTCACCATGCTATTGGGTATTAAAAGCCATCCTAAATAAATAGGTTGTTAGCCTGGATCTGAAGAGGCCCAGGTCAGAAATGAGACGTATTTTGGCGGGGAACTTATTCCAGAGCCTGGGAGCAGCAACAGAAAATGCTCGGTCACCCCAGTGTTTGTATTTTGTCATGTTTTCGTCACTGGAAGGGAACCTTAGGCACGTAACCAACAAGTTGACCAACAACCATAATACAGGAAAATCACCCAGGTCGACAAATAACCACAGTTCCTCTACTGTGTTTTAGCCCACAGTCTGTAAACAGCTATTAATATTTAAAACCATGATTATTCCCGACTGATCAGGAAGTTTGTAATTAAGAATCATTAAATCATTAGGCCTAAACCTTTGACTTAAAACTATGCAATTTTCACAGCATTTGGGACCATTAGGCTAGATCAATAAGGATTTTACTATTTACACATATCACAGCCTTTGTCTAGATATTTAATGTTTGCCCTGTAAAATAATCAATGAATCAAAAGATAATGCATTGTATTTGATCACAAATTTAAAAAAAAGTTACGCTGAACAGTTCACTATTTAATTATTATATAAGGGTGTGAACAATGTAAGTAAATAAATTACATATCCATAATTGATAAATTACAGCATCCTCGTCCTGGAGATGGCCAGTCCAGCCCTGCCCTTTAGGAAATAAACTATCCATCGCTACCTATACTCATATTGTTTTTCCTTAACATATTGAATAAATCATATATTACTGATCCCACATATTTTTTTAGTCTTTCATAAATAAGACCCACAAATGATTTGGAAAAAAAGTTAAATAATCTAATTTTCACAGCGTCTGTGCAACCTTGTTTATTCGCTGTGTCCACGATGATACAATTAATAATAAAGGTATGGTTTCCTTACACAGAAAAGACTTTTCTGATACCCACATCACTTCATAACTCATAAATGTTGACACTACTTATAATTTGGTGAGGCTGTATATGCAGTTCAAGGATATTATCAGTAACCGTTTCAGATCGTCCAGGGTTAGCCTAGAGTAGTCCTACATTAGTCTAAGAAACCAGGACAAAAAGGAGCACAGTGTTCATGTTATTTGGATACTGATTTTAGTATTTGCTGTGGACGAGTGGACATTCTGGTGTGATAGAGGTGCTAAAGAAAATTTAAAATCATCAAAAACCTAAGTTTCATCCTCTGAGAACCACAAATTCATAGTCACCGGAGGACCATGTTTTTGATGCACTGTTAAGGATTACTGTATGGATATTAAGTGTTAAAAGGGGAAAGGACTATGGAGGACAGAACCTGCCAAAATTTAAAAAAATATATAATAATGAATAAATGTCATTACATGTTGCAAAAATATAAAGAAATAAATGTAGCCATTGATAAAATGTGACATAAATTGATGTTGTTTCTCTTTATTTATATTTGTATTTTTCCCTCATTTGGTTTTCCTTTCTATTTGTGTTTTTTGCGAATTTAATTTTTTTTGCAGTTATTTATTATTCATTTTTATTTATTTTATATTTATGTTTAAATGTATTTGTATTTCTTTATATATTAATTTCTTCATGGTTTTCCCTTTGCATTTCACCCTATTAATTTCCCAAGCTTGTTTTTTTTATTCATTTTTTTTCATACATTTTTGCCACATTATACAAATGAGGGGGCTGTCACTCAACATGTGTCACCGTGGGGTTGTCGGGTGTATCAGATCCAGTCTTCATTCCCGGCTCCGTACAGCGGCTCATCAGCCTGCTGATGCTGTTTCGTACCGGTACAGGTGTGTAGGCCCACTGTCCGTCTCCTCTCCAAGGTTTAGCTCATTCAGAGTGGGAACACCTGAGAAACGTGCCACGCAAGCCGTACTCTCCATCGTAGGATTCAGTGCCGTGGAGAGCGCCCAGTGGTCCGGCGTGTGCCACCGATCTGGGCTCGAGCAGAGTCTCTGTTGGATGACCTTGGCACTCAGAGGCGCGACACATTTCCTGGTGCATTGCTACATTTAATGACATTTATTTATTTATTCATTTATTTTTGATTTTGGCAGGCTCTGTCCTCCATAAAGAACAGGGATTTACAAATGTCATGGGAATATAAAGCAATGGACAAGATATCTGAACCAATAGACAGATGGACATTGTCATCATTGGCAAAAAAGTAACACGGTGATGAATACTGTATGTCCTGTGCAGCTCAACACAACGCAGAGTCAGTTAGTGGAAATTTAATCAAGTGAAACTAAACATGTTATGATGAAATATTTGTATTTAAGCAAGTGCAATAGGAGACTAGTCACCAGTCTTTAATCAGAACAAATAAAGTGTCATCTGTACACACACACGCGCATGCACACACACACACACACACACACACACACACACACACACACACACACACACACACACACACACACACACACACACACACACACACAGTGCAACTACAGCACTTTGAAGCGTTTTGGACTTTTTGGCCGCAAATGACAGACAGCAGATCGCCTGGAAAGCAGTAAAAGTTGACACACACAATTTTTGTTGTTGGAGAAGTCTGAACAGCTGAAATAGAAACTGGTGGAAAAACTGTGAGAGGCATAACTTCTCTTCTCTACACACAGTACTTGACACCACAATGTGTAAGCAGCCTGTAGCTCAATCACCATCATCAAACACAAAATAATAAGTGGCTAAGGCAAAAAAACAAACAAACAAAAAACAAATAAACAGAAGGAAAATATTAGAGTGCATATATTAGCAGCAGAATTGGCGAAAGAACCCTTTAAAACAGAATATACAATAAAGTCCACATATATATTTAATTAGACAGAAATGTTTAAAATCATTTTAGGGACATTACAGGCTATCATAGGCTTCTTAAAAAGTTTCTTTAAAAAAAAAAAAAAAAAAAAAAAAACAGTAGGAGGCAACACATTTTCACAGGTCAGTGAGAGACGGGATTCGTCATGAAGGCCAAAACAACAAAACAAAAAAATACTGTGCATGACGCTACCAAAAATATCAACAGGTGAACTAACTGCATGATAGAGATGCACCACACGTAGCTACAGTACCATGATGCCGTTAGGATGTTCATCAACTATAGCGGACGAGCTACTGGCTAAGTTGACATCATTAAGACATATGCTGTTGTGAGTGCGACACATATCCTCTTTCAGGAAACACTGCGTGCTATTTTTAAAGTTAGAAATCTATACTGAGCGACGCTACGTTAACGTGGTGGCATTAAAGACAGGTGACACGAGAGGTTTTTGTGCAAAGAATTTTGTAAGCAGTTCGAGTGCTGACGGGCTGAGAACTGTTGGCATTAGGGATGTTAATAATTAACTGTTCAACCGTTAACCGAGAATTTTAAGTGATTAATGCTTAAATATATTAAAAATTATATAAAAAGCTCAGCAAAACTCAAGAGGATCGGCTTGTCGCTTTCAGGAGAAAAGATGGTCCACCTTAACAGCCCACCTCAGGAGAGTCAGAGCGGGAGTATGGGAAGTTGGCTCAGGTCTTGAGCTGTGGAGTCGCAGCATTTATTCACCGACAAATAAACTGTACACACACTGGTACAGATACGTTCACAGCTATACACTCCACACTCACCGCCTCCACACACGCACTTGATCTGTCGAACCGTACCGTTAGGATGCACTGACAAACCCTATATGTGTGATTACAGCTGGCACAAAGCTGCCAGAAAGGCTACATCTGCTAACGTAGCACACACACATACGGTTTGTCGGACACACGCTATCGTTACGCCGTGCAGACTGGCAGATAAACTAAAGAGAGAGTTACTGGCAGCGCACGCAGCACTGTGGCTGCTACACTAACTCTCCTTGAACATGACGCGCTAAACTTGCTGGTTAATGGTTAATAATCGGTTAACGAGGACCGGTTATCGGTTAAAAAAAAAAAATCTAAATTAGCATCCCTAGTTGGCAGCTGAATATCTTGAAGCAAGGCAGGCTCTTAGTGTGATTTCCTGGGTAGAAGGGAGGGAAAATCAAAGAACAACAAAATATCCAAACTCAGGCGATTATAACAGGTACAGGTGAGTTCAAGTGTTGTGGGCTGATGGGACAGTCCACTCACACGCAGTCCTGTTTGTCATTGGTCAGCAGCAGAGCTGATGATAGTGGGGAGGGTGTATGTATGCATGTAGGGTGTCACCACATGCCCATTCCTACATACTGGATCAGGACCTTCTGTCGCAGTAAATGATACACGGGCCCTGTTCAGACCTGGTGTTCACATGCGTCTTCAGTGATCAGATGACAAGTGGACAGCTTTAAGTACATCTGTTCACACCTGGTATTAGAATGCACCTTGAGTGACCACTTGTGACCCGATCTCACTTTCCCGCTCTATATGCAAAGAAACACGCGGCAAACACATGGCTAATACAGCAGACGTACATTGTGACGTAATATTACAAGAATGTCAGTAGTAATATCCTACATATTCATGAATTTGGCTACATTTTATTAACATTTTTCTAACATCAAAATATAACTTTATTGTACCTGCGGTATTCACATGAGCACAGCGGGAAATCAGCTGTGTAGGCGGTCCTTAATGTGGCCCAGGACACATCTGCGTACACACTGTTAAAACAATGTGGTCACATGTGGCCCAGACCACCTCTGAATGTGGTCTGAAAGATCTGATCTCAAAGCATCTCCAGTGCGTTCACACCAGTACTTAGAGCTGTCCACTAGTGATCCGATTACCGAGGACATGTTAGTACCAGGTCTGAACAGGGTCATTATCTCTGATGTACTCCAACACACAAGAGAAAAAAAATCATGTAATCGTAGTCTAGACAAAAAAGTAATGAATCAATAAAAACTGGTACGTATGTACGTGAATGTACCACTTACAAACTTTGGTAATAAAAGCTATTTATGTTAAAGTTCTCAGTCCTGGTTGGTTTGTGTTTATTGGTAGTAATGGTATGTAAAATGTATCAACCACTGGGGTCAGCAAAAACACCTTGAGGACCTTATGTTATAATGAATGTTTAAAGAAATAAGTCAGTCAAGAAATTACCTTTAAAGTTACTACAAGGAACTTTCATTTTGAGTTGACTTAAGCAGCCCCTGCAGACAAAAGCAGTAACGTTTCCATGAGCACAACCACCTTGTGTTGTAAAGATTTGCAGCTGCCAGACTCCCTTTAGAAAATCTCTCACTTTACTGCAACCATCTGCCCTGCTCAGTCCTGGTTGGTGGTGGTGGGTTCGGGTGACCTTACTAGATAACATCATGGGTTCGAGCGGTAGGGATGCCACGGTGAGGAAATTTTCCCGCCCGTGTTACCGATTACACCACACATTTTACGAGAAAACATGACAGCGTGTAGTGCACTAACAATGACCTTTACCGTCGGGTGGCTGTGTGTCTGGCCTCTGCTGCGACTGTGACCACTCTGTCTCACTTGCAGCGATTGCCAAATAGGCGTGTCTGACTTTCTCTGTGACACCAAAACCTCAGCTATCTTTCAGTCTGTCAACTCTTTGTGCGAAATCTGATACCTGCTACTTCATATGAGGTCTCAGCTCCCCCTCCATCATTTTGTGTTTTTTACAGAAATAAAAACAATTTAGTTCATTTTGGCAGATCAGCGGCATGTTATCAATAGATAGTCAGACAACGACGGCTACAAACTGTCAGTAAACGCATCTGCTCCATAAAGAGTCTCAGCTCTGAGTAGCAGGTGTCAGATTTCAGGGACAAGCGAGAGTTGATGAAGGATTTGGTGTCGAAGCGAATAGCAAACATGCTTCTTTGGCAATATTTCAGATTTAACCCCAGACGCACAGCCACCCAACGGTAAAGCTCAAAGTAAGTGCGCTGCACATATTGGCGTTTAACTCATCTCGTAAAATGTCTGGTGTATTCGGTAACAGTGACACAAGTTTATTAACCGGTGGAAAAATTTCCTCACCGTCACATCCCTCGTGTCGTGGAGATTCAGACCCAGTAATAGGCATTAAGAATTACAATATAGAAATAGCTAATCTTCTTGTTGATGGTCTCATTTACTTATGTAGGCCATATAGAGGCATCAGTATTACATTAGACTGTTTTATACCCAGTTAAACGTTCCTTGTAGTAGGTTTAACGTTAGCTTGCAGCTAATCTAAGCTAATGTGAACTAACTCATTTTTTCAGTATTATCATGATTGTGAGTCGCATGTATCAACGCTAATGCAGTGTTAAATGCAATAGAAGATCCTGATACAGTTGTGAGGGAGTTGTGACAGAGACGGGTACCTCAGTACATATTCACAAGTTTTAGTCAAATGTTTCCCACCTCCTCCGAAGGTCCTCCACCTTCTTTTTTTGGGGTGTAGCTGGCTTGGCCATAGTCAGCAGATCCCCAAAAGGATCCTGAGTCTTCTGGCTGTCTCCCTCAGCATGAAGTGGCTTTGCCAGTATGTTCATGGCTGTACTGGGGACAGACGTAGAGTCTGCGAGACTGGAAAGAGCGTGATTGCTGGCAGAGAAGTGAGGCAGGGAGGTGACTGAAGAGGGGAAGGCTGACTGGAGCGGTCCGTAGTTGGGTGGCAGAGTTGAACTGCCTGGTGAATGCTGTCTGTAGAGCCCTGGTAGTGTAGAAAATGACTGTGGCTGGGCTGGAGTGTGTAAGTAAGAGCCTGGTGGAGGCCCGTAGACATTGAAAGGATTCCCACTTACAGTAGGTGAGTAACGCATTTGAGGGGAGGTGTGCTGCAGAGGCTGGGCAAAAGGGTTGAGTGATACGTGAGGATGCAGTGGGAAAGGTGGCAAGCCCTGTGGGTAAGACCTGGGTGGTAGTGTTGGTTTGCAGGAAGATGACGATACGCCAATATCTACCCCGTCACTCAGTGAAGTGGAACTGATGGGTGCTGAGCTGTTAAGGGGGTCTAGAAGACTTATCAGATCTATACTGTCCTCAGCAGCCTTGGTGGGCTTTAGCAGGTCTCCATCTGTGGTCATACTCAGGGCTTGCCGAAACTCCTGTCCCCCTGAAGTAGTCCCGCCTTCACCAGCTCCTGCTGGTTTAGAACGCAACTGGGCCGCGGGGGGTGCTAGCACAGTACCAAGCTCAGGCGTCTTCCTTCCGTGGGGACGTGGAATGGTGATGTTACTGGAGGTGGAAAGGTCCAAAGTGTCGGGGCCCAGGTCAGAGCTTTCACGGCTCGGAGAGTCCATCTGCACAGCAAGTTGGACAGGCGGAGGTCTGTCACAGGTAGGTGCCAAGGCTGGCAAGGCTGTTTCATCTTGACTTATGCCCCACAGCTTGTTGTAAGGGTTGGGGAGCTTCAGGCCTGGAAGCGTTCGTGAGTGTTCACCAACACTCAGGTCCATCCGCTGCAAACACAAGAAATAATTCAGACCACACCAGCCCGGTAATGTGCCTAAAACTTCCTAATTTATGCGTCTATGTTAAGTTACTTAATTTTAGCGTTTTAATCAAGCGGAAGCCTCAGTAAACATGTTTACAGCCTTGTCACCTGCAAAAGGTGTAATTAAAGGGCGTGGCCACTTTGAATGACAGGTGGGTGCTGTTACAGCTGTTAGCTGTCTGTTAGGTGTCACCTGAACTTAACCTCTTGGCTGTGTTTGTTATGTCAGTGCATTTCGGAGATATTTACATGTACATATCAGACAAATAATGGCTTGTTGTGCGGTTGTAAGATGGACCACCTGCTGGAGGTCTTCTGTGCCTGCATCAGTTTCCAAAGGGATATCAGGAACTGTAATGTCCGTGAAACTTGACTAAATCGTGGAATACAGGATAGCGACACTGAACCATGAATCTTTTTCTATCTACCAATCTGACAGACTGAGGAGGAGGCAAGAGCTTTACGGTGAATAACGTTACTGCACAAATTGAAGGAGCATCTGGAGTTGTAATGTTACCTTGTACGACTTCCTGTGACAAATAAAGCTAAAAAACCCGGAAAATTACAATTCGGCATATTCAAACTAAATTAACAACAACTACCAAACTCAGAGTCCTTACAACCTTAACTAAGGTGTTGTCACAAGTTAGTCCAAATTACAAAAATAACAGCTTCAATGCTAGGGGAGCTACGTTAGCCTTATTAACGATTGTGTCCAGTATGCCTTGTAACCAAACGTTAACGTAACCAAGCATTAGTTCCCTCAAACAATGTGACAAAAAAACAGTAAATTGATGTTGACTAGACAGTCCTCTTAAAGTGGGTTGAATCTGTTGATCAGCCATGAACAACATTTTCCTCACTTCTAGCTAGCAGGCCAACGGCTAACGTCAGTATAGCCAACTCTAATGCCAGGTTAGTGCCCATTAAAATACATTTCTAGCCAAACAAATAAGATAAGACAAGATAAGATATTCCTTTATTTCATGACAGTAAGGTTTTTTGCTTTGGTCCTGGTACAAATTGGTTCTAGTCAATGTGACTCTCGGGACAAAATCCAGAATCTGGAGTTGTCTTTTTGGAAACAACACTATTAAGACAGTATTAAACAACTTTTGGCTACAGAGCATGTAGCCCTCTGACCTGGTAGGTGAACTTGGCTTGTAGCTCCTCAGAGTCTTTGGGAGTCCTCAGGTCCTCGAGACTTTTAGCCAAGGTGATTGGTTGGCTGTCCGGCTCATCCTGGCAGCCGAAGAGATCGCCCAGCAGGTTGACATTGGAGAACCTCTCATTAACTGGGCTGGGAGGGGCAGTGTGACTTTCTGCTCCAAACCCAGCATCGTCCCCTTCTATCATCTCAACCTCCTTCAGTGAGCGGTACGGCTGTGGCCTGCAGGGACAGTGTTGGACTTATGGTTATTCATTTCTCTTCTTTTCATTGATACATAGTACCGACCCCAAACAGTGACATTTTACCCCAAATAAAGATGCACCTACATTTTCATTCTTCAGTCTATAACCATTTCTAATGATGTATTTTTATGCACATTTTCAAATATTGCAGTACAAGTGCACCAAAAAGTATTTATGCTCACTTGAGGTGGTTTTTAATTAGCAAGTACCCTAAATACTACTAAAAAGTGGATCATATGACTAAAAAAAGTACATCCATACTTGCCTTTATATAAAATTGAGAGACTGGGATCAGGTGGGGTTTTAGCCTAATGAAGAGGTCTTCATTAGTCATAAAGGTCTATGACAAACACACATGCATGATCAACTCAAGCCACACCTAATCCACCAGTGCCTTATCTAAATTATAATTCTACACTTGTCGCTCTAATCACAACCTAATCCCAGGATTTTTCTGACCTGCATGAGAAGCTTTAAAACACATGCACACACATTTCATTAGAAAGAAAAGAGATGAGTTGAGAAAGGAGTCTATAGTGCAAAAGCAATCGGAGACATGCGTACAGAGGTGACCACTCAAAAGGGACGGAGAAGAGAAAGCTGTCAGGAAACCCAGAGACGGAGTCGTCGTCGTACTGGAGCTCGTCTCCGGACGAATCCTCGGAGAGAAAGACTGTGTAGTGACGAGTAGGACGGATAGAGCTACGACGAGGAGAAGGAAGACAACAGGAAATTCACAGCTCATTACACATATGTTAATGAAGTCTATTAAAAAGGAAAGAAGAGGGAAAATTAAGAAAAGGACGGTTGAGGATTAGTAATTTGAAAAGTATCAACTACAGCGCGTTAGGATTAGTATGTTAAAACACACTTCATCTGAATGAGCCCAAAAGAAGGGGTCTGTCTGAGCAGCAACACAGTTAATAGTATTTGTCAGATATCAAACTGAAAATAATCAAAATTCTCAATCAATCATTTTTCTCCCATTAAATTGAAGACACTGGATTATCTACTAATGTTTTTTCTTGTTGGTATAGGTTAAAATATTATCTATGTCATGTATAATAGTACTCTATCATAGATATTTTCTATCATATGTTCATATTTTGCATTGTCTCGCTCTAAAGTAGTAACAGTGGGAACCAGAAGTGCTAAACTGCTCATTTTAGGGTTTTAGGACTCATTCCTGTAGCACTCTATACAGGTTTGTAATGTTACATTTCTGAAGTTTTTAACCCTCTACCTTGAGTACATGCATTGGCTATTCACATATGTAAATTTAATTTCTTCATTGCATCACGGACAGTGGGATATACTGTATATAATGGAGGAAGGCTTACTGGTCAACGCTGCTTTCCAGACTCACATTGCTGCTTGGTCTCTTCAACAGCATTGGTGGCCGAGCCTGCAGAAGTGAAAACAGAATATGAAAAAAGGGAACACAACACATATCACATATCTATTACATGGGAAGAGAAAAATAAAATTGCGTAAAAATTTGCAGTTGACAATGTGAAATTGTACAACTGGAGCAGTGAGATGAATGAAAAGAGAAATAAAGTCCATCGTGCTACTTTTGAACTAGATTAGATTAGATTCAACGTTTAAGTCATTGTACATAGTACAGGTACAATGAAATGCGGTTTTGCTGGTAAACTACTAAAGTGCTGATTAAGATAATATGATGATAAATAAATAAGGATATACAGTATGTGGCCTATAGACAGATATATAGATTGCAGCTAAGGTGCAACGGTTAGAAATATGTTATATTCTGATGAATATTAACGTTACTACTAACTACTGATGAATATTGTATAAAAATGTTGTTTAACTATTATAAAAAAATAACTTACAGCACAGGTGGAGTTACATATATTTATATCTATACACAGAGAGGTTATGCACATAGAGCTATATGCATATGAGACTAAGTCATAAGTTATACAGTATATACATAGGAGAGGTTTGTACAGGTGACTATATGTCCATAAGGGCTAAATGAATATTATATTGGATGAAAATATGAGAATGAGTTGTATGAATCCATACATAGATAGATAAAAGTAAATGCAAAGAGCACTAATCCTAACTTAAACCTGAGAAATCACAGTGCATCATCACATTGATGCAAAAAAACATCAGAAATATAAATATCCAGTATTGCCAAAAAGCAGTCCTGCTCATCGATTTGTGACACTGTCCACAATTATCTAATACAGAGCTTTAAAGACTGAGGAGGGAGCAGCAGAGGATGCAAAGGGAGGCCAACTTATCAACACAGACAGCAGGTGGAGCTGCACACTGCACAAGTCACACTGAATGTTTACAGTCAGTGTGACTTGTGCTGTTTTAGGTTGTACCAGCCTGAATTTTAAAGCCTGCCACATTTCTGCCCACCTGTCCAAAATGCACAGTGATCGGCCTGTGGTCGTCCAAGGTTCGCAGTTGCCTCTCCCTCCTCACTGCACTGGTTGAAGAGGTGAACCCTTCTGTGTTGTCGTCATCGATGACCGCTGACCCCGCTGTGGAGAAGCCGTTTTCTGCCTGCTCCTGCAGATTGTGGGACAGATGGAAGTGGAGTTTGACACTGGTGAAAAGGAGTGATGGCAGCTGGGGTGGTGGGTTCTGTTAGCGCTTGTTAACCTGTCACCACCTTTGTTACTGGAGCTGAGACTGAAACTCTCAAATGTACAAGAAGAACAGAAATTGATCCAGAATGGCTTTTCATCAGTGTACACCTACATACCTTCTGCTTAAGCCGGCTCTTGACTTCCTTGATACGCATTTTTGCGTGGTCCTTAGCCTGTCAAATAAACATAAAAACAAAGTTATATCATTGCCATTCTAATTAACATTTTCTAATGTATAACAGGAGCCAGAGACATGCTTACAAACTTGTAAGCAGTCTTCATGGCAGGATTTGCCTTGGTCTTCACTGTGTTGAAGATAGCCCCGCCTCCTTTCTGTCAGAAAACATTGACATAGCGTCTATTAGTGACGGACACATAACTGTACCACACTCAGTTATGTTGAGCGGAGAGAGTGTATTATGAGGGTTTGCTCTCAGACAACAAATGGACAAACTGTATGAGGGCATGAGTAAAGGCCTAAAGTTTGCTTACAGCACCTAGAAGCTGTTTTATCCATCACAGAGGCAAAACAACACATTTAATAGTATTGACTACAAATACCTAAAATGCATGCAATATATTCTTTTGAGTAGTGTGCTGTCAGTGTGGGTAGAAGCATTCAGATTAGCTCACCTTCACAGTGAACAGCCACTGGTGGTAGGTCTTGTCACTGCCTGTGGGGGGTCATAACAATAAAAGGTCAACACATACGTTTAGCAATAAGGAAGCATTCAAACTCCATTGTTTTGTCTTTTTTAATTTCCGGTCTGTACCATAAGTTGGAATGTGTTGTGTTAGAATGACATTTGCTGCTAGCGATCACCTCATTACTGCATTTGGTCAAATATCGGAGCAGATTTATAATGTAACGTACAGCGTGAGGGACTGACAGACTTTCTTCTACAGCAGTCTGACAACAATGACCGCTGTTTACCAATTGCTCAGATTTGATTAGTTTTCCCCATTCAGCTCTGGGATCAGCTGATGTTATTATTATAATAACAGTCTTGATGACTGAACAGACTGTGTTGGTATTTCTTTATAACAATATGGGATCAAATTAAGATGTCTGAGTTGCCATTAAAAAGTGTAAAATTAAACAATGATTGTTTGACTTCATATCACTGTAGTGATAAGTTACAGTAAACGGTTTGATGGTCTTTTTAATGGGATATCTGTGGTGGATTTGATGGTGTCAGGCTATATGATATGTGGACTAGTGTTTCCAACACTGAGACATGTACAGCAGGCTGTGTGAACTGACTTTTGACTTGTCTTTACTATAGCCAGCAGTAGTAACAGAAAAAACAGGAAAGGGAACAAAGAAACAAGATTCGGTCAAAACTGAGTATACGGCTGGACTGTGTATGGTCAGTCTGTGAATTTGTGACTAAATTGTTACATAAATAGTCAGTGGTCATGTCTATCATGTTAAATCCAGTAATAGTACATTACATGGCCCCTATCCTTTCCGCGCTTCCTATTTAACGTCTATGTAAGCAGCCATGTAAGGCATTCTGGTAGTGTGGCAGTGCAATTCAAGAGATGGGGTGTCACGTTGGCCACTCCTCATTTGCATAGAGTTGAGGTCAAGGCAACTTTATGGGAATAATGGGTGTTCGGGATCGACGCCACTTGATGCCTCTGGAAATGCCAAAATATCACCATATCCAGAGATTTAGCAACTACATAGCTAATTTCTTGGATAAAATCTTTTCAAAAACACATTTCAGTGAATTGTTTTCGAAATATAAGAGAAGAAAGTTTCCAAACAACCTGCTGCTTCCTGGGGGCTTGATATTATTACTGACTGACAACCCATCAAGCTTCCAGTGCTGGAAAGCAATCACTCATGCTCACGCTTTCATGCCAATACGCAATGACACACTTACGTCTCGTCACTGTGAGTCAGTATAGATGCGTTCTGTGCTTCACTACAGACTCACCTGCATATTCGCCCATGTTGATCTCCTCCTCAAATATGTCACTGAAACCCTCTCCTGAGTTCAACAGGTCCAACCTGCCGTCTATGAACTGCAGGTCGAACAACAAAACGTATTGAGTGAGTGTTAGAGGACAGGTGAAATACAGATGTGTTTAATATGTGTGTGTACCTGTTTGAAAAGCTGCAGCTGGATGGCATTCTGGAGAAACTGTCTCATGGCACTGGAACGATGGCTCACAAAGGTTTCCTCGTTAAATGTTATTGGTTCTCCCTAAAAATGCAGAAGAGACCAGCTGTCACAGTACTGTATAGCTCTAACACAGTCAATATTTTATATTCAGTGCCAGTAACCCTTCATGACCTTTGTGACACTGAAAACTCTGGCTTTAGGCTACACATACATCGCTAACCTGCTAATCTCTCTTTGTAGGACACCCCTCTGGTCTTTGACCATGTAAAAATTATGATGCTGAAGGATATAGGCATATCCATGTGACCCTGGGTGTGCAATCATACCCAAACTGACATGAAGGAATCAACCAAAGTGATCAGTTCTATCAGTCTTACTTTGTTCCCTGCATCCTTCATGTCTCTTGTCTACGGTACGTACTGACCGACTCAATCTGCAGAGCGTTTCTGTAGCTGCCGAACAGAGCCGCCTGACTCCTGAGGAAGGCTCGAGCCACACCGTCCCCAGTTGTTGTTGAAACCTTCCTCAAACGACTCTTTAAAGATGAGACCTGTGAAGTCACAGTCATTAGAACAGTTTTATCTGTCCATATTTACATCCATATTTAAAAAACACACTGTGTTCTGTACAGCAGTTCCTCACCACGTCATTGGGCAGGCTTTGGAGGTCATCATAGGGTGTTTCCAGGGTGTTTGTGTCCACATTCAGGACCACCACATCATCTAGAGCCATCCCTCGAACTTTCTACAAGCAACAGAAGCAAAGTCAACTTAGGACAGAAGGTACTTGTAAGACAAGTGGGTATTTTCCAATTTAAAACCTGTCGGTACCAGATGAAGAAGGGTAAAAAAGTTCACTGTAATTCCTTGTGGCAGTTATACACCTACCTCCATCAGGCTGGAATGTACTCCGATGAGGTAGGGCATTGGGGCACTGAAAAAAGAACCAGTTTTATACAACATTTATTCCTGAGATAATAGCTAGTTTATAGAACTTAAACACAGAAATCACTGACAATTCTGGTAAAGCACGTCTAGCTTTGCGTGGCAGATATCAAATCCTGGTCATAGTGGTCTTCAAATGCACCCATAAATCTCCTGGATCTGCAAGATCACTTCCAGAATCTACTTTCTGCATGTAGGCCTATCACGATCACTACTTTTGTTGCATGATATATTTACGATAAACATTATTGTCATTTTACTGAATGAATGGATTTTTATGGTTCTCTGCCAGAAAATGGTCAACTGCACCCTTCGGGTGGGAGTGCGTCTTTGCCCCAAGTGAGGGAGTTCAAGTATCTCTGGGTCTTCGTCACAAATGAGGGTGAAATGGAGAGGTCAGCAGTGTTGTGGTCGCTTTACCGGACCGCTGTGGTGAAGAGGGAGCTGAGCTAGAAGGCAAAGCTATCAGTTTACCAGTCTATCTAGGTTCAAACCCTCACCTATGGTCACAAGCTTTGGATAGTGACCGAAGGAATGAGATAGCAGATACAAGCGGCTGAAATGAGCTTCCTTCCTAGGGTGGCAGGGCTCAGCCTTATAGATAGGGAGTAGAGCCGCTGCTTCTTTGTGTCGACAGGGACCAGCTGAAGTGGTTCAGGTATGTGATCAGGATACCTCCCCTTAGAAGTTTTCCAGGCATGTCCAACTGGTAAGAGGCCCCGGAGTAGACCCAGAACATGCTCCAGAGATTATATATCTCATCTGGCCTGGGAACTCCTCAGGGTCCCCTAGGAAGAGCTGGAAAATGTTGCTGGGGAGAGGGATATCTGGAATACCCTGCTAACCCTGCTACCCCCACGACCCGGCCCCAGATAAGCTGAAGAAAATGCATGGATTGTCATTTTAAGACCATTATTTGCCACTGATACGATCATAATATAATAGCATAATACTGGTAATGTAAGTAAACCCTTTCATAGAGCAATGAACTTCTATAAAATAAAAAAAAGAAGACTTTAAGTTACTGTTACTGTTTATTCATTACCACATTAGCCTAAAATTTCAATATAAAACCATCATCAAGATTATCATCATAATCGTAACATGCAGACAAAATACAGACTTTATCAAACATATAAGAAGAAGAGGTTTGGCGTGTGGATGACAGCCAGCACACTCACCAGCAGTAGTCTAACAGATGTTGAGGCAGGACAGGAATGTAAACATGTTGCCAGTGCATTGGATATAACATGGCTGTAGACCCATGGACACACGCTGTTAACTGTGGACAAATATCAAGTACATGATATGGGAGTTTAAAATACAAATAAGGAATAAAAAACATCTTAAATATTAAAATCCAGTTCCAGATTTAGGAAACATAATAATGGTAAACTATGGAGCCCAGCATGTGTCATGGAGAGAAAAAACACAGAGAGAGAGTGTCAACAGCAGGCTCACAGCTTTGTTTTGGTATTGCGGTTCATGCTTTCATATTAACATTCTTGAGTTATTGCATCCATTTTATTGTTCTTATCCTCTTTCATATACCGTCATGATGCCACATCGGTGTTGTTTCAGCACTACTGGCCAGCTTTGGCTGCTATATGAGATGCACATGTTGTCCTTAGGAAGTTAAAAGGCAAAACAACAGAGTCAGTGTACTTGCTGGTGTGCGTGTTTACACCAGAAATGGAATGTGAAAAAATAGCAAGGCCGCTGAGGTCCTTACCACTGTGTAGCCAAATGTTTCTCTAAATATGCTGCTTTAAAGGGGAAAAACACCTACATTAAGAGTTCCAGTGTATTATTTCCATAGCAAGCAAGTCTCAGACCTGCAGCTACTCCATACACAATGAATGGGAGATTTTGTGGACCAATATAATGTTTGCTTTTTTTTATACCAAAACAAGCTTTATTCTATTGTAGTGTTGTCAGATGTGGAACAGAAAATGGACGGTCTTAGACAATAGGAATAACATGCACTCATTTTGAAAAATAAATCAATTAAATGATAAGCGGTTGACGATGGATGGATGGATGGCAAAACACACTTTTTATATAATAAAATTTAAAAAATTAGTTCTGAATGACGGAATATATGTTCTCCTCTAAAGCCAGGGATACTGTTGACAACAGTTTGCATATTACCACTCTGAATGGGCTTAGTATATACAGAAACAGTGCTAATTTTCCTATATTTAGTAGGAAGCAAATAATTGAGGTGTCATTATCTACAGACACACTTCTGCATCCACTCTCAAACCTTTAGATTCAGTTCGTCACTCCGCCCTGAGATTTATTACTGGTGACATTTATTCTACTCATCATTGCATTTTGTACGAAAAGGCTGGGTGGGTTATCTCAACAGTAACAGTAACAGTAAGACATGATAGGCACTGCTTATTAATTATTTAAAAAAACCCTTAATAGCAATCATACAGTAAATCATGTCCTTAAATTGGTCCTATAGTCATTATTTGGCTAACTCAAGTGATTCTGCGTAAAACAATAAATTTGGGGAAACTGCTTTTGGTGTTTGTGCAGCAAAAACTTTAACAGTTTATGGTTTCTATCATTGTCTGGCTGATTACTTCTTGTAATTTGTTAATTATGTTCTGTGTGTATTTATTCTGTTTTATTGCACTCTTGGCATCATTGTAAATGATACCTCGAGCTTTAAATAAAGGTTGAATGAATGAAAGCAGTTTTCTTTGGATTTTGGACAGAGATTTTTGGATGTACTTTGGATTACATTGCTTTATCTTGACCTTAAATATTTGCTTAAATATAGAAACAGTAAATTTTGTACTACGATCTTTGCACATTTTAGTTTGAGAGCATGAGATACTTAATTTACTTACTTTGTGTGCATGCATTCACGTTTACTTTTCTCTCCCTCTCTCCATGACACCTTCCAGTGCTTGTCAGTTTGCCATTATAGTAAAAACAGAGACGATTGTAATGATGCAGGAGACCTTGTCATATCTTTCTAACTCATAGAACTCTTTATAGCTGACAATGACCATCTAAATGTGTCCAGCATAAAGTCACATAATAACAAAGTTAACATTTCTAATGAAAACCTCTCATTTTGTTTCGATATCGTAGGTATATATAGATGTACTGTCTGGCACTGGTTTATTGATACCCATGTTAGTTGCTGCCAACTTACTTTGATTTGCATGAATACAATTTCAAATTCAACATTTTACTTACAGTGATTCATATTGTACATTCAAGGTCATGGAAAAACATCTGAAACACTGAGACATCTCCAACATTTCACTCTAAAATATCAAAATGACATTGTGAAGAAAACAAGGGTAAAAGCTGGTCTTGTGAACTCTAACAGACCGTCTCATTACTGAAAGATTTAAAGGGGACATATCATGCTCTATTAGAACGAACTATGTTTACATGCATTATGTTCAAAAAACACATTATTTTCCTCATAGTCTGTCTGAATATACCTGTATTCACCTTCTGTCTGAAACCCTTTTATTGACTGTCTCTTTAAGACTCACTCAGGAAAAAGTCCAGTCTGCTCTGATTGGCTTGCAAGAAAAATATGGTGCAACTCTGCAAAGGTAGCTCTCAAGCCCTGGGTGGGGATATTCAGATGGTGTAATAATGAGCCTACATGTGCCATAGGAGCTGCATGTGAATGGCTTGTTGAATCACGTTTTCTGATCTAGGCAGCTCACAAACTAACTGGGCTGTCTTAAATCACAGTGTGAGGGTTGGTAGGCACTCCAGACACCTGAATGTATGAGCACAAGCACTGACAAAAGTGATATGTCCCCTTTAAATGAGACCAGAGCTGAAGCAGAGAGAAGAAACAGGAAGTGGACTCTACTTACAGTGCTTAGTTTGCTACAGCAGATGAGGATTCGGCGTTCATAAAGCATACTAGCGTACAGATGAAGCATGTTATTGACATCTACTGCTACAAAGTACTCTGTTAGGTTTCTCTGCAAGGGTCAAACACAATAAGAGAAAAACAAATGGGAGAGTTAGTTGTGAGGGTAAAGACCTGTGGACCATGACTCAGTATGAATGGTATAAACTTTGGTTCAAGTCAAACTTGGTAAGTGCTAAACAGCAATGCAATATTTGAAATCTGGGCTAGTGAAGGCTGCAAGTTAGAAAAGGAATAAAACCACAGTTCTCATACCTCATAATTACAGCATAGTAAGCCAAAAGTATAATATTGTTACCATTCATTAGACTAAAAATTATAACTTTCTAGACCAAATGCATGACTCAGTATTTCATCATGTAGGTCAGACTCTCATCTTATGTATATATCTATTTTCATGTTGTGAAATGGGCCTCCACATATTTTGGTGAAAATCAGGTGGCAAAATTAAAACATTGTAAGTAGGAATGTTATAATAATATAATAATTAACCAGTAAACCATTAACCAACATTTCAAATTTTAACGCTATCGGTTAAATGGTTAAAAGTGAATTTTAAAAATACCTAAAAAGCTGAGCAAATCTCAGAGGAACGGCTTGTCACGTAAAGGAGAATAGCTGGTCCATCTTAACTGAGTCTGAGTCAGTGTAACAGACACAGGAAGTTGGCTTGGAGGAGTTGCAGCATTTATTCACTGTCAACCTGTACACACACTGCACTGCTACGTTCACAGCTACAACTCCACGGTGGTCTGTTGGACACTTGCTAACATTACGCCACACTGACAGACCGTGTGAGTTAAATAACGGGGAGCATGAAGCCACCAGCAATGCTACATCTGTGGATGAAGCGCAAACCAAATGCACACGGTGTGTCGGACGCTTGCTATTGTTACACCGGGCAGACAGAGTAGCCAGGTAGACAGGCTATATATCATGCAGTGGACACATAATGGGACAAATCAGTAATGCTCCCAGATGGGTGAACTGGGACTCAGTTGTCTGTTTTACTCATACACTGCTGCTGGTGATAAATGCTAACTCTACGGTTCATTTGAACTGGTGTGAAAGCTGTCAGTCAAACCCTGGCGCAGACCAAACAACCAAACCAAGACCAAGTGAAAAGATGAAACTATTTCTTCCTCCATAGAAAAGAATGACAAAAATCACTGGATTATACTATATGAAATTCCTGCCTGCTGCACAAGTTTTGCACAGAATCTTCCTCATTCTGGATATTATATTAGTAACATACTGTAAGCATGTATGATGTTTGCAGTTTCCAAGTACAAAATATACTAGACAAAAGATACATGCCAGATCAGCCTGGTATACAGGCAAGGCATTCCAGTTTGTTTCCTACACCCTGTAAGCACGCTCATCTTACGATTTATGTCGCTTGAAAACGTGGCATCTATAGTCTAATTTACCTGACCTGGGTTGACTAGACGTATATAGGATTAGGATAGGATTGGGATTAGGATAGGACTAACAGCGAGTATATCGCTGGCTGCATTTTGAGGCATTTTTTGTCATTTTATTTAGCTAATTTAATGGTCTGCCTCAGAAGAGAGAGAGACACACAATGGAGGGAAAACAGCATGTGGAACCTGCATTTTTTCACATCTAACTCACTGAATTAAGGCTGTATTTTGACCAAACCAGAGTTGGTGATTGTTTAAACAGTGGCGACTAAGCAAGACAGTTTTGTTTCTGCCAAGTTTGAACTGATGTTTCACTGAGAGCACGAGTGAAACGACAACACTCACATTCTCAGGTATGCTGGGGAGTTCCCTTGTGTCAGGCACAGTGAAGAAGGAATGCTGGAGAAAACAGAAAACAAGAGGGTCAGTGCTAGTTTTAATCAGAGTATGGTACGGAGAAATAAAAGCAATGCAAAGAAACAGTGTAGTGATCCTGTTTGGTAGTAGTTTATACTGAAGTCTCATATGTTAACAGGGGGATTCAACTATCAGTGACAGCAGGATAGCTCGAGATGAACTGCGCCTCACTCAGAAAGTAGATGAGATCAGGCGGCAGCAGGAGGGAGCGATCAATCAAGTCGGACACAAATATAACCGGGTTGCATTGCGCTGCGATCGCCAGTGATTGATTCTGCATAAGCCTAGCTCATCTCGAATGAGCCTATTATTTTTTGGGACAGAAAAATGGACAGCTGCAGTGTTTCCAGCCTGAACTGAGCTCAGTTTGATGTGATGTGATGTGATGAAGCCAGACTCACCACACCGAGATGAACAGGGACCCCGGGCTCAGGAATGGGAAGCGTGTATAGTGACACCAAGAACTCTTGCCATTGGCTTTCCTGAAACATTCAGAAGATTCAAAATCCATGAAATGGCCAGTTAGAAAATGCTTGACCTCATGCAAGAAACAGAAATATAACTCCAAAGTCAAATGAATTAGTTGGAAAACAAAGTGCATTACTGCAAAATCATACAAGGAAAGGTGTACAGCTTGTTGAGAAGAAGAGACATTACCATGCTGCTGTAGTCTACTGTACTACAGATAGATTTGGAAACTGTTTGCACGTAAACTCATTTATTATTGTCTGCTTCAGTTGCCATTTTCCTAATTGTTCATTATCTGACGCAAACATGACAAATCTGGGTGAACACTATAGCTAAAAAGAAACACAGTTCTAAATTTAGCTCAAAAGCTAAGTACTGATGATTGTCGATATTGGCCAACAAATCCCTGACTGAAGTCGAGAAATCTGACATAACACAATGTCCCCATAACAACACGAGTCACCAGTCAGGACCTACCTGGCCTTTAATGGTGTAATCTGCAAGGATATTTAGCAGCTTGTAGAAGACTTCAAACCACGGCAGGTAGCTGAGAGGACAAAAACAATGTTTTGTATTTTCACAAAGCTGAGCTTTACATTGTGAGTGAGAATGTTGGTACTGTAAATGTTTTGGTGACAATTCATTTTACAGGTCTGCAAATTTCATGATAATTAGCTCATATCTAGCAAGCAACCTATGTGAAATTTCTTTGAAATTACTGCAAAATCACCCCAATATTTCCTCAAAATGTATCGAAAATTACTTTATTATAACCATTATATGCTAAGATAGCATATAATGGTTAAAATAGGATGGTTAGGTTTGAGAAGTGACTGTGCACTGCTCAACGGGCTGAAAAAACAAAACTAATAGAAGACACTTCTGATCAGGCACGAATTTCACCAATGTGACTTATTGTCTACAGGAATGTAACCTGGCAGCTGATGCAACAATTTAGGGAGTTTTTTTAAAGAAATTTCAAATAAGTTATTTGCTAATTTTCTGTTTATTAGCAGACATGGATGTAAAGCATATCAATTAACTCTGTATTCTTTTCCTGGAAATGTATTAAATTAATTACCAGCTATTGGGAAATAGCAGAACATCATGATTAAATGATGTTTATAATAAAGTCATTTTCGGTTTTGAGGTAAATATTGGGGTAATCTGACAGTAATTACAAATAAATTTCAAAAATGTTACTTGCTAATAATCACCTAATTACCATTAAATTTGCAGACACCTAAAATTGAGTGTTTCTTGTTTTGTTTTTTTAATAATTCAATCAACTTCCTGATTTTCAAATTATTGTTTTAATAGATTTTTTGTTTTTATTATTTAAAACATATACCAATAAATTCATAGAGCTGATAGCCAGATTGCATCAAAAGTTAGGCTAAATACTGTAGGTGCTTTCCTTTACCAAATCTCTTTCTGTTGGGCACTAAAGCAGAAAGGTTTGGTAGCTTTTTCACCTTTGCTTCTGTAAAGACCCTAGTCCGTGGACACTGCTAGAATACCTCCTGAAGCCAGGGGCAAACACCGGCTTGACACACCCACAGATGTACACAAACTCACCTGAGAATGCAGTAGCAGGTGTGAGCACCTGAGGAAAGGCGACAGAAGCCAAATCGCTGTTTGCTCTTAATGTCAGTCAACACAAATGTGAAGTTCTGGCCGACTTGGTTGACTGTGAGACTGCAGAGTGGGAGACGATCAGATGGAAGACAGAGAATTAGAGAAAGAGGGGCAGAAAATTAAAAATCAGTCCTTTAATAAGTACTCAGCCTTCACCCAATGACAGCTGGGATCGGCTTCAGCCCTCCAAGACCCTGAATAGCATAATTGGTTACAAATATTGTATGGATGGATAGGCAGAAAGTTTTTGGCATCATTGGGCAAAATTTCCATCATAAACTTTCAGCATATTGTAATTCAAGTGTTGTGAGAGAAAACTAGACTTCTGCACCTGTTTTCAGGCTTTAAAAAAAATCTAGTGATGGGAGACTTTGGCCAATCGCAGGTCATTTTAAAGAGAGAGTGTTCCTATTGGCTGTTCATTCAACAGAGGCAGCTGTCAATCACTCACAAACTCCACTCAAATGGTCAAACTAGGCAGCGTTGATCAATTATGAATCAATATTCTGTTATTGTAATGCCTATTTCTCAACTCAAATGTTTTCAGAAACATTTTGTAGTTAATGTTTAGCCGTAAAATGAGAGTGTTTGCTGCAGCTGGTGGGCGGTACTTAGGACACAAACTTTCAAATTTTTCAGCAGTACACTATAAGATGTTTAGTTGTTTAGTTTGACCGTTTGATCGGAGTTTGCAAGTTATTGACAGCTGGCTGAGAAACAGGAGGCTCCAGCACGGCTCTGATTGGTTGTTTTCCTCCAGTCTGTGAAATCTTGTAGATGCCATTACGAGCACCGGAGGACATAGAGGCTCAGGATTTTTTTCAGATTACCTGTCTCATATACTACTGTCAGGATATACTGACTGTTTCATAAAAAACTTTTTGTAATATTTGCTCTAATTCTGCCCAGTGCAGCTTTAAGGGATGAATGAACAATTAACACAAGAACACAGGATTTTGTTCACTTCATCATCTTTAAAAGTACTGTATGTTAAAACGTGTGTGTGTGTGTGTGTGTGTGTGTGTGTGTGTGTGTGTGTGTGTGTGTGTACCTGTCCATGCTGAAGGGGAAGCAGAACTTGGGCACAGTCTGAAGAGTTTCCTGTGGGACCAGGATGATAGAGTGCAGTAGTTAAATGTATTATCATCAATATGTAATAATAATATTACATAGTATTAAAGTGAAAGACGGCTGAGGGGCTGATGGGTTGAGGAGGAACTGATCTATGATTGAGAGGGAGAAAGAGAAAAGCACACATGTACAAAACAACCACAGAAAAATGGCATCACTTGTATTTCCACACTACCAAAGTTTCCTGTTTCAGACATAAATAAACAGAGTGCACGACAACGGTACATGCACTGGCTTGAGTAAAGCCTGTGTACAATATACAAGAACAAGAGAAAAGAAAGAAGTACAGATGGAAAAGGATAACTGTGAGGAGGGTGAGTCACAGGGAAAAGCAAAAGGAAGTACAGTATATTATTCTTTCAAACCTGGTCTGTGTAGTCTTCAGGGTACTGTCTTCGCACCTCAGGTCCTAGAAATGGACAGACATGAAATGACTGTAGAGATGTGTACAGGACCTAATGGAGCACATTCCTTTTGACTTAAGACATGGGGCCCTATTTAACCGATCTATAGCGTATGATCTAAAGTGCATGGCACAAGTGCATTTTAGGGTGTCTGACTCCACTTTTCCTTGTTAAGCAGCGCATAATCTGGACGCAAATTATGGTGCAAGGGGCAAAGGGGTTGTATTTAGTCTCTTAATGAATCATGTAGGTGCTGGGGTAGCCAGCGGATATGCAGGCGAAGACTTCCTTTTCCGTGCACTGCTCATTGTTTACAGTCCAATTTGCAACTTGAGATGAGAGACTGGAGTTAAGAGACGGCATCTACGACTGGATTGTTTCACAAAGTAGCCAGTTTACAAGCTAATTCAAATCATGCATAACATACCATAAAACTCCAGTGCACACTTCTCATTAATACTGATCTATAACCCAGTCATTTCTTCAGTTGTGTGTAAAAGACCTAAGTGAATGTGTGAAGCTGTTCGGTGAAGTACACTGCAACAAAATCAAGACCAAAAGGTTCCACATTTAAAAACAGCAGAGGAAGTCAGACAGAAGATTTGCATGTCAAACATAGATTGATATGGCAGCTAGAAGATTAAACAGGAAACGATGACAGGCACCAGACTCCAACAGGAAGACATTCTCAGAAATATAGCCGACAACCTTTCCTCAGTACCCAGGAAATTAGTCACATGTTGCAGATCCAAAAAAGACTCAGAACAACGAAATACATCAACCTTTTTTAAAAAAGAACCAACATTTATCATTTAGCTCTACACCAGCTTTTCCCAACCTCTTTCACTTATGACCATTTACAACGTAAACCGGTTTACATATGTTCAGCAGTTCTAAGCAGCTCAGCCAAAGTTACATTTTTTCCCTCTAAAATGCTCAATCAAATACCAAAGAGGTAAACTTATACAATACTTCACATAAAAAGTAAGATATTTAAGGTGTAGGGATGCAGATACCAGATTGGATTGGCTATATACTATATAAATTACATACTGGAATTTCAATTCTTGATTAAGATTTGACCAATATGTTGCTGCATTAAGGTTTACACCTAAACTGTAATTGCTGTTACTTTGAAGATTTTTTTGCAAAGTTGTTGGAGTACAATTAATTATTTTAAAAATAAATAATTCATTAAATTTATAGCTGTGTATTTGTTTGTTACATTTTGTTTTTACAAAGTTAGGAAAGTAATGTTTAAGTCAAGCCTGATGTTGCCTTACACATAAAAGAATGATCCCAGCCCCTCAACACAGTGAGGGATTCAGTTTATTGATTGCACACTGGTATCGGATCGGTACTCGGTATCGGCCGATATCCAAAGCCCAGGCATCACTATTCGCATTATAATATATCAGCCCCCCTGATTGCCTGGAGCCTCCCCTCTCATTAGGGGCCTCACCTGCTGGGAGCAGATATAAGCAGGGTAATTCCAAGATGGCTTCCCTCTCTCCCTCCTGGAAGGATGGTGCCTCGCAGGCTCCCAGTTTGGTTTGTTTGGTTTGCTTATATTTAGTTATCCTTCGTGTTACAGGTATTTCAGGGTAGCCTTATAGTTTCACAGCACACATCACTCACATCTTACTACTGACTTTACACCTTTATTATAGTTTTCTTCAGTTGAATTACCTTAAATAAATTTACTTGCTTGTTCAAACTCTTTCTGAGTGGACTTCCCTTCTTTGTTTTGAATGAGCTGAGCAAAACCAGTAGGGGCTCATCCAGGATGTAAACCTGAACTGTCAAAGTTGTAGGTGAATCTGAGGTGTGCTAGAGGCCCACGGTGACAGTTTAGACCTATATTAACTAACTGCAACTTATAGTGTTAAGTTGCAGATAAATGGTGTAGCCATTAAGAGCAGTGAGTGTGGGTTATGCAGTACATGCTGTGGGGATGATTAGCTGCACTATTTTTGCTTCAGGCAGGAGCTTTCATTTGGTCCCCCAGATAGGCTGTAGCAGCAATTATCTCACAAGGGGGAATTGCTGGTTTGTTGTTTTCAGAGCTGTTTGTTCTTTTTGTGTGCTGTCCGTGTGGTTAGAGCCACTGTCTATGTGGCTCAGGAGCACCCCGAAGTACTGGCTGGGACAGCTTGTCTTCCCCAATACAGATGGTTTGTAGGTGTATACTGTAAATACCCACTGCCAGTATGCACATGACGACGAGGGTGCAGTTTTGGCTTGCCAGTTAGGAGGGGGGCTCCATAATAACCCACTCAATATTGCCGTGGTTGTGTATGGTTTAACTCAAACTGCCTTAATTTCTTCTTTGTGGATGTAATTTAAGTATTTATCTCCAATTTTGTAGTCAGTTTTTTCAATACTGAGCACAGTAATGCTTTAGTCTCTGAGTTTCTAAAAAACGCCCAGTCATAGTACTTTAATTCACTTGACAAAGGCAGACTTGGCTGTTTTGGTAGCACATTTGGGTTGGCCACAAACTGAAAAGGTACCAAAAAAGGCTGAGCTAAGGGGCATTGTTGAACGACTAGCAGTATTGTCCAAGCTTTTGGAGGTAGTTCAGGCTCCAGTGACCACCGGTTTCAGAGCTTTTTGGTGGGGCTATGTCATTTGAGCACTATATGCAACTAGAAAAAGAAAAAGCAAAAATAGAAAAGGGAAGGCTACAGTTTGAGCTGGAGCATGAGAAAATGAGGGCTGAGGTATCATTGGAAAGGGAGAGATTAAAAGCAGAGCAGATGAAACTGGGGTTGATAAAGGAGGAAAAAGCACAGGAGTCATTGTTGGCCATTGGTAGATGTAAAGCTACTGGGGTTTCTACTGGTTTTGATGTTGCTGGAAACCTGCATTTTTTACCTCAATTTGATGAAAAGGACCCTGATACATTTTTTGTGTTGTCTGAGCATGTGACAGATGTTAGGGGATGGCCTGACAGTCACAAAACCCTGACAATGCTGCAGTGTGTTTTCACAGGCAAGGCCCAGAGAGCATTTTCTGCCCTGAAACTGGTTATTACATTAAGGTTAAATCGCAGTTCTAAAAGCATATGAACTAGTTCATGAAGCATACAAGCAGAGATTTAGGAACTGGAAGAAAGTGGCCAAACAATCTTATGTCAAGTTTGCACGAGACATTTTGTCTCATTTCAAAAGTTGGTGTTCTGTTTCTAATTCACACGGTTATGAGGGTTTGGGTGATTTGTGTTAGAACAGTTCAACAGTTCATTGCTAGCCCACCGCACTACTTATATTAATGACAGAAAAGTCAAGAATCTCAGGTTTAGGCTGTGGTCACTGAGGGTCGCCTATAAGCCCACACAAGTGGTTGTGAGGCATGTTCCAGAGACAAAGGGAAGGTTTGATCTAGCCAAGATATGTCATGCATGTGAAAACAAAGGACACTGGAATGGGGAATGTCCATTCAGTAACGCTGACCAAAAATCTCCTGATTCCACTGTATATGTGAAGTCGGCTGGCCTGGTGCCCTCTGCTCATAGCTTTAACATATCAGTGTCTAATGTTCTACCCTTAAAGACGGTGACATCCAAATGTGTTGACGAGATGTATGCACCATTTGTATCAGATGGTTTTGTGTCTTTGAATGGAAAGGAGAATACCTGCGAAGATTATGTGAGGCTCAGGGGCTGCTGAGGGTATAACTGTGGAGAGGGTTTTGCCTTTTTCAACCTGTACTGGAGGAAAATCTATTTATAATTTCTATTTGAGCAAAGGGATCAAGTTTTGGCCATGTTGCCGATAGTTGGTTCACCGTTCCAGGCAAGGTTTAGTGGGCCCTACACAGTCAAAATTCATATGTCAGAAAGGGACTATATATTAGGCAAACCAGAGAGAAGGTCCAGAAAATGTAATGGCAGATGTACTTTCATATGCCCCATTTTGATGTTTGGAAGACCCTGTTAGTTGGGGTGTGACAGCCTGGTCAATTTAATTCTCTGTCTCGGCCTTCCTGTTTGGCTCTTTCATGCCCCCTGAATGCCTGGCCCATCCCCTTTTATTAGGAGATTGAGTTAAGTTAACCATATAGTTTCACAGCACTCATCACCCACCCCCCACTACTGACAATGGACTTTACACCCGTATTGACCTTATTTTGCGTCAGCTGAATTGTCTTTAATAAATTTACTTCCTTATTTAAACTGTTACTGTGTGGACTTCCCTTCATTGTTACGCTCTTGAATGAGCTGGGCATAACAATGATGTGTTGCTAATGCCTTTCAGCATTAAGATTCTCCAGACGCCACTGACGTCCTGATGTTGTTGAATCAGAACTGGAGGAAAACATTTTAGTGGATTTCTGAGGGTACCCAGAGCTCTATATACAGAGACCAGACAAACAAGGTGATTGTATGAAAAATAAATGACTAATTCAAATAAATATGAAATAAATACTGCCATATTTTGCCTAATTTATATGACATTATTTTGAGTGTTGATGGAGCAGCTATAGTGTTGCCCTAATCGATCCATACTCCATTCAGGAAACAAATATTTTAAAAGTCTTGCAGACATACCTGACAAGACACAAATTCAGATTTTTTACAAATCTGCATCATGATGTAGCTGTTTTGGCATCCTTTTGATCCGTTTCTTGCAATTAAATCACAGCAAAATCAGTTGGGTTAAGTGACATGCATTGCCTTGGCCAGTTTTGTAATTCCAAATATTATTGCGAGAGTTGTCTGCATCGAGTTTTGAAAAGTGTAACCACACTTGCGACCGCTTGCAGCTCAACATAGTCCTGACTCACTGTGACTTAAACAAGCTGCACTCGTGACTCACCCTGTCTTTCTCTGCCAGTGCCGAAAAACACATGGCTCGGCACATAGTCTCTCACCCAGATGTGCTCTCGGGTACCGAAATTTTAACTGGTACTCCGTAGTACCAACATAATTCAGTCGGTACCCTTAAGTACAGAGTTCTGTAGTTCTTTTGCTTATGGTCAATGTAAAAGAAAAGATGCATGTGTAGTCCAGTTTTAGTTGCAACTCCAGCCTTCAGATACTTACCAGAGCTGTTTGTGCCTGGATGGGCTACCTCCAAATACACCTCAAAAGTGGACTCAGGGCTCTCCCTGGAACAGAGAATGAAAACTCATCATTGTGCGGACATAATTCAGGCAAAGTGTCCATATTTATCCTGTAGTGTAGCCTTCAACTTTTATTAAAGTTTATTTCAGACATTACTAATAGGCAACTGAAGCTGTACTCAACCACTTAGCTTGATCTTCAAAACAAAAATGCTCCTCCCTTTAAATATTATTATCTACTATGAATGACACAAACTATGACAGAACAGTGTTTAATTTATCCGGTTGTTTGATAACAATGATAGTTGGATTGTTGATTGACTATATACTATATTAGTGTTACAATTATGAAGGGGTCCTTGGTAAATTTTCTCCTTTGTTCCCTGGCACCTCAGTTTGAAAACCTGGTGTAGACTAATTTAACATTATCTGCTATATGAAAAAGTCGATATACATTATCAAAGGGCTTTTCTTCTGAAGTCAGCAAGCTGCATTAATTTTGTATTAATTTAATCACAAACATTTGTACTAAAGGTACTGTACGCGACTGGCCTGCCACTGTCCTTTCAGTACCACAGCTCTGCTCACCTGTTCACACCTGACTGACAGCTATCACATGTAAGGTGTAGTGAACTGGAGGAGGCTGCTGCTTTCAGAGGAATACTGCTATGGGCCAAGCTGTCTTTTAATAAAACTGGGTTAATCTAACTAATAATTGTTTTTTCATTAAGAAAAATACTGCAATGTCCCTTGTCCTCGGCCGTGAATGGTCCAGTCCAGACCAACATCATAGAAACCGTTTGGAAGGCAGTAAACTGACTATCGGTAATGCTACATTGTGAACAAGTCTGTATTGAAATCAGCAGGACAAGAGCAGGGCTTTATGGTGCATGCAGGCTCTGTCCCGTAAAAATGAGTAATGGGCTAAGGTAAAATTTAACGTACTAATGTCATGATGCGTTCAAATGTAATCTTGAAAAATGTAGTGCAGCTGTTTGAAAAAGATGTTTTCCCAGCACTATAAAATAGATAATAGAGAGGGAAGTATGAACTGATTAACTTCCTGACAATAAATAGTGTGTAAGCAGTATTAAATGAGTGTATGTTGAAGTACATGGGATTTTTACTTTTGTGTTTCCAGTGGTACCAAACTGGTATCAAGAATCACAGAATTTCAGTGGTATCAACTACTTAATAGTGTAGGCCTATGGGAACTGACAAAATGCTTCAAAATGTATTATTGCGCCGCCAAAAGATGCAGTGAAATATTTTGGGTGGCCCTAAATTATGTGCTACCTGTTATGATCGAAACCAATGTTGAAAGAAAGTCTGGAGCTGTGATAGTGTTTTTAAGAAACGATACAGTATCACAAAACATACTATCTCGATTTACAATATTTTTTTCTTACACTTGCAGTACAGAAAATAACAATTAGTACAACAATTAATACAATTAGGTTATAATAACTCATCAACTCATTCCCCATAAATACACCACCAAAAACAACGGACTAGTTTGCCAAAAATCTTGTGGCAGACTGGTCGTAGCCGTACAGTGTTTACATGATGTCGGAGGACATTAGCCTAGAGGACTACACAAACCCCGGCATAGCTCTGCACTTGAGTCCTGAAAACGAGCATCCGGTTTAGGAATCTGACACAGGTAACGTTGTTTACATTAGCTGTAGCTACATACACAACATGTCCCTAGCTCACTGCTGGACACCTCTGTCAAGACAGCTTGATATGTATTAAATTGTGAATGACTAGTAGAGCTCAAAACCACAAGAAACACTTAAAAATGCTTTGTTTCACCCGCTCTGTTAAGTGGAGCAGCACCAGTGTTTTTAGCCTGTGTCGCAACAAGTCAGGGCCTCGCACTGTACTGTATCTTCCCCAATGACTCACTGTAACAAAGCTAACGCAGCAACATGACGCTAACAGTGTCCGTGAACGCAGCAGATAAACATCCTTACTTGATTCGGGACCCCATCCTTGTTTTCTCAACCCGCCGTCGTTGTCGGCAGCGGATAACAGCGCCCAGACGCGTCCGTCCCGGTGGTGTTTTTCAGATGCTAACCTGTCACACAGAGCTGTACAACGCCATGGTGCGTCTACTACACACGCGTAGATCACGCTCCGCCTCGCGCGGAACTATGGGATTTGTAGTTCTATTGCGGAGGAGCTGTGAGTCTGTAGACGGAGCAACCGAGTGCTAGAAACTGCAGCTTCCACAATACGTGTCGTACACGACGGTTGGGTCGCGTGATAAACAGACATATCGGCTGATTTGATCGATTTAGTTTCCATTATTTTCCTAAATAACGATAAACAAACTTTTTTTGCAGTTGTGAAGGGGAAACTGTTGGACATGTCTCTGGATTGTTTTCATATTGACAAAGATATATTAACAAAGATTGAGATACTACTCACTTTTAACAATCACAGAGAAAAACGACAACAAACAAAAGAAAAAAGACAAAAAATAAATAGAAATAAAAACGTGCTTTTATAGGATACAAAGCAATAGATTAGCAGAACAATCAGCAAGTGTGTCTTTGACCAAATGAAATATGCTGTATATAGAGTAGTACACATACATATATCCATTTATACAGCATGAACACACCTAAATGCACATATATACTGTCCCTACGCCAACACCTTAGGCCATCCTCGATAAATAAAACAGAAAAGGTTGCCATATTTTATGAAAGAGACATCTTTCAACATCAAATCCTTGGTGATGCCAGCCAGTTTTTAAAAGAATGCACATCCTCATTTTTCCAAATGGCTAAAATATTTCTTTTTGCAATATTTATGCCATATTGTATTGTCTTATGTTGCAAATGATAAAAAAAATAATAAATAAATGTTGGGGTGTGCCCAGAATGGCAGTGTTTGGGTCATGTGTGATATCACAGTTATATACTGTATTTTGCAGAAACACACAAGATATCTGACCAGAACTTGTTTAATTTGGGGCAAGACCAAAAAAGTGGCCCAAAGTGCTCTCTGCTGATTTATATTTTGGGCAAATCGGAGAAACAGAAGGGTAGAAAGAGTGTAATTTGGTACAGAAGTAATGCAGACTTTAATGCAGACTTTAAATCGAATAAGTTGGTGTCTACCGTTTATAGAACAACTGTGAATGGGTTTAACATAGGTTCACATTACTGATGGTCATGCCAAGGTCCTTTTCCCAGGCTTCTTTCAAATACTGTGTGGAGACTGTATGACAATATGCTGTGAAAATCTCTCCAAAACGAGGCACAAATCTCCTTGAATCAGGGGTCTGATTCATCAGATTTACATAATCAATTTGATTAATATCTTAACAAAATATCATATACAATAGATGATATAGCTTAAAAGAATACCCTCCTTTTATATCTTTAAAGATACAGATTATAAAACATGTGTGACTATGGTTGAACACTTAACACTTCTTAGATTCCAACTAGATTTGTCCTTTTTAATTTAAATGCATTATTCTTTATAAATCTATATTTGAATGAGCACTGTTTGAATGAGCCTGAGAACCAAGCATTTCATTGCCAACAACTGCTTCACTGTAATTGTTGGGCACATGACAATAAAGCACTTGAACTGAACTATGGCCTGCAGCATAGAAATAATTATATACTGTACATATTGGGCCTATTTTAAAGCAGGATTTCTCAGTCAAATCACAAGGACGTCAAAGTGTATTCTGTTTTTTTATGGACAGGAATGTATGAATATTTACATTTAATTCAATGTTCCATTCAGAAACCTGTACAGTGACATATTATCTCTACAAAGAGGAGGTCTGTGCAGGCCTGTTGATGATACACTTACACATAAACAGTCTCACGCTTGCACAGGCGCGCTACATACAAGTCCGAAGTGTTTTTAACAAGGTTTCAGCAAAGATGCATGTGTTTGAGAAGTACGGAGCATATGACTGGAAAAATGAGACTTGTATTATACTACTCCATTTGTGTGAGAGTTTTTAAATAGAGCTATTGATATAGTTTTGCTGTTGTTAAAAGCAGCCCCCATTTACTTCAACTTAAGACTTTTCTCAGTTTTTGAATTCTTCGTTCACCGTGAGGGCATGCAAGAAAAACAGGGTTTTCTTCAAGAATTCAAATCAATACGGGGTGAGTAATTAATATGAGCTCAAATGGTAATTTTGTGAGTGTTGCAGGCTGTTACTTTAAATTAGGGCTGTCAATTAAAATATTTAATCAATATCATATTATTTTTTTAGGTACCTTAAATTACCTTGAAATGTCAAATTATCTTTAAAATGTACCTTAAAGGGAGATTTGTCAAGTATGTATTACTCTTATCAACATGGTACTGCATTTAGCATTAACAAATGTACTCAAATCATATTCAAGCCCAACAGCTGTCAGTGTGTTGACTTGACTATGACTTGCCCCAAACTACTACTGAAGTGGGCATGTCTGTAAAGTGGAGACATCTGGATACCCATTGAACCCATTTTCATTCACATATCTTCAGGTCAGAGTCCAAGTGACCCCTTTGAAAATGGCCAGTTTTTCCCTACTAAAATTTAGTGAATGTCTGAAGCATTATTTTACCTCCTTCGCGACAAGCTATTGTGATATAGTTGGTAGCAATGGGTTCCTTAGGTCTAGTTTCATATGATGCCAGTATCTTCACTTTAAAACATCTGACTTGACTGTTATTAGGCCATTTAATAGGCGTTATCAGTCCCTATAAGCACCATAGATGTGAGTCAATAGGGCTTACTACGCCTACTACGCTGTAAAAGTGAAAGTGTAACTTAAAAAAACACATTCTAAGATATGATAAAACCTGAGTGAAACGTCATGTTTTGAATACAAACAAAATGGCCTGTTTAGGTTTAGGCAACAAAACTACAACTTCTTCAGGTTTAGGCAAAAAAAAAAACAGTTAAGTTTAGGTGAAAACATTGTGTTTTGGGTCAAAATAACTATGAACACAAAGATAAGTACACATTGTTGGTTACACATTGAGTCCTGGTTTTTGTAGGTGAAAGTCCTGTTTTGTGTCCATGCATCGTCCCTGATCTCCATTATGGAGTTTCACACTGTCTATACTACAGCACCTGTCTTCTGGTTCTGCTCCTGTCATACTATGGTCACTAGAGGTCACTGTTGTGTTCTTTTACACCTTCTTTCAGTGCTCTGCCACATGAATAGATGATAAAACCTACTAGTGGGTGTAGTAGGCCCCTATTGGCCCACGTCTATGGAGCTTACAGTGACCGCTACCTGACAACAGTCTAATTGGCTAAAAATCACAAGTTGTGTTAATGCATTAAAGAAATTAGTTGCATTAAAATTAGATTGTATTAATTTATTATTATCATGCTAACTTAAACAGCCCTTCTTTCAATGAATTAAAGATGTTACAAACAGGACTTGAACAGCTGGATTTTGAAATGTTTGCATTGTTTGAGAGACCCCACACATAATGTTATGTTAAATTTAACAGTTTTGTTCCTATGGTGTGTGGTGAGCAACGATTTGGACAAAACAGCACATTACATACTAACAGATTCCATTCATGAAGAACAAGAGTCCTGACTAAAACAAACGGAAATCTCTTGCTTTTGTGTGAACAAACATGGCAGATGACGGGCAGAAAGAAAAAACAAAGCTTAGTTTTTGCACTACTTTGTATTGAAAATTGACGAAGGCAGGATGGATGAAGTCATGGAGACATGTCAAATAAACACTCGTGTTGCTGCCACAAATCAACAAGTCCACATCTGAGGTGTCTATAATGTATGCTTCAGGTTTTCCATTAGATCATTCATTAGCCACAATGACGACGGTGGTTGTCCTCCCTTCTTCAGTCAATTTGGTTCTCAATTGGCTAGCGTTCTGTCCCACGTTACTGCATCATCGGCCGTCCTCGGGGTTCCCAACAGGATATCCATCCCTCCATCTGCAACCGCTTATCCCTTTAGGGGTCTCACGGGAACTGGAGCCGATCCCAGCCGGCATTGGGCGAAGGCGGGGTAGGTCGCCATTCATGCTCACATTCACACCTACAGGCAATCCTGAGTCATCAATTACCTACTACCTAACCTGCATGTCTTTGGAGTGTGGAAGGAAACCGGAGAACCCGGAGAAAACCCACGCCAACACTGGGAGAACATGCAAACTCCACTCCTGCGACCCTCTTGCTCTGAGGCGACAGTGCTAACCACTGCAGCACACACGGCAGGGTATCCGATCATGAACACTGAACGTGTTTAATATTTACAATCTGGGATCGGCACAGTCAGGATGGACTTCAGAGCCGATCAGGGGATATAAGAAACACTCTTACACCACAGGAATATCTTTAAAGATGATCTTTAGCATCATCAGAAAATCAGGGCTTTGGGTAGGGGGAATCAGGCCTAAAATTGGCTTGATTCTAGTGTAGAGTGTGTCCCACATTATGTGGGCTTATGATACCTTGGCTACGGCCTTGACTTGAGGAAATAGATCACTTTCTACATCTGATAGATAGGCTAGTATCAATCTGAATATGCAAAAAAAAATCTGCACTGACAATGTGTACAAAGCCATAAAGTTTAATAATTTTCTCTGTCACGTGTGTAAATACAGTCATATCACATAGCCTATCACCTAACAATGGCCCCATCCCACATGCAAGCAAGCAGCAGGGTGAAGGGAGAGGGAGCGCTGACGTTTGACCTACTTTTCAACAAACACTTGTCACAACAACCCCGCTACCATTTTGCCGAGGTTACACACTTTGAAGTATCCCTCGTCTCATTCAGTAAAGTTGTTAGCAGTCACCATAAAGCAGCCTGCGTGGCAGCAGCGGCACAAACCGCCGAGAGAGAGAGAGAGAGAGAGAGAGAGAGAGAGAGAGAGAGACAGGGGTGGGGGGGTCCGTCTGTCGGTGAGGGGAGCTGCACAACAACACGGACCAATGTAACTCGTAGAAACTGTTTCAAGTAAGCAGGACATTATTGACTCCTCTTCAGGTAAGACTCATTACCAACAGCCGTCTCCAGCTCACCTTATGACGCCTTTATAAACAGTTAGCTAGCTTGCAAGAGTTTATGCATGAGCTAACTTTGTTGACATGGACTTGTGTGGTTGTGTCGCATGAAACGCCTCACGCCTCAAGGGTAACGTTACAGTCTGTTTACTCAGTTTGGAAAGCTGCAAAACCTACTTAGCACACGTTTAGCCAGTTAGCTTACAGCTACCATATGGAAATGATATTTACTCGCTCCCCTGCACGGAAACGAGGCTACACTGATTCCTGCTAACGTTATCTGGGTTAAACAAAGAGCTCTATGTAGGCTAATAGCTAGGTCAAGACAGAAAACTAATACACATTTAGAACAAAATAGCATAACATTGAGACTGAATTGCAATTTAATGTCGCATTTTTTTTATTTGCCTCTGGCCATGCCAAGTCAATTTAATGCTTGGCTGCCTGTCAGTCTGTATAAAGTTATATTGCTCCCAACTATCAGATATTTATTTCTTGTCTGCTATTCTTTCATAACAGGAAACCATTGCTAGCAGGTTATTTCTTTCCTCAAAATGGCATTTAAAATTGTTCAATAAAACAGGCTTATTATAATTCCACTATAATGTAATTGCAATGCAACTTGGTCAGCTTTAACTTTCTTGTAGTAAATATGGTATTGAATATAGCTTTTAGTGTAAAATGTGATAATATACAGTGCAAAACAACATTTAGAAACCAATTCTAGCTAGTCCTGACTTATTTCTATGGAGGACCAGAAGAGTCACGTAAATATTAATAAAGCATTTAATTGATTAATAGCTAATTGTACAACAAAGTGAGCATTATTATCATCAGATAGCATCAGAAACATATTTATTAATCTATGAATAATGGACTAAATAGTAGAGTAATTAATCATTTGACATTTTAATAAGCAATTAAAAGAAGAATTATGAAATTTACAAATTAAATATTAATCCATCAATAAGTAGTTCTTTGATAAATGGATTTACAAAAAATAAATAAGTAAAATAAAACAGTCAATAAGTACAAAAATACATGAATTAATTCATACATAAATGGTGGGAATTATTAAAGGAAATGCAAATGGGAAAAGAAGTTGCCCTTTTAAATGTCGCATTAAAAAGTGTATTATTCACTTGGTGAATCCAGTAAGTTGTTACTCTTACTGCATTTTCATGTAGAATTTAAAAATCATTATTTATTCATGAGTTGATTAATGTATATTTAAATGATGTATTGACTGTTTTATGGTGCTTTTGTAAATACCTTTTTTAATTTGAACTATTTATTAAAGGATTGATACATTTGTAAATTCTTTTTATAATGCTTCTTTTTATTGCCCATTAAAATGTCAAATAATGAATTACTTTGTCATTTAGTCTATTCATAGATTAATAAATCAATTTGTAAACAGATTTATTAATGCCTAATTTTATTGTACTATTATTTACAAATCAATTAAATGTTCTATTACTATATACGTGATTCTTGTGGTCCTCCATAAACTGCAGATTATTATTATTTTTTTTAATGGCATTAAAAACAAATATAGTTTTTAATAAAAGACAAGCTATTTCTTATCCCACTGTAATGTAATTGCAATACAGCTTGGTCACCTTTAACTTATTTTTAGATCATATGGTATTGAATATAGCCTCTGGCATAAAATGTGGTAATATACAATGTAAAACAACATTTAGAGACCAAGTCCAGCTAGTGCTAACTTATTTCTACGGAGGACCATATAGTATGTATATGTAAATAATAATATAGCATTTAATTGATTAATAACTAATTGTACAATAATTTTGGCATTAATAAATCTAATAAATACATTTACAAATTCATTTGTTTGTCTATGAGTAAATGGACAAAATTACAAAGTAATTAATTATTTTACATTTTAATTGGGAATAAAAAGAAGAATTCTAAAGTAATTTACAAATGAAATATTAATCCATCAATAAATAGTTCAAATTAAAAAGGGATTTACAAAACTAAACAGAAGACATCAAAGTACAAAAATACATTAATGAATTCATAAATAATGGAATTATTAAGGGAAATGTAAATTGGAAAATAAGTTGCCCTTTTAAATGTCTGATAAAACTGTCTTAAAAACTGTATTCTTTATTCAGTTGGTGAATCCAGTAATTTATTACTCTATTTAAACTGCATTTCAAATAGATTTTTAAATTCCATTATTTATTTCTGAATTAATGTATTTTAAAATGATGTACTTGTTTTATGGTGTTTTTGTAAATCCCTTTTCAGTTCAACTATTTATTGGTGGATTATTATTTTATTTGTAAATTATTTTATAATTCTTATTTTCATTGCTTATTAACATGTTAAATAATGAATTACTTTGTAATTTAGTCTCTTTATTCATAGATTAACAAATACATTTGTAAACAAATTTATCAATGCCTTTTTTGTACAATTAGTCATTAATCAATTTAATGTTTTATTAATATTTACTTGACTCTCGTGGTCCTCCATATATTGCCGCAAAGTTACAACACACAGACAGATTGCTACACCTCCAGCGAGGACAACAGTCTGTTAACTGAATACATCTAATATGCGGTGTGAAGCAGCCTCATGTCTGTGTTTATGGTGTGTGGTTTGTGGGTGTTTGTGGGTATAAATGAGCATTACATGAAATAGTATCACCAGGGGTGAGTACCGGCTGCAGGGTGGGGGGTGGTGTTGAAGTTATGAGGATGCCTGGGCATCCAAGGTCAAATAACGGGCTAAAATTAGTCACGTGTCAGCTGTGACAGGGAGCCAGTGTCCTGGTGCAGGGCTGCCTCGTATCCACCCAGCAGGAAGCCTTGTCTTCACACGTCCTCACTGAATATCTTTAAACCATTATTCTCTGTCATCTTGAATATTTGAGGTTTGGAAGAAGTTTCTGCAAAGTTTGAAAGCAGTTATATTTGGCAGCATGGTTATGAACATTAGATGTTGGATGGGGGTGTTATTAATCTGACACATATGTGTTTTAAATCATTGTTACAAATGTCAGCCATGCTTGCTAGTAGGAGTGGCTTTGGCTTCCACTGGGCTGTTTAAAGGGACCCTATGTAAGAATCTGAAATTGCTTGTTAACAGTGACACCTGTGGTTTATCAAGTCAATGACATGGACTGGTCGTTGTTTGGCGTTAGCTATGGTTGCACACTGTTAGTTCTGTGAGCAGAGCTGAAGAAAGTAAAAGCACCTGTGAGCATGCATGACGTCACATCCGTTAAATTTTCCCAGAAAAAATGTCCCGCAGTCTTCAAATTAAAAGCAGTCTACAGGCTGATAGAGGAGACCCATAAAGTCGTGAATGGTCTATTTTTTTAGGTTACGTTGCAACCTGTTCACACATTAGCAATAAAAAAATGTTTAAAACTTCTTATATAATCTTACATAATCTTAACATCTTACATACAGTCCCTTTAGGAGAAACCAGACACAAACCAACAGGGGCCGTTGGGGGGCGGCAGTAGCTCAGTCTGTAGGGAGTTGGCTAGGGAACCGGAGGGTCACCGGTTCAAGTCCCGACATGGACCAAGAACTGAGTGTGAAATGCTAGCTGGAGAGGTGCCAGTTTACCTCTTGGGCACTGCCGAGGTGCCCCTGAGCAAGGCACCAAACCCCCAACTGCTCGGGGCGCTTGTCAGGAGCAGCCCCATCACTCTGACATCTCTCCATTGTTGCATGTTTGTGCATGTGTGTGTTCGGGTCTGCATGTACCGTGTATAAGTTAACAACAGAGTGAAAAAATTGAATTTCCCCTCGTGGGACTAATAAAGGACTATCTTCTACTTCTTCTTTAATAATGGAGAGTCCTTTTATGTATTTCTTTTTTAATTCAAAGCTTTTAAATGTCTCAAAAGGGAAGCATAAATGTTTTTGTTTCTGTTCCACCTTTATGTTTGGTGTTATGTTAACAGTAACCCCTCAACAGTTCAACAGCCCGCCCTGCTAAATAGGTGTCAGTCAGCCTCGAGCGGCCATGATCCGCATTCAACATTTTTAGAAAGAAGTATGTGTGTCAGACTCGAGGCATGCCAAGTTCACCTCGCAGGCTACACTTGGCAGCTTCAAGTAATATTTCACCCACAAAATGATCATTTGTGTATCAATTACTCACGCCGTGTTACCTTGATTTCTTGAAGAAAACTTTATTTTATTTGCATGTCTCCACGGTGAATGAAGAATCCACAAACGGAGAGACGTCTCGATGAGTTGAAGTAAATGGGGGCCGTGTTGAACAGCAGCAGAACTGCTTCAAAACATGCGTTTACAAACTCTCACACAACTTGTGTAGTGTAATCCCAGTCTCGTTTATTCAGTTGTTGTTCAGTACTTCCCAAACACATGCAACTTCGCTGCTCACGCTTGTGCAGGGACGCTATTTGTCTGTGTGAGTTCATGTGTAGTAAGATTTTAGTGTCAAAAACAAGTCCAAACTCTTAAGATAAGGCATTTATTTAATTATTATATTCTGTAATTATTATTGTTTGTGTCAGATCATAGTTTTGATAATTTCCCTTGCAGGAAGGAGGATAATGTACTATTAATTGCATGTTCCACAACAAATAGAAGAATAAATAAAATAAAGCCCTGGCAGTGTGACTGATGGCCCTAAATTTCATTATCCATGAAGTCAAGAAAAGGTGGTGTTGAAAGATAAAAACTGATCTGAAAGCATCTGAAAGGAAGTCGAAAGACCAAGAGATGACTAACAAAAGAGATATTTTGGTGTAGAGAACAAGGAACTTAGTTGTGTTTAAATATATTTGAAGAGGAGACTCCACAGTGAAATCCAAAAAGACAACCTTTAAAGCAATAAGCGGGTCGCTAAATGGTAACGCACAAGGGACTCTTGATCAGTGATTTATGCTAATAAAAATATATTTTTTTTTTTATGATTTTAAGATCAATACATCAAGTACATCAAATACACAAGGCATTTTGCTCCAAACTGCATTTGATTATCATAAAGCGGGCATGTCTGTAAAGGAAAGGCTCACTGGTACCCAGAGAACCCATTTTTCCTTCACATATCCTGAGGTCAGAGGTCAAGGAACCCCTGTGAAAAATGTTTTCATCGCCAAAATATATTGTAAATTTGTGATATATATACTGGAAATGACATACTGTACAATATCTAGGAGAAAGTAGGAAACGTTCAGGCAATCTCTTGGCTATCAGCTTCCAGCCAGCTGCTGCCTTATTGAGGTTTTTGTAGTGTAATGAGGATGTGTTGTCCTCATTTCAACTTCATATTCAGCAGTCATAACACTTTAGGACATAACTGCACACAGATATGACAACTTGACTATGACAGAAAGATTGTGGTTTGATGAAGAGCCAATGCTGACACTGTGGGAGAAAGGTCTAGAAAGATGGTAGAAGACAAACTGCGCAGGCAAAGAGCAAACTCAGGAGATTTGCCAGGATGATGGGACTTCTAAACTCAACAGATCAATCTTGTTTGGCTGGTCGGTGATGCCACAGAAGCAGCTGACATCTTGAGATGCTCTCTAGAAATGTCAGGTATTCACTGAATGAGAAGGGACAACCAAGAATGACCGTCAGGCTGTTGAAATAGTTGCCGAGAGCAGAAATGATAAGATGAGACGTGAGCAAAGTGCGGAAGAGCAGGTTTAATCAATGACAATTGACAATTTAGGTAGACTTATCAATTATCTTACTTGATCAATTAAGATATTCTAACTGGATCTTCTGTTACAAGGGAGTTATAATTGACAGAGGGTGAAATTTACACCTTTAAGGGTGTTTTCATCAGAGGGAGTTTCCCAGAAGAAACTTCCCAAAGAAGTACCCTAGTGTCGAAATTAGGACTAGTGTTAACATTTGTTGATGTTTGTTAATGTTAAAATTAGGGCTGTCAAATTTGACATGATAAAACTGCTTTAACACAAATTTGTTTTTAGACCACAGATTTCTTCAATGCATTATGCAACTTTGGATTTTTAATTAACCTCTTAAAAATCTGATGGGCTGCCATCAGGCCATGCCACTATTTGAATTTGAAGGAGTAGCATGTCTTTTTAGGTTTAAGGTTAAATAGTGCTCAAACTTATGCTAAAATTTGGCAAGGAAAAACTGGCATGACCATTTTCAGAGAGGTCCTTTTACCTCTGACCTCAAGATATGTGAATGAAAATAGGATATAGGGGACCCACGAGTCTCCCCTTTACATTTTTTTAATGCTAAAGGCAGGTACCTTTGAGGGGTTCTGGAGAATATTTGTAGTTGTTTTATGTTGTTATATTGATTTCCAATAGTAAATAAATACATGTGCATTAAGCTAGCATATTTGCCCACTCCCATTAAGATAGATTTTGAACATGCAACATATGTGATTCATTTGCGATAAATTGTGATTTACTATGGACAACCACACGATTAATCGTGATTAACTATTTTAATCGATTGACAGCTCTATTGACAAACAATAAAAGGTTTTGCTGTTGGCTTGTGGATTGCTGTAAAAAGAGTGATGTAAAGAGAGCAAGCTAAAGAGTAGCACTTTATTTTCTGATTGTTTCATGGAGGTTACTTTCTAAAGCTGAAATAAATAACCATCCAAAGCTCAGCACATCGTTTATTGTGGAGACAGGCGCTCTTGAGTTTACAGTCTCTTTTTCATTCATTCATTCATTACATCAAACATCAGTCACCCAACAGTAAATACAAAGAACAGGATGGCTGTGTTGTTTGTGATGTGTAAAAACTGCATTTCAAACACCACCGTTGTTTTTTAATCCACCATAGGCCTAATTTGCCTAATCTTCATGGTTCTTCAGATGTGGTGGAAACATAGGGAATGCTCCAAAAGGACTTTAAGTTCCCTCTATAGTTCCTGGAACGTTTTGGGTGAAAAGGGACTAAACTCTCAGCAGATCTACTGTGGAGACTTTGTGATGTTCTGGTGTTTTCGGTCATAGGACAACACATGACTCTGTTTTGAAGGCAAATGAAAGAAGCTAAAGCATAAAATCCACTCTGCTTTGTCTGGTTGGTGGCTAATATACTGTATGTCCATCCATCCATCCACCGTCAACCGCTTTTCCCGTTAGGGGTCGCGGGGGGGCTGGAGCCGATCCCAGCTGGCATAGGGCGAAGGCGGGGTTCACCCTGGACAGGTTGGCAGTCCATCGCAGGGCACATAGAGACAGACAACATAGAGACAGACAACCATTCACGCTCACATCCACACCTACGGGCAATTTAGAGTCATCAATTAACCTGAAGTTGAGGTTTCAGAACCGTAGTGGGTGACGTCACGGTGACTATGTCTACTTCTTATAAACAGTCTTATTTTGAAAACTTGCGTCAATGAAAATGTGGGGCATCATCTCAACATGCAGGATGTGGGACAAGGGATAAAAAGGCTGTGCAGTCCCTTGTAAAGTGGGACAACTGGTCACCCTGCACAATTCCTGTCACTCGTTTTTTTTTTGTTTTTTTTTTTAAGTAAAATGAGTCCACGAATGCAGTTTTTACACCACACACGCCTTTGTTGACACACAGTATTTTCTCTCCTCATAGATATACCTCAGGGTAAATAGCTATCCCAAAACAGTTGTAAACATGTTCATTTCTGCTTCAAAGTTGGTCGTTTTAACTTGGAGGTCTATGGAGATCCACTTTTGGAGCCAGCCTCAATTGGCCATTTGAACCACTGCAGTTTTTGTCATATTTTACAGCAGCATAGGTTGCCGCTTGGATCCCTCATGTTGATCTTTCTCTTTCTTGCTCAGGCTGGTTTTAAAACTATGCTGACAGGGAATGATTGAAACTGAAGCCTGTTCTAAAATATATGTGATAGTTTTCTGGCTGAGTCGTTGTGTAAGAGCCAGGCATGGTATAAGATCAGGGAAGCACATGGACCACTGAATCACTGGATTAGAAAGAAATCATAAATCTGAGGCATTTGTTCATAGGATAGTTGACTCCTTTCGAGAGATTTTCTAGCCTTGAATGCCAACAACAGCACAGCCCTCATTAACAGCAGCCTGACATATGTATGTAGCACAGATCTGTCCCTGTGGTGTAATCTAAGTCATGGCAGAGGCATTGCTAACATTTTAATGGTTAGTGGAGCTGAGTAGGTTAAGGTGAGCACAAGTTAGCACATGTACACTCAGCTAAATGCTTAAAGCTGACTCATCAGAGATTGGAGGGGGGTTGGGGGGATAATAATGCTTGTAATGTTTTTAGGACAGGGAACAAGTTTCAACATGACCTATCTTAGACATTTTTGTAGCTATTTGTGGTCAAAAGAAGTTATTCATATTTCAGTACTTGGCATGGTTGTTTCGCTACAGAGCCATTTCAGAGGGCTACCTCTTTAGTGTGTCTTTATTTGAATAAATTTGGAGGCCTGAGGTCACGCTTGGATGACTCAGCTAGTCATATGAAAAGCTACTCACTAGCTCACTCTGTGTCTTGCTTTCAGTGATACACTTGTTTGGAAATGGCCTTCTCATTTCCAGTTAAAACTAGAGCAAGGCCTCTATCGACATGAGTCATCACCACAGGCACCCAGCAAGCCTCAACCCCACTGTCAGAAAAGAGCGATTTGTGCTCATGCATCTGTAAGTTAGCAGTTTAGTTCACAGCATGTGGCGTACTTTAAAGCTATTATCGTTTTATTTTATTTTTGTTCTGTAAGCCCCACTAGCAGTCATTTAATGATATTAACATATATACAATCGATTAAAATATTTAGTTGCGATAAATTGCATGACTGTCCATAGGTAATTCAAAATTAACATTAACACAATTAACATTTGTCAAGTATGTAATTCTCTTATAACATATGAGTGGACAAATATAGTTGCTTTATGGAAATGCATGTATTTATGTAGCATTGGAAATCAGTTAACACCACAAAACATCAACAAATATTGTCCAGAAACCCTCACAGGTACTTCAATTAGCATGAAAAATATGCTCAAATCATTACATGTGACATGTGACATTAGTGGCGAGACAAATTTGCGTGAACACAATATCGCGTTAACTTTGACAGCCCTAATTGATATAATATCTAAATTTGTTATTTATTTTCTGTTTACTATTTAGCAAATATAGGTTGACTTCAATTTGTGTGATCTCTGAGTAAGGAAACTCAAGGACAAGACTCAAGGACATTGGCCAGTTTATGGTACCGACCCCTTTTTAGGACCAGTATCCTGCATTCCAGGATGTGGCCTGCTCAGTCACACTCATGCACACCCACACACACATACACTCTGCTGCTTTGCATATGGGTATACATGTGCACATACAGACATACATACGTGCACATGTACTGTATTGTGATAGAGAAACAGTAATAACTGGATTGCCATCTACGAGCCTATTTAGTTAAATTCTATCAGGTTTTATTCAGTTGCAGGTGTTTGATATGTCTGAGCAACGGAGGAGGCCCAACTTCCAAATATGGAGGAATTAGAGATATGTGAAGCAAATAATATTAATTAGCAGTGAGATTAATGACATTATGTGACAGAACAAATGAGGTATCACTGGTGTTTCCTGTTGTAATTCATACAGTGTAACGTGGGCCACATGCAGCATGCAACAGGTCACCTTGCTTTCATGCTTTATCTATCACCAGCCTCTTATCATTTGAGTTGTAGATTTTGTGTTTTTTTATGCTCTTATGCAAAGTGCTCTGTGACTGTAAATGGGCACAATAAATGAAGATTTGAACCTGCGTCTCCTTTTTTACAGGAGTAGGTGGGTGTGATGCTACCATGGAGGCACAGAACAACAACCAGCCCACCTTAGACAACCACAACAATCTCTACAAAATACCCGGCCAGGAGGATCAGGTGGGGCATTTATATTATTAGACAGGTTCAAGGTACTTACGATAGAGAAAAGCAAAATGTTCTAAAACATCTGGCGTCATATTTTCAAGTTTCATAATGTGCATGTGAACACAATTTATACTTGCAGATAGCTTCCCCCTCTCCTCAGAGCTCTGACGATACTGCTACTGCTTTTTTTAATTTATACTGATCAACATAATAATAGACTTAAAAGTAATAGTTTGACGTTTTTGGAAATATGCTATGTTAGATGTTCAGTTTGACACTCGCTCTCATGTCTGTACACTAAATATAAAGGTATACCAGCACCACAATAGCTAAGATTAGCATGAAGACTGGGAACAGGGGAAAACCTACCAACATCTCTAAAGCTCACTAATTAACACATTACATCTAACCTTAATCCTTATAATAACTGAAGTTAAAAAATGGCAAGTTTTTAATAGGATGCTGGACTGTTCTTGGCCTGGCGTAGTAATTTCCTGGAATCATATCCTCATCATTCAACAGAGACTCCAGGAAGTCACTGCTCCCAGCCAAGATATAGTCTGGCACATAACACCCCATACAGCCACAACCACAAGTTGGATAACTTGTTAATTAGTGAGCTTTAGAGGTGCAATCAGAACAGTGGGATCTGCATTTGCATTTATCACAGTCCTTGTAACGTTCAACATCATCGCCATATCTGTGCATCCAAACTATTAATTAAAAATCAATACAGTGTTTTCGATACAGTATCACAAACCACGTTAAAGCTGAAAGCAGCGATGATCGGGCCTTCGCACCTTCGCGCAAGTTGGAGGAGCAAATGTGTATTTCCTTGACAACTGCAACAACACAACACTGCATGCACAAGTTAGATGTTATTTCCTGTGTGGATTGAGTGTCACCGGAAGTGATGGATTTCACATTTTGCATCACTTCCTGTGTCCACCATGTGGTGCTAAAAAACGCTAAACATGCATTATGGTGCTCTATATCAAGTGTAGCTCACACAATGTAAATTTCATGTAAATCGGATTGTTTGTCACATAACACTGACTTCCTGTTGCCAGTAGGTGGCACTATGACTATGAGTCAATATTGCCATGTAGATGAAACAATTAACTCCTCCCGACTGGACTCTGAAGTAGAGTCACGAGGCGATTCCCCAACATCAGTGCCCTTTTTTTGCAGTAATCAGAGCATAGCTATCAAGATAACAATGTAGGCTACAATAGATATAGCTAGTAAAACATAGCTAGGTTACCTCCAATTCTTGCTGCAGAATGGACAAGCCATACTGTCCACGTCTTCAAACCCTTAAGCAGCCAGAATGGCACAGATGATGAAGGCAGCACTTTTCTGCCTTGGTAGCATTGTGGCCTGTACAAACCACTGCTAGCAAACAAACTTTACCTGCCTCAGAGCTTTCAAACCAATCTTTATTGACAACTGTCAACAACTAGATCGGGCCACAGGAGCTGACTGGCCATGTTTTGTTTTGTTTTACATGAACAGTGTGAGTGCTCAGGCCGTGACTGATAATCAGACCGTACAGTGTGAGCACGTAAATTGTGAACTTTGGCTTTACATTGTAAACGACCTGCTCGTGCAGTAGGAGTATCAAGCTTTCATTTCTGAAATCGTACAGTGTATGCCCAGGTTTACCTGGAGTCAACACAAGGGGATAGCCAACTAGAAGTAGAATCAAACCAGAGCGTATTTCACCAGTGTCTCTGACTATGAGTAATTCACGACTTGTGTGTGTTTTTCCCTGTGAGTAATACTGTATTTCCCCGGTGTCAGACTAATACTAACTTAAACCATGACTGTATTAATGTTACCACCAGCAAAATACCTCCCCTAATTAAATCCATGCTTTATAACGGCTGTGGTTATGTCAAAGCAGGTGACTGAGAGTAACCATGACTTGTTGGGTGTGTTTCAGGGGTGGATTAAGTGATTCGGGTGCCCCAGAAAAACATTGTCTATTTTAGCTTTACCTTTCACCCTTTCTATAACTGGGGATGTTGGTATTGGCTGTGGTAGGAAGTGGTAGGAAGTAGGCCTGCTGAAAATGTTTATTTTAAGTAAATCTATGAACTGTTAATAGTAAAACAATTAATACCGCACATTAAAAGTCCTGCATTCATATGTTTACTTCAAGTAAAAAGTGAAAGGGAGGCACAGTGTACTTAATGTCTGTTCTAAGTGGAGCTTTCAATTCTAATATGATGCTGGATAGTTTAAGGAACGATAATGTATCATATTTTAATCATAATTTGTCAGGTAAATGTAGTACCATTATGTTTTCCTCTGAAGTTGAAGTACACAGTGAGTAGTTTACAGTATACAGTTGAGTTGCATGTTTTAAGAGCTTTGGTGGCCTGTAAGTTATTTCGGGGTACAGCGAGTTAGGATAGTACCATGATTCAATATTATTCATATCTATCTAAACATCATAATAAATCTATAGCTGTTTGGCAGTTGTCCACCTTGACAGAACCTAGATGAGAAAACGTGATTCAACAAGCCATTCACATTTGGCTCCTTGTCCTATCCTCACATGCCAGCTCATTGGAATATGCCGCCCACCCCATCTGAAATATCCACACCCACAGCTTGAGAACTACCTTTGCAAAGGTGCACCATATTTTTCTCTCAAACCAATCAGAGCAGACTGGGCTTATTCAGGAGGAGGTCTGAAAGAGACGGGTGCTTACGCGAAAGCATTGCCAACAGAGGGTGAATACAGGTATATTCAGACAGACAATACGATAATATGAAATAATGTGTTTTTTGAACATTAAAGCATGTAAACATGTTCTAGTAGAAACCCAACGTACAAGTGTGCACCTACAAGTATGCACCTGGAAGTGAGCGTGATACATCACTTTTAATCAATGAAATAAATTTAAAAAAAAAAGTGTTTGACTGTAGTTTTGGGTGTTTCAAAGCCTCATGCTTCATGATACAGTATAACACATTTCATTGTTTTAATATGGTGTTTTCTTTTACAGAAAAGCGTGTCAAGCTGTAAGTACTGCTGCACTTTGGCAAACTTCCGGATTGAGAAGAAGATTGGTCGGGGCCAGTTCAGTGAGGTCTACAAAGCCACGTACCTGCTGGATGGACAGCTGGTTGCACTCAAGAAAGTCCAGGTACTGTTCAGTACTCTGCAGGGTGTCTGATACTGCGTCAGGACCTTATTCTGAATTCATTGTCAAGAATATTAGCACAGTGCATGTGGTTTTATCAAACTGCCAGTTTAATATTGCAAATATTTTATGTATCATTAAGATTGCTTCTGGTGACAAAACTGATATACTGGGATTGTTGATGAGCTAAAATCATGGGATTGTTGATGATCTAAAATCAGTATTGACTGATTTTAGCTCATCATAGATATATTGGTTTTGACGTATGAGAAGTAATAAGAAATGTTAAAAAAAAGTCACCATGACATGGTTTGTCCACCAGAGAATACTGTGAAATGTCCCACTCACCATATATTTTGGTTAAAAGTTTTATGGCTCTGCGCCGGCGACATCGACTGACAGATCTGTTCGTCCATCATTATCAAGAAACCGAGACGCCTTGAGGGAAATTCTTCAAATTTAGCACAAACATCAATTGTGACCAAGATACAGTAATTACTTAGCGGGACATTTTACAGTGAAATACATTTGTTTTTTGATATAGGAATAATTTCATATTTACTTATAACTTTGTCACTGCAGATATTTGAGATGATGGATGCCAAGGCTCGTCAGGACTGCATCAAAGAGATAGATCTACTAAAGGTAAAGTTAACCATAACCATTGTGTTCAGTGGATCAGTGACACAGACATGATTGAACGGTTTTCCAGCATTTTTTAGAGGAAAATATGAGAACAAGGACAAAACCATTACATTTACCCTAGGGCTGTGTATTAGCAAGAATCTGGCGATACAATATGTATCATGATACAGGGGTAACAAGTCAGTATGTTGCAATATCTTTAGATTTTTTAATTTAATTCTAAGAAAACTCATAATATAAAAAACACAGCTGAAATGGCATAGTTTTTGCCCCAAACTGCATGTGATTGTCATACAGTGGGCATGTCTACAAAGGGGAGACTTGTGGGTACCCATAGAACCCATTTACATTCACACATCTTGAGGTCAGAGGTCAAGGGACCCTGTGAAAATCACCATGCCAGTCTTGCCAAATTTTACAGTAACTTGCTCTACCTTAGGTTTTCTGTTTCATATGATGCCAGTATCTTCAATCAAGCTTTAAAACTGAGCCCACTACAACAAGAGTTTTGGAGAATCAATACAGTATTGCGATACTCATATGTATCGATATTTTCTTACACCCCTAATTTGTCACTTTAAACTCAGCTGTACCTGTTGGTTGTCTGAGCTGTTGGATGCTGTTTTAAAATGACCAAATGAGAGATTAGTGCCTGCCAAGAACTGTTTTTCTTCTGTTTGACCACTGCAGCAGCTGAATCACCCCAATGTAATCAAATACCTCGACTCCTTCATTGAAGACAGTGAGCTCAACATTGTTCTGGAGCTGGCGGATGCTGGAGATCTGTCCCAGATGATAAAGGTCACAAATCCCCACATGGCCCTCTGAAACTCACTGGCTTACCTCATATTAAACGAGTAGACAGATACTGTATGCAGAAATGCGACAGACGCCCTGTTCAGACCTGGCATTACCATGCGTCCTCAATGATAGGATCATAGGTGGACAGCTTTAAGCAGGTCTGTTCACACCTGGCGTTGTGAGTAGCCACTTGTGATCTGATCTCACTTACCAGCTCTATATGCAAATAAACACGTAGTAAACCCATGGCTAATACAGCAGATGCTGTGACGTAATATTACAGGAATGTCAGTCGTACTATCCAATATATTTGTGAATTTGGGTACATTTTATGAAGAAGGCACACTTATTATTGATCCCCTGAGGGGAAATTAAACTTTTTCACTCTATTGTTATTTTTTACACAGTACACACAGGCCCGAAATACATACATACTGTCCACGGGGACTTCTGTGCCACCGGCACCGCCATCTTTTTCATGCAACAGCGACGTACAGACTTTCAGAGAGCTGGAGATGAGAGACTGGGTGGTTGGGCAGTCAGGTGGGCGGTATCAGCTCTGTGCTCCATGACACATCTCTGGCACTGTGGTAGTAATGCACTTCCTGTGCCTAGCCTGATAGTCTGTACCTGACAGTATGTAGCCTATAGACACATTTTAATAAAATACAGTTGTACCGACAGCATGCAGTAGAGCACAGAGGCCGTTTCCATACTGCGAGGCAGACATGCGCTCGTGTCTGCCTGTCTATTTACATGAGGAGTGCTGGGAGACCTGCGGATACAGGGGACATCAGCTGATAGGTGGTCCTTAATGTGGTCCAGGACACATTCGCTTACACACTGCTTAAAGATTATGGCCATATGTGGCCCAGACCACTTCTGGATGTGGTCTGAAAGATCCAATCTCAATGCTTCGTCAATGCGTCTTGTGTGTGTTTACACCTGTACTTAAAGCTGTGATCCGATCACCGAGGACGCGTATTAATACCAGGTCTGAACAGGGCCTTAAACTCAACAGATGTTAACATCCAGCAATACAAATACTTGTTAGATAAGTTGATTACTGGAACGTAAACATTAGGCTTGAATACCAGAAAATGAGATCCCAGTATTAACTGGGAATTTTCTCCAAAATGTACTCCTCTTAACAAGTTTCATATTTTAGATAGAAATCCAGTTAATGTGAGATAAGAGCAATCCAAAACCCTTGACTGGGTTCCCATAAATATGCCACTCATTGCATCTTTCAGATAAGCATTGCAACTCTTTGGACTAACAATCATGCTTTCTATCTGTTTAGTACTTCAAGAAGAAGAGGCGCCTCATCCCAGAGAGGACTATATGGAAATATTTTGTGCAGCTTTGCAGCGCCTTGGAGCACATGCATTCACGCAGAGTAATGCACCGTGGTAAACAGCTTCTCACACACTTCATCATGTCCATATTTGTTTCTGTAATCCTGTCACCCATCCCTCTGCTCTACCCAAACCGTCCTCTCACCTCTGTTTTGCTTTCATATTTGTGTTACCTTTCTCATTCTCGTTCTTACTTTTATTTTGCCTCTGCACCGGTGACGGTTGTCCTTCCACCCGACCCAATCTCATGAGTGCGATATCTCAGGAATCCCTGGAGGGAATTTCTTCAAAATTAGCACAAACGTCCACTTGTACTGATGAACTAATGAGATTTTGGTGGTCAAGGTCACAAAACATGTTTTTGGCCATACCTCAAGAAGTCATTTGGTAATTATGACAATTTCACACATGATGCTGTCAATCTCACTAGATAAAATAATGAAGTGATGACATTTTGGACAGACATGGATGTAAACTTGACTGGTTGATGGAGGCATTCAAGCGCAAGGTAGTTGTTATTCTACAGTCATTATTCAAACATAGGAATATGTATGGTTGTAGAGTATGTAATATAGTGTACATACTGTGACCACGGCTGTCTTCATCTTTCTCTACAGCCTACAATGTTCTGATAAGCTCTGCCTAAACATTTCAGGTTTAGTATAGAGGTACAGTTTACAGTTACTATGAATGGTTTAAATCTGTGTGTGTGTGTGTGTGTGTGTGTGTGTGTGCCAGATATCAAGCCAGCCAACGTGTTCATAACAGCCACAGGGGAGGTAAAGTTGGGTGACCTGGGATTAGGCCGCTTCTTCAGCTCTAAAACCACGGCAGCACACTCCTTAGGTAAAGCACATGAAATATATACACGTATATGCAGAACATACATACTAGGGCTGTCAGTTAAAAGATTTAATCGCATGATTGTCCATAGTTAATTATGATTAACTGCAAATTAATCACACATTATTTAAGTAAGAAGTAGTGAATACACTTGTCAACATGGGAATGGACAAATATGCTTGCTTTATGCAAATTTATGTTTCTGTTTATTGTTGGGAATCCATTAACACAAAACTATGACAAATATTGTCCAGAAGCCCTGACTTGACTGTGACTTGACCCAAACTGCATGTGATTATCATTACATGTCTGTAAAGCATATCTTTAGGTCAGAGGTCAAAGGAACCCTTAACCTTTAAGCTGGGTTGTCATTGTTGTTACCAATGGATTCCTTAGGTTATCTAGTTTCATGATACCAGTATGAGTACCACTGTTTATTTAGCTTTAAAATTGAGTCTACAGGCTACAACCTCAGAAAGATCGATTGCGTAAAGAAATTAGTGGCATGAAAGCTTCAGCAGGCAGCAAGTTTTTGGCATCATTGGGCAAAAATTCTATAATAACCTTTCAGCACATCGTAATGTAAGTGTTCTGGAGAAATCTAGTCTTCTGCACCTCCTCATGGCTCTGTTTTCAGGGTTTGAAAAACTAGCCTGCGACGGAAGATTTTGACCAATCACAGGTCATGTCAGAGAGAGAGCGTTCCTTTTGGCTGTGGTCCGACTCAAACTTTCTCATTTTACAGCTAAACAGTCCACTCCAAGATAAATAGGCATTACAGTAACAGAACATTGATTCATATTTGATCAGTGCTGACTCCAGATCAGCTCTGACTGTTTTTTTCCCTTTTCACCGTGAACTCTTGCAGATGCCATTAGGAACACTGGAGGACACAGAGGGACATTATTATTATTATTATTATTATTATTATTATTATTATTATTATTATTATTATTATTATTATTTTAATCAGATTGTCTGTCTCATGCGCTACTGTCAGGATAGTGACCGTTTTATAAAAATAACTTTTTAATCATATTTGCCCCATTTCTGGAAACTGCAGCTTTAAAACAAATTTGCGTCAACACGTTATTATTGCGGTAACTTTGACAGCCCTATTATATTCACATTCAGATTCAGAGATTTCAGTGCTGATTCAATAAATGGCAGAACTATTTCAAACTAGTTTCATGTCAAATCTGAACAATACTGTGGTCAATGTTCATTTTATGTGCTAGACTAGAGAGTGAAGGTAATGATCTGCTCTGAATGAATTTCATTTTATTTTTGAACAAAATGATAATTGTATTTGTTGCTTTCTCTGTCCCAGTGGGGACACCTTACTACATGTCACCGGAGAGGATCCATGAGAACGGATACAATTTTAAGTCAGATATCTGGTCCCTGGGATGTCTTCTGTATGAGGTAAGCTCACATACACCTTGACCTTTATTGACAGTGAATGACTTTTAAACGATAAGCTAGCAAAAGAGACCTGCTAGTGACCCCTGGAGGTTGCAATGTTTATTATGTACCAAAATACTTTAAAAAGTAGGTGACCTATTGGTGTATGTGTCAACACAGAGGTGTTGTTGTTGCGTTTTTCAGTTGTGCGTCTCCTGCTCATCTGAAGGAAGAGATGTGCTCCCATTTGCATACATCCAGCTGTCTGCACAGGCCTCATTTTTATACACATAGAAAGTCTATTTTCATCTACTTTACACCCATAACTACAGTGGTTGTGTGTTGGGCTCTGAGCGCTGCCAAAATGTGCTGCTCTGCTCTGCCCATGTCAAGCTCCAGATTTCAGCTCTCCTTTCAAGGCGTTTTTATATTATTATTACAGAGTTCTCCAGGGATGACGTATTTTTGTAGGCCAACCAGGAAGTTAGCATTGCGTTTATGATGCTTACACATTTTGTTCAAGATGATCTGCACAAATCAACATCACTTTCACGAGCATGACTGCAATCGCCAAAAGAAAGCTAACATCAGACTAAAACAAACTATGAATGTGAGTACACACAACCAGGGTGTAACAGCGGATGAGTCGGTGTGAAATATAGTAGTCTCATTTAGCCGCTTGTTAGTAACTACTGCTTTTAAGACACATAAAGCCTTCAAAATTCGCTTGTTGGGTGTTTATTAATGTATTTTATGTCGTAAAACAAAACGTTAAAATCTCTTCAGCTTGTGTTACCGCTGACCTTATTTCAGACATATAAACCAAAACCAATTAAAAAAAATGCATTAACTTCCAGACAAGAAGTGCTAAAATGCAAACTCATATCGGGGTTTTAGGACCTATTCCTGTAGCAGTATTATACTAAGATACTGCTGACTTGTTTTTCCATTTTATTTTGCACAGTTTTGGCATTGAAAGTGCTATATTTGAAAATCAAAGCATATTTATAATTGAGGGATTGCCTCCACACATCTATCAATGTGGTGATGGCTAAACAGGGAGCTAGCAGCTAAGCATTTAGCTAACCAGTGGGGCACACATGCTTGGACTGACATGTATAGACATACACAAATGGCCAGACTGGCTACATAAACAAAGCACAGAGAAGCTCAGATTACAACAAACACAGAGGGAGAATGACTTCATTCTCTGCTCAGGTAGACTTTACTCCTCTGTATCTTTACATAGACAAGAGTTGTTTTGGGACTATTAACATCCATATGAAACATTGATAATCTGGTAAAAACTTGTCAGATATCTCTCCCTGGACCAAACTGTTAAGAGATCGATCAACACACACTCCAGCGGTTTAGCGTTGTACATGAGGGGAGATATCCCGGCATTGCATGGCATAGCATTTAACACCTATGGTACACAGTGGATGTGCCACAGACAAAAAAAATAGTTACGATAGCCTGGATGTGCTGATAGGGGAGTTAATTATATAAAAATATTTCCTGGAAAGTTGATAAGCTCTGGGAGATACAGCTGTGTATCCTCACAGGTCGATGCACACCTACCCATGATGCTGTGTGCCTCTATGCTATCAGTGACCACAAAGAAAACAATACTGGCGGGTGTTTTGATGTGCATTCACACTGTATGTTGTTCTTTAGGCCCTGTTGCCAGCAATGCAGAAAAGAGAAGAGAGATGTGTCCAACTTCTAAAGTTACAGTAGCTCACTCTGACAGCTCATTTCATTAACTTCTCTGGTTTTAAACAGAGTGTAGCTAGTTTTAGTTTGCAGGGTAGATAGCCAATTAGCCTGTTTCCCAGCATCTCTCCATTGCGATTGCTTGCCACCACTATGAGCATAATAAGCCTTATTCTTAGTCATATTTCCTTGCATTTCATTGGCATGCTGAGAATTGTTGAGTCAGCCATCTCCATAGACAATGGTTTCACAGTCCTCTGTGTGCTGGCTATTCTCTGTACATGTGAGAGGTTTTAACAGGCCAACAGAAAAAAAGAGACTGACACATAATGCTGCTCATTCAATTGAATGAGCAGCATTATGTGTCAGTCTCTTTTTTTCACTGGCTGCATCACCACATCCACCACATGAGATACCAGACGCTTTGGCACTCTCTTTCCTCATCTCTTTTTTTAACATGTCTCTTTTTACCTACTTTTGCTTTTACTATTTTTTACTTGTAGAATTGTACAACCTACTGCCTCTACACAAGTGCATTTGATCATAAAATGTATCATGTAGTGATGGACTTTTTTCAACCACTTTTGCCAGCAAATTAATTTTAGCATCAGCGTTTCAACAAACCGTAAAATATTCCACATCTTTCATACATTACTGGTATTATTCAACTTTACAAGCTAATGCAGTGTATCGTCAGCTTTTCAACATCTGGCATTCACACTCACAGTTTCTAAAGTGTCGCTCCTTTGGGGAACATGTGCTCAGCAAATATCTATCCAAGCAATCAACCCACAATGTTATATTATGCAATACAGTGAGGGCAAGTGCAAATATGGTGTGATCTAGTGCTGGGGCGGCTGTGGCACAGATGTAAAGCGGTTTGATCCTCGACTCCTCCAGTCCACCTGTTGAAGTGTCCTCGAGCAAGATACACCGTCTGTGTGTGTATTGTGTTGTATTTAGATTAGATCCTGATGGATAGCTTGGCACCTTGCTTGACAGCCTCTGACAATCAGTGTATGAATGTGTGAGTGAATGGGTGAATGCTCACATGCAGTGTAAATAACTTAAGCACTTTCAATGGCCGGAAGACTAGATGCTATATAAATGCAAGTCCATTTATCTTTATGTAAAGTAAAGGTTTTGTCTAGAAGGTAAACCCCAAGTTGCAAAACTCTTGTGAGATGCTTAAAGCTGGGGATACACTATACGATTTTAGAAATGTTGTTGTGCACTTCCTACTCCTACTGTACGAGTAGATTGTTCGCAAAGCTCATGATTCATGTGCTCACACTATACGTCTAAAATAATTTTATAAAAAGATGGCCGGTTGGCTCCAGCAGACCGTTCTGGCTGTTGACAGTTGTCAATAAACATTGGTTTGAAAACTCTGAGGCAGGTTAAGTGTGTTTGTTAGCAAAGATATGCACAGTTCACAATGCTAACAAGGCAGAAACGTGCTGCCTTGATCATCTATACCATCCTGTCTGCTGAAAAGGCTAAAAAAAAAAAAAAAGGAGGCAGCGCTGTATTGTTATATGGACTAGGGATAGGAAGACGTGGACAGTATGGCTTGTCCATTCTGCAGAGAGACCTGGAGGTAGGTTAGCTATGTTTTACTAGCTATATCTACTGTAGTCTATATTGTTACCCTGATAACTATGCTCTGATTACTGTAAAAGGAGGAAATAAGCACGGACATTGGGGAATCAGCTCATAACTGCTTCAGCTGTTCGAGAGCCTGTTGGAAGGTCGACCAGAGTTTCTGACATGTCAGAAGTTCATCCGGCCGGCCGACGGCTGGTCGTGAGGAGTTAATCCGCTCTTGATCCCTCCTGTACACCGCACGGCAAACGACACCCGACGAAGCTGAAATTCAGTCTGACTCTAAAATGAATCGTGTGACTCAAAATTTGACGCAAATGACTGCAGCAAGCCTCCCTCCAGAGTACAGGGGGACCTAGAATTTGCTAGTGAGCTGAACATTTTCTTCAATAAGTTTGATACAACCCCCACCCCCTTGTGCTGGGGACCCCGCCCTTCTTCCCACCACGGAAAGGCCCATGAAGAACAAGGCTACCAGTACTTCCCCCTCAGTAAACCCCAAAGTCCCCTTCCAGCTCTCCCCGACCCAACACTTCCATGATAGATGGCCTTGCAGCACGACCCCCACCTCCATAAGCTCCATAACATATCAACCACTGCCAGATCACAGCTCACTGCACCTCACCCCTGCCACCTCCTCTTCCAGCCACACACTAAACCCCTGCCAGGTGGAAAGGGAGCACTCCAGGCTCAGAATAAACTGATTTTTATAGTGGGCTTGACAACATCAGTCCCCAAAGTGTGTGCTGGGCAGTCTGCAGTCTTCTAGCACCTCTTAAATCTTTCCTTGAAGTTAAGAAAGGTGCCCAAACTATGGAAGACCTCCTACATCATTCCAGTGCCAAGAAAGGACGTCCCAGTGCTCTCAATGACTACAGACCTGTGGTACTCGAGTCACATGTAATGAAGACCTTTGAAAAGCTTCTGTGGCACCTGAAGACTCAGCTAACTGCTTCTTTGGACCTGCTGTAGTTTGCATACCAGCCACACAGTGGAGTAGGATGCCATCATCTTCCTGACCCTCAAGGCCCTCTCATACCTGGAGAAGTGGGGAAGCACTGAGACACAAGATCTTTCACCAGAGGGAATCCCCAATGAGGACTCCAAACTACATTTTGTCATGAAAACATGTGAGAAAAGACATGGTAATTGACATAATTACATGCGCATGACAGGATTAATGTTCAAGGAATTCGCTGAACTTTACTTGTTGATGTCATTGCCACGTGATCACAAAATAGCCTGTTTCCACATGTCTCCTATTTATTTCCAATTTCCTCAGTTCACACATAGCACTCAAGTGTGATGTGCAAGGGCCAAGCCAGCACCAAGTTGCCTCTGATCTGGGGCTTTTGTCAGGGAGCTCCAAAAACTGTTGGCGGGTGTAAAATCAGAGTTGTGCAGTGTGAACTAAGTATAAGGGAGAAACCTCTGGTGATGCAACTGCACCCTGACACTCTAAACTGGATCATGGTCTACATCACTGGTCAGCCACAGTATGTCAGAGAGGATGGCTCTGCCTCTGAGGTGGTGATGAGCAAAACTGGCACACCTCCAGGAACTGTACTGCACCACTCTTCATTATCTACACCTTAGACTCCAGAGCTGTAGGTCTCATATCTTGTTATATATAAAGCATGATGGATAGATGGTCAGACTAGAAGATTAACGTCACCATCTGTGGGCACCACCACTAACGTGACAACCTTGTTCCTTGTTACTTAAAGGTACAGTGTGTAGGATTTGGTGGCATCTAGTGATGTGGTTGCAGATTACAACCAACTGAATACCCCTCCGCTCACTCCTCCCTTTCCAAGACAGCAGTAACGTAAGCTGCCGAGTGCCAAACCATGAGTAATGGTTCCTCGCTCAGAGGCCATCCTTACCATAATGGTAAATGGACTGAATTTATAGAACGGCGGAGGCCGCCATGCAAGGTGCCGAGCTGCCCATCAGGATCTAATCTAAATACTCTGATGGCACAGCCTTTTGGAGCAATTTGGGGTTAAGTGTCTTGCTCAAGGACACTTCAACATGTGACTGGACTGCCCTATATCTGAGCCACAGCCGTCCCGACCCATAACAACACTACTTTAGGAGCAACGGAAGTCAGATTGCAGCTGACGGTGCCACGGTTTTGCACTCTGCGGCTCATTTTACAGCAGTTTCATAAGCGAGTCAGAGAACTTTCGCCGTCAGGCTTTGTAAAAAGGTGAAAGGCTCTCTGTAGGGCCAGCGTTTGGTTTGTTCGTTCTTGGCTACTGTGGAAACATGGCAGAGCAACACAGCAGACTCTGTGACTCCCTATGTAGATATGACGGACTCATTCTAAGCCAATGAAAACACAACAGTTCTTAGTTTCAGGTGATTATACAGTAACAAAATCATAGTTATGAATATTATATTCTATTTCTGTTCCTTGAAGGCATTAATGTCTTGGATGGTAGTCAAGAGCAGTATTATTAGGGTATTTTTGTGCATCATTTTTGTCTCCAGTGTTCACTGCTTACACCCACACCAGTCCTCCTTTCTTGCTCTCATCCAGCCTGTTTTGTTTTTATCTCCAGATGGCAGCACTGCAGAGTCCATTTTATGGGGACAAGATGAACCTCCTCTCCCTCTGCCAGAAGATTGAGCAGTGCGATTACCCTCCCCTCCCATCTGACCATTACTCTGAGAAGGTAGAGCAACACAAACCTGACTGCTGGGCCTCATCGTAGTAAGAGGCCTGATATTAACATGCGTCCTAAGCAGACATTTTAATGTATTGTTACAGGTATGTTGGTAGTAATATCCTATGTATTCATGAATTTGGACATTTTGAATTTTTGACAGCTGAAATTTAGGTTTAGTTTAAGTTAGTTGTGCTTTAAGTGAAAACAGCGCTCTATTTAAATATGAATCCTAGGATTTGTTGACCATAAGAAAAATGTATCCTTTAAATTAGTAATACCATCTTTTCACAGCTGCGGGACCTGGTTAGCACGTGCATCAACCCAGACCCAGACCAGCGGCCGGACATCGTGTTTGTGCTGCAGATCGCCAAACAGATGCACATGTGGACCTCCAGCACCTGAGCACCATTTCTGCTCCAAGCAACCCCCTCCCATCCCCCAGCCCCCCTTTTCTCTGCTCTGTCTGAGGACCTCTTATCACTAGACGTAAGCTCTGCCCGGTATCGCAGAAAAGCGTTTGCCTTATCCTCATCTCGACAGGAGGAAACCATGGAAAGACTTGCACTTCCGCTTCTTTTCTGCCACGGAGGACGTGAATAGGTGCATTAGCAGCACAGTGCTCGCGGAAAGTGGAGTTAATGAAAGCACACATGTGAGAGGTGACTGCATTTATGCCCTTTTCTTTAGCTGAGGATAGAGAGCTGTGTCTCACTATGATCACAGATTTCTCTGAGCTTTTTTTGTATGACTCCACAGGGGTTGCATTCCAAGTTAATACCCTGTGTGTCAGGTAAAGCGCGTGCAGTAGATATTGGGAATTTTAATATTTTTCATCTATCGTTGTAATCCATTTTTCTTCTTTTATATTGTCAATTTAAGTACATAATTTAGGGGTCTAAATGGACAATAAATACATATTATAAAGTACAATTACAAATACAATTACAAAGTCTAAGAAAGATTTCTGAAAGAATGCAGCTTTGCCTAACTGTTAGCTTGCAGGAAGCCTGTTGTGACGGAGATCAGCCTAACAACTCGACATGTTATACATCTGTTTACATCTGTCAGAGGAAGCTATGGAAGCCAAAGTGACTGAGGTGGTTTATTACATTTCTAGATAATCATTTCCTTATCTTCAGGTTGTAAAGCTCTTAGGTTTCAAGGCCTGTTTTCCCAAAATAGACTAACAACCATGTTGTGGTACTAACCAGCCTGTGGGGACAGTTGTATAAATGTGTTCTGTCTCTCTAGTGGAGCTTTTGGTGCTTTCAAATGGGGTCGCATTTACGAGAAGAGTCCATATGAACGCCCCCCTCATGTTGTGTTCACGACCTCATAAGTGGAAAGTTTCTGAAAGCTCAGAGTACACGACTTGTGACGTGTTTGTGTTTGATGTGTTTGTTACTTGGAGGCCACAGAAGTTAATTTTTGTATTGTAACTTTAGTCATATAATGTAGTTCTTCATAATTTTATAATAGATCTGAGGAAAATGTTTTGCCATTGCATTTACTACATTATGTTACCTACTTGCTAGCTTGCTAAAGTGTTAGCCTCTGTGGCTTCTAGATGAGATATTGCTGTTGCTTAGCAGCGATGTTCTTACAACTTAACTATTTGATCGCCAAACGTATCATGTACTGGAATTCCCGTGCTGTAAACTCAAGTTTACGAGTTTCATTTGAAGGCACCATAAGTCATGTCTTGGGACATGGACTGTTTACCAGGCAGGGAGAGTCTATTGAGTTGCATTATGGGAAATATAGGATGCAGTGCCTATCTGGTGTCCCAGGCTCTGCAGCTTTGGCTTTAACCATTAACACTTTTTAGTCTGCCTTGCAAGTCCCCCTAACATGATAGAAGTACAGTACTAAATCTCTGAAGTAATCCTTTAAGTCATGATCGCAGGTTGTGATCTGTAGTCAATGGGCCGAAGACAATCAGCAGCCACCACAGCCACTCTCGGCTTCCAGTTGTAATGGATGTAATACAAAGTGTGCCAACCTCTGACTTTATCCCTTTAGCTTGTCAGTTAACTCACTATATTTTGATTGTAATGATTTTTATGTTGCCTAAATACTCTTGCATCCGCACCCGATTTGACTGTTATCAGGCCATTGACGAGGTGTCATCAGTCACTATAAGCACCATAGATGTGGGTCATTAGGGGCCTACTACGCCTACTGCATTGTAAAAGAGAAAGTGAAACACTAGCATGTTCTGACACGTTGTAAATATGAACGAAACATCACATTTTGAACACAAACAAAAAAAGACTTCTTTAGGATTATGCAGCAAAACTGCAACTTCTTTAGGTTTAGGCAACAAAAAACACTTCCGTTTAGGGAAAAACATGTTTTGGGTTCAAATAACTATGAACAAAAAGACAACTAAACATTTTTGGTTTCCCACAGGATGCAAACTCAGGTCTCTCAGGTGAAAACCCTGTTTTGTGTCCCATCTATTGCCCAACATCCAACCCTTATGGAGTTTCACACTGTCTTACTACAGCGCCTCTGCTCCTGTAAATTATTACACTAGAGCTCGCTGTTATGTTCTTTGATACCTCCTTTCAGTGATCTATCTATGTGAATAGATGATAAAAACTACTAGAGGGTGATGTAGGCCCCTATTCACCCACATCTATGGGGCTTATAGCGACTGATAGCACCCATTTAACGGCCCAACAACAGTCTAATAGGCTGTGATATCATGTTAAGTGTTGATAGTGGATTTAAGAAGGAAAGAAAAACTTCATAAACCAACATTTGTTTGAGTAAAGGACAACCATGTAATGAATAGCTGTATTCATTGTTGAGTTGTACAAAGTGTTTATATGTGTAAATATAGACCATTGTTACTGTGAAACTGAGATAGAAATTAGATGCTGTGAAAGTAATTTGGAGAGATCGTACCACACAAGAAGATGTTTAAAGATGTCCTTGAGGGGCATATTTAATGAACAGTGCCGTATCATACAGAATAACTGAACATTATTTTTTATCCATTTGTTAATGACAACTTGTATTCTCTGCTAATATAAGACCAGATACCCAGGATGGGGGAACGCTTAGAGGTGTCAACATGTTTAGACAACTTATATCTTCATCTTCCGTCTACTGTTCTTGCTGAATTGTGACTTTTCACTCCAAGTATTGTGCCATTACATTTTTACCAATTGTACTTTTCTGTGCAACATGACATTAAATTTAGCTCTGTGAAAATACTGTCAAGTGCTTCCTCTTTTGTGTTTCTGGTAAGAAATTACGGATTATTCAAATTCAAATTGTGAAGCAACACCCAGCTAAATGATTTTCATGCTTCCGAGGCCCCAGATTCATAAAGAAGGAAAAAAAAAACGATGTTTGTGAAACCAGTATACTCACAGAGGAGCTCTGTGGAGTCAAAACACAAATATCCACATGGCTTTTATTCTGAAGTTGACGCCATTTCCTAAAAGGCCTCTTAATTTTAAAAATGGGGAATACCTTAAGCATCGATCCTGTGGACATGTTACGCCCCCTGGTGGCAAATTGTAGTCATGACTGAACATGTTTTTCCGATATAAGCCACAGATGGGTGCAAATTAACCCTTTGAGACCCACAATAGACCTGTTTTTCTCTTCATTTAGGGGGGTACAGAAAGCTAGGAACCTCAAGTACAGATTACCAATATATATACCCAGTACCATTTATTACACGTATTTGGTGCTTTTTTCCACTCAGGAATTGATAAAAATGATCAATAATCCCACCAAAACTCCACATTAATACAACATTATCTTGAGGAACAACACAGAAAAAAAGCCATGCTGTGGTTTCAGCAGGAGAAAACTGGAGAGTGCTAAAAAAAAGACTTATCTTGCTGGACCAACAGAGGCAAGGAGACCACAGCAGCATCCAAACAGGTCCAAGCTGAACAGGAATCCAGTTACCCACCTGCTCCAGGGAACAGCACACCTCCAGCAGTGATTTGGTGTCCAAGTCAGGGCGTCTTTGCTGCTCAATTTACTTTTATACCCAGAATATCAGTTTTCCTCTAGTTGTTCAAAGATGTACAGAAACTGAATTCAGCTTCCTCCTTTAACTACTATCACTCGTCTCTGTCCTCCATGTTTACCTGATTCCACCTCAAGCTCACAGGTGTGTCTCATTTATCTCACCTTCTTTTCCTGTCAGGGTGGAAAAGGGCTATTCTGTGTTTTTTCCTCTCTTTCCCCCCTTTCTGCTATAAACTTCGTTGGATAGCCGGTAACACTTTATTTCACAGCTCTGCAAATTTCATGGTAATTAGGTGATAATTAGCAAGTAGCCTATTTGAAATTTCAATGAAATTACTTCCAAATGACCCCAATATTCACTTTGAAATTACCAAAAAGTACACTGCTCAAAAAAAAATAAAAGGAACACTTAAACAACACAGTGTAACTCCACGTCAATCACACTTCTGGGAAATCAACCTGTCCAGTTAGGAAGCAACACTGACTGTGAATCAGTTTCACCTGCTGTTGTGTAAATGATACAGACAACAGGTGGAAGTGAGAGACAATTAGCAAGACAACCCCTATAAAGTAGTGGTTCTGGAGGTGGTGACCACAGACCATTTCTCTGTTCTCATCCTTTCTGGCTGATATTTTGGTCACTTTTGCATTTTATCAGTGCTCTCACCCCTAGAGGTAGCATGAGGCGGTGTCTACAACCCACAGAGGTTGCTCAGGTAGTGCAGCTCATCCAGGATGGCACATCAATGCGAGCTGTGGCAAGGGTTTGCTGTCTGTCAGCACAGTGTCCAGAGCATGGAGGAGATACCGGGGGACAGGCCAGTAAACCAGGAGACGTGGAGGGGGCTGTAGGAGGGCAATAACCCAGCAGCAGAGCCGCTACCTCCTCCTTTGTGCAAGGAGGAACAGGAGGAGCACTGCCACAGCCCTGCAAAATGACCTCCAGCAGGCCACTACTATGCATGTTTCTGCTTATACTGTCAGAAAAGACTCCATGAGGGTGGTATGAGGGTCTGACATCCACAAATGGGGCTTGTGTTTACAACCCAATACTGTGTATTTGCCAGAGAACACCAAGACTGGCAGATTCGCCATTGGTGCCCTGAGCTCTTCATGGATGAGAGTAGGTTCACACTGAGCACAGTGACAGACGTGACAGTCTGGAGGTGCCGTGGAGAACGTTCTGCTGCCTAAAACATCCTCCAGTGTGACCGGTTTGGCGGTGGGTCGGTAATGGTGAGGGGAGGCCACACAGCCCTCCATGTGCTAGCCAGAGGTACCCTGACTGCCATTAGGTACCGGGATGAGATCCTCAGACCCACTGTGAGACCATATTCTGGCCCTGGGTTCCTCCTGATGCATGACAATGCTCCGCCTCATGTGGCTGAAGTGTGTCAGCAGTTCCTGCATGATGAAGGCATTGATGGTATGGACCGGCCTGACCGTTCCCCAGACCTGAATCCAATTCAGCACATCTGGGACATCATGTCTGGTTCCATCCACCAACGCCACGTTGCACCACAGACTGTCCGGGAGTTGACTGATGCTTTGATCCAGGTCTGGGAGGAGATCCCTCAGGAGAACATCCGCCGCCCCATCAGCAGATGCCCCGGCGTTGTAGGGAGGTCATACAGGCACGTGGAGGCCACAAACACTACTGAGCCTCATTCTGACTTGTCTTGAGGAATTTCCACTCAAGTTGGATCAACCTGTATTTGATTTGATTTTCCAGTTTTATTTTGAGTATGAGTCCAAATCCAGACCTCCATGGGGTAATCATTTTGATTTACATTGATCATTTTTATGTTGTTTTGTTCTCAACGTGTTCCACTATGTATTAAATAAAGACTTTCAACTGGAATATTTCATTCATTGAGATCTAGGATCTGTTATTTTGGTGTTCCCTTAATTTTTTTGAGCAGTTTACTTTATTTGGCTGTCTTGACTCAGGATTTTTATCATTAACAAACAAAACATGAACCGACTCAAACACTTTTATTGTAAATCATGGAAAAACATGCCGTTTGTTGTTAGGAATTCTGAGGGGTCGAAAGTTACAATCAAGAAACACATTGTGAGTATTTTAGGAGGTATCCATAGTCTGTACAGTTTCCTCCACGACCTCCAGGTTCAGCGGGGTCACCGCCTTCGTCAGCACACCGGTGGTTCCTCTTTTGTACTTGTAGTCACCAGTTCTACATGAGGGGAGAATGACATATATGGAGGTTTCAATTAAAGCTAGGGCTGGCACTGAACATGTTCTTGGTCATGTTTATCTGGCACTAGACTACATGAGCACAGCATGCCACGTTAGACAGTTCAACACACAACGACACACATTAGTTATTGTTAGTTCATTAGTTGTTCTGATACTGGTGACAGTATCGGAAATGCGTCCAATACTGCTCAAAATTCGGGATCGGGTATCAGCAGTCAGAGCGAGGAAAATGTCAGCCATGTGGCAACGTTTCACAGCGGAAAGTCCAACCAGTGAAACGCCGATATGTCCAGTATGTAAGGCTTCTGTTTCAAAGGGTGGCACTGGTGTTGCCAAGTTCTATTGCATTCATTCTGCTGTTAAATAATAATGATTATATATATTTTTAACCACAATATCACAAAATCCATTCTTGGTATCTAAGTTCAGGTATCAGGAAACAAAAAATGGCATCGAAGCATCTCTATTAGTTAAGCGAGGTCAAACTGAGTACGCCAAGTGGATAGACTAAAAAAAATGTTGGTTAGTAGCAAACTGAGATCAGTGTTAAGTGTGCACTCTACCACAACACTCTGTCTGTACTCACGGCTGCAAGGCTTCATGCTCAGTTACTCTTCAAGCAGAACAAGCAATAACACAACGAGTCATCCACCAGTTCATCAACTGATTACTGATTTCAGATCATGATTACAACGTCCAAACATGCTCTGTACTGATGTGAGAGGACTTGAAGTGTTCTGTTACACTGACCAATGACACACTTATGAACAGCTGCTATTCATCTTGGATTCCTAATGTCACCATGTGGAAAAAAAATTTCCCAGGTGCAACATGACAATAGATTTAAACACTGGAGTTTCATTGTTTAGAGGATAGCTGCTGGTTTATTTTTCACCTGCATTAATAGCCTGGGTTTTGGGCTCAGTATAGAATGTATAGCCATGTTTCCAATCGACAAGTGAACTTTAAGCAAAACCTTTGAAATGAATAAGGCTTCCATCAACTGGTTTCAGAGCGAATAAACACGATAGCTTAGGCTGGACAGACGTTGGCGCTGTAGGCTACACATAGCTGTAATCTACCAGTAAACAGAGAAGAGGAAGCAATGGTTGCAAACCAGAAACAATTATAGAAATTATAATACACTATGATCCTTGCAAAAACAAAAAATTGTCAGTGAGTGACCAACAGTTAAGAAGTATTATGATACATGACTTAAAAGGCATTATAAAATGTTTTATAGTGTGTTGTTATTGTTATAAAGCATTATGAATATTTATGAGTGCTTATAACTATAATTATACAGTGCTATTAGCAGATTATAACACATTATAAGAAGCTGCCAGGGATCAGGTGTTAACGTGATCTCTGTTTCTGGGATTAAAAGGCGGTTTTCTCTAACTCTGAGCTTCTCTGTGCCCTGTCTATGTAGCCTCTCCGGCTGCATGTGATTGTGAGCGCATGTGAGCGTGCCCCACTGGCTAGCTCACGGCCGCCGCTCTGCACTGCTGTCAGACGGCGGTTATAGCTGATAACGCCGTCCGGGACGATGGCGGCATTGAGAAAGCGTAGCATCCATCATCCAGGTTAACGCTGTTAGCTCTGTTAGCAATGTAGCCATTGTTTTCACTGTAAGCGCTGTTAGCACCGTTAGCTGTAAGCCGCCGCCACTCTCAACATGTTGAGAGCTGTACGGAGGTAATCCCTCAATCATAGATATGCTCTGAATTATGAATTCAGCACCTTTAATGAAGGTAATTTACCCAACAAAAATGACCAAAACTAAAAAACTAACAGCAAATCAAGGAAATTAATGTGTGTGAATTGATGTAGGATGAAATTAAACTGTTTCAGAAGGATCACTGTCATTCTCACCTGACCCCCTTCTTGTTGGCCTCATCATGGGGCCGGATGTAGTCCAGCTTGCCCTTGGTGATAACACACAGGTCGATGTTGCTGCCAGAGCCCAGGTCATTAAAGATACCCGCAGCGATGGCATCTCGCACCAGCTGCTTGGCCTCCTCCTCCTGTGAAGAAACAACGACATTTATGCTCACATGAAAAGCAGCGTGCTGGACACAATTGTGTGATTACATGCGAGTGGTGTACTCACCTCCATGTCAGGTTTGTAGCGATCCTCAAACACTGCCATAGCAGCCAGTGACCCAGAGCCTTTAGAAAAGAAGAAAAGCAGTGACCTGACGTTTTCCACGTGTTCAGCTCAGACACCATACATTGTATCGGGCTGCACAATTAATCGAATACTGAATACCTTCCCACAATTAAATGAACACGATCACCTGAGATTATTTAAAATGCTTGTTTTGCTCATAGAAAACGCTGCTGCATATCAAATCAAGTGCTTCCTAAGTCCTTCAACCAAAAGAAGTGGGGAATGGGAAAACAACAACAAAAATAAACTCCATGTACGTCCATGTAAATAACAGCGTGAATGTAAATAACCCTACTCTACTACCAAAGTCAAGAGGTGAAAGAAACATTGTGGAAACAGTGGTATGTATGGTAGTGTGTGAGACTGACCCATGGTGACATAGGGCAGCTTGTCAGTGGAGCCGTGAGGGTAGATGCTGTACAGGTGAGGACCATTACAGTCCACTCCCCCCAGCACCAGAGCAGCCCCGATGTAGCCCTGATACCTGGACCAACACACACAGCAGCACACTGACTCACATGTCTGTACATAGCACTAACTCAAAGCAAGTAGAAAACATCTGAGAGGGATTTTAGGATATTATATATAATTATACTGATTTATGCATCACCGTGATTGAGTAATGATTAAATTTATGGTAAAAAAGTTACTGTATTGATTTCAAGTCATTGAATCGTATCGTATCACTCTAGATCAGCCAGATATTGTCCTTAAATTGTATCGGAACCATGAGAAGTGATACGTAACATATTGTAAAAACGTATCGTCACACCCCTGATATATGAACATTTGATCTATTAACAGCTGACTTTTCAGAAAACCTACTACATGATGATATACTGTACATTGAGGAGAGTACCTGAAGAGCATTTGTTTGAGCATGCGGTTGGCGGTGGCCACTCGTGGCAGCCTGCCTGTGGAGAGGGAGTGCAGCTCCAGGTTGGAGGAGATGATCTGAGTGGTCATCTCTGTGTCTGCAGCTGTTCCTGCTCCACAACAGCTGGACAACACAATCACACAGCAAACTGTTAGTTATACAGCTTACAACACCTCAGATTCATCACACGCAGCTTAAAAAGAATAAAACTCAACAAAAATAAGATTCTTCTTCTTCTTCTTCTTCAACATTCATGGAGCCCATGTGTAGCCTTCTGTAGATATGTAACACATATCACCAAAGTTCATCCTTCCATTTGAATACACAAAGGCTGTGTCAACATCAAAAATGTATATCACAATATGTTATTGTTTTTTTGCGGTGACGGTATCATATCACAGTATCACAAAATTAAAAGGGATAAACCACTCAAAACATTATTCTACCACTTTTCATTCTATTAGCAAAGTAAGGAGACATTTCTTAAGAGAGAAAAAATATTTTTTTTAAAAAACAGATGTGTTTATTTGTGCCGATCTGAAAAGGAGTTACAGGCCTTGTGTTTTGGGAGGAGTAGCCTGCTCCCATAATATGAATGTAATTAATGAATGAAGTGACTGTGATTCATTCAGAGTTCATAATAACAGTTATGCTGTTTTCATTTGTGAGTGAACTGTAGCTGACTGTCAAGCAGCGTGGATCTCAGCAATAAAGAATATCTGAAAAAAAAAAAAAATTTCACATATTTAGCCTATTTTTTCACCTCTTTTCACTACAGCCAAACTGCGAATTACATTACATTTAATTAAAGTTACATCTTCATCAAACAAAAAGATGACATAACCTTTTACATCTTAACCCACATGAAGGAAGAGTTTCAAAATATCCAGCGTAGAGTCACGCTGTTGAACCGGTACTGTACAGAAGACACATGGACCGTGATCAGTGTGGCTCGACTGTGGGCAGCTTATCTAGAGATCTGCTGTGTGTCGCCAAATTTTTCTGGGTGATGTATGCAGTTCTCAGCTAAAACAGACCATGAAAACCATCTGTTGAGGGCTGGCAGCTCCACAGCAGCAATGCTGTCTGTGTGGACACCACACATGTATGAGCTACTCACCCAGTGGTTGTGTGGCTGCTCTGACCTGGGCGGTAGCCTGTACGTCCTGTGTGGGTGTGACATAGCTTATCGGGTGATGTAGCTCTATCGAGTGTGTGTGTGCTAAACCAAAATGTGTGTTTTTATCACGGTAATACAAAGTCTGTGTCATGGCAGAAGATGACACCGGTGATGAAACCAGTATACCACCCACCCCTAGTGTCAAACGACGCAAAGTCACACAATACAAGTCATGAGCAAACACAGCTGTCAGATTTTCACTGTGCAGCTCCCATCACTTACTAAATGTTGGGGGAGATGTAGTGGATCTTGGAGCAGTTCTTGTCAGCCACTACCATGCCCTCAGTGGCTCTGGTGTCAGCTCCGAGGACGACACCGTCCTTCACAAGGAAACACAAATCATCATTTAGACTCAGTAAACCCACATACTGCTTATTTTAGTGCTTTTCATCAAAGCAAAAACAATATTTCTAAGGATTAGCCCATCTGCTGACACCCTCTGGTTTGCTTCTCTTGGAGTATTTCTGACCTCAACCCTTTCTGTTGGAATGAACATATTCCTACATGTTATATGAGACAGTGTTAGAACATGGTTTGATTAACCAGAATAACAAACCATTCAGGAGACCATATTGGACGCCCACCCCACCTAAAGACAAAGATAACTTCTTCAAAAATAAACATAACAGTATGGTTCTCTGATTTTCTGTTTCTCCTCAAATACGACATCCTATTTGTTTATCATCATCTGACAGAAAAACAGAGAATTAGGACTTAAAAACGAAGCCCAAGTCAGCCAAAATGTGTAGTGTGAAGAGCTTAAGTTTTAATTTTTGGCCTGGTTTCTGTCACTCACCTTGAAGACAACACCACAGATGGTAGTTCCTGTTTTCCGAGCAGCGGGCAAGCTGCATCCCACTTTGTTAGCTTCACTTTCCAAAACTGCATTTCTGAAAGTAAATTAAATGTTTTTTAACAAGAAAAGAAAAAAAAGCACATGTATATCTGCATCACTGTAAAAAACAAACGCTACCAAGCCTAATAAATGTTACGCTGAAAGTTGACAGTTGTCATAATGTATACATTTGCATATCTAAGGTATTGAAAAATAAACTGACATAAGGATAAATACAGTTTATTCTGGGCAAAAAGACAAAGTCTTTCTCAGCCTGATCACTCAAGCAATAATATCCGTTTTAAACATTCAGGTGAGGCACAGACAACAATTATATTTTTCTATATTTTCCAATGATATTTTAATACATTTTTCTGATTTTTCTGTGGTATTTTTACTGTATACTTTTGAAAAGTTTTTTACTGTCTTATGGGATCATTATAGTTGTTAATTGTACTTTACATGCAATTGATTCAGATGTCACCACTGTGACTTATTGTAAGATAAGATAAGATATTCCGTTATTAGTCCCACCGTGGAGAAATTTACAAATTTACATTGTCTACACAAATGTAACCTGGTAGTTAATGTAATAACTTACGGAGAGTTTTTTAAAAGACATTTCAAATAAGTTACTTGCTAATTATCCATTTATCAGCAGACATGGAAATAAAGCTCATCAATTAACTTTGTATTCTTTTCCTGGAAATATATCAAATTAATTAGCTATTGAGAAATAGCGGAATATAATTATTAATCAATGTTTATAATGAAGTAATTTTTTTAAACAAATTTTGAGGTAAATATTGGGGTAAATGAATAAAAAATTCAAATAGGTTACTTCCTAATTATCACCTAATTACCATGAAATTTGTGGACCTGTAAAATAAAGTGTGACCTAACATTTCTGTTAATTTAATTTTATTTATATATTTGTTTATTTATTTACGTACTTACTGATTTTTACACAGAGGATGTGCTGTTTGTTTGGTTATTATGTCTGCAGTTCAGAACAAAAACAGTATTATATTAAAACTATTAAGAGTTTGGCTAATTTTTACATTCACATATGGTAATTCTAAAACAGCCAGCCTTTTCATAAAAGAAATACAACAGTACATAATGTCAACTTTTCAGCAGTAAAAAAAAAAAAAGAAAAAAACAAAGAAAACTTAAAGACTCAACATATGTTTATTAACTTTGTATTCTTTACCTGAAAATGTATTTAATCATTTACCAGCTATTGGGAAATAGCGGAATATAATCATTAATTAATGATTATAATAATGACGCAAATTTTGGCTTTCTATGATAGTACATTTGACATTTGGTAGACAACACTATGCCCCTAACAAAAGCACTCTTAAACCAGAGAACTGTACTAACATTGACAGTACTTGCTAATTCATAACACAGAGAGGAGCTCCATCAAGCCTCTTCTGCATCTGGCGGTTTTCTCCCCGATTTGCTTTATTAACTGACGTTATCGTTATAACGTTAGTTTACTTGCAGAGCATAAGCTATATAACCGAAAAACTATAAACATGTAGCTTATTTTGTAGAGAAGAGAGGTTAAGCTTGACGTTAATACCGGCGTGGGGAAATGCCTGAGTCATTGTATGGATGCCAAGTTAACGTGAGCTAGCATCGCTAAGAAAACCGCATCAAAACATGTCTATTCCTCACAAATCATAAATATAAACAGTGTCATCTTATCAAACTCAGCGATGTAGTTATTCTGATCTGATTCCCATCCACTGAAAAGCGCTTACCTCTTACAGTTTTCGAAACTGAAACCTCCGAGCGGTGGCTGGCTTACTATCAACGTCGCCATCTTGGTGAATGAAGGATTGTGTTTCCGGGAAGTAAAGGAAGTGGCTCTTCTTCTTCTTCTTCTTCTTTGCTTCTTCTTCTTCTTCTTCTTCTTCTTCTTATTTCCGGCAGATTAAGGACTGTTTGGTTTAACGCATTGCTGCCTCCAGAATTGCCAAGTCTGCTTATTATGAGCGACTTTGGGTTTGTTTTCCTGAAAAGTCAAATATAATACAAATACAAATACATTACAGATATGGGCAGTCGCGAGTTACGTTTTTTTTGGGGCTCGTTTCTGTGGTGTAGTTGTTTATTTGGGCCTGTTATTGTCTCTCTCCGACGGTTCAAAGACAGTTTGCTGTAATTGTAAATGTGCACACAAAACTGTAACACTGCTCTCTTTAGGGTCACTGGCACTGGATTCACAGGCTTTGCAAAAGAGCAAAAATTCTATTAAATATTCAACTTGTTTAAATTTAGAAAAATGTATAGTTTCAAGCTAAAATGGATGCAAAAATGATATGAAACATTCATCCATGAAGCAAGATAAAAAGTTTCGGCATTTTAAATCTATTGTGCATTTTGTGGTACGATTGTGGTGCAGTGAGAAGTTACAAACCCAACAAAGACAGTATGCAAATATGCATAAAACTTATCAACTACAATAAAAAATACTGAAATTTCTCTCTTTTTTCTTTCTTTTTCTCATAAACAATTTAACATGCTGCTTTAACACATGTGAATCCAGCTCAATTCAAGAATTTAAATGACATTGGAATCAAACATAAATATTTGAAAAACATATAAATAACAAACAACAGCATAGAGACATACCACTACAGGGAATTGAGAAAATTATAATATGATTGTAATTTGTGTGAACCAACTCTTCAGTAGTACTGAAAGTCCTCTAAAACACAACTAGTGCCTTTTTTTCTGTACTTGAAACTTTTAAATACCTTCTTTTTATGTATATAACATAAATCAATGAAAATTACCAGCATAGCACAAGGATGATGTTAAAGTGTAACCACAAATCAAAACAATAATAATAATAATAATAATAATAATAATAATAATAATAATAATAATAATAATAATAATAATAAGTTAACTCATCAGCTGTCAGCTTTAGGGTTGCTTGGATCTCTAACAGCGTGTTTTTAATTATACTACCATGTTTTGTCCTTGAACAGGACCGATGCCAACTTAGAGCCAGCTGGATGTCAAGGCCGACTAGGAAATGGGCTCCAGTGAAGTGGACAAGATCAGATAGTGTGCTTCCATAACCCGATGAGTGCATTATTTTGATTAAGCCTTTAATTAAAGCAGAGTGGGAAAAACAGGTGGTTGAAGGTGTAATCGGTGGGATCTCAGTGACCGATAACAAAAGTTTAATGTGCTCTGACTTTAACCTGCCGGAAGTGTGTCTGTTTTTTATACATCCTTCATTATCCTGGACTAAATAACTGGCTTCACGTTTCATTGTATGAATATTCCTAAAGGATGTGTTATGTGTTGTGATGTTTTTTTCCAAAAACTAATGTTTGTGTTCACCTGTCAGCCTCAGCATGAGTAACCTCTTCATCACTGCAGAACTCAAGTTTTGTGGCCAGGCATTGCTTAAACCCACAGACCTTCATTTGAAATTCTACTCTATACCCCCAAATTTTCAATAATACACATTAGACTGAATGCAACTTCCTGTTGCCAGTAGGTGGCACTATGGTTATGAGTCAGTACTAGCATGTAGATGTCCTCAGGCCTGGACTCATGGAGGAGAAATTTAAGGCATATTGGACAATATACATTCAAGTTACTAGTACGTCTTGTTTCATGGTGAATCATCAAAATGACCGGCACGTCACAGCCATTTATTCCATGAAAACTCAAGATTTTCATCCCAAAGGTTTATTGATTGCACTGACCAAATTTGTAGATGATCTGATTAAATCTGTAGGAGGAGTTTGTTAATTTAGAGTAGCTGTAAAAGGCGAAAAATGCTCTAAAATTGCACAGTAAGATGGGAACCCGAAGATTAATCTGAGATGCACTGTCAGCACTGTGTCAGGATTTTCTAGTCATAAACAAGAATTAACTAATTAATTAGTTATTTGAAATAAATATCTGAAAGTGTATAGTTGTTTAGAACGTTATGATCGAAGTATATGATGATCATTCTCAAGCTCTATTATGTCTCATAAATTGTTGCAGCAATTTTGGGATTGACACACAGATTTGATGCTAAGTTTAACCATTTTCTACCACTCCAGAACTGACAAAAATAATCAATAATCCCTCCAGAATACCACATTAAGACACCAAGACCTTGAGGAACTCCACAGAAGAAGAAGCTATGCTGTGATTTGTTATCAAAAACTTTTGATATCTGGAGATTTCTGCAAAAATTGCATTCTCTGGCGATTGGTTGACGTGCATTTCTGATGTGTAAAATGTTCAGAAACCCCCCATTACTGTCAATCTAGCCAGGAAAGCCATCCATCCTCTGAATGCTCCAGGTCTCTAGTTTGTGGTTGTAAAGTTTCATGAGGCTGTGATTATCCTAGAGGTCACCACATGTCATTTTATACAGTGAGGTCAAGTTTCAAAAAATACCAAATTTACCCCAGTATGCAGAAATATTCAAATACACAATTTTTAGAATAGGCAAAAACGACACATTTATACTGCAAAAATTTATACTGAAAAAAGCTGCATGTTTTTGCCCCAAACTGCATGTGATTATCATAAAGTGGGCATGTCTGTAAAGGGGAGACTTGTGGGTACCCAGAGAACCCATTTTCATTCACATATCTTGAGGTCAGAGGTCATGCAAGTTTTTCCTCACCAAAAATTAGCTCAACTTTGGAGAATTATTTAGCCTCCTTTCCAGACAAGCCAACATGACCTGGTTGGTACTAATGGATTCGTAGGTCTTTTAATTTCATGTATCTGTAGCTTCTATCTCTAAAACCTGCTCTGAACCCGCTACAGCCTCTGAAAGACAGTAAAGTCGGTCTGACCCCAAAAAACTTTGAGAACTCCTGGTAAAAACAATACATGAACTATCATTTGAACTTTTCAACAGTATGAACACTGCAGAATAATAAACAGCTACAGGTATGTCTGTGATTTAGTACTTTATACACAAACATAAATCAACACAAATTGGCTTTATTGAACACAGAAAATTGATACACAGAATACAGAGTACTGTATTTACACTGATGCCACTTGGTGACAGTATTAAAGGGGAACACCTTTAAAAGTTTTGGACTAGCTTAAGCTGCATTCACGAGGCGCAGAGCCTTACAGAGGCAAAGTACAACACATGTATAATATGTCATCAAAATAATGCACAAGGATTCACACATATTGGGTAACACGTCATTTTACAGGTTCATAAATTTCATGGTAATTAGGTGAAAATTAGCAAGAAACTTATTTGAAATGTCTTTGGGTTTACTGCCAAATTACCCCAATATTTTCCTAAAACTTATCAAAAATCACTTTATCACAAACATTTTTTAATAATTATTTGCCAAAGTAGCATATAATTGTTATAATTTCAAAGAGGTTATTTGCTAATCATTATCTATTTTTCAGCAGACGTGGAAATAAAGCATATCTATTAACTTTGTATTCTTTTCACAGAAATGTATTAAACAAATTACCAGCTATTGTGAAACAGTGGAATATAATTAGAATAAATGTAATTTTTGATACATTTTGAGGTAAGTCTTTGGGTAATTTGGCAGTAATTTCAATGAAATTTCAAATAGATTACTTGCTAATTATGACCTGATTATGTAATTTGCAGACCTGTAAAATGAAGTCCACATGTCTACATCAGTGGCTTTAAATATGGCCTCATGACATCTGTACACAGCAGTGTGAGATGTCCAGCTGTGCTACAGGTTGTATAAAAATATGTCTTACTGGAGCTCAAAAGTATTTTATTATTTATAACCAAATGAATAATTTAAATAACACATTTTACACTGTTACAGACCAGCTTTGGTTTTGTTTTTCCTTATGCTAGACTAGCAGACTAGCATAGACTAGCAGTTTCTCACCAGCTTCCAGGCTTGAGATCAAAATATGAATCTGATATTATCTGACCTTCGGGTTTAACGGCAAACAAACATATTTGGCAAACTGTCAGGTTGCTCCTTTAGGCTCATTAGAAGTTTCAGTGGATAGAAGTCCAATTTTCTAATTTATTTTATCGTATATATCATTGCTAAAATTCAGTCTGAAAAAACAAAAATATCAAGAATCATTTCATTGTATTGGACATTCATGACAGCAACCATATGCTGACATATGCAGATAGTCACATAGCCTCGGCGTCTTCATGCCCAGCTGCGCTTGGCGTGGAGCATCTCGATGAGCAGGTTCTTGCAGGGCACCTCACCACTCAGGTGTTTGCGGTACAGGTAGTCTTCAGCGAGGCTGCTGAGAGAGCGCAGCTCAGACAAACAAAGCAGCAGATGAGCAAAGCGTCCGAGCAGGTGAGAAGAGTTGCACAGCGTGTACTCCAACAGGGCTCCCTCGACCTGCTCCTGCACACTCTCTATGAACGGATGGTCTTCAAGATGTTTCACATCTGCTCAGTGGGGCAAAGGGAAAGCAACAACTGTTGAATGGATGTAGAGCAAAGGTTGTAAAACCTTCATATCATGGAGTGGAGTACATGAAAACTGTGGCCATAAATAGTTGTTCTTCTCTAACTGGGATCACAGACAGTTATAATAATAGTAATAATAATAATAATAATAATAATACCCTTGGAACCACATCAATTACCCAGTGAGTTCCCCAGAAGCTGCTCTTTGACCATATAGTTTGAAAATGAATAGAATGACGTCTCATTCACCTGTTGGATCTCAAGCACGAGTGTCTCTAGTCTTTGTCAATGAAGCTGTATGCAAGTTAAAGCAGTGAACAAAGTTCAGTCCTGCAAATTTCTTCTCAATGGTTCTTGGGCTATTGGAAATTCACCCCAGTTGCCAGAGGAAACCTGCTCTGTGCGTCGCTTGTTGTATTACGTCATTTACTCTGACCAAATGATAGTATTCAACATATCCGTGGTTTGCAGAAACATACAAAGCCAACATTTCTTCCTGGCGACTGAGCTGCAGAAAGAACTACCCCAGAGGAGGGACATTTTTGACACCTGGAACGATGGCTGAGGAACAACATTTAGACCCTGGTTCCTCTTACGTAAATACAAATACAGTCCCTTAAATTATCCCTGTGCCTCTGAAAAACCATTGCCAACAGGACATAATTGTAAAGATGTTTAATATTGAATGATACTTTGGCGAAAAACACCAAGTCTATGTGGACCTTCAAGATGTGTCATTGCCAATATGAAGCTTTCGTAGATAAAAAAAAAAAACATCAGTTGTCACTAACCTGGGTTAAAGAGGACGAGGAACTTGATGCAGGCAAACTCTTGGCGGTCCACATTGAGGATGTGGAGCTTCTCAACCAGCTCCTGTCCTCTCTGGACGAGGCTGGCCAAGGCCAGACCAGCATGAGAGGCGATGTCGGACAGCTCCATCTGACGCAAAGAGCGCACGCACTGACACCATGGATGTCCTTCTGTTCTGCACAACTTTCATATTCATGTGTCTAAAATATTTTTGGGGTCGGCTAACAATGGAGTGTATAAGGCTTTGTTTACAACTGTCAAAAATACACACAAATTTTGACTGAAAAGCTAAAATCTACCTGGCCCTGTGGCATGTTTTTTTGGTTCTTAAAATATCTGTTGTTCCAAATAAAAATGAGGAAAGAGTGAGAGAGAAACAGATGAATTACCTCCTGCCCAGTGATCAGGAGCAGGCTGCCCTCTTTGCCATACAGGACCTGTCTGGAGATGATATCCAGGAGCAACAGTTCACTCCAGCAGCTGTGGAGCAACTTCATCTGGTCATCCACCTTGGAGCAGAGAGAAAAAGTTAAAAGCAGAGCTTCTTCATCTTCTCTCCTCTTCTTCTTCCACTCGCCATCACTTTCTTTCAGCAGAAGAACTGCAGGCAGATTCAATGGAGCCTGATGACTCCCTGCAACGAGACAGCACCCCTCGACCTATGCTGCACCCAAATCGACTGCTATCAGGCCGTTAAATAGGAGTTACCAGTCACTGCAAGCACCATAGATGTGGGTCAGTAGGGGCCTACTACACCTACTACGTTGTAAAAATGCAAGTGAAACTCTTTTGAAACTATTTTGAACACAAAGGTTTTCTTTAGGTATAGGCCGCAAACCCACAACTTATTTTGGTTTAGGCTAAAAACAGTTAGCTTTAGGCAATAAAACTACAACTTTTTTAGGTTTAGGCAATAAAAGTACAACCTGTTTAAGTTTAGGCCAAAAAACAGGTTTATGCAATAAGACTACAGCTTTGTGTTTAGGCAGTAGGAAAAAGAGTTAGGTTTAAGGTAAATGTAAGTAATTCTAAATATATCAGTGAACTTTAGGATATGATTGCTCTTGACTACCATACACGTTTTAAGAACATAATACAAAAACAAATTCAAAGCAATAAACAACAGCAACATGATCTTTAACTAAAGTAACATGAGCCTAAAATATGTCACCAAAGCAGGTTATGCTACGCTAACTGTTCACACTAATCAGAATCACACATACTCTAAACATACCAGGACGTTTCTTTTCATTGCTCTCATGTACTTGCACAGAAACAGACTTAACAGCGAAGAGCAAGGACAATGAAGCTGGATAAATAAAGAATAGAGCAGAACAGTATAGACATACGTTTAGCAACTGTATGTGACGTACCAGACTTTCAACTAACTCCAATGTTAACCTGTCTGCATCAATAAATTTGAACCTCAGACCAGCTAACATATATGTGTATAAATCGAGCTCAACACTTACCTTAAGTTGTTTGAAGAAGATGGATGTGCGAGCCCACTCTACGATGGTGAACAGCGTCTGGTCAGCCAGGAGGCACATCAGGCTCAAGGTTCTGGGGTTGCCATATTTCTCCCAGCCGGTGTGCTCCTGCAGACGAGCAGTGATCTTATTCTGCAGCTGTAGCTCATCTGGATCACATCGTAAGAACTCCATCACCAGCGGAGGCATCCTGGGACCTTGTGGAGAGAAAGGTCCTAAGTATAGCTCGTCTGCGTCGGTTCTGGCAGCACAGCCTGGTGAACTTGCACAGTTGATGGTGTGCTCCGACTTGACGGTCCAGTTTGAGGAGGTATACTGGGTGGCACCAGGTGGGTTGGAGGGCAGGAGTGAACACAGTGTTGGAGGCTGGTAGCTGATGTGATCATTCTGTGCTGTGGACTGTGGGGTGCTATGAAGGCTGGGAAGTGTGTGGAGGCCACCAGTAAAGGTCACGTCTCGCTGGTGGGTTGAGGAGCCCAGAGGTGGACTGCCGTCTGTTCTGAATCCGCTGGCTTGTATCAAAGCCTTCCTCTGCTGCTTCAGGGCCCGATCACGCTTGTACATGGGGCCGAACTTGTTCCTGCCGCCTCGCATCCGATCTGCACGAACAGCTGATGAGAACAGTGAATTTGTTTAGAGCAGTCTGTCAAGCTGAGTTTCCCTGAAATGTGCACACACTGGTCATCCCCAACCCCCTTTTTAGGTTATTACTATTGTTAGTTTTGGGCATTTTTTTCTGTTAGTGAAAAGCTGATAAATATATGTACTGAATATGTCATACATGAATGTCTTTCTTCTCTCTTTAGGCAAAATAATGCAGAGCTAATTCCTGCACATCCCCAATCCAAAATGTGCACCAAAAATAAATAAATTAAAAAAATATTTTAAAAATCAAGCATCTAAAATGTACTTTTTTTCTTACAAAATAATTATCCTGTAATTATTTAATATATACTGGGCTGCTAAAAAAGTATTTAAAGTGTAATTTATTTCTAAGTCTATCATAAATGTGAATGTGTTACCCCTTAATACTGACCAGTAGGAACCCTGTAAGTATTTTACTGGCAGGCGTCACTTCTGGGCTGCAATCTAGTATTACTAACTCAATTTACACAATTAGACTGTGAGTCATGTGGAGAGATCGAGTAAAGCATGACGCACAGCAGATCATTAAAGCTAAGTTATTCAACCATCTTTCCACTCAGGGAAACATGAAAATAATAACAATAATAATATTCTTACTGTATCTAAGGTAGCCTGAACATAGTGAGTATATAAAATAAATGCATTATTATTAATGTATGCACCGTCGATCCATGAATAGATCTCTATTCATATTGTATTTCTTAAGATAAATGTAAAGATTTGTTTTATCACCATGAAACCAGGAAACCAGCTGATTACTTACAATATGCCAATGATTTTTTTGTATTACAAATTTTCTCAGATGTTATGTTAAAACATGCAACTGAGGCATTTTCTTAATAAATATGTGTTAATTTGCAGAAATGTGAACACTGGATAAAGCCAAGTTCAAAATTATTGCCTTAGTATGTTGATACTAAATCGGAAAATACTGTCAACTCTTATTAAAAAATCCATTTGACCATATTTTTAAGATTAAAATGTTTATATAGTCTAGAAAAACCTTCAGAATATTATATATATATATATATATATATATATATATATATATATATATATATATATATATATATATATATATATATATATATATATATATATATATATATATATATATATATATATATATATATATATATATATATTTGTGGATGTAAATGCTACTTAAGTGGATATTTCTGGCTTAAAGTGAAAATATTTAATTTTGAGAAACAGCCTTTAGTAAAATTTCATACATTTTAAAGACACTACAGGTGACTAGAGTGAAAAATATAACTAACATGAAACTTCCTCAGTTGTTTGAAATGGTATTTTTAAATATGCAAATGAGTCATCTGAATGTAGGAGAAAGTGAAGCAGTTATTTATTTCTGGAATATGCATGTAAGAAAAGTTATGCAGACCTACGCTAAAAGGTCATTTATTTCCCATTCACATGAACAGATTGATAAAAAAAACCCCTTACCCTCCAGTCGCATGCCAACTCGAAGACACTTGTGAAATCTGCAGAATGGACACCGTTTCCTTTGAGTTATATCTATTGTGCACTCCTGGTTCTCTGCACAGGTGTACTTCTTGTTGTTTTGAACTGTTCTTTTGAAAAAACCCTGCGAGTGTTGAAGAGGAAGAAATGGAAAAGAATATTGTATAATATTATCGATTATCATTTAAAAAAAAACAAACAAAAAAAAAAAAACTAAAGCAGAGCGTTTTTACGCGCCGGTGCAAAAAGACGAATAACATTTACCTTGCAGCTTTCACAGGTGAGCAGACCGTAGTGGTACCCGGAGACTTTATCTCCACACACTGGACACAGCTCATCCAAACACACATCAAGGCTGTACTCCATTCTGAAACAAAGAGTGACAAAAACAGTGAAGTTTTACGCACATAACGCACGTCGCTTTGGAAAATCACGACTTTGGATCTGGAGTCTGACAGCAAAATCAATAAATGCTTTTGAAATGCACTCATAAGAAACAAGCTGAAACAAAAATGAAATAAAATAGAGAGCTATCTAGTAGCAGCTAATAACACTATATGACTATAGCGTTTCCTGACTGACCGACCTGTTGAGTTTTCACTAAATTGAAATCAAACTTGGAGTAAATGCTGCGGATTCTTCCAGCTGTGCACCTGCAGATGTGAAGAGGACAGCTGTGATTAGAGCATCACTGGTCTCATGTCCTCATCCAGTGAGAGGAGGGACTCTCTCCATGGTCCTGATCCTGTGAGGTACTGACCTGATCTCCAGCCAATCAGCATTGACTCACCTGTGTTTAAATACATCATACCTTCATAGACCCTGGAGACCCACAGGGGTACAGGGGGTCTTTGGGGGGAGATAACAGGTCAACAGCAGATGTCACATAGAAGTGGTAAACACCATCAGAAAGCTGGGAACCTGAAGATTAATTTGAGATGCAGTACTGTGTGTCAAGTTCTTCTAGTCAGAAATAAACATGAATTAATGAATGGATGAATTATTTAAAATGAACTGTTAAAGCATACAAGGGTTTAGAACATTATGAATGAAGTATGTGATGTACAGTACATCCTCATGCTCTACTAGGTCTCATCAGTTGTTGCAGCATGTTTTGGTTTGATGCCATTTGTTGAAGAGATTTGTGAATGGAGATTCATGAATTGTATTCATGTGTGATGAAGTTAGTCCCCATAGTAGCCATTTCATTGTAGCGAGACCAGTTTTTGAAACTTGACCTCACTATGTAAAATGACCTGTGGTGACCTCTAGGATGATCACAGCCTCATGAAACTTTACAGACACAAACTAGAGACCGAGAGCATTCAGACGATGGATGGCTTTCCCTAAGTAGACTGACAATAAGGGGGTTTCTGAGCAGTTTCCAGAACAGAAGAGCTCTTCATCCAATCACCAAAAAATTATATTCTTGCAGAAATCTCCGAATATCGAAAGTTTTTGATACCAAATCACTGCATGGCTTTTCTTATGTTATTCCTCAAGGTCTTGGTGTCTTAATGTGGTATTTTGGAGGCACTACTGATCTTTTTTTTATCAATACTTGAGCACCAAATGTGTGCAACAAATATCATCAAGTATCAACCCCAAAGTTGCTGCCACAACTTATAGTACATAATAAAACATGGGATAATAAATAATGATAATAATAATAAAGCTCTTGTTATTGAATGAATGAATGAATTAATAAAGCCATAAAATTAATTCATGGTCCTCAGACGATGAACACATTTGTTGTATTGACCCTATAACCTTTATTCTAGTGCCATCTTCAGGACAAAGTTAGTGACCTCACCTCTGCCAAGGCTCAAAATCTTCAGTATCTCTAAACATGGGATCAAAGGTGTGACAACAAAATCTGAACTCAAGGTCCACTTACTGGCTTTGTCAGAGCTGCTAAATCAACAGAAGTCACATGTAGCTGCATTGTGGGGTCAGAGTTTCCAGTTACAAGGAGTCGCTTACCACAAACTGTTCAGCAGCTTAAGAATGAACAGCAGAAACTGCTTGTTTGTGAACACAAGACAAAACCTTTCTCAGCACCCACTGGGTGAAATGGGCCATTCAAGGTTTTGGTCCAGGATCTTTATGACCAGTAGATGGAACTGTTGCATTAAACAACAAACATGCCCACAACTGTCCAGTTGTAGTTTTAATTTGAGACACTGGTGGATTATATGAGTAAAGACACCATCCATCGTCAACCGCTTATCCCGTTGGGGGTCGCGGGGGGGGGGGCGGGAGCTGATCCCAGCTGGCATTGGGCGAAGGCAGGGGTTTATCCTGGACAGGTCGCCAGTCCATCACAGGGCACTAGAGACAGACAACCATTCACGCTCACATCCACACCTACAGGCAATTTAAGTCACCAATTAACCTAAACAGCATGTCTTTGGACTGTGGGAGGAAGCCGGAGTACCCGAGAAAACCCACGCTTACACGGGAGAACATGCAAACTCCACACAGAAGTCTGCTTATTCACAAATTAAACTGTATATTAAAAATTAAATTGTCTTAATATAAGTAATCAACTTAAGGGGGTACAGGGGGTGTTTATGGGGAGATAGCAGGTCAACAGTAGATGTCACATAGTGGTGAACATCATCGGGAAGCTGGGAACCTGGAGATAATTTAGATGCTGCTCAGCTCTGTGTGTCTAGTTCTTCTGTCATAAATCAGATATAAACATGAATTAATGAATGATTATTTAAAATGAACTGTACAAGCATACAGGGTTAAGAACATTATAACAAAGTATGTGATGTACAGTACATCCTCACACTTGATACCAAATTTTAAATTTTGATGGAGATTCATGAATTGTATACATGTGTGATGATATTAGTCCCCATTGTATCCTTTTAAATCTTCACTAATTTTGCAGTTGAACAACTATTGTGCAAGTGATGACTGATACAATGAAATAATGCTGACATGTTTCGAGAAAACAACCATTAGACAGAGAAGTAAACAATAATCAGTTTAATCAATCAGACTTGGAAATTGTGCTAAATCAGGCTACCTGTACTTAATCATTTCAAAATGCGCTGAGACATTGAGACATGTACTTAGACATTTCAATTTATGAAATGAAGGAAAGATTCAATTCTGTTTGAACAATTCCAGTGGTAATTTTGAGAAAGTAAAATCGGTTTCAAGAAATGAGCCAAACCAATGGAGAAAACTGTAATGCAAGTATTCAGCTGGGTGTCTCACCTAACATAAATGGAAAGTCCCACAACCCCTCCCACCTTCCCAACGACCTCCTTTTATGTTTTGTAGTTTTAAACAGTTTTAAAGACATTTTCCTTCACATGACGGTAGATAACATAAACCAGGAACGCTGTGATTACATCCTCACCCTTAACAACTACGCTCCCTTTTTTCTCTCCTCTCTCATTTTTTTCATTTTCTTTAAAATATATTAGTATTTTATTTTATCATTATTATCTTTAGCCTATTTTTTGTATCCTCTTCAGTTCCCCTCCGGTCTCTCTCTTCATACACATTCAAATCATATTGTCCAAAGCCTAATATTCACACACAATACCACACATCTCCTAAATCACTTAATATTTTTAAACTTTACTTGTTTGTCTCAAGTAAAGTTTCACCTTCTCATGACAATCACATGTATATTTTCCTCACTTGTCTCTGTTTTTGGGTCACATGAAAAATATTTCAACAATCAGAATAAAACTCTTGTAGTAGGCTGTTAGCTGTGGTCTCCAGAGTGAGTCTTGGTTGCACTAACTTGCTTATTCAATTATTATGTGAACTGCAGATATTACATTATGACATTTTCATTTTAATCATTTTGCAAAATTAAATTTTTGACACAAAATGAATTATGGAGGTGTACATTTGTCCCCTTTATAAATGATCAATGGTGCAACAATGTTTTTCATAACACTGTAAGTAATAATAGATGAATTGTTTGGGTCAAATACAGTATGATTTGCTATCCTTTAGAAACAGCTACCTTTATCAGTTTCCCAAGTAGGACTGACCATGTTGAATCTTTTACTTCTCTTCCCATGCTTCAAAACATCTTCATCTTGTCACTTCCTTAGTGACATCATGTCTTCCTGTCTATTCCTGCTAATGTATCAAACACAGTAGTTCAAAATATAATAGTAGCCACATAAATAATAATGGTTATTTACCAGTGAATGCAGAACTTTATACATTGCACCAGTATATTCACTGTCAAAAGAATAAATGGATGGAGAAGTAGTCTGGAAACTCTGCTGTGTGCAAACAGAAGGTTTAAAGGTCAGTGCACCTAAATCCCCACAACCCCCATCAGTCTCCCCTTTACATACATGCCCACTTTATATAATCACATGCAGTTTAGAGCAAGTCAGCACACTACACACTACACTGTTGCCTTTGAGCATATTTTTATGCTAAATGCAGTACCTGTGAGGATTTCTGGTCAATATTGTCATCATTTTTGTTGCTATTATTTGCAATAATAAATACATCCATACATTTGCAAAAAGCAGCATATTTTCCCACTCCCATTTATAAGAATAGTAAATACTTATAAATCTCACTTTAAGTAGATTTTAACAAAAAAATGTGTATTCATTTCATTAATAAATATCTTTAACCAACTGACAGCCCTAAATTTTATATTCAAGTATTATTTATTTATTTATTCATTACTGTGTCATGCAGAAATAATATGCCCAGCCCAAACGAGCTTACAGGACACCATCATTTAGAAAATAAAGGGAAGACAAAGGCAGAGTGCCAGAGTAGCTGCATAAATTACAAATAATACTAAACAAATAAACCATCCTGACATTTTCCAAGCTTGAGAAACAAAAGTAGCCAACTTATAAGCATTCAAATTAAACAGACATCTCATGTTGTCATCGAGCTTATAGTTTATAGTTATAATAGTTTGTACATTAAAATGTACAAACATTTGAAAAGTGAATATTTGCAGTGTTTTTGCATACAGCATAAAAAGACACAGACTACATTTAGCTGCATGGATCCATTCAAAATCTACTAGATCTGACTATCAAATGTACATATCAATTATACTGTGCATGGATAGCATGTCTAACACTCCCCATTAAACACACTTAAGCAAGAGGCTAATTTATTTGGCTGGGAGGAGAACTATGCAGCCATCCAATGAAAAGATGATAGTTTTTGTTTTTAAATTCAATTATAGTCACCTCTTTATTTATATTCAGTCACAGTTGTTGTTTAACAAAGTCAGTTCAGTTCAATTCAATTAAATCCAATTTACTGTTAAACAGCATCAAATCATAACAGAAGTTATTAACACTATTTCTAAGAGGCTTTGTGGGGCTAAGACAAAGTCAAGTCACTTCCATTTTTGCTTCCAAGTGACAGCTGTCATTATTTGCACAGTCAAAAGAGGTCACGGTAACACCTCATTTTACAGGTCTGAAAATTTTATGTTAATTAGGTGATAATTAGCAAGTAACATATTTGAAATTTCTTTTGAATTACTGCCAAATTACCCCAAAATTTACCTACAATCTATCCAAAATTACTGTATTATTAACATGATTTAACAATTATATGCTAAAATAGAATATAACCATTAAATAGGCTGCTTAGGTTTAAGGAGCAGTTGTGTGCTGCTCATCATCAAACGTGGAAAACCAAAAACTAATAGAAGACACCTCTGATCAGGCCCAAATTTCAGCATTGTGACTTATTGTCTACACAAATGCAACCTGGTAGCTGATGTCATGATTCAGGGAGTTTTTAAAGAAATCTTGACGAAGTTATTTGCTAGTTATCATCTATTTATCAGTAGACATGGAACTAAAGCATATCAATTAACTTTGTTTTCTCTTCCTGGAAATGAATTAAATAAATTTAGGTAAAGGTAAATTTTGTTTTAATTTGACAGTAATTCCAAAGAAATGTTATTCTTTAATTACCATGACATTTGCAGACCTATAAAAACCAAATGTGGCTTTAAGCATTTGAATAAATCTGGATCAGGATTTTCTTGTCCATTGGCAGACCCAATGTCCAAATGTTTGCTTTTCCAACTCAAAATTATTTCCATACTCATAATTTGCAGACTAAATTCCTAATACTCCCTTAACACTGTGCCAAACAAACATGGTTTCAGACATGCAAAACAGCAGCACTAAGTTGACTCAATTGAGCACCATTACAAAAGTAAGTATTTCTCATACAATGCCAACAAGTTTGAGTTGTTTAAAGAAATAAAAACAACTCTTTTGTGTTGTTAACGCCATAGTCAGACTTCTTAGAGGTTCATAAAAGCAGGAATAGTGAAGATACAAAGAAGATCAGGCAGCAGTGAGATGTATGAACTATTGGTCCTTCCAGTGTGGATCCTGATAGGAAAGCAGAGAGCTTGAGCATCTGGATGCAGTTCACAGGCGGTCAGAGCATCTGCTGGGATATGGGGCAGCTTTGCTTGATCCAGGAGCTCAGGGTGACTGCAGGCACTTCTGGCAGGAGCTGAGGTAGCCAGGCTGCTCAGGGTTCCTGCTGAAAGTATATCCAAGCTTTCTTTACTTGCACTGGCTATAGACAAAGGTGAATGCTCTCCTCCATCTGTTTGACCATGGGATGTAAGCAGAAAGTATGCTGTTGAAACCAGCATGGTACGGCCCTGTCTCTTAGAAATGATGTTCCCATACAACTAAACTGCATTTTTGATTACATTCAGAGGGAAACATATTTTCTCATAGATAACGTTTGTATTTTATGTATCTCAAATAATCCGCAAAAGGTTGCAGCAAGCGACGTAGTGCAATGAGCGATGAACAGAACAGGTGAGGTCACGTGGTGCCATTGGGCCCAAAAAGACTTTCCCCCATAGATTTTCATTGGGAAAGAGATGTCTGTAACTCAGTGGATATTTTTTTAAGTGAATCAACTTTGCAGGACAAACACTTGAATAGCCCTTATGTAAAATGCACTAATAACCAAATCCAGAGTTATTTCCCTTCCACTTCCTTCCATTCATGTGAATGAGACCCAGACCGAGGCTGGAGAGAGGGCTTAGCGAGGCGTGACCCCGTGACCGAGCCATGTGACCGAGCCATGTGACGCTACTGTGCCTGCTCCATAGACTCAATGGATGCAGATAGTCGGAAGATCCAGGACCTTTTCCCGTCGGAAGTCAAGCCATGCCCAACTGAGCAACTCTCATAGGAATGAATACATCCACGGGTATAATAACGAGTATGACAAGCAAGGAAGTCCACTACAGGCGGATGGGAGGTGGTGGTGGATGGTCAAACAAACGCATGCTGTTCATGTCTCCTGTGAAACTAAAAGTTAATGTTCACCTACAAACAATGGTATTTCTGTTTACTAAACCTAATCAATTAGTTTTGTTGCAGTTTTTGTTTTGTTTTATTTCAATTTACAACGCTAACCATGTTATTAATACTGCTGAAAACTGCAACAGTAATCTGGGAGAAATTATGTTTCACTTGAAAAGTAATTGAAGGAATTGCAGTTTAGCTGTAAAACATTAAATCATGTTTTTCTAATGTTTATCATTTGCCCCATTGAAGGCTAGATTTGAAGTTATGGACTTGGTTTCCTAAAGGTGATTCAGTCCAAGTAATACTTTTCATTTTACTTTAGGATTCTGTCACATATGACTTAAGGTAACAGAAATACAGAACAGACTACCCAAACCAATCATCTTTTCATTAAAAGCAAAGTATTTCCACCTGTTTGGAATGAGCACATCTTTTCATCTGTATTCCTGACTTACTCTCCAGATCCCATGGTTTGTGTGTAATCCATGTGTAAAGACGGGAGGAATCTCAGCTTGTTGCTTCAGCCCATGCATAGTCACTGTACGTATACAGGATATATAAAGGATGAGGCCTGTTCTGTTATCTTAGGAGAGTTGGGGTCCAAAGTTTATATAGGGACATGTACTGTGTATCATGGCAGTGTTGAGGTTACAATTATTTGTGCAGTTGATTTTTTTTATAATGGAATGAAATACACTTCATTTTTCACAAAATATTGAATGAAATCAAGTTGCTGCTGCCAGCTTGTGTTTTTGATGTCATTAATCCATCAGGCTATTCTAATACACCGTTCGTAGCTTTACCAAAGTATTGATTTATGCATTGCAGAACTTTCGTAATTAAATTACGTCACATCCATAGTTATTTTAACCCAAAACACGATCTTTCCCTCAACCTAACCAAGTTATTTTGTTGTCTAAACCTAACCAACCGGAAGTTTATTTTGAGACCGTATACGTGTAACGGGCAGAAATTAATACGTGGTGCTGGATATTCCTGAAAACACTCAAAGAATGAGGAATAACTTTTCATAAGATAATATAGCAATTGTTGAATGAGGATACGTTGAATGGAAAACCAGACTTTTGCCCAGGACACCGGTATTCGTATCCCATGTGAAACCTGAAGTCAGTGTTAAATTATTTGTCACATAACGTCCGTACTTAAGTTACATCACCTCCATAGTTATTTTAACCCAAACCATGATCTTTCCCTCAACCTAGCCAAGTTGTTTTGTTGTCTAAACCTAACCAAATTGTTTCCTGTGAGGACAAATTCAATTTTGAAAAGACTGTATGCATGGAATGGGCAGTAACGGACATTCGTCACATGTTGCTGGGTTTTTGCCGGAAATGCACAAAAAAAATAGGAATAACTTTTCATGTGATATCATAGGAACTGTTGAATGAGGACACAATGAATTTGTACAGACATTATTGCAAGAGGTGTGACAGTATGACTGAGTCAGTGCGAAATCATTCAGCAATCCTAAGTATTAAAGAAATAACAAACACTCTACTGAAGGTATGTACAGGCCAAATAATACTGGTCACCGTATTCAGTGCTGTTCTACCTGTGGCTGTTTGGTCACTAAGGTCCGGACTTCGGTACCTGTAAAAACCTCACTGTCTGAAACTGACAGCTATCTGTGCAGGAGAGATTAAGGTGGTGACAACTTTATGCATTATTGTCAGGACTCAGCTCCGTGGCACTCTCCATGGGGAGCGCTCTCTTTTTCAAACACTTGTGCTAACATTAGGTCAACAAACAGTTTTTGGTTCGGTTGTCTATTGATTGTACACGTATTAAAGTCTTTTCAGATGGGGGTGACACTTCGCCTGTGTATTCGCTTAGATTTGTGTGTGGTATACCAAATATCCCTAATCACAGCTCAATACCGTTTTAAAGCTAGAGTGAAGACACTGGTATCATATGAAACTAGAAAAACTAAGAAATCCATTGATACCAACAATGTCATATTAGCTTGACATGTAAGAGGCTAAATAATGCTACAAACATGCCAAATTTTTGTGAGAAAAACTGTCATGGCCATTTTCAAAGGGGTCTCTTGACCTCTGACCTCAAGATATGTGAATATATGTGTAGAGACAGAGCATTTGTGCTGCATTCATGTGGCATCAGAATAATTAAAAATTCGAGTTCCCACCTGGTTGAATTCACGTGAATGCCTCCAGCCGGACCAGCAACTCAAAACTTGAGAAGTTTTATCAACATTTACAAATTATTCTGGAACACAATTTAAATAATTAACTTGCCATCAAGTATTTCTAAATTGAATGGTGTGTTCAGGGACGCATGAAGCCGGGGCTGGGAGATGAACAATATCAACCAATGACGGTTGAGGTTACCAAATACTACCGGCAAGAACTTCAGTCTACTTTTACACCGACCAAATGGTGTTCGTTATTGTTTAATAGCAGCAAAACAAGTAACCCTACATTGAAAATATGATCACATGTTTTTCTTTTGTGTGGGTGTGTAGATGTCTTAATATTTGTGTTTTTTCTGGTCCGTCATATTTTTGTTTACTGACCAGTCGTTTATACATAATGTTTGGTCTGATTATCTTTTGTTTACCTATATTCAATGCTGTATTGCTGTTGTATGTCTATATCTTTTTGTTCAAATAATATTAAAAATTTGAAATTTTATTTCAAAAAAATGATGATCTCTCTCTCTGTGTTTCTCACCCAGGTTCGCCTAGAGCAGCCTGCATATGCATCCACTGCGAACAAGTCCTTAATGCTTTAATAAGAAGCTGAGTTTGTCTGGGGGACAAGGTCCCATCTATCTCCCTGTGTATCTAACTTGGGATTTCCACACCGAAGCACTCTGTTTGAGAAGCACCTAAGTGGGATTTAGAGGAGAAAATATGAACCATGTGTATTTAGATGGAAGAGCACCGTGCAATCCAAGTGTCAGGCACTCAAGTCAGCGTGACAGCCAAAGCTGATGGTTAAAAACAAGTTGATTTTCTATCATAAATCCAACAAACCACATGGGAACAGGATTGATTGGTAGAGAGGTGACAGCCATGACAGTAACCTCTTTATCCCCCTTATTGTTTCACCGAATGAAGAAATGAAAGAAGACGAATCAATCACATTTTTGGATCAAATATGATTTCACCTGCCTTTAATCAGCACCATAAGGACATTTATCTGAATGTAGAGACCTAATATCAGGCACATCTGTATCGAACATATAAAAACCTTTAATAGGAAATTATAATATCTATATTGCAGAAAGAAAGGATTTTAGAAATGACTGAACGTTGAACATTTTTGTCATTGAATGTAATGCATTTTGGAGAACATCCAAAATCATGATTCTTGAACAAACAGGCTTTATAAGGGCAGGATAAATTGGTTATTCTATTGATAAAATATGGATAAAGTATGAATAACACAAAAATCCAGGTGAAAAATAGATTTTAAAAATATCAACTGTAATGTAAATGCAGTTTAACCATTAATAGTTTTTGTTGGTAGAGACACTGTGGAATAATCTGCTGATCATTTGTGTTTTCTCATTTGGGTTCTCTCCACTTATTGCTTTAATTTTCTCAGCTGTACGACATGAGGAACTTGTGTACTAGAAACTGCAGTTGCTTTTTTTCTTCTTGAAGCAGGAAGCACGTTGGATGCAACGGTCTTTGGAAAAATCCCAGTATTTTTCAATGTATATTCCAAACACTGCCAGAATAATGGTCACAGGGTAGTAATAATTATTAGTTGCCATTCTCCAGGGGCCATGATTTTCAAAATTTCATGGTAATGAATAAATACACACTTTGAACCAAAGGACAAACATGACTCTCTGGGGGTCAAATTATATAGTAAGGCCAAAGTGATAGTATAGCATGTCCAAAAAAAGTCATAGTATAGTATGTTGGGGGAAAAAAAAACTTGAAAAAAAGTCACAGTACGTCAGTTAAAGGAAAATAGGTCATAAAAGTCATAGTATAGTATGTTGAAAATGTCATAGTATGGCATGTTGAAAAAAGTCACAGTATAGTTGGCCGGCTTTATGCTTGTCTTAATCTTGATGGCATTTTGCATTTTTTAAAATTGACATCATACATACATTGCAGTAGGTGTGTTTTATATGAGTAACAAATACAATACTGCCTCAAAACAATCTTTAACTATAGACAGTTAATACAAGTTTGGGAGGAATGTCAAAGCTGAGTTTCATCTTTTTACAGTGAAGATGTTTCAGCCTTCCAAGCTTTTCATGTTTATAGGAAAACCTCCTCCTCTAGAGGGCTGTACTTATTCCCCAACTAATAACAAACCAATCAATACATGGCATAAATTTCATGCTGGAACCGTGTCTGTCCTGGGATTCAACTTTCTTATGAAACACAAGTGCCTTAAATGAAACATTACTTTGGTTATTTGTTCACCTTTGAGGTCTTTGGGGAAGCTTCATGAGGCAGCATGACACTCAAGATGCATGACACTAAACATAAACAAAAACCATATCTGACTGTGACAAAGAAGATAACTTTCAGAGATTGTTTATTGTAACCAGCAACTTAATAACATGGTGACAGGCAGTGTTTTGACATCAATTTACATGTAGAACAGGTTTTATCAGTTGAGTACAGACAAATTTAATCTGCTTATCATTTAAAACGTGCGCCTCCATTGTGTGATTGTGAAATCAGGGTTGACGTATTTTCCCCAAGTTCACAAGTAGGAATGCTGACTTTTTAATTGTACTTTTTCTAGTAGGATGTCAAAAATGTTTAAGTTCTGAGCTGCCTAAAATGCAGCATTAGCTTCACCTTCTCGTGTCACTTCTGGTTAATTAAAAAACAAGATGGCGATGGCCACATACCAAACTGGAGGTTTCAAAACCGTAACCCACAAACTAATGGTAGATCAGCGAGACAGTGACACTTTACTGTTCAATATTCTTGAACTTTTGCATGTTTTCCCACTTGTTGTAATAAAATAACATGGTTCAAGCTTGTTTATTTGTTATTGATAGCGAAAATCTTTGGTCTCAGCTTCCTTCAACAAAGCTCATAAAATATGTATATGTAAAATGGGAAGCCACACAGTAAAAGTAAAAGCTAAATGATAATTTGATGTGTAAAACAATGTAGTTTAAACATAGACCTTAAATATAAACACAATAAAGACAAAAAAGCAATGTAAATGTAAATTTGTAATAAGCCAGGACAAAATGGTCTGCTACTGTCTACTGTAATATAAACCTATATATCTTTTTCAAATACACACATATTATGGATGCTTTCATATTTCAGCATTAGCTAGTGCTCTAAATGTTTACCTGGTTGCTAAGGAATACATGAAAACATCATTTCAGCTCACATGGTATAAACCACCAGTCAGTGCCAGCTGGTGACAAACGTCTTTCAGACTCACCTGAAGCAGCAGGTCACAGAAGGACAAGCCTCTCATATACACTCCTGGCACTCTGGCAAGCTGCTAATGTAGCTGCAGACAGGTGTCAGCCATCTTTAATGTTTATGACAGAGTTCGTTTTCCTGTGTGCTGCTGATGTCATTATGAGCTGCTGTTATTAATGAATAATGTCTGGCAGCGCTAGCTTAGGTTTCAGCGCAAGTTCAGGCCTAAAATGATTCCATATCTTCAAATGATCTCAGCAGAGAAGGAGCTCTTTATAAAACAATAAACAAATCTGCGTTATAAGTCGGGGAAATAACTCATATTACAGGCCCGAGGGGCCTCATGCAATGACAGACGGTAGAATGGGGCCTAACCTACTGGCTGGCCATGAGCTTTAAACTCAAATATTAGGTTCGTATAGTGCTTCAGAAGTGTATGCTTTATAAAATAACATTCCCAAACACAGCCACAAAGTGGCTTAAGTGATTGAAAATGAAAAGACAGAAGTTTTCTTCCTGATTTCTTCAGACGTCTGTTGTGTGAGTTTTTATAGTTTGAGAAGTCACAGCCTCTAAAGCTGGCCAGAGATGGAGGCTCAGACAGAGGAAAAGAAAGTTGTCAGTTTTATCTGTATAGCCCAAAACCACAAATCACAAATTTGCCTGAGGGGGCTTTATAATCTGTATAGGATATGACACCCTCTGTCCTTTAGAGTACAACCCTCTCTTCATGTATTCAGAGTAATAACATAATGAAATTCAACATAGACAATCCATAAATGAATACATATAATGTCAACATATTGTATGGCACGTGAGAAGGTGGATCCAGAAGGATGTTATGACAAGCAGCAGATAGAGCCAGAGCAACACAACCTCCTCTCGCTAGCCGAATAATAGTGTAAAAAAGCCAACATTAGTATTTGCACAGCCCAGACAGGTCCGGCAAACTCTATCACCTCAGATTTAAATATGTACTCCCATAATCCCTGCAGAGTGATTTCCATTTTGGAGTTTTTACCTTATAACTGTCAGATGCACATGCTGTATCTGGGTCACTGAACAGTACATGTAGTTCAACCACCTCTCAACTTGGTTTCATGACTGACAGACGGTAACAATATTTACCCACATGCAACAAAGCTCTTCCTCCTCTGTATGAGCTGTGAGTGAGCATGAGTGGAATAACTCCATTTGTTCCGCCCCGTCAAGCTGCTGGGTGAAAGACAAACAGCCGCCTCTTTGCCAAACAATTGATCATAAAAAAAGTAATGCATATACGCGGCAGCACACAAAGACTGCTCATGGTTTGAGTTCAGTCAGGCGGAAGATACAGAGTGAGACAGATGTCAGTGGCTTTCTGCACGATGAAACCTGCCGCCCAACAACGTTTGGCCTCGATGTTACCGGCAAACATTTCTCAGGTGAGTCAGAGGCCAAGGTGACAAAACATGCTCAAAGCACTCTTCACAGCGCTTCCATCAGATACCTAATGATAATGTGTATTTTAAATATTTCTCATTTTTAAATTTTAAGTGCTTCATGAACATCAAACAGCAGAGAGAGTTTAAGCACAATTTAACCAATAAGAAACACTAAGCCCTGGGCCACACCGGATGCATGAGCAGCGTATGCTGCTTTCTAATTCAAATGCTGCAGCAACGCTGCCCTTTCTTTCTACATAGTTTGCCTTTCATAATGGCTATTTCATTTCATTAGGGTCCAAGCACCTACAACGTCAGGCAGCAAGGTCCCCAATGAAACTGGTGTTTATCATTTATGAAATGTAATCATATTTTTGAGGGCCTTAAGGTGCTTGAAAAGTTGTGGAACTTCATCACACAGTGTAAAATTTATTATTTTAAGGGTCTCGGGCTTGGGTGTTGCAAAAAGACTGAGCCGCTCTTTCAGGTTCCACCTAGAAATTTGGTAGGCAGATGTAACATGTGGAGACGCACAAAGAAGCCCCTTAGAGGTATACCTAAAACCCAACGGGAAGTCAGCCATTTTGAATTCAATGTGCTGTTTTTGCCCTTTTTTTTTTAGCATTTTACAGGTCATGTACTTTGACGAACTCCTACAGATTGAATCAGATTGACCTGAAATTTGGCCAGGACCTTTTAAAAACCTTAACGATGAAAAGTTATTAAAATCCTGAGTTTTCATTGAACACACCTTGCCCAAATTACTCAGGCATGGGTCAGCCTGAGGTCATTAACATGTCAGCAATGAGTCATACTCATAGCATCCCTTACTGGCAACAGGAAATGACTATTTTAGTGCACTCCTCCTAGCAGGTTGAGCAGATACACCAGTCTTGATGGAAGCATCATTGGAGCCATCAGGGCCGTCCTCTTTCATCAGTGACAGTGTTCCCCACTCTCTTTCATTTCAATAAAGCCCCGCCCCTTTCAGAGCTCATGGACGATTTGTCGTAGAGTCTTGTCGGAGGAGTCATTGCACTCATTAGGGACATCCTCTTTCATTAGTGTTGGTGTTCCCCACCCCCTTTCATAACTCAGAACCGTGGGAGGTGTCACTGCACTTAACGTAAAGTTCCTGTTTCATTGGTGAAGGTTATCTCCACCCCCTACACATTAGCTCCACCCCTGTTATAACTCATGAAAAGGTTGTCATATACTCTTGTGGGATGTCATTGGACTCAGCACATAGTTCCTATTTCATCGGTATGGTTATTCTCGCATTCGTACACAATAGCCACACCACCTTTCATAACTCATGTACCATTTGTCATAGACTGTTGTGGGAGGTATCAATGGACTCAGCAGATAGTTCCTGTTTCATTGATGAAGGTTATCCTCACCCTTAACATTTAACCACGTCCCCTTTCAGAACACATTAACCATTTGTCGTAGACTCTTGTGGAGGTATCATTGCACGCAGGAAGTTTCTCTTTTATCAGTGATGGTGTTCGCCACCCGAAAAGTCTTTGAAAAGTCTTTCTGGACCCAGTGGTATCACGTGACGGTACGGAAGTCATAGTGCCACCATTTGGCCACTATGTAAACTTCAACGATGCAGAGACTGACCTTCCTTATATTAATTTACTTTTGATTATGTTTATGATTATGTCTTTTGATCAACTGTTTATCTCTGAAGTCAAGTCAGTTTTATTTACCGTATTTTTCACACTATAAGGCACACTTAAAATCCTTTAATTTTCTTGAAAATCCACAGTGCGCCTTCTAATCCAGCGCGCCTTATGTATCAATTCTGGTTGTGTTTACTGACCTCGAACCAATTTTATGTGGTACAGGGCGCTCAAAAATCTGTCAAAATGCTTTATTACGACTTTGGTAAGCTACGAAGCTGCACCACTGGATGGATTGTCGGGGCATTACGACACTCACCAACACTGTCTAAACGAAAGTGAAGAAAACTAATTCGGAGCTTGCCATCATTCCGGGTAGATTAACCAAAGAACTCCAACCGCTAGATATTGGTGTCAACGGCTTGTTCAAAGTTAATTTGCGAGCTGCGTGGGAGCGTTGGATGACAGAAGGCGAACACACATTTACCAAGACAGGGAGGCGAGTTACTCCACTATCACGAGATGAGAGCGCCTTATGTATGAAAATAGACACATACATTGATAGTGTGCCTTATAATCCGGTGCGCCTTATAGTGCGAAATATCCCACAACAGAAGTTACGTAATGGCACTTTCATGACAATGAAATAGAGAGAGCTAAAAATCCTGGATCATTTTAAAGCAACCTTCATTACCATAATGTAACATTTCAGAGTTTTTTTGAGTGATACTGTTTCTTTCAGTGTATGGTACTTCATTCTGTCCTAAGTGTCAGTGTTTCGAAATAAAATTTTCAGTTGTTAGACCACATTAAAAGGTTATCGTAGCTGGGTGTGAAACTCAGAAATACTTCAAGTGACTGTTGAAGAGTTTTTAAACAAACACACAGGGCTGTGAGTTGCAGTGAGGAACAGGTAAGATTTGATTGTTAAACATGAGTGAAGGCAGCTTTGCCTCTTCACACGTCTGTAGATTTGATCTCACTTACAGGAATGCTAATCCTCACACATGCCGCATTCTTGGCGCTCTTATGTAAATATGAGATAAATGGTGAGCACCTGACGCTCGTGGCCCCCGGGGCTCCGCTCGGGGCCCACTGCACTGAGATGTTAATCAGCTTTTGACAATGTGCCGCTTCTCTTATCACCGTGGTAATCTGACATCACAGGTGTGAGCGAACAGTGTAGTCAATCTGGCTGAGCCACCACTCAGGTACAATACAGCTCTCTACCTCGAGGACAACTGGGCTGTCTAAAGCAGCAATGCTAATGGCTGACCCTGAGTCAGTGGCTGACACCTTGGTCTTCACAGATCTGGAAACAAACTCACTTTCTGCTTGACTCTGTCACGCGTTGCCCTCAGTCACATTAGTGCCATACTTTTCCTCACCTCGTAGAAAAACACTAATTGAGTCTGTGTCTGAGGCAGATGAATGGCTGCCAGAGGGCAGGTAGCTGTACACACTCTGTGTTTGCTGATTTTCACCCCCTCTTAAAACCCTAACCCTTAAAACTGAGATACCACTCTTGACATTTCTTGTTAGACTCCTTTTACTTTGATGTACTTCGTACACAAGATGGTAGATTTCAAAAAGAGCCTGACTGCATTCTCTAAAACAATATGTCAATCTCACTTGTGCTAGTTTATCCACATTTTAGTTCAAATTCCAGCAACTAATTCATGCTGCAGCCACTGCTCTGGTATTTATAATTTGTGAAACTTTACTTTTACTTATGACATGAGGGAAATAATTGTCCAATATGCTCCAACCTGCAAGGATACATCCAATGTGTTTTGATGAGAAACACAGATGTTTGAGTCTATCATATTATGCTCTTGCCTCAACTCACTTTTCTGACTCAAGAAACTGACAATGATATCAATGAGCAGTAAACTAAATCCAAGCTTCAAATGTCCCTTCAGAAGCCTGTGAGAAATGTCCCTGATGCTACAGACAATGTCTCCGTACCCTCTCCTTTTCAACAGGACATCATTTGTCTGTGTCTCCAAAAACCATTACAAATTACTTTTGAAAGTTTGGTGCTGTTTGTGGTTAATGTTTTAGTCAGGTTTAGGCACAAAAACAACATGGTTAGGTATAACGGAAGGTCCCAGTTTTGGATAAAGGGACTTTATGTATATACTTTTTCGTAATCGTTTTTATTGCCAATATATGAACAGGTTGTGACCTAAGCTGAAAAATGAGACCTGGAGAAGAATGCAGACTGTATTTTCCAGAACAATCCAACAGATGTGATGTTATGCATCCTTGCGAGTATCTTTACTCTCTTAAACTCCACTACAGGGTTAATAATGTGCAACCATAGTTGGTTAGAAATCTAGCAACTTCAACAAACGACTAGCTCTCACCACAGCTCAGACTCCAACACAAACTCTATAGAAGTTATATCTAGTGGAGGATCAACATTGGCCGGTCTTTCGATTCATGGAGGGACCATTGTTTGATTTTGGGTATCAAAATGGACCCCAAGCTGGCGAAGTTCCTATTGGACAGGTAAGCTCACATTACTGCCAAGCATGTGATATACAGTATATATATAGTGTTACTGTGGTATTAGCTGGCTAATGTTAGTAACCCCTTGTGTGCCTGAGAACGTTTAAATAAAATGTGTCCACAAATTATTTCCAACATTCAAGAATGATTTTGTCTGACAAAACATAGCCAAAAATCTCAGTCTCACTGTTTCTGCACAAACTACACATCTTTTCTACATACAAACTTGAATATCTCATACAGCGTTTTTACACAGATTTACAAACAAACCACAGGCTTTGTAATAATTTTATATTTCACAAGCTGAAAATCTTGTTGACCCTTATTGATTAAACACAAAATGTGCTAAAAGTGTCCAACCCTTCAACCTCAACTCAGACTTCCACAGCTACAGCTACTTTTTATATTCTAAAGCCTTAGAATGTGTACATTTGTGTATGTTTTTTTATTATGATATTTATGTTTGCCATTTTTTAATAGCTATTGGGGGCGGCAGTAGCTCAGTCTGTAGGGAGTTGGCTTGGGAATCGGAGGGTCACCGGTTCAAGTCCCGACATGACCAAGAACTGAGTGTGAACTGGTAGCTGGAGAGGTGCCAGTTTACCTCTTGGGCACTGCCGAGGTGCCCCTGAGCAAGGCACCAAACCCCTAACTGCTCGGGGCGCTTGTCAGGAGCAGCCCCCTCACTCTGACATCTCTCCATTTGATGCATGTATATGGGTCCTGTTTGTGCATGTGTGTGTCTCGGGTCTGCATGTACCGTGTATAAGTAAAAAACAACAGAGTGTAAAAATTGAATTTCCCCTAGTGGGACGAATAAAGGACTATCTTCTTCTTCTTCTTCTTCTTCTTATTCTTATTCAATGTTGGATCCAGAGAAAACTGTTTGAGATGATTCACATAAAAATCCTGTTTATTTGGAAAGCTGTAAGAAGCTCTCACAACTTGCCCCAATATTGCTTTACATGAGTCCTGTTGTCCTGTAACAATGACAAGTGCAAAGTTAGACACATTTGTTACACCCCACCACTGGGTAGCCCTAATGGGCGAATAACACTCCAATGCTGACCCAAATCAACTACAGAAGACGCCTTTAAAACACTCAAATCAAGACCAAAGGTGTAGCCAAATGCAATACTCTGAAGCATGCTCCCACTCAGGATTACCCAAAAATAAGAAAGGCAAAATAACAAAGTGGCAGGCTCTTCAAACCTGCCTGATGACTACTTAGTCAGGGTGCTGGTCAAACAGTTACCCAGCCAAAAGCACAACCAAACAAGCAACAATAACCACAAATGATCTGACAAAAACTCAACTCAAACAAAGGCCACTAGATACACACAAACACTTTGATTTTACCTCACCGTGCGGATGTTCGAGCCCAGATGAGCCCCCATTTGTTACACCCCACCCTTGGGCAGCGCTACTGAGGTGAATGACACTCCAACACTGAAATAAATCAACCACAGAACATGTTTAAAACACTCAGCCTCATTGAGCCTTAACACACATTTAGAAAATACATCAGGACTGATATACACTTGGAACTTTCTTTTTAGGATTTGTATGTGTAATAAACGATTTTTATGTTTGAGCTGCGGTTCAAGACAGCCTCTCCTGGATCCATATGACAGTCCAGACAGTCCTTCAAGCGAAGGTTTTCCATTAAATGGCAAGATTTAGATTCCTACTGTGTTATAGCCTATGTCAGTTTAGTTTGGGTCAGTGAAACAATCTATTTGTTGCCTAAGGGGAGAAAAAGGAGAGGAAGAGAAAGAGACTGATGAGTAATGGATAGCACTTCTCCTTCAAGGTACTGAAGGGCAGCAGTAGATGAGAAGGGGAAGAATAAGAGAAGAGCAACCGGTTCTGAGAGAAGCAGCTGCCGATAGATCTCGGTTTAGGTTTGGGAGAAACAAGGTGCAGTACAAATGTCGACCTGATCTGCTGTCAGGATGATGGAGGAGCTGGCCAGGTGTTGCCTACCATCTCACAGCGTTACACACCTCAGGCAAAACTACTGATTCCTGTGAATTCCTCCTCTCTCTTTTTTCTCACTCTGTGACTCTCTTGCTTTCTTGCGATTCTCCCCTCCCCTGCCCTCTCCTCTACTTTCTCTGCTTATTATTTCATTACATCTCAGCTTGTGGGAAGCTTTCCTCAAATTAAATTTGAGACATCAGGTTTTTTTTACTTGAGGATTCTGTTGCTGCTCTGCCCCCTAACAGCTATCACAAAATCTGGGTGGTTAAGCTACTCAATCAGTATGGACTGCATACTGCGTACTAGGGGTGTTTTCACACTTGCTCCTTTCCAGCCCTCCAAATGAACTCAGAGTGATTAGTTAGGTTTTTTTTTTTTTTTGCGTATATGTGAACTCTTCAAAAAACTCAGACTTCTCTGAAACATACTCAGACCTCCTCTTGATGTGGTCTGAGTACAGTTGGATTCAAGTCCACATTGTGGATCGCTTAATCTGTGCATTGCGAACACAAAGCCCTCCAGGTTCATTTTGCCTTTTGTAACTTTATTTGACCCCTCAAGAGCTGCTGGAGAATGATCGTACTCGCTTGTGCACTGTGACACTTGGAAAAACAACACAGAACCGTGGTGTTACGTAAACTAGTGAGTTTAACAAGGAGAACCCAAACGCAGAAAACAGCTGGTAGAATCAACAAAAAGCAAACCTTTAATCATAGGTTGATAAATGATAGCAGGAAGTTATATAAAATAATAAACCGTAGCATGAAGTAATCCAAATTAATAGACTGTAACACAAAGACATACAAAATAAACACAAAGTAACCAAGAGGAAACTAAGTCCACAGAAACTGTAATTTACAATGAAACACAGAGTACACAGAGAAAAACAGGCGGCACAGAGATGCACAGAGAACACAGTGGGGATACGCGTCAAACAGAGAAACATGAGGAATATACAGCTGCACGGGGAAAAGCGACGTCTTAGCAGAGAACAACTGATCCGACAAGAACAGGAGGAAAGGGACGGCTTAAATACAACCAGGTGAAACAATCAGGGGCGGGGTCAACAATCAGAGAAGGTGAGGGAAACTAGGTCAGGGCTGTCAATCAGGAAAATGGGGGGAAAACACACAAGGGCAGGAAGTGAAGTTAGAAATGATACAAGAAACGCACGACTTTCAAAATAAAACTGGAAGCAACCAAAGACAAGGAGCAGGACCAGGACAGGGAGTGAAACAAGACATGGTGCCAGAGGTGGGTGGCAAAACCAAACAAATACACTAGAATGAATATAACAGAAACTCAAAAATAACACTGCAGAACCAATAATACACTAATAGAAGAACCTATCTAAGAAAAAGTCCAGAACCATGACACATGGCTGCTAGTGGACGAGGAGCAGTTTGGACCGAACAGAAACTACTACACTTGTCCAGATGTGGAAGAAAGAACACATCAAATGGCAACTGTCTCCAATACACTGAAACGCTAAGGGGTTCCCCAATTTTCAGTTCATATGAAAGCGAGGGGCTTCATTAGGACCGAACAGCAGTGCTGCACAAAGTAAAAAAACTAAAAATGTCATTGAAGGGGAAAGTATTGACCAGCAACGATGAAGGCAGGACCTATAGTGTGAACAAAGAGAAGACTGAGGCCCCATCTGAGCTGAAGTGGACCAGAAACTGTTTGAATATTAAATATAAATGAGGTCATCTACTTACCAGTAAACAGTGGACCTGGGAAGAAAGCATTTGCATCATCTCTATCAATTAATTTCATATCACTTTCCTGGAAGTGTATTAAAATAAACTACTAGCTATTTTTACCTGCTTTGGGAAAGAGCAGAATATAATTATTAAATAACTATAGGGTATTTTTTGTTACATATTGTGGTAATTTCACTACCATGAAATTTGCAGACCTGTAAAATGAAATGTTACGTAAATTTCTTGAATGTACAGATATCTTTTCAGTTGGGTTTTCCTGCCAATATTCATCGACTGTGTTGCAGGTGATTCAACAAAAGTAGACAAGAATTCAAGAGAATGCATTTTTTATTTGAAGTACTGACACTTAAAACAAATTCAAAGTGCCCTCTTGATAATGTCCACATGATCTCAATGGAAAAAATAAATAACAAAGCAATAGTAATTTACACACTCATTTAACAACACAAATACCATGATAAATAGCAGAATCAAATAATCAATGAATTAGGTTGTTTGTTTTGTACTTTACAGTGGGATCATATTGTCTTTTTAAATAGATTTTTTTTTATTTACTGTATACCAGCACGTTGGTGAGGAATAAATAAATCACTGTCCATTGTAACATGCAAAACTGGCTGTTTCTGAAGTACAGCAATTGCATTTTTAACACTATATACATTCAGCATCAGATATCAATCAGTTGGCTCACAGACCAACAACAGAAAAGCTTGGTAGTCATCTAAAAATACATCACCAAAACTATATTTTGCTTAATTGTCCCATTAAAAACAACTTTATCAACAACATTATTAATGCACCAAGGTAACACTTCGTTTTACAGGTCCGCAAAATTCATGATAATTAGGTGATAATTAGCAAGTAACCTATTTGAAACTTTTTGGAATTACTGCCAAATTACCCCAATATTTACTTCAAAGTTTATTGACAATTATTTATTATACACAAATCTCACCTTCGTGTGACTTATTGTCTACAAATGTAACTGCTAGCTAATGTCATGAATCAGGGAGTTTTTTAAATAAATGTCAAAGAAGTTATTTACTAATTATTACATATTTATCAGCAGACATGGAAATATTGTTTTCTTTTCCTGGAAATGTATTAAATAAATTACCAGCTACTGGGACCTGTCCAGGGTGTACCCCGCCTTCATCCAATGTCAGCTGGGATTGGCTCCAGCCCCCCTATAACCCCTAATGGGATAAACGGTTGAAGATGGATGGATGGATGGATGGATAGATGGATGGATGGATGGATGGATGGATGGAGGCCAGCTATTGGGAACTAGTGGAATATAATTATTAAATAATCTTTATAATAAAGTCATTTTTGATCAATTTTGAGGTAAATATTGGGGTAATTTAGCAGTATTTCCACAGAAATTTCAAATAGGTTACCTGCTAATTATCACCTAATTACCATGAAATTTGCAGACCAAAAAATTAGCTGTGTTACATACTGAGAAAGCCTAATATTTCTGTGACACTGTTTGATTTGGACTCAACTGTCCAACTTTTCATACCAGTAATAAACACTTCCATGTGATATTTGTACAAATATTGACAGCTATCTATGAACCCAGTTGAAAAGCCAAATGTGGGCCTTCTGCTTCAAACCCCCTTGCAGACGGCAGGTGGCACATGAAGTTTCAGTTTCAAGTTTTCTTTTTCCTTTGGCTGGTGGAGGTCAGTCAGGTATATTTGGTGGATTCTGGCCTGCAGTCACTTTTCACTGCTCACTGATTTATGTCTTGTAGGACAATTCTGGGGCCTGTATGTCTTCACTGTTGTGTGATCACTGTTCATGACCAGGGATGTGGTGGGGTGGGTCTGGTGGTACCAACACTGATGCTGGTGTCTCAAGATGCAAAGTAGGAGTTCTGCATGGAGTACAAGCGGTCAATGGGGTTCACCGCCCGAGCCTGCAAGGAGCCTACATCTGGAGTGGCCATGAAGCAGTCACTGAGACTTGTCAGAGAGGTGTCACTGTCAATGTCGTGGAAGATAGAGTCAGTACCTGGAAAGAGCAGAGAAGACATAGGGAGGTCAAATAACTGCTGCAATGTAGGATATAAAACTGGTTTTAACCCGCTATAACATCAATATCTTTACTTAACGTTTTTGGCATCATCAGGCAAAAAAATCCAGAATAATCTGTCAGCATATTTCAATATAAGTGTTCAAGAAAACTAGAATTCTGCACCTCCTCATGGCTCTGTTTTCAGGTTTTAATAAATCTAGCCAGTGATGGAAGACTTTGACCAATCACAGGTAAATGTTACAGAGAGAGAGTTCCTATTGTCTGTACTGGTGGTTGGTGCTTGGTATTTCAGTTAAGGTAAGTCTCCAGGAAATGAATGCAAGTCAATGTAATGTCCTCAGAAGTCATGGAAACATCACTGTTTGTGTGTGTGTTCTTGTACAGCTCTCTTTGTGAGGACCAATTTGAGTTTTAGACATTTAGAGAAAGGACCTTTTTGGAAAGTTAGGATATTTTGGCCGGTCCTCACCCTCGGACATATTCGGTGTGTGTGTGTGATATGTATGTGTGTATGTGTGGTTGTATGAGCACACTGTTTTCCCTCAGGTCAACTGTTTAATTGTGTTGATGTATAGTACTGCTCTGGGTGTCACTCCGTTTTATTGGTCTTTCTGGGTCTCAGTGATGACAACTTGATGGTTCATCCATTTTTAATCAGCCATCACGCTTTATTGGTTCATTCCCTTCACTGCCAATAAAATGGGATTGAGGTTAACATTGATAGGTGCCATCATGATGAAGGTAGGAACACAGGAGAAGTGTCAATACATCAACACTTGATGGTTGGTATATTTGTTATCTCTATTGGGTCCTAGTTATACTGTACCTGCAAAATGTATTATTATAACATCCAATATTGCCCTAATAACATTTCAAAACATTAGTGATACTAGTGATTTAGTATTGCACCTCCATAAAGCATGCATTGGGTGGCATGTAAGGAAACACTCTGGACAGGTCTTCAACTAGGCTGTATTCAAAAACGCATACTATACTAGTCATTTGTGCTGATTTGGCCAAAATGTAATATGTAATATGTAGTATGCAGTATGCAAACAAAAGCAAAATCTACAGTCCAAAAATACCCAAATGCAAAGTGCTGGAATGGTACAGGCTATGCAGCCAAAAGTGGCTCATTTCTTACCTTTAATTACATTTAACACACACTAAACTCACTTCTGAAAATTTCTGAGGCCAGAAAGATTTTGAATGTTTACAGCTTTACAATATTAGATGGCGAATCGAACATTTTGGTTCGAATCGAGTTTTTGGTGTTTTGACGGCTAGCAAGGGCCTGCTGGGGTCGCTACAATTTTTAATAAGGGACCACAGCGTAGTCATACTCGTCCACAGGCACAGTTATTATAAAGTGTGATGCTCACCGTATGGGTTCATGTGGTCACCGGGCATCTGCGGTGGCGTGAGGCCCTGCTGGAAGGGGTCAGTGTTGTAGCCATTTTGTTCCATGGTCACCATCTGCTGCTGCTGGTTTGGAGGTAGATGCCCTGAGTAGGAGCTGAGCAGGCCCTCCATACAACCTGATATCACCTCTGTAACAGTCAGTGGCAACAAGTGGGAACAGGGTTACAACTCTGAGCTGAGCTGCATCTTAAATTAATCTCCTCGTTCCCAGCTTTCAGATGTACGCCACTTCTGTTGACGTGCCATCTCCCCCTAAAGAAGACAAAAACTGGTCTGCTAAGGTACCATTATAATAGTGGAAGACCTTGTAAAAGTCCACTTCCAAAGACCGCTTATTGACGTACTTATTCTTGGGAGAGGTAGAGATTACCTATACAGTACGTGTTAGACAGACATATGCATTGACATCTGTTCAACATCTGGCTACAATGATAGAAACATCAAACCATGTCACAAGGTGGTTTTGAGTGGTGAGATCAGAGTCCCTGTCTACTATTCCCTGCATTTATTATTAATTTGATATCAGACAGCTGATTAGACTGTCAGGCAATCAAATAGGTGTTATCAGTCGCTTTAAGCACCATAGATGTGGGTCAGTAGCCTACTACATCTACTAGTTAGGTTTTACCATCTATTCACATTGCAGATCACTGAAAGAAGGTATAAAAGAAGACGACAGTGAAATAATCATGACAGGAGCAGAAGTGGAAGTCAGATGTTGTCGTATATACAGTGTGAAACTCCATAAGGGGTTGAGGTCGGGGATGATACATGAAGTTGTAGTTTTGTTGCCTAAATCTAAAGAAATTGTAGTTTTATTGCCTAAACTCAATTGTTTTTGTGCCTAAATTTAAAGATGCTGTAGATGTCTTTTGTTGCCAAAACCCAAAAAAATAGTTTTATTGCCTAAACCTTTTTTTTTTGCCTACACCTAAAGAAGTTGCAGTTTTGTTGCCTAAACCTAAAGAAGTTTTGTTTGTGATCAAAATGTTATATTTTTTCAGTTTTACAACATGTTGGAACATGTCGTAGACCTAGTAGGCCCCTACTGACCCACAGCTATGGTGCTTATAGTAACTGATAACGCCTATTTAATGGCCTGATAACAGTCAAATCGGTTGCATCACATAGTTATCCGATCCACTGAAGCCACATGTGGTTACGTGTAATGGGGAATATATAAAAATTTATGAAATTACATCTGAATTTTATCCTAATATGAGACAACTGAAATGACAAGTAGGCTATAAACGGGCTTCTGTTATGTAACAACTGTTTCATTTATTTATTTTCTTTCTAGTTTTAGTATTAAATATCCATGGATATATTTGCCTTTACGGTTGTAAACACAGACACAACATCCATGTTTTCTTGCCTATGAATGCCGCACAACAAATGGTTCTCTTATAAAAGCATATATTGTAAATGCATTGTCTAAACCGACTGGCTGTTTGATCTCGAGGATATCTCACCCGTCATTCAGGAGGCTTCATCTCATCCTAACATCAATTTCAAACAGCCCCCATTTGCTGGTTTGCTTTGCTCATTTGGTTAACAACAGCAGTTTCCACTATAATAAACCCTGCCTCTATGCCAATATTGACATGCTGGAAGTCCCTGAACAGATAGAGGCAGTGCTTGCCAAAGCGCTGAGACACTTATCTAAACTGTCTGCTCATATACGCTGTGAGACCACAGTGGCAATAAGCCTTCAGCTATGAGGAGCTGTGCTACAGCGAGAATCATGGCTGTGGCCCACACTTTATAGCTCCGCCGTCGGAAAAGCTCATATTTACCAGCAGAGTTGTCACTCTGGCTTCAGAGTATTGGACTCATTCTAAAGCCTACAAAACAGGAACTGTTTGCTGAGTGACTCTACTTTGTTTATTTCTCCCATAATAAATTGAATATTTCAAGCTGTTTCTCTAAATAATTCAAAAATTACCTAGCACTCACTAATCAGTTATTACCAAATTATAATGGACAGATTACATCTTGCAGATGGGCATTAATTGTGTTTTTCCTTTAGTAGCATCAGAGGAAGCAGCTAACCAGTACAGTATGCACATACACACAGATGATACTTCCTCACCTTGGCCTAGCCTTTGGCTGTTGTGCTGCTCCTGCTGTTGCTGTTGTCTGCGGGCTAACTTCTTCATCTGTAAATAGATAAACATTAAAAAGCTTGGTATGACTACCGGCATTTATTGAGGAGACGCTGACTAAGCAGATGTGAAAAGGCTGCTCCGAAGCAGGTTATGTTCCAGACAGGAGATCAACTCGTGTAAAAGCATCACCTACTGACCGATCAGAGCTTGGAGCACAGATCATATGAGCAAATTACATAAATATGAAGAAGTTAAAATCATAATGCTGGCTAAAATAACACAGTTTAAACTGACAAAGGCAAGATGGACAACTGGGTGTGTGCTCTGAGTGCTTACCACTTTGAATTATGTTTTTATATTTAACTTATTTTTTTTCTCAATTCGGTTTCATACCGCCAGAGTCGGAAACACAGCTGACAAAAGGCTGAACTAGTCATACATGCCACATCATTGTCAAAGGGCATAATGAAGTGTAATCCAATCATCCATTATATTCTGAAAGCTATTTATGTATCACTGCCCCAACTACACGACCTTATCTGACTTTTGAGTACTCTGTTCATTAATAAATCTGTTAATTTCACAATTCACACAACAGCTATTGTTTCTTTTGCCAGCTGTCCTTGCTGCATTTATCAGCTTCAACTGTGTTACTGTTAGTCTAATACACTTTGCTTGTATAATATGCCACTCTGCTGCAGACTTGTCCATGTTTGATTGGTCAGATGCTGCAAATGCTGCTCGTTTCATGTGACGCCATCACAGCCAGATTGAGAAACTCTGGGCTGATTTACTAAGTTGATTACCACTGTCGTAGGACCAAGAAGATACGCTGGGTATGCTGAACTCGCTTTGTAGTACTTTGTAGGTTTGTTACACAGAACCATCTGAGAAGCTGTCATTGGAAAGTGTTTACAAAAGGACGGGCACTTTCGAGAAATACTTGGCAGGTGATTGGATGAACCATCTGTCAATCAAACTCTTGCCAAAGCCAGTAGGGAGAAGAACAGAAATATCTTTTCCATTGAGAAAAGCATTTAGTGATGTTATTCGCTTTTCTTTCAATAAAGTGAGTTCTGATATAACTACTGCTTTTATAGCATCTCCGCTAACCTCTTTAAGAACACACAATCGCCTCTCTGTGTCGTCACACACACCTAAGCCTCGCCCATGGGTGCCAGTAGGTCCTCACAGGACGTTGATTAATCCAATGTGGTCGGACACAAACGCTCTACTTGAAACCTGACAAGATGGATTTTCGTGTAATCTCGTGATCCTGCAATCCCCGAGCAATCTCATGATTTTGCAATTACCCAGCTGCCTTGCAAAGTAAGAGCTCTATGGCACACTGTTGTTTTGGTGCTGCTGGATTTGTCCATAATAACAAAAAAATCTAATATCAAAACACTTAGTACCAATAGCGTCCAAGTATTTTGTATACTGTCAAGCAGCTGAGTCTGAATAGGGGCTATGTGTATTTTCAGCTCACAGAAGATGAAGACGACTATATAAAGGTGGCCATGGTACTGTAACTTCATGTCTGCCTATGTTGTGCTGCTGACACTGTGTACTGAGTATTTTTTCTGTCCTGAAAGCAAATTCATTCAAAAGAGGAGAAATGACCATTAAAACATTAACCATCTTTATGAAACATTTCAGCATTGGTTGTGATTTATTGCTGAATATATGACTTGAGTACACAAGTAACGTAACGCTTATAGATTAATAACTGACTGCAGGCCTATTGGATATTCAGACTTTGACAAGCTTATTCTCCCAAATACCACCAAGCCGAGCAAATAGTAGATAATAAATTCTTGATCCAATGAAGCTTAACTGATGTGATAATGGTTTAGACAATTAAGCACTTTTGGCAAAAAAAGGCAGCAAGATCCCCATTTTCTGGATCTGGATAATGACATCAGTTCTGTCTGCATTGTGATCATATCTTGTTACTTATTAGCTAGGCCAAGTTGGTGGACTTGACAGCAAAAATGGTGCTTCTCGGGTCAAGAGAGGCAATGTGGGAGACGCTCAAAGGACCAATAAGATGTGTGAGGTGAGGGTCACGTGACAGACAGAGACAACTGAAGGGATCTATACTAAAAAATACAGGTCAAATATTATTATTATACTTGACTTGACCTAGTTTTTTTTTACTCAACTTACATACTTAACTAATGCCACATATGTAACTTACATAACTTACGTAACCTACATAATAAAGTTATTTGATGTAACAAACATAGGCTAAAATTAAGTGTTTGTTTTAACCCAAACCACAATCTTTTCCTAAACCTAAACCTAAAAACTAAGTCAACCTCTAAGTTTATTTTGAAAAGGCATTCTATAAAGAGCCGAAGTCCCACCCCTTCAGGTGAAAAAAATATGAATGGTAGTCAACAGAGAGATCCTGTTTGAATAATGAATCACACATGTGTGTGTCAATCTAAAATAGGTCAAGAAAGTTGCAGGTTGTATATGTACGTTAAGTATGTGAAGGTGAAAATAGGTAATGAGAAAGACTACACGCCCAAAAGTCATGGAAGTGACGTCTCTCTTGTAAGTTTGCTTGCTAGCTAGAGCTGGTGATGTATATTGTCCCAGACGAGAGATGAGCAGTTTCACACAAAACTAAATGATACTACGACAAACTGAGACTTTCTTGACTTGAACAAATGTTTTAAATTGACAAACTTTATATGAGTGATTTGTGGCACAATTCACACAGGTTCAAAAAATATTTATCTCTCTTTGTTGTCTACTGTTCATATTTTTTTTCCAAAATGGGCGTGACTTGTGACTCCAAAACTAACACTAGAGGGGCACCAAGGGCATCTAGTTCGAAGCACAGGGCCACTGACCGAGCGTCGGTATTGATGAGTTGGCATTGAGAAGATGTTGCCTTTACTGACCTTTGCTCTCTGGTTCTGGAACCAGACCTGGACCACACGAACACTGAGTCCTGTCTCTGCAGCCAAGGTCTCTCTCACCTGCAAGTCACAGCACAGTCACACCCATCAGCCATTTCTACACACTAACATCATGTGTGAGCGAAGTGCATACCATATTTCCCAGATGTGTGATTTTTGTTCATTTAATTAATTTAATTTCTGCCATAAGAGAGACAATTAAATATGCTATGAATTTAGAAGGTATCAGAATAAGCTGTCAACATGTAATTTGAATAATGATATCTGATATTCCAAAGTTCTCAATGTCTTGGCCATTCTAAACTATTGACAAAATATAATTTACTTGTTAAAAGCTGCAGTGATCTCAGCTATAGGCTTTAAAGGTTCACTATCTTATATCCGGAGCATTGATATAGCAGCAAACAACTCTAAGTAAAAAAGGAGTAATGTCTACCTGAGCAGAGAATGAAGTCACTCTCCCTCTGTGTGTCTTGTAATCAGAGCTTATCTGCATTTTGCAGATAAATTTGGGTTGGCCGTTCATGCTTTTAGCGCATGTTTGTGCATGTGAGGGTGCACCACTGGCAGCTCTGCACTGCTCTCATACAGTGGTTACATCTGATAATGCCGCCCCGACCAATGGCGCACTTCCAAGAGCGCCAATCCTCGATGCCAATTTTGATAGTGGCTAAAAGGTAGCACAATTTCCATGTCCGTCATGTGATATCACTGGGCCCCAAAAGACTTTTTCCCATCGACTTACATTGGGAAAGAGATGTCTGTAGCTCTGCAGATATTATTTTTTGAGGTGAATCAACTTCCCAGTATGAACACTAGAATAGCCCTAAAATTCATTAAGTCCTAAAAGTTGTACAATGACCTAATAGCCAAATCCAAAGTTATTTCCCTTTCTCCGTTCATGTGAATGAGATCCAGACCGAGGCTGGAGCGAGAGCTGGGAAACAGAGTTAGCCGTGATGACAGCGCGACGGCTGCGACCCCGTGACAGAGCCATGGACTGAGTGGATGCCAGAAGATCGGCAGAAGATCCGGGTACTTTTCCAGTTGGAAGTCGAGCCATTTTGGCATCATGCACCACTGAGCAGCTCTCATAGGAACGAACAGGGCCCCGCTTCCAACGCTGTATCCAGTTTTCTTTATACATCAATGTCTCTGTCAGCACTGTTGTCCGAGTTTTGACTGTTAGTGCTGTTAGCACCTTTAGCTACGAGCTGCCTGAGCAGCCGTCGCCATGTTGAGAGTCCCGCAGAGGCAATAAAAATGCTCCAGATTTAACTGTGTAACAATGAAAAGGTTGCCTATATCCCTTTTCACTTGATCCTGTTCCCCAATATTAACAGTGCTTTCTGTCTGCTTAAGTGTTGATTTCAGTCCAGTGTTTCAGTTTATTTCATACAATGTCAGGTAGTGTGTATAAATGACACAAGCTTGTGTAGTTTGTGTTTTACGGGTTCATAGTATTTTGTTGTCCTGGCTGGGATGGTGAGGTAGATCAGCCGCTCACCTTTCTGCAGGGTTTAGAGGAGACCTCGAACGAGGCCTTGAAGGCTCTCCTCTGCTGGGTGGTGAGGATGGTGCGTGGCCGTTTGGGCCGGCGGGGGTCTCTGCTGTCATTGCTGCCTTTCCCTGCTGCAGGGCACTTCTCTGACTTCACATCCAGATCCTCATCCTCACTCTTATCTGCCACCAGACAGAATGAAACAAACACGTCTTTTATTTTTATTGTACCGCAGATTTGAATTGACTGCATGTGATCTCTCCTTTTTTGCACTGCTGTTTTTCCCTAAAGTGTTTTTTTGGCTAAACCTACCTAAAGAAGTTGTAGTTTTGTTGCCTAAATCTAAAGAAGTTGTAGTTTTATGGTCTAAACCTAAAAAAGTTGTAGTTTTGTTGCCTAAATCTAAAGAAGTTGTAGTTTTATGGTCTAAACCTAAAAAAGTTGTAGTTTTATTGCCTAAACCTAACTCTTTTTTGCCTAAACCTAAAGAAGTTGTGGTTGTGTTGCATAAACCTAAAGAAGATGTATTTATTTGCCTAAACCTATAGAAGTTGTAGTTTTATCACCTACACCCAAAAAAGTTGTAGTTTTGTTGCCTAAACCTAAAGAAGTTGTGGTTTTATTGCCTAAACCTAACTCTTTTTTGCCTAAACCTAAAGAAGGTGTGGTTATGTTGCCTAAACCTAAAGAAATTGTATTTAGTTGCCTAAACCTATAGAAGTTGTAGTTTTGTTAACTAAACCTAAGGAAGCCTTTTTGTTTGTGTTCAAAATATGACATTTTATTCAGTTTTACAACATGTTAGAATGTGATTTTGTAAGTTTCACTTTCACTTTCACAATTTAGTAGGCGTAGTAGCGATTGATAACACCAGTTTAACAGCCTGATAACAGTCAAATCGGGTGCAAATTCAGCTGCAGTGATGCTAATGAGAGCCAAACTCTGACTTAAACACAAAGAGTAATTAATTGCAAGTGTTTTCAAACTCCCAGGGTTTGTAACGGCCTACGATAGAATCCCCAGTGTTACCTGAGTCTGAGCTGTCTGGACTGACTGTGCTGATCAGGTCCCTCTCCCTCTCATAGTCAGTCTTGCACAGCAGCTGACCTTCTTTCAGAACAAACTCATCTCCTTTGCACAGCTGGCGCTCGCAGACGCAGCAGCAGAAGCAGCTGAGATGGTAAACACTCTCCAGAGCTCGCATCACAAACTCAGTGGGCGCTATCGTCTCCAGACAGCCGCTGCACTTGGTGGCAAACAACCTGAGGACACACAGGAGAGAGGGAGTTTTAAAAATGAACTGTTCGCTTAGTTATTGTGGTGAAAATTTTTCTGCAGTCTCGTTACATAAAGTGTGGCATGGGCTGTAGTGGGAGTATTTTTAAAAATCTAATTTTACTGCTCATTTTCAGGTCCATACTTGTATTTTGGGTTTCTACTAGAATATGCATTTTACATGCATTAATGTTCAAAAACCATTATTTTCCTGTCAGTCTGCATACACCTGTATTCCCTCTGTCTGAAACGCAACACAGAGAACCATAATTAAAGTTTTTTTTTAGATTATCCGCCTCATGCACTGTTGTCACGATACAGTGACCGTTAAATTAAAATAACCTTTTTAATCATATTTTCTCCATTTCTACCCACTTCTGCTTTCAGTCCTGAGAGAGGGAAAACACCAACATGTTTCATATTGCATACACTGCACAGTGTCATTACTGTACATATACTGTATATACTTCGCTCTACACAGAAAAAAAAAAAACAGAAAATAAGCCAGGTGTGTTCCAGCTAAATGAATGAGTTATTACTTAAGACTCATGTTGAACCCTTCAGTCTCTCTGTGTTGATGTTATAATGGGCACACAGGAGGCCTGCTCAGACGGCTGATTCAGATACAAAGAATGGGGACATTTGTCCAAATGCTTTACCTAATAAGTCAATAATTTAATTTATTTAATTTAATTTTTATCACAACTTATTTATATATTTATTTACCAAAGATGCCATCAAATGAGCCACAAGTTGATAAAAAAAAAAACCCCACTACTTTTCACCACAATTAGAAGAAGAAGAAGAAGAAGATCTACCTTTATTAGTCCCACAATGGGGAAATTCAATTTACACTCTGTTAAACTCATACATGGTACATGCAGACCTGAAACACACATACATGCATTAATGGAGAGATGTCAGAGTGAGGGGGCTGCTCCTGACAAGCGCCCCGAGCAGTTGGGGGTTTGGTGCCTTGCTCAGGGGCACCTCGGCAGTGCCCAAGAGGTAAACTGGCACCTCTCCAGCTACCAGTTCACACTCAGTTTTTGGTCCATGTCGGGACTTGAACCGGTGACCCTCCGGTTCCCAAGCCAACTCCCTACAGACTGAGCTACTGCCGCCCCCAACATTAGGAGAGCATGAAAACAATAGGTGGGCGGGGTAGAGGGTTGGGAGGAGGAAGGAGGTATAGGCAGGTACAGAAGGGCTCAGTGTTTGGACAGCTGCACTCCTCCTCCTCCTCCTCCTCCTCCTCCTCCTCCTCCTCTCTGAGTGGGCCTACCCTCCTCTATTCAGCAGCTCTTTCTCCCCGCTGTCCAACTCCCTCCTTCACATTGACTCAATAACACTACACACACGTTATTGCAGATATCAGTAGCTGTGAAGTACAAGCATGGTTTGAATGACAAGTCGTTATTTGACATTTTATAACTGCGTCGGACATGTTGCTGCTGATGAGCATGTCATGACCACACTGAATGTACCTTTTCTAACAGTCAACACACATGTAGTCAGTTTGAATAAAAGCAAATAAATAAATAAACAAATAGTATAATTATGAATAAAAATAGCAATAACAGCAACAATAGGAATAAGAAGGATACTATTAGTAGTAATAATAATTGTGTAATATCCTAGAAATAAACTGAGATGTACCTGTAACTTTTATTGTGATTTGGTAGTAATTATAGGGGGAAAGGACAATTTGTACGCTTCCAATTAATTCAGTCAAATTAATAACCTAGTCTTCTGGTCAGCGCAGGTCTGTTGAACATGCAAAACTATTATAAGTCAAATTGTCTGCAGACAAGCATGCAATTGAACCTATAAGGAGAATAAAGTTTCCAATAAGAAATAAATAATGACTGAAAATTCACCTGGTTTAAATGGAGCTTTTCTTTGAAACCATGGAAATCAACAACAGTTTTAAAGCGCAACACAACTAAACTCAAATAATAGTCTCCGATCTTTGTATACTGCCGCCATCAAATGAAACTTGTGAGCTTGTGTTGACAACATGAGTAGATATGCTGGGTGTTCAAGGGGTGAGAACGCTTGCAGTAAATACAAAGGCCTGACAGAGGGAAAAGATGAGGCCACTGGAGATATCAGCACTTTCAATACAATAAAAAATGAAGTAAATCAAAGAAAAAACATATACGACTAAAATTACAATATATTATGCAATATACAATATATTATTATGCACTGAAAAATGAACTTCCACAGCCTCCACCATTTCTGACAACGTCAACAAACACATCACAAGTTGTGAACTCGAAGCTTTCCAAAGCTTTCCACTTATGAGGTCGTGAATGCCACAGTTTGGGTGTTCATATGGGCTCTTCTCGAAACCACAATAAACACAACCCCATTTGAAGGCATCATATATTTACCCCATAATTAGCATCATAGTTCTTTACAGAAACTTGCAAGAAGTTACAGTGGAAGTCTTGCAGGCTTCCAGTGTGTTTGAACTCTACGGTAAATAAAGTTACATGAAGTCATTTAAATTAGAAAGTGTTGCCCTTTAAAAAATCTTTGTCACCATTGTTGACGACGCTGACTCTGCAAAATCAAACAAACTGAACTACTAAACGGAAGCTTCATTAGAGTTTGGCACTGTTTCCAAACCAGTCCAGTAGTTTTCATGATGATTTTTGCATTCTGTCTCCATCGGTATGGTTGTGTAAGGCAATGTGCTGGTCAGCTGCATGGGTTTTATAATCATTCAAAAAGCTTTGGAGCAGAATAACACAACAACACATGGCTGACACATGGGCCAACAGAAAGCTCAGAGGGTTATTATGATCTAGAAAAGAAATCATGCCGTTATGTATTTTATTTAGTTCTCTGGCCGATCAGGGAACATTCAAAATGATGAAAAAGAAAAGAAAATAAAACTAAACAGCACTGCGAACATGTACAATTATGACAAAATAACGCTTAACATCTGCTGGAAGTCATGCTGTCTGAGTGATATGGGTGAAACGAATAAAGAGGCCACCAGCTGCATGCGGTGAGGCACCAGAAAGTTTTGGCATGTAGGGCGGCCTGTAGCTAAAGCTATGAATTTAAAGCAAGCGGCTACACTCACAGTATGTTTGTGGTCACTGAAACCAAATGGGACACAATAGTAGGCTCATGAAGACAGTCATCTATAGGCTGGAAAAGATTCACATCATTTAATAGGACACAGACGACTTCACACATGATGACACACACACTCTACTTGATGCGTGATTCGAGCATTTTCATCAAACATGCACACTAAGCAAGAAGTTTGAACAGCTCAGTCGCCAGGAAAAGAAATGTTGGCATTGTACATTTCTGCAAACCACGGATACGTTGAACGTTTTTGACGTAGCACAATGAGTGACGCGTAGAGCAGGTAATGTAGTATATCAAGTGACCAGTATTGAAAGTTAAGTGTTACTGAATGTCACGGGGTATAATAATGAGCATAACAAGCAAGAAAGTCCACTAAGGTTCCTGTGGGAGCTGCCGTGGATGGGTCAAACAAACACTTTCACCCGGGAGGCCGCTGTTTGTGAAACCAAAGGTAAACTTTGACTTTATGCTTGTTACGTAACATCACATAAGCAACCTTAACTAAGTATTTTGCTGCGAGTGACACAAGGCTGATATGAAATGTAATTGTGAGACATACTTCTAGGGCTGTCGGTACAATATTTAATTGCAATTAATCTCATGATTGTCCATAATTAATCACACATTTTTATCTGTTCAAAATGTACCATAAAGAGAGATTTATCAAGTATTTAATACTTTTATGAACATGAGTGGGCAAATATGCTTGCTTTATGTAGGCCTATATATTTTTTATTTTTATTGGAAATCATTTAACAACACAAAAAAATAACCAGAATAATCTCCACAAACCCTCACAGGTACTGCATTTAGCATAAAAATATGCTCAAATCATAACATGACAAACTCAAGCCCAACCGGCAACAACAGCTGTCAGAGTGTCAGTGTGCTGACTTGACTGTGACTTGCCCCAAACTGCATCATAAAGTGGGTACGTCTGTGAAGGAGACTTGTGGCTACCCACAGAACCATTTTCATTCACATATCTTTGGTCTACGAAACCTTGCAGCCTCCAGGAGCAGCTAACGAGGCTTTAGCCTTGAACAAACAGCTTCTACTGAGGCTCGAGACTTTTAGTCTTCGTTATTTTAAAATCTTGTTTGGTGCAGCTTTCAATGTGAGCGAACGTTTGTTCCAACAGAGGATTCATGAAAAGTCCTCAGCGGCTCATTTCAGTGAGGACCTGGACCACCACTGCTAGAGGCCACCTCTTTGGAGGAGCCTCCTTGACCCCCTGGCCCTGTGCCCTATGCTTCCACACTGCTCCAGCGGCTTAACAAGCATAAAGAAGTACAGGATTAAAGAGGATAAGAGGAGTGGAGAAAGGATGAAGCAGTAAAAACAGACTGTGTGTGTTCCTTCACTGTTCTCTTGTTTGTTCTCCCTCCTCAGGGAGCTGGGTGACCCAAAGGAGGAGGCCGGGTGGGTGGGTGGCGGCTTCGGGTGGCAGCTTGTTGGGAGTTTTAATTAGTAGGCGTAATCAAAAGATGATTGTGAAGGAGGCAGGGGGAAATAAAAGCGGGATTCAGAGATTGGGGATGTGATGTTTGCTCAGCCAAAGCTCAAGAAGTCAGAGTAAGGCCTCAGGATTCTCTGGGGACTCACTTCAACATGTTTGCTAGTAGGGAAATGATCTCAGCAATCTATCAGATGCACTTATTTATTCACCTTCTGGAGCTTCACTTTACACTGTAGGAGTCTATTGGAGGTGGTGGTGTTGGAAAAAAAGGGCAAGTATTTGGTGAAGCAAAGGTGAGGTGTGTTAATAAAAAATAAAATGATTTTATCCTTTTGAAAACCAGCCAGTTAGACTGTTGTCAGGCTATTACATAAGCGTGATCAATTAAAATAAGCCCCATAGATTTGGTTGGGGTACAACACTGATGTTGGTGTTAGATGGGGTTCAATCAAGTTCTTCAACAGCAGGCTGGGAATCCATCCGATTCCCCTTCCCTTCCACCCTTTTCTCTTGTCTCCTCTCTATGATGATGAATCACTTCCTTGTTTTTGGACAATTTAGGCTTACACATTGATGGAGAACTACCGTCCCACTCTACTGATTAGTGTAACACAATATACTGCAGGTATACAGTAACTGAATATAATTGAATGTGACACAAGCGAGCGACAAACTCAGTTTAATTGCATTGTTTTCTACTGTAATTTCCTCGTTGACCTGTGCAGCGCGATGCTGTTTGGAGAGGAAAATTGTTTGCCGCTCCATTTCTATTTATTCCTGTCTTTCACTTTGAAAGCATCGCAATGAACAGCTGATTTCATGAAGTTGAAATGAGGAGTTATCTATACAATACCTCCTCGTTTCACTACAAAAATCTTAATGAGGTGTCAGCTGGCTGGAGGGAGATCACCTGAAAGTTTCCTACTTTCTGCAGACTGCTACTGTATGTCATTTACAATACCTTAATATCACATCATAAAATGTTTTCAGTTTAAAAAGTACAAATACTAGAAGATAGTAAGTATCACCCATCTTTTAAGTGGTTACATCTCCAGTTTGATGTCGAACACACCGCTAATGGGTACGTTTTTTTTTTTTTTCACATGACTTAACAGAAAGTACATATTTAACCCATTTAGTGACTTTTGAATACAGGCTACAGGTGACCTAAGATATAAATGGGGAGAAAAGAGACTTTGTACATTAGTGCTCAGGAATAGTGGGGAAACTGTATTGTGGGAAAGGGCAGGTTGCCATGACAGCTGTTGGCAGGTTATGTGACATTAAATCTTGGCTGTGACCGAGTGGTGGTGGACACCCTGCATGAGACGGGTGGACAATCCTCACAGTCTTATTTTCAGGATTCTCTGAGTGAGTGTTTTACATTCACATGCATATTAATGCCTAAGGGCATTTGTGTTTCCATGCATATTATATATGTGTATGTTTGTGCATAGGCTACTTATTTACAGTACATGTACATATGGTGAAAGATTTTGTTTTCCTGCTTCAAGACTGCAGTGCAAGACTTCATAGAGTACCAAATGCACTACACACATTAGCACATTAAACTGTAGTACCAGTCAGGTACCTGTCCATGTTTAAACAGCCAGTGGAGGTGTCTATTCCACCATTACAGCAGAGCTGGAAAGTGTTGTAATGGGATCGGCGAGTAGGCTGAAGTTGGAATTGCCTTCTCTTGGCAACAAAGCAGAACAAAATGTGATGCCAAGTACCACACAGAGAGAGTCAAAGAAAGCGAAGGGGGGTGAGTCAATAGCCAAAAGGTCCTCAGGAGATCCTCAGGTCCATTTGGTGACAGTGAAAGAAAAAAAAAAAATATCCAAAGAATGGACAGTTTTAACACAGGCGTTTAACACATGCAACCCGTCTCACGCCCAACTCGTCAAATACCGATGCTCGGTCGTCTGGTACAGATGTTTACTGCCCTTTAGCGCCTGTATGATACGCACCAGGTTTTCGACTAACTCCAATCTAAACCCATCCGCTTCATTAATATACGCTCAGAGCAATTTACGCAGTATAAAGAGCGAGAAAGGCTGCGAAGGGCGAGTGGAAGGGGAGGATGGACGGGTCAGATAAATACACGTGACAGCGTGACAGCTACCTTACTGAAATGCTGGTGTTCACACCAACAACGCTGCTGCAGCTGCACAGATACTGCCAGTCCTTTGTTTGTACATTGAGTTTGCCTTTCAAAAATATTTTATTCCATCTTAAATGTCATTTACATTTATTTTAGACAGAAAACAGTTACACAAAGTGCGTGGACATCTGTAAACAATAGTAATAATCCACAATTAAAAGCTGAAAGCAGAAAAAAAAAACTACTTCTTTGACTGCATCAGTATAATTATTTGGGAATTGAATGAGATCTCAAATTTAGGTGCATTACAGAACAGGACAGAGTTGATATGTTCAACTCTATGTATGCTCCACCAAAATGATTCATTGAAATTATATCATGATAGAACAGAAACTGAACAATGAAAACAAATACAGTGATATAAATACAGTAATAGTGCACGCTCGGCTCACCTAGCCAAAGCTCTTTTATCCCGAGGGCTGTTGTTAATATGTTTTATCATTTAACTGTTAATGACTGACTTATAAGCAAATGATTTTCCCTAACTGTCTGCCCGTTAGAGAGCAAGAGACCAGACCAGCAGGACAGAGAGTGAGACAGAGACAAAGAGAAAGACAATAGTCTCTGAGTGTAGTTCCCATGACAACGGGCTGAACAGTAACAATAGCGACACTCCCCAAAACACATTTCATTAACTTACTGACTGCGAGTGTGTTCGTGCGTCTGTACTGATCGGAACCCAGCATACTGTCTAGACATGGCACCACAAAGCAGAGGAAACCCTTAAAGCAAACCACAGGAGAGAGGAGTTCAAGAAGAAACGAGGGACTTTGTGGATCCTGCTTCAACATGCAGCCACTCTGATACTGATATCGGGGATTTCTTACCCTTTGTGTGTGCGTGTCTTTGCGTGTCGAGGTGATCGACCAGGAACATCGAGTCATTTGACAATTACACATGTTGTTCATTTGTAATCTGTCTCCATCTTAATTTGTGAATGGAGCAAGCACACACCAGTGTACCAACCTCACTGTCGGACTGCTCAGCCGATTAGACTGTTGTCAGGCTATTAAATAGGCGTTATCCGTCGCTATAAGTCCCATAGATGTGGGTCAGTAGGGGGCCTACTTCACCCATTAGTATCATCTATTCACATGGTATATCATTGAAACAAGGTATAAAAGAAGACAACAGCAACCTCTATATACCACAGTAATTTTGACAGGAGCAGAAGTCAGGCACTGTAGTATAGACAGTGTGAAACTACATCAGGGGTGCAGTCTTTTTTTATTGCCTAAACCTACAGAAGTTGAAGTTTTATTGCCTAAACCTAAAAAAGTTGTAATTTTATTGCCTAGGCCTAACTTTTTTTTGCCTAAACCAAAAGAAGTTGTAGTTTTATTACCTAACGCTAGCTGGTACTTTTGCCTAAACCTAACAAAGTTGTGGTTTTATTGCGTAAACGTAACTGTTTTTTTTATTTGCCTAAACCTAAAGAAGTTTGAGTTTTATTGTCTAAACCTACAGAAGTTCTGTTTCTGTTCAAAAGGTGAAGTTTATTCAGATTTCCAACAAGTTTCACTTTCATTTTTACAATGTAGTAGGCGTAGTCAGCCTCTACTGACCCACATCTATGGTGCTTATAGTGACTGCTCACGGCTATTTAATGGCTGATAACAGTTGAGTCGGGTGTATGACTGCAGTGCGTTGGAAGTCCCCACACCCTCCACCCACCAGACAGTGGGTTCAAACTGTTTGTGATATTATCTACATGGCGTTTTTGTCAGTAAAAGTTGTGAATATGGATATGGCTCAAAGCAACAAGAGTCTCTTGTGACTCCTATAACAGGAAAGAGAGTAGCCTCTGCTATGGGATGGTATGTTATATATTTCTCTGATTGGTATGCCACATTGTGTTCAATGGCTGTAAACTGTCTATGTTTTTGCGCTTGGATAAAAATAAAAACATCTGATCAAAGAAAAATCTGTCTCCACTCACATGAGACACGCTAATAGCTGTACACCACAAATGAGAGAAGTATGTTTATACGATACAGTAGGAATGATTTAATTAGCCACATCACTGTATATGAGTCACTGAGGTCACACACACATACACACACACACACACACACACACACACACACACACACACACACACACACACACATAAAGCATACAACATGTAAGTTTGGGGCCAGTTTTTAGTACCAGCTCTTTTAGACTAAAATCAGTGAGGTGGACTGTATCCAAGAAGCAGTTTGCTTAGGTTTGACTAAGATGTCCATACTTGTCATTCTCAACTATCATATCGAGTCGAAAAGCACTTAAATGTTCATGGTTTCCTTTGGATGAGAAGAAACTAAAATGTCAAGTGTAAAACACACACAGTCTGTATGTTATCAGGACTAAGATACACATCTACATAGTCTGTCTTTTGCCTTTTGGGTAACACTTGAAATTACAGGTCTATGAATTTCATGGTAATTAGGTGATAATCAGCAAGTAACTTATTTGAAATTTCCTTGAAATTACTGCCAAATTACCCCTATATCTACCTCAAAATTACTTTATTGTAAATATTTAATATTTAGATTCGGTTATTTCCCAATATCTGGAAATTTATTTAATACATATGCTTTATTTCCATGTCTGCTAATAAATAGATTATATTTTCTTTAAAAAACTCCCTGAATCCTTACAGTAGTTAGGACCCTATTTTAACCATTATATGATATTTTTATTTTATATTTTATATAATAATAAATAATGTTTATAATAAAGTAATTTACATTTTGAGGAAATATTGGCAATTTATGGCAATATTGGAAATATTGGCAATAATTTGTCAGTAATTCCAAAGAAATTTCAAATAGGTTACTTGCTAATTATCACCTAATTGCCATGAAATTTGCAGACTGTAAAATTAAGTGTTACCACCTTTTGCTATATGATCTGTCACTAAATCCTGCTGCCCAGACAAGACTTTCAGGTCTGCTCAGGACCAGGAGGACGAAAACCAAAATCTAAACCTGCCTGTATCGCCTAAGACAGTTCTGAAACTTTACAACTCATAAAGGTGATAACAAAGAAGTAAACATAATGTTCTCCCACACCACAGGCAACCTGGTCCCCCCCCAACAAGCGTTGGTTTGTGTTATGAGTCCTATTCCCAGGCTGATCGTGGCTGCTCCTCATCATTGCCTCCTGAAGTGATAACAGCCTCAGGCTCCCTGGCTGGTGCTCCAGCTGGCTGTCACAATTCATTTGTTTCCTGACACACTGCTGTCAGTCACCACACAATGCCTTCAATATCCCTGTCTTCAGGCTGCTAACCCCTCCTCCCCCGAGGCCAACCTCTCACCTGTGCTCCTCACCGCTGCTCAACCCGCCTGTGACTCATCCACCTCCGTATTGTTTTTCCAAAGGATGAAGCTTGTGGTTCTCTTTTCTTATGCAGTCCCTGACTAATATTTAACCCTCTGAGACCCACAGTAGACCTGTTTTTCTCTTGGGGGTCAGGGGGTCTTAAAGGGAGATAATCAGGGGAGGTCAGCGGAAGATGTCACATAGATGTGGTGAACATGATCTGAAAGCTGGGAGCCTTGATACCATTTGCTACAAAGATTTGGAGCTGAATTCAAACATTTAGCAATAATCCCTCCAAAATACCACATTAAGAAACAGACAACTTGAGGAACGCCATAGAAAAAGCCATGCCCTGATTTGGTATCAAAAACTTTTGACATTTGGAGATTTCTGCAAGAATTGTATTGATTTTTGTCCAAAACTGCATGTGATTATCATAAGGTGGGCATGTTTGTAAAGGGGAGACTGGTGGGTACCCATAGAACCCATTTACATTCACACATCTTGAAGTCAGAGGTCAAGGGACCCCTTTGAATATGGCCATGACAGTTTTTCCTCGCTAAAATTTAGTCCAATTTTGTAGCGTTATTTAGTTTCCTTCCCGACATGGTACCATGGCACGGTTGGTACCAATGAATTTCTTAATTTTTCTAGTTTCATATGATATCTGTGTCTTCAATCTAGCCCTAAAACCTGAAAGACAGGTCTCTGGGTTAAAACTGCATTGTGCAACATGCACAGAAAAGTGCATTCACTAGAATGCAGATTTCTGCCAGGTGTGTCTTGCAACAACCACTGCTGTAATGTTTGATTGAAAAAATATAAACCACGACTGCCCACACACAAGGGTCAGAATACATATGAGATATTATATTACATCTATTATACTTCAGTGTATACACTGTATAATGAAATATAATACTGTATTTATACGTAAGTGGAGTTAGTTTATTGATTTCACAAAATAATATAGCTTTAAAGTGAAACTATGTGGCTTTTTAGAGTAAAAGCACACTCATTCTTGAAATATTTCATGCACAATAAACCTCACCCTTCCTGAATTCAGAAGGTTTTGCTCATTTAAATATCTTTTGGTCTGATAGATAGATAGATAGATAGATAGATAGATAGAGAGATAATGCTGTGTATCAGACATTACTGAATCAATTTGTTGACTGTATTTGTGCTCCTTTTACACTATGTTAGTGTACAGTTATTCATGTTCCAATGTTACATATACACTGGTAGATGTAATGTGGGTTTCATAGAAAATATACGAGCCACAGTTTACGGTCATGGGTCTTGGCTGTCCTGTATGTGGTCATTTTGAAGGCCTTTATGGCACAGGGGGCGTATAGGGACATGAACTATTTGCTGAGTGTGCCAACTGTCATTGGCCTTTTGTGTGAGAGAGGATAACCGACACACCCACAGATGACTGACGCTCCAGCTGCAGACTGAGAGGTGGTGACAGGCCTCAGTACCGGGAACCACCAGGTGTAAACGATGAGCCTACTGTAAGTATGGTATTACCAGCAGACTGTTCACATTGAAGTATACTCAAGCAAGATGTATCCCATAACTGACTGACGGCCTCTCAGGGCAGCTAGCAGCTCTCTGAAAACGTTGCATCTTTCATTTACAAACAGGCATTATTTGGATTAACTGGCATGTTGGGAGTCTAAGCAGATTTACTTTATAGACCTGTCCTGAAGGTACACACAAAAACAAACTGTCAAACAGTAAGGAATGTCAGAAACAGTGATTCTTTTATTGTGCAACTTTGATTAACAGTCGCTAACTTGTTCAGATCAAAAAGCTGTAGGGGCCCGTATGACTGTTACGATTAACAACGACGGCTTATAAGGGCCACATGGGGGCTTTATGATAATGTGGTGCTGATGTGTCAAAAGATTAAATATTTCACTGTCTGTGAAACCTTTGCTAATAACTTCTCAGGATGCTCCACGTTCATCATTTTCTCATAAAACTATGACTTTTTTTCACATAAACCTATGACTTTATTCTCTTAATATTATGACTTTCTTCTCGAAATCTGAGATTTATCTTTTTTTTCCTCAGTGTGACCCTAATACTCTGTTATAATTAACAGATACACTTACTGCAATGCTAGTATTAGTAATTATTTTGTTCTTTGTATGTCAATATGTGTGTAGACTCAATGTGGATCAGACTATAGTTATAGATTGAGGAATTCATCAGGTGTAGACGTACATAAGAACTTGACTTAGTAGTCATATTATATCAGATCTATTTGTTTACCTCTCGTCTCATCTCTCCTTCCAGTTCCCCTTCTTTCCCTCTTTCCCCTTCCCTTTTTCCTTGTTCTCCATCAGGCTTGCACATTGATGGAGAACCATCCTACCGTTCTACTGATTATACATTATGTTGTTCCCGAATTTCCCTCCGGGAATTAATAAAGGTTCGACTTATCTTATCTTATCTTATCTTATTAGCAACGCGTTGGTCATTTTAACCAATTATTGCCATGTAAAATTAATTTTAATTTTGTTCAAACACTACAAGTGTGCATTGGATTATTTTGTACTTTTTTGGGACCACATTCCACCCATGCAATGAGCCCTTCATACGACTGAATGAACCCAATGCATCTGAAGGATCCAAAGAGCACCTGTATGTGATCCCCACAGAGACCCAGCAGCTTCTACTCCAGCATCGAAAACCGACGCACGGTGGCACCCTTTAGCAACAGTATGTGACAGACTTTCAACTAATTACAATGTAAACCCACCCATGTTATTAATTTCATGTAAATCCATCCAGTAATTGTTGAGAGATTTCAGTCTGGACCAAAGTGGTGGACTAAGATTGCCATCCTTAGAGCCCTAAAAAGAGCCCAGTTGAATGGTGGTAGTGACACTATGTTGTTTTAAGTGATTTTCCCACTTTCCTAAAACCTTCATTTTCTGCACTAAATCCTTGTGTTAGTTTAAAAGATATTGTTCTGTCTTTCTTTTAAGTAGATGACTTCAGACATATTAATCTATGTGTATTAAAGGTGAGACATAATTTCCATTCAGCATGTCACTCAGCTTGGACCTGCAACTAATAAACATCCTGGAGGCACAGGGACTTAACACCACTTATACCCTCATAAATAGACAAGGCTTTGAGCAGATAAAGAGGGGAGGGGGCTGTGGATGGAGGCAGACTTTATTTCCCAGGGGATCCCCCCTCCCATCCCCAGCCCCAACATTTGTTTGAAGAAGAATACATCACTGCTGGCAGTGCAGGTTGTCTCTGAGAGTCTGTCCCCCTCCCACTCCACACCCCACCCAGCCTCCACAGTCCTTTCCTAGGACAAGACACTACTGACACCTGGCTCTGAGTCTGACTGAGAGGCCACAGGATGAATGACCTCCACGTTCATAAGCTGTGCTGCTGATGTGTGTCTTTGTTTGCGACGAAGAAGAATCAGGACCGTGTGGGAAAAATGATTTAAATGTTCTCCATTCAATATCCAGAGCGTTAATATACCAGCGAACAACTTTGTGCTATGTAAAGATGTAGAGGAGTAATGTCCTGAGCAACGCCGTAAGCATAGCACCCACCCTCCGGCACACCTGAGACTAATTTTCTTCCACAAATGAATCCCAGCAGATGAGAAATGCTGCAAAAAACAACATTAATCTTGTCCTTTTCATTCCAAGTGGATGCTTTTCAGACTAAAGTTTTATAACAAAAAACAAACTTTCAATATTAGCTTTGCTATGCTAGACTGCTTTTACACGTTCCTTGTGACAGTGGGTCAGCATCTACAGTATGTGAGTTTTTGTAGTTTTTAAGCCTCATTTTTTGACAGAACTGGTCAGATTAGTGAACATGAAGGCTTTAGAAAGATTCTTTAAAATGAGTTTGATTTGATGGATAATACCACGAGTAAGACATCATTTATGTGATTGTTTTAACTTTTTTGTTGTTGTTAATGTTTGAATTGCTTATACAGAAAGTTTTTGCGAAGCAGCATGCTGCAGCGTAAAATGAACTCATGTAGTTTAAGTCTGCCTTGCTTTCTGTTGTATGTCATCAAGTCACTCTTTACATCTTTCACCCTGCAGTACAGTACAGAGTGGGGAAATAACACAGCTTTCTTTAAGCCATAGAGCCGTTGGGGGGATTAGAAATGTATATTTTTCCAATGTGGCGTTCATCACTGGCAAAAAAAAAAACAAAAAAAAAACTTCACCAATATTCCCATCCCAGCCAAAAACACTGATCTCTCCACACATATACATAGTGGACATAAAGACACACAATCACAACACAGAGGTTCAAAACGCTATGGTAAGCTGTTTTAACATGTAATAGTTAGACGGGGTGTTTATTAGAGGTATCTGCAACCTCACTGCCAAGTCAAAACTCTAATTCAAGATATCCTTAATTGTACTTTGACTAGGAAAAACTTTTTACATTTTGACTAGTACGATTCAAACTAATCTTGCCATTCAGGTGTATGGGGTTTGTTATTACGGATATCCATAATTCATTTGAGGATATCTGCAATGTGAATTATGACTAGTCGTAATACCAGTTTCAGACAATTTAAATCTGACTAGACATAATTCCAGTTCAAGATATCTTTAGGTTTCCTCAGTTGTAGATATCTACAATGTCATTTTTAAATGACGTTGTAGATATCTCAGTTTATATATAGTCAGAATGTAGTTACCGATATCGAGAATTAGAGTTTTGAAGAGGCAAAATGACATTGCAGATGTCAGTAATCCCGTCAGAGGGGGTCGGGATGGGACAGGAGGCAGAAACTATTCAAACACACTGTGGTGCTGCACTTTAGCCGTATGGATTTTTAAAGTGTGTCTGGTGACAATAAATCTACAATAGACTGTAAATTTCTATCACAACTCTCTAGCGATCAAATCTCTCGTTTGCCACAAATTCCTTGACGATCAGCTCTCCTGTTTCATGGTATTTTCTAACTATCTGATCCACAACGGCCCCTGACCTCTCGTCTCACAGCAGATAGAGGCCACAAGTTTGAACCTGTGAATACATTTCCAACTTTACCGAACTATCCAAGCTAACACTGTTCAGTTTCTTGTTGGGCCGATATCCAATGGGAAGCCTCGCATGAGCATCGTTACATCATCACGCACAACAATTCTGATAACATTTGAGATATCCGTAATCGTTATTTAGGATAGTCAGAGCTGAATTACAGATATCTCTGACTGTCGTTTTGACAAGTCAGAAGAGTCAAGTTTAGCTATTAAATGTCAAAATGGCTTGGCATAAAAGCTGGTGTCTAGGTTTTTTACAAGCAGCCCCCACATGTCGAGGCTTTTAACAAACACAAAGCACTAATTTGATGACCTGATAACAAATCAGGTGCCAAAAGAATAAAGACAAACTTTCAGCAGTGCTCAGTGTCAGTGAGCAGCACTGACTTTCATGATGAAAAACAAAGCAGATGATAAAATAAGGTTGTCCTGGCTCCCAGCAGCACGTTCTGTCTTCCTGCTCTGGGCCTCATAAACCACTGCTGCGACTGAAACACCCACACTCCTATTAGAGCTCTCTCACTTTTATTGTTTGTGTCATTTAGAGCTGAAACTCCTGCTGTTGGCGTTTGATGCTGTGAACTGCACAGAAAATGTGCTTGTTAAAGGTATCCTTTGCATTTTAGCCACAGTTCACATAAAAAGGTATTGCTGTGCAATGTGAATGATGCTGCAGCTACTGGTGTGAAAACCCAATGCAGGAAGTCCAGTTTGAGTAATAATAGCAAGCCAGCCCGCAGGAAGAGCTGCGATCGTTGATGTCAATTTTCGGAGGTACTACAACTTTTGTGTTGTCACGTGATGCCATTGGGCCCAAAAAGACTTTTTTTCCCCATAGACTTACATTGGGAAAAAGACATCTTTAACTCAGCAAAAATATTTTTTATGTAATACAGCTACCCAGTATGAACACTTGAATATCTTTTATTTAAATCATTAGGTCCTAAAAGTTGTAAAATGCACAAATAGCTAAATGAGTTGATGCATCCAATTCTTTTAATACATCTATGAAAAATAGATTCATGAGTTTAAGGCTCATCACATCACAAAACCTACGGACAAGATTTAACATTGACACCCACATCAACTGGATTTATTCAAGCTCCTCACCAAAGACTTAATTTTATGAGATTACATTTGAAAACATCATAACGTTAGAGGTTCAGTCGCAGTGTCATTCTTTTGAGCGTTTTATTTTTCTCTCTCCTCCATGGCTCCAGTCCCAAACAAACTGACACATGATACAGCATACGAATGCGTTATTGTGCCAGAAAGCAGCAATAAGAGGAATCAATAATCACAGAGGCAAGAGATACCATGGAGTCAGACAACTATGAAGTGGTTCTCAATAGTTGATAGATTTTGAGAGTAAAGTCATGTTGTAATTTGATACGTTATAATAAGAGTTAATGAGTCATATCTTTCCAAAAAGAAAAGTCATTTCCTCCTCTACAAAACAGCCGATTTCCCCCAAGTCCGTGTGGTTCTTTCTTGTACAATATTTTCAAGGTCCTGATACTTATGATAATGTGTTGCTGATGTGCCAGAACATTAAGTATTTTGTAATTTGTGAAACCTAAATGAAAATATAACTTCACAAGATGCTCCATGTTCCTCATTTCCACATAAGCTGCACGCTGCTCTGTTTCCCCTCTAAAATAATACATAAAATTACAACTTTATATTAGGACTTTATGCTCAAAATATTACTTCTCACAAAACATATGATTTTATTCTTGTAATATTATAACTTCAGTATCTTTATTTTCCTCATGTGGCCCTAATACTGCGTCGTACCTTCCTGCCAACGTGGCGGATGGCCTGACGATTTTTCACGCCACTGGCAACAATTTACCTGCATTTGCACAGTGGCGGGTGATAATTTCAGACCCTGCATATGAGTGAATGTAAGAATTAAATCACGTATGAGATTTCAAAAAGCAGGATAGACCGTATTCCCATAAATAGAGGTGCTTTTCTCATGTGCCCAGCAGGCCTGCTCTGAAAAGGTCACTGCTGGTATTTGAACTCACCAGATCAGATGACCTCTGTAAATTGCTTAGGGACTCTAACTGCATAAATGGGGAATGGTTTCTATATTTCAAAGGGCCTAATGCTCCACTGTAGTAGACGCTGCAGTGAACTGGGGAAATAAAGGGGCGATAAAGGGAAACAAACCCTTTAGCACAGGTCTGGGCCAGCCACACATGTTTAGACAAACACATCAGTTATCACAACGGGAACTCCTGCTGAGATTACATGAAAACCTGCAGACGCACACTATTGCCACAAAAATAGTGTAGAAAATGTGCTGCCTCACCATTTCCAACCTCTGAGATGAGATCATTATACTGAGGCCCAGTAATAAATGAGGACAGGGTGGGGGTGAGGGTGTTGTGTGGGAACTTGTGTTTGTGTGTGTTATTTTATGAGCTCTTTGTTAAAAGCCTGGCGTAGCACCAATGCTACGCTAGACATGTTTCCACAAAACATCAAATAACTTTGGAACCGTTTATGATGGAAAACGTGGAGTTTCGCCCAAATTCAGACAGAATATTTAATTGTTGATTTCATTCTAATGTTTTAGCTGATTTGATACAAGGTCTGATAGTGTGTATCAGTGACACGAGCTTGTTTGGTTTGTTTTGTGGATTCATGCAGGTAACACAGAGATCTTATATTAACAGTCTGTTCATTATTCTGTGTGACTTTGGATGCTTGCTCGGTTTAGCTCACCCTATACGTACCTGGTCAGGTGGCAGCGCTACGGTCATATTTTTTTACAGTCACTTTTTTTTTTTTAAACTTGGGGCACAATATTAAGTTATATATCAGTGTGGCTAGTCAACTTAGTCAGGAAATGACTCAAATTAATTGAGAAATGGAAATGGCAAAAATACACTGGAAGGCGGGGGGGGGGGGGGCTTTAAACCAGCCACAAATGTCAGCTATGCAGCTAAGAAGCCACATTACAACAGCTGTTCATAGATGAAATTTTCGAGGGTTTTGGAAGAGTATGGGTGAAAATGCAAGAATGGTATAGTATCCCTCAGAGGAAGCAAATGTGCTCTTGATATGTCCCTGAAACTACGATGACTGCTATGGTCCATAGCCACTGTCACAGGCTCAAACACGAAACATTGACAGGTGAAGTATAATTGAACTGTGGCCCTTTTCATAGAAAATTTCTTCAACTCAATAAGGCATCTCTGTGTCCAGAAAGTGAGTTTTGTGTGCGATGACATCATCTTCAGAAATGTTGCAAATGAGGTATAATATCGCTGCATGTCTTCATCACTTGCTCTGTGGTAAACATACTATTTTCATCCTGTCTGTAAAGTGTCCGCCGATACACAAATGGTTGTTGACAATCGCTGGTGAGCGCCGCGCTCCAGATTGTCAAATGTGATGCAGCGCTGAAAAACAAAGATGTCATTGTTTTCTAAGTATATTTGAATAGTTTGGAATTATCTCCATAAAGCTACTTTGGATTTTGGTGGCACCAAATGGCAGGAAGTGGGAACTGTTCATATCAGAAACTCTGTCAGGTGACATCAGTCAACCGCGGACAGCATGATCGTGTTTGCCAAACCAACAGATATCAGAGTGAAAGAGAGAAAAAAACGCTTCATAAAGACACTATGTAATTCTTCATCCAGCACTTAGAGAAAAAACTATTGAGATGTGTTTCAAATATAGAATAGAAAATGTCAACTTCATATCAGCTACAGTAACTATATGCATATAACCTTGAGACCTCAAAGATAGGAAGGATTTCAAAACCTGTTTCCTGCATTCTGGTTACTTTATGGAATGAAAATAACAAAATAATAAGTACATTGTAACAACATTTTAAGTTAAATAGACCTACTTTTAATTTTACTCTTAATTCTCAGAAAAGAAAAATGAATAATTCACCTCATAAACTAAGACTATTCATTCGTGTTCACTCATCAATTTCTTGCCCTTAGTTTTTGCCATTTCCCCCTCACAAAGACGACAGCGGCACCACTGAAACCCATTATTTCCAACGGCTCGTGCCCAACTTTAGGTGCTGCATGCTGTTGTGTCTTCGCGAGCAGTTTTCTTCCACCAGGAAAACACATTTGATGTATCTGTATTGTTGTCCGGATGGAAACAGTAGGGCTTATACACACTGTACAAAGCCAGAAACCGGTTGAAATAACTAAAAGGATAAGAAGGTGTGAACATTTTTCATAAATTGGGATATATATGGGAGAATTCCCGGGTGGAAACCGGGAAGGGACGTTGAAAAACGGGAGTCTCCCGGGAAAATCCGGAGGTTTGGGCTCTAGTTCTTTAATGCAGAACTGGAACTCTCTCTTTATAAATCCCCAAGCTTGTTCCATGAGGTGATTCAAGAACGAACTGCGGTAGATATTGAAAAAAAAGAAAATGCAGAGAGAATAAAATGCCAAATCAGATTTTCTAAACCTATTTTTGTTGCTGTGGTCAGGAAGAAAGTGAAATATAGCAGAGGTGGACAACACTAACACTGGATGGATATATTGACAGACAAGATTTTGTCCGATGTCATCACAGCTTGCTAACTCCACCTCCCAGTCCTCACTCCAAGCCTCGGTCAGGGTCTCAATCACATAAACAGAGGGAGGGAAATAATTCTGGATTCGACTGTTAGTGCATTTTACAACTTTTAGGAGCTAATGATTTAAATAAGGGCTATTCAAGGGTTCATACTGGGAAGTTGATTCAGCCCAAAAAAAATATCCGCTGAGTTACAGACGTCTCTTTCTCAGTGTAAGTGGAAAATGTCTTTTTGGACTCAGTGGCATCAAACAACAGACACAGAAGTTGTTGTAGCACCGTTTGGCTACTATGAAAATTGGTGTTAATAACCGCCGCTCTTCCTGGGGGCTTGGGCAGAACCGAGCTTAACAGACATGTGCTTGTCCTCATTATTAAAATACAGGCAAAATATTTATGCAAATGATCCACAGCAGTGTAATTAGGCAGGGAATATCAATGAAGTAATTACTGCCACATGCTGGTGGTGGAGACGATCTCTGACAACACACACTTCCTCTTTCTCCTGGGAGAATCAGAGGCAAAAGAAAGCAAAGAGAAAAGAAGCAGGAATGGAAACAACAGAGAGCGAGAGACAGAGAATCACAAACATACATTGTGTGTGAATGGCTGATGTCTCCTTTGAGAGCAGGAAGCTAATAATGTGGACAGCTTGGAGCAGGCAGGTTTTGGATGAGCCCTTGAGGTCTTGAGTAGTCTCAGCCTGCTAAATGCCAGCCAGATTCCCAGGGGAGGCCAGCAGCGCTGATATAACGATTAAACGGGAGAAAAAGGGAAGCAGAGGGAGGGGAGAGAGAGAGAGACAGACTGGCAAACATGTTTCTGTCAGAGAAGAAAGCTGCTGTCCTCAATCTGACCTGATGCAGCTTTAGAGAGCAAGAAAAAAGGAGTTCAGTCATAATATAATCATATTCTGACAGAGCAAGAAACATGAGACGGGTGGGAAACAAACCTCCAGGTTAGTCAAACTTATTTGGATGAGAAAATGAAAGTGAAATCTATCCAATCTGTCAGTAAACACCCATCACAGTGTTGAACTTCCTTCAACTTTGACCTGAGGCCTGTACTATGAAGCAGGATTTGGGGTTAGTGAGGTAACGTCAGGGTTTTCAGTCCTACGACGATGGCTCCCGCCATGGTAACTTATGCTGAACACCTCACCTGCTCCGGAGCTGGTTATGTTCCAGATGAGAGATCAGCTCGCATAAAAGCATCACCTACTGACCAATCAGAGCTCGGTGCGTGGATCGTATCATAATGTTACACAAATACTAAGAAGTTACGGTCATAATCCAGGCTAAAAACAATAGTTTAAACTGGAAAATGCAGGGAGGACAGCAGGCTGTATGCTGTGGGTGCTTACCACTTTGAATTATCTTTTTATATTTATTTTTATTTTATTTTTATTTATTCGCTCCCAAGTCCGTTTCACACCTCCAGAGTCGGGGATGGAGCTGACAGAAGGTTGAAATAGTCACACATGCAACACAATTACCAAACAGCATAATGAAGTGTAATCTATTCATACATTCTTTTCTTAAAGCTATTCATATATATCACTGCCCCATCTAGATGATTATATCCGACTTTTGAGTATTCTGTTAAATTAGTAAATCTGTTAATTTGTGTATTTACACACTGCGAGAGAAAGAGAGAATGGCGGCGACAGCAGTGAGTAACATTAGCGACTCTGGCCCAAGCAGGAAAAGAGGCAGCAGACGATGACTGTCCTCATCATACAAGAAAACAGCATCAGTCAAACGCTTGAAGAAATGGCAGCCGTTCAGATAGAGAACAGCACTGCGTGCAACAATGCACCCCCCATTTATTTGAATGGGCTCACTGTTTTGGCTCAGCAGAGGTGCCAGCAAAAAAGTGAACGTGGCAAAGTCATCTGCAATGTGACATCATCCGGCAAGACAACCGGCCAATCAAATATATGTGCAAGATGACTTAGGAATGTGAATGCTGTGTCTCTACTGCCACCTGGAGATTGTGACAAATTTATCTCAGCTGTGCAGCTGAAAAAGATCCAAACTTGTGAATCTATCACTCAAACTGGCCTTCCTGCATAGTGTTTCATCATCTCGACCTGAAACCAACACATTCTCACTCCCACCTCCTCAAATACCGTCACTTTATCACTGCCCCTCGGCATCGGAGACTGACGCACGGGGTACCCCTCTTGAGTTTCTTTTGGACCGGGGATGGAGTGTCAGTGTGTGCTTGTTATATGCCCAGAGTCTTTTCAAAATAAACATCTATTTTTCACAGGAAGTTAGGTTTAGGTAACAAAGGCCTATGGGACTCATGGGACTGACAATACTATCGAGTCACGTGACAAAATAAGTAAACATTCCCCCTAAATTGATGACGTCGTGATGGAGTCTAATTGCCAAAGACTACAACCAAACTGTATTACTACGACTAAACTGTATTGTGCACCATGTAAATACATGTATTTGATCACTCCTAAAAATTAAGTCTCTCCTGATTGAAGTGAAGTTGCCCAAAGTTTATACAGTATGTAATTGCTTGAAATATGCTTGAGAGCAGTCAGTGTAATGAAAGAAGTGGGCTGTAATTACAAAAAAATACTATTTGCTGTTATGGGAAGTGAACCTAAAGCTGTGGATACGCTGTACAATTTTAGAAGTGTTGTTATGTACCTCTGTGGTACAAGTAGATCATTTGTGCTGTAAAGCCAAAGTTCACGATTTATACATCGGCTCCACGGATGTATAAAGAGAACTGGATACAGCGGTGGAGGCAGAAACCCGCTCAATCCTATCAAATTTGCTCAGTGTCACATGGAGTCAATGGGTCGACTTCCAGGTCTTTTGGGTCCTCTGGGACTTCTGGGTCTTACTGGGCCTTACTGCACATGTCCCATATGTGCAGTAGCATCTACTCGATCACATGACTCAGCCACGGGGACCAAACATCACGGTTTGCGCTGTCATCATGGTCTGGGTCTCCATAGACATCAACAGAGGAAGGACATAACTCTGGATTTGGCTATTAGTGCACCTTTTAGGACCTAATGAAATAAAATAAGGGCTATTGGAGTGTTCATACTGGGGAGTTGATTCACCTCAAAAAAAAATATCCATGGAAGTCTATGAGAAAAAGTCTTTTTGGGCCCAATAGCATCACGTGACGGACACAGAAGCTGTAGTACCACCGTTGGCCACTACGACTATGGCCACTACGATCAACAACCGGCGCTCTTCCTCAGGGCTTGGTAGGCTCCTGCGGGTCTTTCTAGCTGTTGACAGTTGTCAGTAAAGATTGGTTTGAAAGCTCTGAGGCAGGTAAATGTGTTTGCTAGCAGAGGTCTGTATGGGTCATCAGCTCGTGGCTCTGCTTCAACTGTGTGGGGGCCTGTGGTGGGCTGACTAATATTTCCGACATGTCAGAAATTCATCCGACTGTCCGACGGCCGGTCGGGTGGAGTTAATTGGTCCTCGTCCCCCCCAACGAAACTGAAATTTGGTCAGACTCTTAATGAGTCGTGTGGCTCAAAACTGGGGACAGAAACGGGCTAAAATCGGACAGGGGATGCCCAACTTTAAGCAATAAACCAATAAGCAGTCTGGCCAAGTCTTAGGACAAAGACATGACATAGTGGGGGATATATAAAACACACACTGATGTTTGTCACAAATGAACTATTGTTGTGAGGGATAGTGAGGATCTGGTTCTTATTTTCTCTCTGGCTTGTCACTGCTAATAAAAATAATTAATTCAATAAACTCCTCAGACATGCCGTCCCACCCTAGGATGCTCCATGAATCCAACTGTTATGGCCCACATGACAAAATAGCCCATGCTCCCCATTTCCACCTCCACTTCCACCTCCACGTCCATCTCCACCCCCTGGTGGCTCGGCAGTTTGGCTCACTCTTTGATTTGCAGGCCTGTTATGAATCTAATGCAAAAGCGCTTTCATGTCGGGGACACATTTAGAGCCGCAGCCCTCCATACTCAGACATGTAGAGGTGGTGTCGGGGTGGAAAAGTGAATGTTCACGGATAAAACCATGAGTGGTAAAAATGTGGTATGTCTGCTAGAGAGTTGAACCCACAGACCAGCCACTATACATTGGCTATTGACTTTCACTCAGGCCTAACAACGCAAAGGCCGGGGGAGTTTCACAATCGTAAAAACAGCTGCATGATGTCAGATTGTTCCTGTGGTTGAAATTTCCCCTCATTATGTCATGTCACAAACATATTTTTGTTAAACTAAGAAATGTTCACCAATCCAAAATAAAAGCTGCTCTTGTCACCTTTCAAAGATTTAAAACAATAATATGGACTAAAGAAAGAATAATTTAATATCGACATTATTATATTAAACCGTGACAACTAAACAGCAGTCCTAGTTGCTCCACACAGTCAGCAGCTTTTACTGGGACTATTTTCTTGGTACAAAGTAGCATGAATAAAAACTGCTCATTTTGGTCTGTAAAAAATAAGTAAAAAATAACTCAATTTCCCTTTGGTGATCAACATTGATAATATTTTAACATATTTCTGATTCTGATATTTGAGGGGGAAGTTTGTCCCAAAGTGGCTGCTGTATTGCTACCCTCCACCTTAAAGTAGGGAGCTTCATTGTCGACAACCAGAGTTCACTCCACCACGAGTGGGAGGGTCTAGGGACCGGACTGGAATTGGGCCTCAGACTCTCTTTTAGTTAACCGAAAGTGACCGCATAAGTCAGACATGCTCACAAAAAACATAATGAAGTATGCTCATATAATGAAGTAATTGTTGATCAATTTTGAAGTAAATATTTTGGTAATTTGGGAGTAATTCCAAAGTCATTTCAGATAGGTTATTTGCTCATTATCACCTAATTACCATGAAATTGTAAGTATTCATGCAAGTATTCAAGTATACATGCAAGTGTTACTGCAGATACTAGCTCTGATCACAAACCATCTCGAAATCTCAGAGAAACTTTGCAACCAAAAACATAAAAGAAGTCCTCTGAAGCTACACATGATCACACACCTCACTTTTTACTTAGCACCGTTGCTGGACCCGGGATTAGTTATGTTGTGGTATTAAGCCATGATTGATAGGGTGGCGTAAACGTTCAGATGCAGATTCATCATCATAATCTCACAGCGACAAGCATTCATCAGAGACTGCCTGCGGCCCCATGATGATTTGTGGCACTCTCAACTTTTAGAGTCCGTCCCAGTGTGGTAGAGGAATGCCAAGCTGTTCTGAGGTCAGTGGGAAGACGCACAGATCACTGCCTAAATAACATCTAACCCTGTGTGATAAAACAACAGGAAGGTGACTACGCAGAGGGAGAGCGTTATCAAGTGTATTTTGTGCAGTAGCAATGAAATGTGCTCTGTGCAGCTTCTTATCTAATGATCAACATATGAGACACAAGATTTCATTAATTTTTGTATTCATATCCAAATCCATGAGCTCATCTGTCCAATACTGAGTCTGACTTGATCCTGACTTGCTCTGATGGCGCCACAGTTACAACTCTGTAAGTCCCAGGGCATTGTGGGAAACACCTGGCTCTTGCCTGGTCAAAGAGCTGATATGATGAAATAATAAAGGATAGAATCCAGTGCCAGATACATGCACATTTCCATGTATATTTACGAACTAATATGAATAAACGTGGTCTGCAAACTACAAGTAGTCTTGTGATCGGATCTAACAGGATGTCGCTTTATCTGTGACTTCCTGTACACTCTGAAGATTGACTCAGCTCCTCCATTATTTCAATAGGAATTGGGATGATTGTATATTTTCCTCAGCTGTATCCTGATGCTCTATGAGCTATGAACTCCCTCCACAGCTCCCCGTACGCCACGTCCACCGACTGTTTCATGTTGCCTCTGTTTGAAGTCAAGGTGGGGTCAGAGGACCGGTGGCATAAATCACTGTAGTTAGACGACGCTGGAGACTGTGTGAGGAGGACAACCTGCGGCTGCCGAGGCAAGAGTCTGGAGAGACGATGAAACCCAATCTGCAAAGTTTTCACGAGGGCTTGTTTTTCTAGCGCTGAGCACGGCCGTTGATCAGCTGTGGTATCCAAACAGAACAGGGCTTTAAGGAGCTCCTGCTGGTTCCTGTGTTGTTTCTTTGGGTTGACTTTGTACACCCCCACCTCCTCTTTTCTTTGCCCCCTGCTCCCAGGGGGACAGAGTGTATTTAGACTCCTGGACAGCCTGCTGGGTCTGGGTCCAGGATTTACTCCTGGATCCTCACCTGAAGGGGTCTCTGCTTTGATTAATGCTGAACACACCAGGTCCTCTGGTTTCTAATAAAATAAAGCTGCCTGGTTTTACAATGACATATCCCACATACCTCCTTGTTAAAAAAAATAATGGAGGGCTTACACAGACAAAAAAAAAGGCAAAAGCAAAGACCTCATTGAAAAGAGGAGAAAGCATAAGGAGAGTTTGTGTGGAAGATGAGGATTTAGTTGATTTTTGCACCTCAATGCTCAACAAATTGCATTTGGACTGAAAAACAACCACTAAAGCAGTTGTTTTCACACTTGGTCCCTTTCAGCCCACCAAACAAAGTCAAAAAATTAGTCAGCACATTACTCAGACCCGTCGTTTCAAGTCTGCACTGCAGTTCACTTAACCTATATGTTGTGAACACAAAGTGCTCTGACTTCGCTTTAGGAATGTCACTAGAGTTGATACTTTGGTACCAAGTCTATGCAAAAATTCTGAGGACGTGATGGTACTCGTTTTTCTACAGTACCGCAGGCACCGTATGTACCGTTAAAGCTCAAGACTAATGGCATCCTGAGGACAAAACAACGTGTCTGGATTTCAGCAAGAAACTTGATAAAAACAACTGTTTCAAGATGTTTTTACAATATAAAATAGAGACACTATGCATGTAGATTGTACAACCACCGCTTGAGGATAGAGAAACGTGCCTTTCTGTCAGTCCTGCTCCCAAATGCTGGCTATGATTGTAATAACTGATGACAAAACACATTAATGATTGCACTGATTTCACAGGACATCCTAAAACGGCGATTTGATGAAAGCGCTGCATTTTCCATATCCACCACTCAGATGTTTCTGGGCTTAATGAATTTATTTCATTAGGACTATGTGGGTCTGAGCTGCAGTGGAACTAGAGTGTGAACAGAAAGAGGACTGAGGCCCCTTTAAACACAGAAAGAATCCAGTCCCTTTGCTGTTGGTCCACTTTTGGTCCGCTTAAAGAGGACCAAGTGTGGTTCATTTAAAAAGGACTATATGTGAAAACACCCTTAAATCACATTTCTGGTTGTATCATCAACAAATGTTCAGACCCAAACCAATAATGAACATTTCTACAAACCATTATTGTGTTTCAGGCTGATTCTCCCTTCTCCATTGTTGTTAATACAGTAAGTGTCCATATGCTTTATAGGGAGTAACTGTGTTTGTACGCGCTTTGAGACTACTGATAATATGTGTGTGTTCTTTCTTCTTCTTAGGCTGTAAAAACATGTTCATAACAAGCTACAGAGTGGCAGAGTTAACCTCCTCTAAGACTGAGTCTGTGAGGACTGAAGAGCTTTGATTAAACCCTTGGTCACTCTTTTTTATTGCTGTTACATCAATATTTTTCCTCCCTGAATGGCTACGGAAGTTGAGGGGAACGGTATAAAACATGTAGCCTGTGAGAAATCCTCCCCTCACTAAACTCTCAACCTGGACCTGAGCTGCACTTGATTAAAAACAACATTTAATAAGACGATGCCCCAACAGTCCTTGTCCAGAAAGGCTACGTCAGCACAACAAAGACTGCAGCACACACACAGGGATGAAGCATGCATAAATATAAAGGTACAGTAACACTTTATAATAGTTGTAAGCAGCTATAAAGATATTTTAAAGCATCAGTGGGGAGAAATGGAGCCAATATGATTTTTTAAAAACTTGTTTTAACAGTAGTTCATGAGACAGGTAATCTGAAAAAAATCATGTGCCTCTCTATCCGCCGGTGCTCTTAATGGCATCTGCAAGATTTCACAGACTGGAGGAAAACAACCAATCAGAGCCAAGTCAATCACTCACAAACTCCAAACGATCAAACTAGGCAGTGCTGATCAAATATGAATCAATATTCTGTTACTGTAATGCTTATTTCTCTCCTCAAATGTTTTCAGAAACATCTTTTAGTTACTGTTTAGCTGCAAAATGAGAAAGTTTGTGACCCGGAAGCCGTGTTCAGATCAGCTGAGGAAATATCAGGCTCCGCCCACCAGCCATTTTACATTTGTAGCACAACTGTTTGCCTTGTTTGACTGTTAAATTGTATTTTACTTAATCTCATTTATTTATTTATGACCTAACTTTGATTTTTGTGTTTCTTGGCTGTAAGAACAAAGTTCTTCTGCAGGCTCCAGGGTTTAATCGTTAACCTGGTACACATTTAATTTACATCTTCTTAGACATTTAAAAGCTGCAGTGGGTAGAATTGGAGCAAACATGATTTTGAAAAAAGTTATTTTTCTACAATTTTATTTAAAATTTATGAAACTTATTTTGAAATCTTCATCATCAGATAAGGGTTAAAAATGTTGACATGTGGCCTGTGTTGTGAAATTCAGTTTCTGCCTTAAGTGAAAGGCGGGATGTCTCTGCTGTGCAATGTTTATGGGAGATGCATGTTGCCCATTGTAGTCCGCAGACCTCCAGCATGCAGCTATGACACATAGCAGTGAGCGTTTAAAGCTCCAGCACTGGACAAAAGCTCTTAAAGAAAAGCAGACAGGCTCACAGAGATACCCAGCAGAGAGATGATGTGACAGTCCGACGGCCCGCTGTCAGCACGTTGCCCATGGCTGTCTGGAAAAAAACCCTCAGTATAACAGGCAAGACCACCCAGCTGCAAGGTACCCCCCCCCCCCCCCCCCAACAATACTGCTCGCATCAACACACTATCAGCCACATCAAATACATCGCAGTGAGCAACACACCTCTTCCTCACACATTATTACTCTTCTTCTGCAACTTTTTGACATATTCCTGAAAAGAAATGTGACCCTTTCAGTGCACACATCTGTAGCTGGGTGCTATGATTTTTCTTATTGTTAACTGTTATGAGGGGCTGCACGATGGTGCAGTGGTTAGCAATCTTGCCTCACAGCGGGTCGGAGGTTCGACTCCGGCTTGGGACTCTTCTGTGTGGAGTTTGCATGTTCTCCCCCGTGTAAGCGTGGGTTTTCTCCGGGTACTCCGGCTTCCTCCCACCATCCAAAGACATGCTGTTTAGGTTAATTGATGACTCTAAATTGCCCGTAGGTGTGGATGTGAGCGTGAATGGTTGTCTGTCTATATGTTGTCTGTCTCTATGTGTCCTGCGATGGACTGGCGACCTGTCCAGGGTGTACCCCGCCTTCGCCCAATGCTAGCTGGGATTGGCTACAGCCCCCCCGCGACCCCTAACGGGATAAGCGGTTGACGATGGATGGATGGATAATTGTTATGAATTATTAAGTTGTGATGTACAGTTTACTGTATACGTGTTTTAACCCTCTAAGACCCACAATAGACCCGTTTTTGTCTTTTTTTAGGGGGGTGCAGGGGGGCTTTAAGGGGAGATAGGAGGTCAACAGTAGACCTCACATAGAAGTGGTGTCCATCATGTGAAAGCTGATGAAAAATTAATTTGAGAAGCTGCTCACTGTGTCAAGTTGTTCCAGTCATAAATCAGAAATAAATCCTATGCTCTATTATGTCTCATAAATTGTTGCACCAATTTTGGGGTTGATACCATTTGTTACACAGATTTGGTGCTAAATTAAGCATTTGTTACCATTGTATTGATAGAAATGATCAATAATCCCTCCAAAATACCACATTAAGTTATCAAGACCTTGAGGAACATCATAGAAAAAGCCATGCTGTGATTTGGTATCAAAAACCTCTGACATTTTGAGATATCTTCACAAATTGCACTTTTCAGCAATTGAATGGCGAGCACTTCCCTTTTGGAAATTGCTCAGAAACCCCCTTATTGTCAACATACTTAGGAAAGCCATCCATCGTATGAATGCTCCAGGCCTCTAGTTTATGGTTGTAAAGTTTCATGAGGCTGTGATTATCCTCGAGGTCCCCACAGGTCATTTTATACAGTAAAGTCAAATTTAAAATATTCAGCACACTGACCAACAGCACACAACCTCATGTACTGCATTATTAGTTATATTAAAGTCTGATTGTTATATTCACTAATAATGACTTTATAACCAAGCCTGCACATTAAGGTCACTGAAATCTGCATCGGTGTGTGATTATTAATGCAAGCTATGGTGAGTTGCTGTAAATGGGACACTGCCTAATGTGGGACACCTAAGCTCCAATGGGTGTAAGTCAATAACAATTCATATTTAATGTTTTTCTAAAATGCCTAAATGTTTCATTCTAGTCTTTATTTATTGAATATTAATTCTAGCCTTATTGTTTGTTTGATGTGGTTTGTTTCTCCATGTGTCATCCATACATAAGCCCAGTTTTTGTAACAGCAATAACATTGTAAGTGGTAGATTTACTGAACATAGCATTACACAATTAGCCTTGAGTGTTTCCTACGTTAATTAAGGTGATTTTTAAGCCTTTTAACAGACTTTTCAGTGTCCCACATTTCAGACATTGACTGTCCCACATTAGAAAATCAAGATTTGAGAAAACGTGGTATTAGAGTGCTGATCTACCATTTTTTTTGAGTGTCATATACACTTACAAGATTACACCACTATTATACGCTACGCTCCTGTCTCAGGCACACTGAGTCACTGAGTTAGTCCTCTAATAACCCTGCACATGTTAAATATAATATATAATTATATAATTATATAATTACACACACACATATATATACATACACACACACACACATATATATATATATATATGTGTGTGTGTGTGTGTGTGTGTGTGTGTGTGTGTGTGTGTGTGTGGCTATGCAGCTATCTGTCTATAGCTGCATTTTCTTGTTGTGGTTTGGTTAGGACACATCCTGGTGGTACTGGGTTTTGATTTAATGTACTAGCTTCATATCACAATATATTCCAGAAATCTGAAATAAAAAAAAATACCACAATAGGCTAATTCACCTTACATGATTAGATCACGTAGAACTGTCTTTTAACACGTCATTAAAATGTAGATATTTAAATTAAAAATAAACAATTAAATAAATTATACTACAGAGAAACAACATGGCTGCCTTTGTTTTTCTGGAGTCATTAAATGGATTTGTGAACTGCTTTACGCTATTTGCGTAAACAACAATATAGCCTACAATAAATAATGCCAGTTTTTTTTTTCGTCTTCCTTATTTGAGGCTATACAGTGGGAGAAAGCTTGGGGTGTGACGAATACTATATCAATAACAAACTTCAAGATATTACATAGACTTTGCCTGGTAAAGCTTCTGTTAAAAGATTCAAGCTGGATATTTATTACAAGTGTGATTTCTGTGGACTTGAAAAAAAGAGTATTTCCCATCTATTCTTTCACTGTATCCATATAATAATGCTCTTAGTGGATGTAGCCAACTTTCTACAAAAGAAACTTAAGATGAATATTGAAATAAACATGTTTGATGTAATAATATGTATTAGTCAAGATAAGATTGGAAAGAACATGCTGTATATAATACAATTTCTTTATTAATGAGTATAGCACCAGCATATTGAAAACAAAACAGTCTTTAAGATTTAAATTATTAAATGATAATATGATGTCTAACATTAACTCTGGCATTATTACGTGTATAATGTGTATGTAATTATTTTTTCTTTTCTTTATGTGTGTGTGTGTGTGTGTGTGTGTGTAATTCTTTGATTAATTTAGTTTAGTGTGTTTTAAATTCTAAAATTATTTCATTTTATTTATTAATCCATCGATTTATCAATATATTTATTTATTTAGTAATTTATTTAGTAATAATTAATTAATTTATCTCTTTATCTCTTTATTTATTTTTATTTATTTATTTGTTTGTTTGTTTGTTTGTTTGTGATTTTCTTTGCACAGCAGCAGGCCTGTCTTGAAGTCCGGAGGAGAATAAAACAGTTTTGCATTAGGTGATTAGGTGAAAGCATTATAAAAGCATAATAATAATAATAATAATAATAATAATAATAATAATAATAATAATAGAAGAAGAAGAAGAAGAAGAAGAAGAAGAAGAAGAAGAAGACTGCCAAATTCATTTAGTATGGTTTTTAATCCTGAAATTGTTATTTTATTTATGTATTTATTTATGATTTCCTTTGCACAGCAGCAGGTCAGTCCTGAATACTGTGGGTCGCAGGCCTTCGTGCTTTTGAATAGCTCTACATTTTCCAAATAGCAGCCTTTCACGCGGCGAGTTTCGCTTTTGTCTTAAACACAAGCCTACTTTAAATTTCCTTCCACGACCCAAAAACACATCCCGCGTGTCGGGCCCCGCTGAGCCCCGACACGAGCAGAAGAAAGAGGAGCGCGTCTTACTGCTGGTAGTCGGCCTTGCAGTACAGCCTCGTGTCTCTGAAGTAGCAGGTGGCGGTGAGCGGCTCCTGGCACGCGGCGCACTGCAGGCACTCCTCGTGCCAGGACGCGTCGTTGACCCGCATCAGGAAGCGGTCTGAGATGATCCGCGCGCAGCCCTCACACACGGCCTGCTGGAGGGAGTCGGCGCCTGAAGGAGAGGAGAGGGGGGACAGCCGATATCAAGCCTTTTCGCTTCATTTTTCTTTTGTCTTCAATGTGTCACGAGTCCAGATAAAATAACAAAAATGTGATATTTGCCCAGTCCGGTCTCTGTGCTCTCTGTTGGTTTTTCCCCTCATGTGCTCCCGCTCTCCTTTATAATATGGTGAAGAGCAAAGATAACGCTACACGTAGGCCAGCGTCATCAAAACAGGTATCCTATATCCTCCAGTCATGGGCCTAAGCATTCATTTACAGTCTGCTCTATACAGTCTGCTTAACAGAACGGTTAAAGACGCAAAAACACAACGGTGTATGAAATGAAATTCAGCTGACATGATTCATTATTGATTCACAAAGCTCCTATAAAACAGAACAGGACAAATAGGGCAGAAATACTGTACAGTTTGTTTGTTTTTTGTTTATGTTTTAATTTAATATTTATTGACTTATTATTTACCTTTACACGGCCACATAAAAAATACAGTGCCATTGTTTCTGTGCTTAATTATACATTATTGTTATCTGATGACCATGCAGCAGATATCTATGTCTGTCTAAGGCGTTTTGAAGTAACCATCTCTCTCTCTCTCTCTCTCTCTCTCTCTCTCTCTCTCTATATATATATATATATATATATATATATATATATATATATATATATATATATATACTGTATATAACTGCTGCAGAAGTGGGTCAACACAAAATGGACATTTTTTTAACTTTTTATTCATTTCATTCATAGCTATTTTAAAATTATTATTATTATTATTATTATTATTTTAGCTTTATATGGCCAGCTACCTGCTGCTATCTATCTAGCTATCTAAGGCGTTTTTAAATCATCTCTCTCTATATATATATATGTATATATAGTATATCACTGATGATGAAGTGGGTCAACACAAGATGTAACTTTTTTACTTTTTCTAAGTAATTATTTTTATCTTATTGTTATTATTATTATTTTTACCTTTGCGTGGCCACATAAACATCTAGTTTAAATTGAGATGCAGATCTGATCTATCTATCTAACTAACTATCTATCTATCTATCTATCCCTAAATAAATAAAGAGAACAGAGTTAACTCACCGATGATACCGTCCAGTGAGCCCGCCTCAGTCCGCAGACGGTCCTCTATTTTAATGTCTTTCAGCATCTTTAAACACGAAGCAGAGTGATGGCTGCTGACCGACATGCGCCCCTCCGCGCGCTCCACACTTGCAATTTCCATAAACCGTGAAGTCCGCGAGGTCCGCGCGCTCTCCCTCACCTGTGAAGCCCCTTACAGCCTCGATACTAGAAGTACTACACTGAAGCCAAACGAGTTTCCGCGAAGTTGAAACCCTGTGAGACACTTTAGAGTCCGAGAAAGACCGACAGAGGACACAAAAAACATCAGCTGATGTAAATCCAGAGGTGTGAAAAGAAACTGGTCCAGCAGTCCTGAACCTGATGTGCCATCCTGAGCCTGAGTGCGTCTCTCTCAGAGACTTCCAGCGGATAGAAGCCCTCCCCTTGGCCTCCGCCGAGCACTCTCTCCGGCGCTCTGCAGACGGAGACTATTGGTGCCCGGAGTCTGGATGGATCCGCCTCCACCAGAAGCTGCACAGTGAGTCCATGCAGGCCTGAATGTCTGAGATCAAACATGCACACACTTCAACATCATCAGGACACTGGGCAGCTTTTAAACATCCAATTAGCCCACACTGTAAATTATTATCAGGATTTCAATAGTGCAACTGCAAAAATTCACAATTAATTACATTATAATTACATCACACACTTTAACTGTGGTATTCACAATATCCATACTTTTATTTTGAAATTAATGCAAGGCATGGCTATTATATTCATGATGACTGCTGTGAATTCATCATTAGAGAGGTTTCTCTCCATGCTAAATAAACATGAAAAACAGATCACATGTTTGTGTTTATTTGAATTTAACCTATGTTTAAGTGTTTTAAGTTGTTGACTGGTTAAGAGATAAAACTGTTTTTCAGTATTTTACAATGTTTTTTTAAGTAAATTTACAGCACAGCACTGGTTACTGAGTTGCATTAATGCAACTAGAAGTCAGTAATATTTTACAGTGTATAGTATACACTAATTCTACAACAGCCTACTGTTAAATCACAGTAAGCTAAACATTTAATGTGAAGTTAGTTGAATAGGGTATTTTTACAGCAGCATATTGCTAATTTGTGGTATTCTGATGGACATTTACTGTGGAGTTACAGTTAAATACAATAATTTTACAGCAGCATACGGCTAAATCACAGTAATATACTGGCATAACTACTGTGAGGTCATAGTATGCAGCTGTCATTTTCACAGTACCTTGTAAAAATGATATAGTACCTTACTGTGAAAGTAAAGTAACTAGTAGGCAGTAATTTACTGTGAATGTACGGTGAAATTTTGTATCTTGAATCATTTCCATGATGACACTGAGGTCTGTTTTCTAAGCATTTGGGAGGTTTGGCAACCTACACTGTTGGTATTCTACAGGCTGATTCTAGTATTTTAGACCCAATTTGACTTTTAGGCAATTAAAAAATAAATCATTATTTCTAGAGCAGTTTGCTGCTGGCAGCATTTGACCAGCAGCATCTTAAGCAATACCAACTACTTGTGACACCACATGACATGTAACAGTGGCCTAGTACTTGTGGACAACCAAAAAGTGGCTTTTCCTTCTCAGACTGTCATCTGAAGGCCTGACGAGGTGAGCATTATAGAAAACATTCAGGAAAAGTTGAAAATATGAACCGGATGATTAGAAAAGGACATGAAATAGGCTAGATGATCATGGGACTCCTTGAGGAGGGTCGTGACCTCCTAGTTGGGTTCCACCAATTTAGACTTTTGAGTCTCTACTTACTGAAAATATAATTTAACATTTAGGCGTAATTGAAGTTTATAATCTGAAAATTCAAAATGATTAGAAACAACTCAGAGTCTGTTTTAGTCTGAATTGTGCGGAGGGGAGGGTGTTAAAGGGTGCTGGGGTACGGCCCTGTCTACACTGTGTGTATGTTACGGCTATAATGTGAAAGTATCTCTGAAATATTCAGGATGCAAATGTTGTACCAATTCTTTGAAAACGTTACTGATTTTGTCTATATTGAAATCCAGTTATTTGGGTTTTAATGGAAGGCCTATAGCCTATCAACGATCTCCTGTTTCATTGGACCCAAGATTAAATCTGTGCAGCCTGATGGGGAATTTGCATAACTGTTAAGGGCAACTTTTTCTTTATCCAATCTGCTTTCACAATACAGATTAATATTCAGCATTAAATATAACCCAAGGATAACATCACATTATTCTAAACCGGCAGATAGGAAACAAAGGCGATATCCGGCAGTTTCAAATAAACTGTCAGAGATTGATCAATTCTCCACCTCAGGCCTGAGATCAGCTGTGTGGAAAGCAATAAAAAGCCATATTCATCAGCTGTCTGCTCTTTTGTTCGTGCTGCATTCACACTTTGCTCCCAGATAGAAATCGTCATGATATATGAAGAGCGGGAGGAGGCTTTTATTAACGGGAAATGAAAAATTTAAAAAAATGCATGCTGGTCACGTTCAATTAAGCAGGGGCAATGACTTATCAGAAGTAGACCTGTCCTCCTCAGTCAATATTATAAAATATAGAGGTTGCTGAGCACATAAATGGGTCAAATCATGGATTAAAACTGACTCTGTAACACATTTGTATTGTGTGGTAATAGGCATTTATGGGAGAAATCACAGAAAAAAACTTGTAGTTAGCCTATAGTTTCAGTTACGAATGACCCAATGACCCAATTCGTCCTTTGCCTACTTGACCTCACTATATACCTTGACCTTTAAGTTAGGCATTTTATTTCATTTTTTATTTTTAATTTATTTCATGAATATTATCACTATTATTTATTTCTAATTATTTATTTAATTACTCTTTCTTTCTTTCTTTCTTGCATGTATGTATTGGGGCTGCCCCCTTGGAGACTTGGAGTAGTACTTTTTTGTAATTATTTGGGGAAGAACTCGTAAGAAAAAAAAAATTTCAAAGTCTCTAAAGGAATTTGAAAATATTTGCAAATAAAACATATTTCACAAGAAAAAAGATATGCAGATATCGAAAAAGACAAAAAAAATACCACCTATCTTGTAAACACTGATTTAGACAGTCAGCTAACTGTTGTGAGTAAAACATGGATGAATGTCAGCTGATGATCCACACATGACGTTTAATCTGCAATTTAACCAAACATGAATAATTTTATTAACATGAGGCCATTGCGTCATGGATACCTGCTGTTAATTAACATGCATTTCAGTTGATTAACTGAGGTATGCTGAAAAGCATCTGCTTTTTTCCATTTGAAGAGAAGGCAGTTATTAAAATCCTTTTAATCAGAGCTAAAATAAATACAGTATTTTGAAAAAGGTGTTAGTATGAGCAGATAAAATATCAAGCTAATTACTTCCTATTTGTGAAGGTAGATACTCCCAGTGAAGGGAAGCATGGAAGTCCAATCCTGACGCCCTGTGGTCAAAAGATGAAGCTCATCAAGAACACATCACTGTTGCAGAGCTGGTGAACGGATGAGAGAAACAGGGGAGCGAAAATAAAGTTACATAGGCTGACAATAAAATTATTTAAAACTGGAATTAAGCCTACATACATTTAGTAGGGGAGAACAGGGTTGTTCGTCACACGTTTTGCTTTCATTTGAATTCCTCAAAATCTGTATCCTGGAAGTGTCAGGTGACTCTCCTTAAAGCTGCAGTGGTTAAAAATGAAACACATATGATTAAAAAATGATATTTACATAAAATGGTTAGCATATCCTGATGGTAGTGCATGAGACAGGTAATCTGATAATTAAATCATGTGCCTCTGTGACCTCCAGTGTCCTCTGGTGCTCCTAATGCCAACTGCAAGATTTCACAGACCAGAGGAAAACAACCAGAGCCGAGGTGGGGTCTCGGCGTCTCTGAGCAGCTGTCAATCACTTGCATACTACTACATTACTGTAATATCTATTTCTCTTGTCAAACGTTTCCAGAAACATCTTGTTTATCTGTAAAATGAGAAAGTTTGTGACCCGGCAGCCATGTTGAGATCTCTTGAGAAAATGATACCAAGCATAGCCCACCAGCAGGAGCTGAGGAAAAACATCAATCGAAGGCAATCTTTAAAATAAATTTTAAAAGTTTAATATCATTGAAATGCAACAACCTAACACATCTCCTGCATCGAGAGAACATAAACAGGAAAAATCATCCTTAGTGCATTTTTCCTTATAATAATATATATTTTATTCAATATTTAATAGTGAACATGCCTCATGTCCAAATTGCATCAAATTCGACAAAGCACTCCCTTGAATCCCTTGAGACATAACCACATACCCATAGAGATTCCTGGGTATATATATATATATATATATATATATATATATATATATATATATATATATATATATATACTTATAGTTGGTGGCATAAAATGTGACATAAAAATGTGACATAAAACGGCCAGAGTCTGGCTTTCACCATTCTATCAAATGTGACAGGAGTCAATATCATGCTATCGTTTTAGCTCTGTTTTGGTCTCCACCAGCACTCACACACATGAAGTGCACCATCGATTCATGTTTTTCTTAAAGACTTTATTTTAAAATGATTAAACATGATGAAACTTGCAACAAATTATATTCATGACAAAACAATTTGACAGAAATCAGCTTAATCTAAATCTTTGTCTGTGGTGATCTCGGGGGCATTTTTGCCCTATAGGGGCTTAATCAGGCCAAGGTGCCATGCTAGTTTTGAATGAAGCCAAACTAACACACTCATTCCACTAATTTTCCAACAGCTGTGGTATAAAACCATACAAAGAAAAGAGGAGGTTTGATCTCCTTAACCATCAGATGCCATTTACTGCCTGTAAATGTAATGCAACACATGTATAGCAAAGACTCTTCGACGGCATGTGCCCCACACACCGGCTTTCATCATTTCTATGATTTAACAAGCAGCTTTTGTCAAAGACAGCTATAAAACTGTTTCATAGGAAATCAGCAGCAGCTGACGTCCTTATAAACACGTTTTTATAATGTCTGTGTAAATAAAGTCATATGTGATGTATCTGAGCAGTTGGAACGGTTGTGGAAAATTAGGCAGCAGTCTTGAAGTAGTTGTGGCGGTACCAACACAGAGCACTCTGGGTAGTTGTGTGCAACAGACTGCTGTAAAGTTAAAACAAGTTATGTGCAACAGACTGCTGTAAAGTTAAAACCAGTATAAGCAGTATACCTTGTGAGCAGCACCATGCTTTCTCTTCAGAAAATGCATCAGTTGATCATCATCTAAAACATGTAAGTTTCTCATCTGACACCCCATTTGTTATTTTCTGAAAAAAAAAACATACACAGGACTTACACACTTGAATGAATATTGGGCGATAGCAGGGTGTTGGGGCTGCCACACATAGCACAGCTACCCAATCAGTTTAGGGAGTCTGTGCCTTTCTCAAGGGCACTTTGGCACTGCCCAGGAAGTGAACTGGGACCTCTTCAGTTACCAGTCCACACTGAGCAGAGCTGCAGTGACTCTGAACAAGCTTCCAGCCTGTCAGTGCTGCCCTCAGGCCAGTCTGCCTGTGCAAGTATCCATCTTATAGTAACTACTGACATGTTAATTACACGTAGTGATAATCCATCCAGAGTGCTGTTCTGTAAGAGAAGGTGGACTGTGAGAACAACTGAGAGATCATGTGTCTATAGCTCTGTTTCTATTCAGCTGTCAGTTGAATTTAAAGTAAACTTTTGAAATGTTGCAAAAAAGAAATGTGAATTAGTGGCGTTTCCATCAACTGCACTACTCCATAAACTTGGCTACAGTGTACACATGGCTGCAATCCACCAGTAAACAGAAGAAGAAGCTGAGATTGTGAACTGGAAACAACTAGGTCATGTCTAGAAGGCAACCCTGAAGTTGCAAAATGCTCGCGAGATGGTTAAGGTTAGGCAGACATTGAACGGTTAAGGTTAGGCAATGATCTTGAATGGTTAAGTTTAGGCATTGACCTTGAACGGTTGAGGTTAGGCAATGATCTTGAATGGTTAAGGTTAGGCATTGACCCTAAATGGTTATGGTTAGGATAGCTTGTCTGGTTATGGTCTATTCACCAAATTAAAAATAACATGAGCGACATATTGACTTAACTACAGCTGAGCTGGGGAAACACTACGCTGCTACTATACATACAATGACATCAGGGCTACATTTGTTAAAAACTCAAATTACTACCACTGCTTTTATTTATTTATTTTAACCTCTTCAGCTCTAGGGTGCTGGCAGGTGTGGTTCGCCTAGACAGACATTACCCAAAATAAATCAAGAATAGCTCCACAACTACTTGGTCTATATGTATAATCTTGGTCTCTATGGATAGGTAAGACTGCGGAGAATTCATCCCTAGTTTAAGTAACACTGTGACCATTACTATGCCTGAGTAAACTGTGATGAACCACAGGGAAAATATACATATTTATCCTTGCCTAAAATATTTTCTAGATTAGATAATGGATAACACCATTATAGCAATGATGCCATGCGCAGAGATGCTACTGAATTCATTCAGCAACTCTTTGACCACAACTGTGCCAAATCAGATAGAAATAACACAAAACATGTAGATTCTACAAAGTTTTTAGTGAGGACAGGACCAGGCGGACCCTCCATTTGGCCACTTGGATACCCAAAGTGTGCCAAATGGGTTGTCTACCTCTTGAGAGGGAATCTGGCTATAAAATACTACTGATATCCACTACAGGATGCTATGTACACATAATGGAGCCTTTGGCCATGACATTTACCCTATGCATCATCAGAATTTACCATTATGCACAGTAACAAAAGCAACAAAAAGCAACTAACTGTATTTTTGACTCCAGATGGAGTAGTTTTATTATAATAATGAAGTATGATCAACTAAAACTTAGATAAGAGCAAATAAGGTAAATAACAATGTGGCTAGTGCAGCAAATGTCCTCATCGGGTAACCCTGAACTTCCACAGATGCTGGGCCAAGGAATCGGTATTGAGCATTATCAGAAAACACAGTCAGCTTCAATCTTGAGGACACCAGATCCAGATTTTGAGGTATCTGTCTACATCCCAATACGATGGGGAAGAATGTAATTTCATTTGCAATGCTCACAACACTGAAAGTTAACCCTCAGAGCTTACTGTCAACAGTTTCCATTGGAGCTATACCCTCAGTAGAAAGTAGTACAACAGATGCAATGCTAAAAATACTTGTATATGTACTTCATATTTTTTAATTGAACTCTTTCTCTGATTCTTATGATTTGCTTCTACTGTACTCACGTGGGCTGGAACAGCTGTCACTGTCCTCAGTTTCGTGCAAACATATGACAAAGTCAAACGTACATTTAGTTTTTTTCCACCTCTGTCTTCTGTGGTGGGATAGTGATGCAGCTCCAGATGTCTATCAGCCGCTGCTGTCTACTCCTGGCAGGAGAAGCCACATGTTTGCTGGAGTAAAGCTAATTGACTCATTTGCAAGTAAAAGAAACACACAGAGAGATGAAACGCTGCAGGAGATATGAACCACCAGCAGCGTGGGCAAATTTAAAGCGATGGAAGAAAACCACACTGTGAGCTTTGAAGCATTAATGGAACACAGAGAAATATTTCAATCAGGACAGACTTCATTTAGAGCAAGGGTGTCAAACATACGGCCCGAGTGCCAGAACCAGCCCGCCAAAGGGTCCAATCCGGCCCACTGGATGACTTTGCAAAGTATAAAAATTGCAGAAAAGTATGAGATTTTAATTTTTCAAGGCTCAATCCTGAAATACTTTGTCGCATTTATGAATTTTAAGGGGAATTATGTCCAAATTTAAGTTAAAATAAGTCTGAAATTTTACATAGAAAGCCACAATGATGAGAAATTTTGTCAAATTTAGCATTAGTTATCATAGAAAGTTATAATTAAGAGAATTTAGATTTTAGTTTATTAGTTTTTTAGTTCATTTATTTAGTTTTTTTCTGTTTTTCTTCACTAGATAAAACTTTGTTTTGTCGTGCTTCCGTGAAGTTTGTGTTAGAATCTGAGTTGTGGTGGTAGCTGGTCATTTATTGCTGTTAGCAGACTCCATTTTAACCGACCGTTAGCTTTGGTGAAGGCACTCGCAAGCATGCAGACGTCACATCTGCTGGAATTTCACAGAAAACATTAAAAGCAGTCTACAGGTTGATAGAAACCCAGAAAGTCATGGAAGGTATCATTTTTTAGGTTAAGTTACAACATGTTCACAAATTAGCAGTAAAAAATGAATTATATGTGTAAAAAGTTACGTACAGTCCAGTTAAAGTGTCACTGAGACATTTCTGAAATCCCTCTTGCACAGCAGCCTTGTGTGTTTGAGGAAATCAAATGCTCTTGAGGGGGAGCTGTGTTTGTGCACATGTTTGTTTAAAGTCCTCTGGTCCTCCCATCAGATGGATTATATCAAGGACAGCATTTGAAACACACAAGTTCACAGCTTACATTAGTGAAGAGGTTCTTTTCAGGCCTCTTGTAAAATGTTTACAGTACATGAGCAGCATCTTGTGGCTGTAGGAGGCGCTGGCTCATTGAATGCAGATCAGTGTCGCCTGCTACACCAGTCTATATTTGACCATAACACTATATTCAGTAGCTGAACTGTGGACAGATATAACCCCAGCTCATAGTTACATGCAGCCTATGAACACCTTGAAGAGTTAATGTCTTAGTATAACTGCAGTATGCATCTTTTAATTAAAATGTATTCATATTATTATGCCTTAATTATTAATGAAAAGTCATGTATATTTTTCTGTAACCAGGTCAAATTGCAAAATCTAATTACAAAAGTAACTATAAGCACTCAAAAAAACATATCAAGCATGCAATAAACAGGATCCCCCCAAACATTTTCATCTTGATCAAAAACAAACAATCACTTAGATGCAGTTTCAACGTCATATTGTTGTGTGTTAATAACTAGCAAGGTGATGTGTTTTCACTATGGCTGTCAATCGATTAAACTATTTAACTACAACTAATTGCATGATTAGTCACGATTAATTGCAAGTTAATCACACATTTGTATCATTATCAAAATGTACCTTGAAGCTAGATTTGTCTCTAGTCTTATGAACATGGAAGTGGACAATATGCTCCTTTATCCAAAAGTACGGAATATATTTATTATTAAAAATCAGTTAACAACATGAAAAAATTACAAATATTGTCCAGAAATCCTCACAGGTACTGCATTTAGCATAAAAAAATATGCTCAAATCATAACATGGCAAACTGCAGCCCAACAGGCAACAACAGCTGTCAGTGTGTCAGTGTGCTGACTTGACTATGACTTGATCCAAACTGCATGTGATTATCAGAAAGTGGGCATGTCTGCAAAAGGAGACTGGTGGGTACCCATAGAACCCAATTTTTTCACATATCTTGAGGTCAGAGGTTAAGGGACCCCTTTGAAAATGACTATGACAGTTTTTCCTTGCCAAAATTTACTGCAAGTTTATGTAATACACTATGGATAAATACTGCACCTCATATGACCCCACTTCAAAACACCCAAACCACCACTTATTATTATTGAAGAGAAACCAAAGGAAAGCAGAAACCCCTCAGACCAGAGTCTAGTTTGTTGGGAGGGTTTTTGGTGAAATACTGTCTATGGATCAGAGGGAGGTTGTTGATAGCTTTGTCTTTGATTCAAAGCTCTTATTACAGTCGACAATCTGTGTTAAACACAAGAACACTGCGTTCTGAATGTCCCACACCAAAGACAGGAAGTTACTGTTTTTAAATTAAATGAGGAATAAAATGTTCCAGGAATATAAGAAGCTGGACTTGATATTAAACTCTGAGTGTGTGTGTGTGTGTGTGTGTGTGTGTGTGTGTGTGTGTGTGAGAGAGAGAGAGAGAGAGAGAGAGAGAGGGCGTGTGAGTTTCATATCTCATTTTCTTTTTCTGAGCTCAGCTACCACATTAATAATGCTCTGCTGCTGCCTTATGCTTTCTGCCCTCAGGCTTGTCAAATATGCTGATTCATGTTTTAAATAGCTGTATTGTGGGGGCGGCAGTAGCTCAGTCTGTAGGGAGTTGGCTTGGGAACCGGAGGGTCACCGGTTCAAGTCCCGACATGGACCAAAAACTGAGTGTGAACTGGTAGCTGGAGAGGTGCCAGTTTACCTCTTGGGCACTGCCGAGGTGCCCCTGAGCAAGGCACCAAACCCCCAACTCCGGGCGCTTGTCAGGAGCAGCCCCCTCACTCTCATCTCTCCATTAATCTTTTCACCAACATTATAATTTAACTAAATTGAATTTCCCCATTGTGGGACTAATAAAGGTAGATCTTCTTCTTCTTCTTATTGTAGGCCAATGGTAGTTAAAAGACAGTGAATTTAAAAATAAATAACAAGAGAAAAATTATGACATATTCATTTCATATTTGATATTGGGTATGAAGGTGCTATACTGTGAATTCATTAATAAAGTATAGAAAAGTTGGCTCCTGACCATTTTGTCATATGAATGTGAAATTTTCCAAACCATAATAAGTAATTATATATATATATATATATATATATATCTATATATATATATATATATATATATATATATAAAAAATAATGTAGTGTCATCAGCAAGTTTACTTAAAATTAAATTCTTCCCCTAATACTAAAATGCCCAAGAAATTAAATATTAATGTCTGCTGCCAAAATTTGTGTTACTAACAAAAAACTAAGGAAAAAAATTGGCAAAACCAAAAAAGTGAATGAATAACTTCAAAGATAAAGGCACGGTTGACTGTATTGAAAGATTTGCAGAAATCAGTAAATAAAATTAAAATATTATCATGCATGAGGTAACTGTAAGTGATTAAATCTAGTACTAATATGACATTATTACTACCATTATATGTCTCCCCTGTATGAATCCAGGTTGCTCATCAAGTATCATGTGTAGCCCTGTTTTTAGTCTTATTTCAGAAAGTAGTGCATCTTTATTTAATAAAGTAATTGGTCTGTATTTATGTTGTGTTAATGAAAGCATCATTAGCAAGTGTTGGTGTTTACATGGATGTTGGATGCGCAGGCGGGGGGCGGGGGAAACGCTCCCTCAGTCGGTTCAGTGAGCACTCCTCGGTTAGCCCCACCGACGGCACCATGCTAGCTGGAGAACCACCATGCAAATGTACACAAAGCAGGCTATGTTTTGGATTGGTTTGTTGGTTATAGCGATACCGTAAAAAAACGCGAAATCTGTGAAAAAGTCCGAGGGAGGATAACGCCAGAAAATACCCGGAAACCGGTCGAATTCAGCTGCTAACGTCGCTGGGTAAGTACACTAATGTTACTCTGCTAGTTAGCTAACATTAGCAGCCGCTACAGTGTCTGCAAGCGACACTGTAGCGCGTAAAGCTGCTTTTGACGGTGAGATAACGTTACTGCAGTGGCTTAGATATGTACTGGGAACTACGCTTATTCACCGGACAGGCCAGGAAACCACAGCCGACGTTAACATCTGACAGCTTTGCCCGTTTGTCGCAGCTGGTGTTGGGTTACTACCAACGTTAGCTAGCAGGCTAGCTAGCAGCTGTGTCGCGTAGCTAAGCTAGCTCCACTGCTGTTCAAACCACGGTCCGTAATAAGAGAACAAGAGTGACAAACACAAGCTGGTTAACGTTGTAAGACATGGTGTTTTGACATGGATGGAGCTGAGTTAATTAGCTGGCTTTGTTACCTACACGGTTAAACCTCAAACAGACCCGGTTTTGTCCTTTTTAGGGGGGTACAGGGGGTCTTTAGGGGGAGATAACAGGTCAACAGTAGATGTCACATAGAAGTGGTGAACATCATCTGAAAGCTGGAAACATGACGATTAAGTTGAGATGCAGCTCAGTACTATGTGACAAGTTGTTCTAGTCATAAGCCAGAAATAAACATTAATTGATGAATCCATTATTTAAAATTACCTGCAAAAGTGTTTAAGGGTTTAGAACATTATGATCAAAGTACTGATCATTCCTGTGCTCTATTACGTCTCATAAATTGTTGCAGCAATTTTTGGATTGAAGCCATTTGTTACACAGAAGTAAACCATTTTTCCTCTCAAATTGATAAAAATGATCAATAATCCCTCTATAATTTCTCATTAAGACACCAAGACCTTGAGGAATGACATAGAAAAAGCCAAAACTTTTCAAACTTTAAAAGTTTTTGGCGATTGGATGGTGAGCGCTTCCTTTGTGTGAACTGCTCTGAAACCCCCTTATCGTAAGTCTACCTAGGAAAGCCACCCACCCTCTGAATGCTCCAGGTCTCTAGTATGTGTCTGTAAAGTTTCATGAGGCTGTGATTATCCTAGAGGTCACCACAGGTCATTTTATACAGTGAGACTAAGTTTCAAACACGGTCTGATTAAAATGAACTGGTTACTGTGGGGACTAATATTATCACCTCACTGGATCCACAAGAGTCTCTGCTTTATGGCAATACTCAATTTATGCAATTCAAAAACTGTGTGGGGACCCCCAGTGTGTAGAATACTGCAAGAAAAAAAAACAAGGTTTTTACCCATATTTCACATTAATATAAACAGAGCACTGCTCTCATTTCCATGCTGTACCACATTCCTTCTAATATACAAATTAAGACATTAGCAGACATTTCAGTAGTTTAATGCATCAGTCTGGTGCCTTTTGAGAGCAAAATTAGCAACATTAAGAGGTTATATAAACAGTTTTATGCTCTCAATTTAATCATAACCATGCATTTTAAATGTCAATATTGCAGGCAATCATGTTCATTTAATTGATTGCCAAAGTCATGGTCACGATTAATATTTGATTAATTGTGCAGCCTTATCACTCATACTTTATCAGTTGCAACATACACACATCTGCTCTGCTATCACCAAAAACGTGCACATTTTATTTAAATACATGCATTTGAGTTCCACAGCATGATCCACCTTCTGTCATCAGAGAACAAACAGGCTTTATACTGTATGTCCATATACACTGAATGTTGTTTTCTGTGGATACTTACAGCTACGTGAAGTACAAACAAAGTTTATCAAGTAATAAGTCCTCCCTATTATGAATAGAGAAGATCAGGCCAAATGTGTTCAATGTATCTATAAGCAACATGTAAAAATCACAAACTTGTCCAAGGTCACACACATCATGCTTTCACCATGGCTTGCTAACCCCGCCTCCCAGCCCTCAATCAAGCTTCATGTGGATCTCATTCACATGAACCGTAAGAGACCCATGATCCTGACTGACTTTACTGTCTTTCAGAGGCTCTAGGAGGTTCAGAAAACCTAAATAATCCACTGGTACCAACCATGTCGTGTTAGCATGTCGAGAAGGAGGCTAAATAATGCCTGGGCTCAATTTTAGGGAGGAAAAACTGGTATGGCCATTGTCAAAGGTGTCCCTTGACCTCTGATCTCAAGATATGTTGAGGAAGATGGGCTCTGTGGGTACCCAAAGTCTCCTCTTTGCAGACATGCCCACTTTACGATAATCACACTCAAGGTCTTGATGTCTCAGTGTGGTATTTTGGAGAGATTATCGGCCATTGTCATCAATTCTTGAGTTGTTAAAATGGCTAAATTTGGCACCAAATCTGTGCAACAAATGGTACCAACCAAAAAATTGCTGCAACAACTCTTGAGACATAAATTAGCATGGGAATGGACATCATATACTTCGATCATAACCAAGATTTATGACTAGAACAACTTGTCACACAATCACAAAATTAATCTTTATGTTCCCAGCTTTCAGATGATGTTCACCACTTCTGTTTGACATCTACTGCTGATCTGCTATCTCCCCCTAAAGACCCTCCCCCCTAAAAAAGAAAACGGGTCTGTTGTGGGTCTCAGAGGGTTAACCTAAGACACACCAATACTGAGTCGGTCAGCCTTTCCTACAGAGTTTTATTTTCTTTTTGTTCCACAGCTCTGAACAGATGTCTATGGTAGTCAGGGAGATGCTATGCAGGAGGGCTCTGTTGTCCAGGCAGCTTTAAGAATGGTTCTTGCTCTGTGTAAATCCTTATTAACGCTAGTATGGATCCTATGCACTGTTTTAAAATGAGACCCCTTGCAATTCATTGCTCCTTCCAGTATATGGGTGTGGTGGTGGGGTGGAGGGTGTGGCTGGTTCAGATAGATCACATCTTTGTGGCCCAGGGTGCATCTGGTACCAGGTTGTGGCCTGGTCTTTGAGAATCCCTAGCCTAGTGCTAACCCTTGTGTGTGTAATAATAAATGAAATACATGTTAGGATATTTGAGCATAACAACAGAGCTGTCTGCTCAACAGCTGTCTTTGTAGACTGAAGGAAACATCCAGTAGGTAAAGTGGAGGAAAGTGCAGGTTTTAGCCCACCTTCATTTCAGGTAAACTGACTTTGATCCAAGTAAACCCACCCTTCTCCTACTTTTGTTGGACCACTTTCCAAGAAGGTCATTTGTCATGGTGCTTTCAATGCAGAACGCTACAAAAATGCCTGAGGTTCGAGACCTTTCTGAAGCTTTGCCAGAGATGCCCATGGACCCAATCACTGGAGTCGGAGTAGTAGCCTCCAGGAACAGGGCACCCACTGGATACGATGTGGTAAGTTACTGAACACAACTCAGGACAGATAGACAGCTGCATTTAAAAAAATGACTATGCTAAATAATGATAATTTTTTATTACACTGACCAAAGTAATTCCTGAAGCTGTGGTCATGACCACTACAATAAGCTTTCTGAACTGAAATACATTGTTTTTAACTCAATTTTGACTAGTCACGCATAGTTATTGAACGTAAAAACAACTTGCCATAGATCACTGATCTCCAGGAAGCACAGTCCTGCCACATCCAGATATTGTAATTGTTCTCTCAGTCTAATGACCCCTTCTCCTTTGACTTATGTGCCTCCAGGTCTCTACAACAACAGACGGCCTGGATGCCGACCTGTGGAAAGATGGCCTTTTCAAATCCAAGGTGACCCGTTACCTCTGCTTCACAAGGGTCTTCTCTAAAGAAAATGTAAGTTAACTCACCTCACCAACCAGCTATGCATGTTACAATCTTATGTCATGCATAAAGCTGATCACATTAATTGTTTGGTGATGATTTTGAGCTGGTTATATTGACGTCACACTCTATTCCCACCTCTCCTTCTCTGTTTTTCTTCTTCTATAGAGCCATTTAGGCAATGTTCTTGTAGACATGAAGCTGATCGATATAAAGGACACTCTGCCTGTGGGTTTCATCCCGATCCAGGAGACTGTTGACACTCGTAAGTTATCAAGTCAAGTAGAAAGGCACTGATAACATCACTGTGTGGTAACAGTTTATCTGAAAAGGAGTCAAATTAACTCTTTAAATCCCCAAAGATGTTGGGCCCTAACAATAAGAACTGCTGTGTTAATATTCAGAGAAGCTCTCTGGCATTAATGTGTAGTTAAAGTGGCCAGCCCTAGCATTTCCAAGTGGCGTTATTGTTGGTGCCGCTGTTGCAAAAGTGACAATTTGAAGTTGTAGGTGGGATGTGGGCCTTATTTATTTATTTATTTATTTATTTATTGTCTGAATTTCTACCACAAACCCATACACACATGCATATTGTTACCACAGGATTTGATGTTTCTCTCTTTGTGTCTCTTCTGTCAAAGGCATTTAAATAAAGCCTTTGTGTGTGTGTGGCACAAGACACACACAACACACACAGCCTATTGTAATGCCTCTGCCGCTAAGTTGCTCCATTCTCTGTGTGTCATCATCCTTTTGGCGATTATGGTATGCCACATAAAAATTTCAAAGAAATAACATAAACTCAAGTCATAAATAAACTAAATCATGTTTAATTTATTCAAAAAAGGAATTTTGGATTCCATGTTCTATCATCTGCATTACTTTTGCTGATGTTTTAAGTTTTTGCTGTGGTAATGTTTCAGTATTGGTATTGAAATACTTAGGCCGTGTGTCATATAAAACACTTGTCTGTTGCCACTTTAATGAGCAGACAGTTTCCAGTGGAGTCAGTCTCAGTGTGTCTGTCTTTCTGTCTGTCCCTTGTGTGTCCCACAGAGGAGCAGGCCTTCAGGAAGAGGCGACTCTGCATCAAGTTTATTCCACGGGACTCCACAGAGGCAGCCATCTGTGACATCCGTATCCTGGGACGCTCCAAGCAAGCCCCGCCTCAGTACACCTTTATAGGGTGAGCAGCTTGGGTTCACACGATGGGACGTTAGTTTTGGTTGCAGACTTGAGAAACAGTTGTCCATATCGTCCATAGTACGTTGGTGTTTTTTTCCAACTTCGGGTAGCTCTCTTTTTTCACCAGACATGAAAAGTAGTTTAGATTTGGCTGCTGTGGAATTTACGACTTGTGAAAACAAAAGCATCAAAGTTTTGACATCTGTCTGGGATGGGTTTGAAACAGAAAAGAACACATGTAAAGTGTATGAAAAATATGTACAATTATAAAAGAAACATGCACACGATCGTATCAGAACAACCCCTGCCCACATTCGCTTTATGTTAAACCTGTAACGTTTCTACATTACCTGAGGAAGTTTTTTTCATTTACTTGTTTAACAGAGAGCTCAACAACATGGGAATCTGGTATCGCATGGGGAACGTACCTCGGGCCCAGGACTCCACACACACTCCAACCACCAACAACATCCAGAATGTGAACTCCTCCTCCAGCTCAGCCCCAGTCCCAGCAGCTCCTATGCTCAAGTACGTCCACTCTAATGATATGTGTCTTTCCCTGTGTCTGATTACGGGTGTAAGAAAATATCAACACAAGTATTACAGTATTACATTTTGCGATACTGTATTGATTTTAATTACCTCTTAAAATCTGCCAGCTGACTGTTCTGTCTTTCGGAGGTTGTAGCAGTTTTAAAGCTAGAGTGAAGATCTTGGCATCATATGAAACTATTTGAGCCGCACCACTCATTTTAGAGTTGGACCAGATTTCAGCTTCGTCGGGCATCGTTGGGACCGAGGGCTGATTAACTCCGGAGCGTTGGCTTTACATTGCAAACGATCTACTCGTACAGTAGGAGTAGGACGTACACAACAGCATTTCTAAAACCATACATGTGTATGCCCAACTTAAGGAATCCATTGCACCATCCCTGCCATACTAGCTCCAAAGTTATGCTAAATTTTGGCAAGGAAAAACTGGCATGGCCATTTTCAAAGGGGTCCCCTGTAGGGGTGTAACGGTAAGTGGATTCATCCCGAACCTTTCTGTACAGGACATTTGCTTTTGTCTGTGATATCCTTTCGGTACGCCAGCTGATAATGTCTACTACTACAGAAATTCTGAAGTGCAAGTTTCACACAGAAAATTCTGGCACCAGATGTCAGCTGTAGCCGTCTGCTTTTAGCGGGGTTAATCAAGGTCAGTGGAAAACGATTTATGTCAAACTGTGTGCCAACACTGTCGCACAAGTCAGGTGTGTGCAGTCACTGCAAATATTTAATTTGTGACAGCATCGCCCGAATGTGTCGATTAATGGAGTGAATCAAAAATGGACTGAACTCTGAGTCCTTGTCTCCACAGCGTTCAGGCAGCCTCCCACTGCAGATTCAGACCTTGCCAAAGCAACTAATGATCGAGTTTATCGCTGCATATGCGACCACACTCGATCGTAAACAATACATAATTAAAGCATGTGGTCAAAGTGTTTTTAGCCTCGCTGCCCCGTGCCTTCATGTGTTATTTTAATCAGTCTGTTGTGCTTATCATGTATAAATCAACACAAGTTGCAGTGCAGTTCAGCATTTACCAACAGGTCAGAATTTTATCTTGTAGATCCAGTCACCGCAATTGTATTCATGTGTGATGATGTCCCCACACAGTAGTAGCCATTTCACATAGTGACATTTTTATACTCAGATTTTATACCAGTTTTCCTAAAATTAGATTTGAAGAGCATTGCAATACATTGCCTTGCTTACAGTATTGCAGTATTTTAAGTCATTACCCCTGTATCGTGATACGTATCATATTGCTAGATTCTTGCTAATACACAGACCTACAGTATGACTGATGTGTCCTCACTTATCCAGCTAGCTCACATATATCCTGCATTTACACACATAAAAGAAAGAGGATATTCACTGTCCTTCAAGTGGACATGAAACAGTCAGCTAGGTGAAGCTGATTTACTAAATGGATTTCCACTCTAATCAACAATTACATAACAAACATGACAAATGTCAGCATTTAAATCTAGAAATAGAAATAAAGCACAGCACAGTAGGCTATGAACGTGCAGCAAAGGACTGTTGGATAGATTCAGTGTTTTGCCTCCCTTGAACTAACCAGATGCTATATCTTTTTGTCCATAGACATATTTCTATGACCCTCCCAGCCAGCTTCAGAGGGAAGAACACCACCAGACCAGACTATGAGCACCAGAACTCCAACCTGTATGCTATCTCAGGTCAGCAGTTTGTCTTCTTCTCAACATCCTCTCCACCAACTCACAAATGTCTTTTTTGAAATGTGCCAAACTCATGCCACATATGGTGTTGTTGGTGTGTGAAAATGTACTTCAAATACTACCATTTCCCCTCTTGGCTTCAGTGTAGTGAAGATCGGTTCAATAAGATCAAGTGACTTGCAAGGTGTAGTACTTTACACATAGCTGCTCCCATCTTGTGGTACTTGTATGTTACTATAAAATACAGTTTGTCTGTCCAAATATCATCACCTCATCATTTTATCCTATTTGTATGAAATTGTTATAATTGTGGGAATGCCAATTCAGCAGATGTTAATTTGTAAATGGACACGGCCCTTCCTACCCGCCTAATCTCCGTAAACATTGTGCTCAATCCAGACTCTGCTCTCAGAATACAAATATCATAGCCTATCATACCCATAGCATATTTCAAAATAAAACCCCCACAAGGTATCTGTCTTCAGGACACTTTTTTTTTTCAAAATATACTCTCTATAGAGTAACTCTATCTACTATATTCTGTATAGGGACTTTAATATTTAAGGAGGTTTTTCTTTGAACTGTCTCTTTCAGCAATGGATGGAGTGCCTTTCATGATCTCTGAGAAGTTTGCCTGTGCGTCATCCGATGTAAGTTATGTCTTTAGCCCTTTGGTGGCAGGTTGTCCTGATGGCGGGTCACAGATTTGATCCTCCTAGTGTTGTCACCATACTGTAATTTCTAACTTTGATACAATAACTGAGAAGAATATTGATATTCGATACCACAAGGTAAAATCAATAAAAGATTAAACAGCGGTTTGTGTGTCCACTCGCTGTCAGAGAGAGAGCAGGAAGTGCAGCCGGTACCTGTGCATCAATACTGTGGAAAATGAGTATCGAAGCTGTTACAAATATTCAGTGTCGATACTTCAGTATTTTTGACACTTGTGCTTTAAAATCTCTGCTCAAGTTCTGCTGTTTAATGTTTAATATAACCAGTGTAAAAGAATGCTTAACCTGTAAGCCAGTCCTCTTATTTGACTGGTAGATGTTCTGTAAAAGGACATCGGATCTGAAATACATATTATATTTGAAAATAAAAAAAATCGCTGTTAGAGTTATTGAAGTCTAACTTTAACTGGACAAACTAACCTTCACTGCTCTTGTTCAGCTACAGCAGGTGGATCTGATGGGCATTACAATCAAATCATTGGCTGAGATTGAGAAAGAGGTGAGTAGACAAACGTAAGCAAGTTGGAGTTACTCTTGTCCTGCTATACATACAGTATATTTATTTCTTTATTCAAGCACCTGTATATATTAGGGCTGGGAAGATACACTTCGATCGACACCATCACGAATACTTGGGTGCCGATTTAATATGTATTGTGATCTTTAAGTATTGTGATTCGACATTACGATTTATTGTGATTTTTGTTAACTGTATCAACACTAACACTATGAGGAAAAGTTGAATCGTACACTTACATTACAGTATTCAACACAGTATGCAACTCCAAAATCACAGAATAGAGAAATTTCCCTCACACATTAGTAGCATTTTCTTTTAAGTTTATTAGGAACATGTAAGATGTTTTATAATTCTGGTGAATAAATGGTCCTTAGTTTGATTAACTGTATTGTTAAATCACAGATGCTTTGCAGATGATTTGACGAATTCAGTAGATGATTTATGCCAGACCACACTGCAAAGCACTAATATTTGACTCTCCTTCTGTCAGTATGATTACAGTTTCCGCACAGAGCACAGCGCAGCAGCTCGACTCCCTCCCAGTCCGACAAGGACCTCCCTGAGCTCCGAGGCCTGAGGATCGCCTCCTAACTCCTAACAACACTCTCCACACCAGCAGGAGAGACCTGTACACAACTACTGAGTACCTGCCCACAACAACAAAAAAAAAAAAAAGATGAATTTCCTACCTTCTGGGAGATGTCATGGTCTCTGTGTGTTAGATGTGCTGTTGAATTGTAAAGGAGAGTGAAACTGAAAACACTGAGAGAGACAGAAGCAGATCACTGAGGGACTTTTGATCTGCCTGAAACCACTATGTACAACATTGATGAGCTGGCTTTTAAAAAGTGATGGCATTTTTGGACAAAAACAGACCTTTCTTGCTGAAGGGAATTGCAAGGAATCACACTCCTATGATTTTAAAATGCATTTTAAAAAAAAATCTCAGAACAATTGTGAAAAGTTGTATTACAAATAAGCACGTCCAACCTGAAGGACTTGCGACAAGCAAGATAAAAAGGATGTTTTGATGGAGGGAACCCGTTTCGGCCTTTGCTGTCTGAAATGGAATGAGTGCAGCCGTCATCTCTCCATCACTGGCCTGAGTCACGGCATTAGGAGGGAAAATCATCCTATTTCATATGTCGGAAATGCAAAAGTTAACGTCATGTTAATGGGAGTTTGTTTTCAAGCTTATACTGCTTGTCCCGATGGGAATGATTCTCATTGTTCTCTAGATATTACTGTAATATACTGGTGTGACTGTGAGTGCACTTTGTGTTTGGGAATTTCAGTGTGCTTCCTGTTTGCCACAGATACTCTGTTAACCACTCCTCCACTGTCTGTACATGAGCCAGCAGCTTGGCTTATCTATAGAACCACTGTTACTGTTCATCTAAGCCAGGACACAGGTTACAATGCTGAACTACACATACCACTACTCTTTTTTTAAGTCAATCTTTGCTAATGTAATGTCTGCCTTTTTTTTTTTTTTTTTTTTTTTTATGGTTGGGTATCATTTTATCACCACACTAGTGCCGATCACTTGAGTTTTGGTGACAGTACTTAACCAATATCTTTATTTTTTTATTTTAAAAAATTGGTAACACTTCATTTTACAGGTCTGCAAATTTCATGGTAATTAGGTGATAATTATCAAGTAACCTATTTGAAATGTATTTGGTGTTACTGCCAAATTACCCCAATATTTACCTCAAAATTAAAAAAAAAAAGACTATTACAAACATTTAATAATTATATGCTGTAATAGCGTGTAATTGTTAAATTGGGGCCCTTAGATTTGTGAAGCAGCTGTATGCGGCTTTTCATCGGAGGTGGAAAACCAAACTAATAAGACTTATTGATTACACAAATATAAATTGGTAGGTAATGTAATGATTCAGGCAGTTTTTAAAGAAATTTCAGCAGACATGGAAATAAATCACATTGATGAAGTTTGTATTCATTTCCTGGAAATGTATTAAATAAATTGTCAGCTATTAGGAAATAGCAGAATATAATTACTAAATGTTTATGACAAAGTCATTTTTCATACATTTTAAGGTAATTTGGCAGTAATTCCAAAGAAATTTCAAATAGGTTATTTGCTAATTATCACCTGATTACTATGAAATTTGCAGACTGTAAAATGAACCAAAACGTTTTTCATGGAAAGAAGAACACCCCATTTGATCTTAATTACCCCCCTTCATATGTTAAAAAAATGCATTAAAATGTACACGAAGCACAGGCCATTGCTTCAGTGTCCTCTAACCAGATCTAAATGTGAAACGAGGGGGGTTATTAAACTGTCGAATGCAGCTGTAGATAGTTTTCAATACTCTGTGCCATGGATATATTTCAGTTGCTATCACAAAGAGTTATTGAAGTTTGATACCCAGCCCTAGTTTGTTTACGTCATCAGAACTATTATCACTGTTTTCACTCAAGTGCAGCACATAAAGGTGCTAAATTTGATATCCAGAGCATAAATATAACATCAAATTATTGTCTATGTAAAGTTATAGAGGACTAATGTCTACCTGAGTAGAGAACACACTCTGTGTGTGTTGAATCAAAGCTTCTCTGTGCTTTGTTGATATTGCCGGGCCGGCCGTCTGTGCCTTTTAGTGCATTTGAACGTGCCCCACCCTCCAGTTCCCCCCCAGTTTAACACTGTGAGCCCTGTCAGCACTGGTGCTGTTGTTTTCACCCTTAGCGCTGTTAGCACCATTAGCTGTGAGCCGCCGGCTCAGCCGTCTCTATGTTGAGAGCCATATAGAGGCAATAGAAATGCTCTGAATTTCGCTTTGAGCACCTTTTAACAAACAGAAATGTGTTGCAGTAAAAGTGTTTCAGTTCTTCGTGATGCATGAACAAAAGAGAAGTTGTCAAGCAAAAGTGCTATTTTTTTCTTTGAGTACATGGTTTACATGTGAAAAACCTTTGTACCTTCAGTGACATATGTATCCTTTGTAGTAGCAATGGTAGCTGTTTATTTCAGCTTGTTTTCCTGCTATGCCTTTAAACAAACTTTTCTTTTAGCTTGAATCTGTTTTAGAAATTGGATCATTTTAATTAGCTTAATTTTTCTGTGCACCACTAGATTGGTTCTATGAGACAAATGAAAACATTTTACCTTGAAGGGATTGTGGCCTAGCGTTATCCTGTAATCCCAATTATTAATTACAGAATTGTAATTTTTGATTTGATTTTATCCCTTAGAGTCTAGCAGTACTGGGGTTTTGACACCTGATAGACTATTTTTGACAGCTAATAGTCTTTTTTTTTAGCTTAAACATGCACAAAGAAGATAATTTTAATATAATTTTACTGTTTCTAAACAAGCTCAAATATACTTCTGTACTGACATTTCTTGTTACTTACAAGCAAACATACATACAGATACCGATATACCAGAAATTCTCAAATATTGTCCATGGCCTTGTTTCTTGTTTTACAAATACATTTTATCATATTTTGATTTCAGATGTTTTAATTTGTTGTTAATGCAATCTCAAACCTCCTTCCACATTTTATGTTTATTTTGATTATTTCAGAGCTAATTCCAGCACAAGAGGTATGTTGATCTGACATTCATTGACGTTACCCTTGCGTTCACGCCAGATAGATGTCTCTGCCTATTCTATACGACTTTTCCTTTATGTTATTGCAGTATTGTGTTGAATAGCACCACAGATTGCTTATTTTACTCCCATTTGTGTCAGCTGTCTCAGCAATATTACCAACTCTTAAATGCATGGATTAACTCCTTATATTTTATATTTTTGTTTGTCTAATTTATTAGTCTTTTCAGTATTGTGACCATGTTGTTCTAAAGGCTGTCTGTCGTTTTTGCTTGTTTTCAGAAATGTATAAAATTGTCAATTGCACTGCTGACATGTTTGATGGGCTCATGTGAAGCTCTGTGTATTTGAGCTGAGTGTATCTGCCTGCTCTGTGATCAGCTACACGTATCATTTCTCAGCTGTGGTGTTTACTTGCAGTCAGTTTCGCTGAAACATTTAATAGCTAACTAATATTATGTCTGCATTAACAACAAATAACAATCCTGCTTTGATATGTCTGTTAGTTTGCATGCATGGTGACATGAGGTGCCAGAGGTGTCAGTAGGACAGTTATTTTTTTAGGTTATCGAACAAAAGTCACAGTTTTTGTCTCAGATTTTATTCACTAAAGGATGAACAAAACAGCATCAGTTGAATTTGTATTGTAAGTATGTTTTATTAAACTACAATGGACTGAAGACCTTGACTTAAAGTTGTATTTCATTTTGATAAGAATGATGATTTCACTCAACTTCAAGCCTGATCAGTGCTGGATTTTTGAGGCAGATATCGATAGATATGTGAGATTTTAAAAAATGACTTCAAAATTTCATGGTAATTGGGTGATAATGACTAAGTAACCTATTTGCAATTTATTAGGAATTACTGCCAAATTACCCCAACATTTACCTCAAAATTACTTAATTTTAAGCATTATTAAATAATTGTATGCTAAAATAGCATATAATGGTTAAAATAGGGCCCTTAGGCTTGAGAAGCAGCTGTGCGCTGCTCTTCATCGAAGGTGGAAAACCAAAACTAATCGAAGACTCTTCTGATCAGGCACAGATCTCACCATTGTGACTTATTGTCTGCACAAATGTCATGATTCAGGAAGTTTTTAAAGACATTTCAAAAAAGTAATTTGCTAATTATTATCTGTTTATCAGCAGATATGTAAATAAAGCAGATCAGTTAAAAATTGGGGGAATTTGGCAGTAATTTCACAGAAATTTCACATAGGCTACTTGTTAATTATCACCTAATTACCATGAAACTGCAGTCCTGTAAAATGAAGTGTTACCAGGATCTATTGAAGGGAAACGTTGCCAATTTTCAACCGGTTTTATTGTTACAGTCGGTGGTATGTGCAAATGAATGAAATTTTACTACCGCCCAAAGCGCTTCGCTCACTCGCCAGCAAAAATCAACTGGATGAAGCAGAATTTCATTTATTTGCACATATCACCCACTGGAACGATACAAAACTGGTTGAAAATCTGCAAATGTTCTCTTCAAATAAGGTTCTAAAGGCCCCCTCCAGTCAAATATGTGTTTTGGTTGGTTAACGTTGAATGACATGTTAGTGTGTCGTGGATGGGGCTAACCTAATTAGCTGGCTTTGTTATTACACAGTTAAATCTCTGAGACCCACAATAGACCAGTTTTGTCTTATTAGGGGGCTACAGGGGACTTTAGGGGGAGATAGCAGATCAATAGTCGATGTCACATCAAAGTGGTGAACGTCATCTGAAAGCTGAAAACCTGGAGATTAATTTGAGATGCAGCTCAACACTGTCTGTCAAATTGTTCTAGTAATAAATCAGAAATAAACATGAATTAATTAATGATTTAAAATGAATTGCAAAAGTGTATAAGGGTTTAGAACATTGTAACGATAGTATATGACGACCATTTCCGTGCTCTATTATGTCTCATAAGTTGTTTTTGGGTTTATACTATTTGGTACACAGATTTGGTTCTAAATTTAACTATTTATACCACTGGAGAATTGATCAAAATTATCAATAATCCTTCCAAAATACCACATAAAGACACCAAGATCTTGAGGAACACCATAGAAAAATCCATGTCGTGCTGACATTTTCAATTTGCTGCAAGAATTGCATTTTTCTGTGACTGGATCGCGAGCACTTCTGTCCTGCTCAGAAACCCACTTATTTTAAGTCCACTTTGGGAAACCATCCATCCTCTGAATGCTCTAGGTCTCTAGTTTGTGGCTGTAAAGTTTCATGAGGCTGGGATTATCCGAGAGGTCACCACAGGTCATTTTACATAGTGAGGTCAAATTTCAAAATATGGTCTCACTACAATGTGATGCTACAATGGGGACTATCAACATCAATACAGTTGGGCTCATTGGATCCACAAGAGTCTCAGCTTTACAGTGATATAATAACTTATATTATATACTCATGGTTACCGATAGTATCCATTTCATTGGTTGGTACCAATGGATTCATTAGGTTTTCTAGTTTCATGTGATATCTGTGTCTTCGCTCTCGCCCTAAAAGTGAACCTACTAGAGCCTCTGAAAGACATTAGAGTCATTCATGATCATGAGTCTCGGGGGTTCAAGAAAATGCTGAACATGATTTATTGCACTGTAAAATATATGAAGCAGAAAAGCACAAACTGCATGACAAAGTTGGAGAGACTGGACGGGAATGGGGTCTGATACTGGGAACAAAAGAAGGTTAGGGCACTTTTCTCCTAATTGAATAACACAGGGCTGGTGGGTAGATACGCTATATTGCCAAAAGTATTGGCTCACCTGCCTTGACTCGCATATGAACTTAAGTGACATCCAATTCTTAATCCATCGGGTTTAAGACGATGTCAGTCCACCGTTTGCAGCTATAACAGCTTCAGCTCTTCTGGGAAGGCTTTCCACAAGGTTTGGGAGTATGTTTATGGGAATTTTTGACCGTTCCTCCAGAAGCACATTTGTGAGGTCACACACTGATGTTGAACCAGAAGGCCTGGATCTCAGCCTACACTCTAATTCATCCCAAAGGTGTTATGTTGGGTTGAGGTCAGGACTCTGTGCAGGCCAGTCAAGTTCATCCACACCATACTCTCTTAGCCATGTCTTTATCCCGAATTTTCCTCCGGGGATTAATAAAGGTTCATCTTATCTTATCTTATCTTATGGACCTTGCTTTGTGCACTGGTGCACAGTCATATTGGAGCAGGTAGGGGCCATCCCCAAACTGTCCTCACAAAGTTGGGAGCATGGGCCAAAATCTCTTGGTATGCTGAAGCATTCAGAGTTCCTGTCACTGAAACTAAGGGGCCAAGCCCAGCTCCTGAAAAACACCTGACATCATAATCCCCGCTCCACCAAACTTTACACTTGGCACAATGCAGTCAGACAAGTACCGTAATGTCCATCAAATCGCCAGACGGTGAAGCGTGATTCGTCACTCCAGAGAACGCGTCTCCGCTGCTCTAGAGTCCAGTGGCGGCGTGCTCTACACCACTGCATCCGCCGCTTTGCATTGCACTTGGTGATGTATAGCTTGGATGCAGCTGCTCGGCCACGGAAACCACCATGAAGCTCTCTACACACTGTTCTAGAGCTAATCTGAAGGCCACATGAAGTTTGGAGGTCTGTAGCGATTGACTCTGCAGAAAGCTGGCGACCTCTGCGCACTATGCGCCTCAGCATCCCCTGACCCTGCCCCGTCATTTTACATGACCTACCACATCGTGGCTGAGTTGCTGTTGTTCCCAATTGCTTCCACTTTGTTATAATACCACTGACAGTTGACAGTGGAATATTTAGGAGTGAGGAAATTTAACAACTGGACTTGTTGCACAGGTGGCATCCTATCACAATACCACGCTGGAACTCACTGAGCTCCTGAGGGCGACCCACTCTTTCACAAATGTTTGTAGAAGCAGTCGTGCTTGATTTTATACACTTGTGGCCATGAAAGTGACTGGAACACCTGATTTCAATTATTTGGATGGGTGAGTGAATACTTTTGGCAATATAGTTTATGAGGAACAGGGTGAAATTATGTGTTGGTACACACTCATGTGCAGCAGGTGGCGGTAAGCAGCTTTACGTTGTTTTTAAAACCGAGAGAAGAAGAAGAAGAAGATGCAGGAAATGGAACCGGAAGTGAAACTGGTATGTTAGCTACTGCTTGGCTGAGCACAGCAAATCATATTGCACTGGGTGGCAGCTGTGTTATGATTTTGCTATAGTGCATTATTACCAATGGAAAGCCCTATCGTCAGTACTAGGAGTTTGTATGGATAATGGGGCAATGTGGACATTTCTTTCCCTTATCGGATGTGACTTCTAAAGGTGGGACGCCGTCAGGAACTAACGTTAACTAACAATTACCTAGGGAGGCTATGATAGCAACTAGCCACAATCAGCTAGCCAAGGAAAGCTTCAGTGATGTTAGCCTAAACAAGCTTACAAGCTAACTAGGTACAACCAATGTCATTTGCACTGACATTCGTGAATACACCTTTTTACAGTCTGAATACCAAGTAATGCCGACACTTTTTGGAGGTTCACGCTGACATAGCTAGTTAATGTGTCGGAGTTATAAATTAGCCAGTTAGCAAGGCAGCTAACGCTAAACTAGCTAACTGTTACCGGGAATAAACCCTAATTTATCAGGTTGTTCGGTGAACGGTTTTTAAGAGTATCACAGGGCATTAGTACAAGATATAAAGCACTTTTACCTTTTGGTGAAGCTGACTGTGAAAGTGTCAACATGTAACGTTACGTTAATGGTTTGCCTCAACTAACAAAGCAAACTTGACAAATTGGGCATCCGACTTCAGCTTAGCATTAGCAGCCGTTAGCATGAGTTGGAGAAGCTCTTTGTGGTAATAACTGGCTCTTAAAAATTAAATTAAGGCCCGAGCACGATGGGGACTATTATGTACGATTGTAACAATACATTGCTGGTCATCGGTTGCTTGGTTGCTAATGTTAGTTAATGTTTTAGCCCTGGAGTGAGTCACAGCATCCTGCATTTAACATGCTAGCCCCAGCCAGGCTAATGTAGCGCCGTGGGACGGGATTGTTTTGCCCTTGCTCACAGCTCTCATCTCCGTGTTGAAATTACCAACAGCTCTATGTTCACAGTGTAAATACTCATGACAGTCAGTTATTTTTTGCAGGCGACCATTTGTTTATTGGTTAATACAAGTGTCCAGTGATGGCTTACATCCAGTTTAAGGAGTGATTGACAAAATGTCAATATTGTCACAACACTGCTTTCATTGTTTTGACTGCTGGGTGGCTCCAAGCTTGCCCAAATAACCCGCATGGCCCAGACCAGTGACATTATCTTTCATGTTGATGTGACATGTTGAATGGCAGATGACTCCTTCTAAGTCATAAACACACAGTGCAAATGTACACTGTAATGCATAAAGGGCCTGCACTGTATATTCAGACTCTAGGCTGACTGTTCATAAGGTTGTGAGTCCCACATTGGGAAAATTGAGCCTAAGACTGTGTTTAGTTTAGTTTAGTTTTTTTTGCATTGGAAGCTTCCTAACTGAGTGAAATGACCTGCAAGTATTAACAACCATGATAAGAGCTATTCAGATTCTCTACATGCTAAGGAAAGGTGCTTCAGTGCTTCCTTTATTATCTCCTTTAGCATAGGATACACTGGACCATCCTTTACCAAGGAAAGAGGATGATAGGCTCATTGGAGATGAGCCAGGACTGCACAGAATCTATCACCGGCAACTACTGCGCAATGCATGCCGGTTAGATTTGTGTCCGACTTGATCCGGACTTGCTCTGACGTCATGCACACATGGGCAACGATAACCTCACGAGATCGAAGCGACTGCAGTTTTTTAGAGCAACGCACCACAGTTGCTCTCCACCTACTGCAAGACCCGGGGAATGATGGGAAATACCTGGCTCTCCCCAGATAAACAAGCTGATTGGTTCTTAGTTTTGACAGCAAACACCACGTGTTGTAGAAAGTCTGAAATGTCTGTGTATTTAAGGCTATTAGGCTCATGTTGTGCAATGAAGGTTTCATCTGTTAACAAACATATCTTGTGTGGTTGATAATATTAATAATAATTCTGATAATGAATGTTATTTATAGAGCACTTATCAAAATGAGTGCTCATTACAAAAAAGAAAAGAAAGAAAGAAAGATATTCCTTTATTAGTCCCACAGTGGGGAAATTCAGTTTTACAGTTTACAGTGCTTTACGATGCAGACATAAAAATAATAAAGGCTAGAATCCAATGCCAGATATACACACATGATGAGACGCAGTGATAACCATTCCGTTTCGCTTTATTTCTGTTATGTTGAACAAGTAACAAATATGTAAAAACAAAACAAGAATAACTTAGTAACTGTTATTTCACTCCAAACAGGTACTGGCACCTTTCCTGCTGTGGAGCACAGAGAATAATTAAGAAAAGGAGATGGAAAGAATGACTGCTCTCCCCTCAGCCACTACTTTAAGACTCTCAGAGAGAGACTGAAAGGAAGAGAAAAGGATCCTCTAGAATACAGGCAAGAGGGCTGAGACAACATCGAAAGAGAAAACATCCAAAGCTATCAGCCACTTTATCAAGCAGAGGAAATGGCTTTCTTGGACAACCCAGCCATTATTCTGGCCCACATCAGGCAGTCTCACGTGACCAGTGATGATACAGGAATGTGTGAGATGGTACTAATAGACCAGGATGTGGATCTGGAGAAGTGCCAGCTGGCTCTAGTGCCTGGCAGCAGCTGTGGGTCAACAGGGTCGGGCTCCGTGAGCGAGGGGGACAGCAGCGTGACAGACAATCATGCCTGTGACCTCTCCCAGTCCATGGACATCACCTCCAGCTGGGATTTTGGCATCCGTCGGCGCTCCAACACAGGTAGGCTCATCTCCAAGCTCTGGCTGGTTAGCAGGGCAGGCTTTCTGTCAGGCACACTCCCCTCCTGCCATTATGGCAGGGGCAGCCAGAAAGCCTGTTCTTCTATTGTTTGGAGGGGGTTTGTGTGTCCAATCTGGGCCAGTGGTTTAGTGAGGCTCATGTCAAATTGTGTGCTATGGAAGGTTGTTGCTGCACAAGTGGAAAGCATGGGGTTAGATTGCAGTTCACTGTGTGAATTATATTAATAGCTATAAGGTGAGTAGCACAGATCACATTACCCATGATTAATTTCCCTTTTGGATGCCAGTATATGTTGTAAATGAAGCAGTCACTGTCAGATTGCTCTTTTTATTATGCCATTAACAGTCACTTTTAATGAATTTTTGTGACATGGTTAAGGATGCCATTGCTACATACTTTTATAGCCTGGTATCAAAGAGTAATCCCAGAATCTTGTTTGACACCATCAGCAACATTCACTTCTGCATCATCTGCTCTACCAATTTTTTCAGTTGAGAAGTGCAACAACTTTCTCTCCGTCTGTGCTGGTAAGATAAATATTATAGTGCCTGCCTGGAGAGTTTTTTTTTCCTATAGTCTCGCTACACAAGCTCTCCAACCAAATGTCATAAAATACTTCGATCAGAATAGTGCCTTATAAGGCGCTACACAACCGGTGAAGGGCTGAAAGTTTGATCATTTTAAGTAACTACAGCTGATGAAAACAGAAGGAAGTCCTACCATGATTTGAGGTTGTTCCAGCTGTGTCACGCCTCTTTTATGTAGCGCATGCCGAAAAGTCTTCTGCAGAGGATACACCGATGTATCCTCGCTTATAGTTCCAAGGCAAGCTTCCTCGATCCTTGCCTCTCAAGATGCATTTTAGGAACTGGGATGTCCCTCAAGATGGAGGGCTGAGACCGAGCTCAGTGTGTGTGCATCTGCTGTTTCTACTTGATCTGCCCTCTATATTTCATCTTCTTCACCCTCCCAACCAGTCATTAACCTAGACAGTTTTGGTTCTGGTCTTATTGGTTATCCTCTGATGATGTTCGGTTTTTGTCACTCCGTACGCTTACTTTCAGTTTTGAAGAAGAAGAAGAAGAAGATAATCCTTTATTAGTCCCACGAGGGAAATTCAATTTTTACACTCTGTTGTTAACTTATACAAGGTACATGCAGACCCAACACACACTGCACAAACATGCAACAATGGAGAGAGCAGAGATGGGGCTGCTCCTGAAAGCGCCCCGAGCAGTGGGGGTTTGTGCCTTCCCCCGGGGCCCCTCGGCAGTGCCCAAGAGGTAAACTGGCACCTCTCCAGCTACCAGTTCACACTCAGTTCTTAGTCCATGTCGGACTTGAACCGGTGACCCTCTTCCCCCCCCACCTCCCCACAACTAGCTACTCCCGCCCCCTGTTTTTGATGTCATTTTGGCAGCAATACTCTCAGCTGCCCAGTCACACAAGCCCTGGAATGAATCAACAGCTCCATTGTCTCCACCTGAGTGCCTGATTGCCACATTTATCAACTCTCCTTGAGTGGTTGTATTAAAACACTGTAGTAAAAGATGTAGGAACGCCACCTCTTACAGCTCAAACGGGATAATTTGATCATACCTCTGCCTTCTACTAGGGAGGGACTGGAGGACGACCTATTGAAGTGGCTTGAGATAATGCACACTACCATAGTTATCTACTTTATTGACTCTGTTGCTACAGACGGTGAGGCGATGAACAATCTGAAGTTCGACGTTCTCCTGGTTCTGCTGTCAGTCCTTTAAAGGACTCGACATCTCTTCGCTGGTCTTTTGTAGCCCAACCACAAAGAAGGATACAGGTTTTCCTCGACTGGATTTTCGTCGACTAAATGAGCACACATGACGCTACATTTCGCGTGGCCTGGTCTGTAGGTACACGATGGAAACGGTACCATTTGTCACAAGAACAATCCCTTTTTGTTTCGAGTGCATCTTCAACACACTGTTGTTGAAGCCACATATTTAGCTTTGTTTGGTTGTTAGTACAGCCGCGAACAGTGCAACAAGTTCCAGATCTCCGCAAGGTCATAAGACAGAGAGAAAGACAGAAAGCTATTAGAAAATGAAAATTTAACATTACTTAAATATCTGTTAAAAAAAATAAATAAAAATAAATCGAAAGGAAATTATTTGGCGGTTAACCACTATGGTTAGCCTATGGGACTAATTAACAGGAAGTTACATCCATAATCATTTCTACAGTAACCCCCCCGAGAATAAGGTGGATACTAGGAAACAAACATTGCTCTCTTTCAGACTCTGTCACCTAATGTCTTTGTGTTGCTGCTTAAATTTCAGGGTTTTCAAATGATACTTTGCTTAAGTTGGGATGTGGGGGTGAAATATGACATGTAAAAACTGCGTATAGTGAGTTTGAAACCAATAAAAAGCGTGTGAATCTATTTTAAGCTACATTCAGGTGTTTTAATTGGAAGGTAAATATGGTTTTGGTGACAGAGAGAGTCCAAAGGTAGACAGCATGTCTCTTTTTGGCTCTCTTGCGTTTTGTATTAAGCTTGGTGGAGTGCTGGTCCTGGTTTTGGGTTGTGGGTAGGAAGCTACGATCTGAGACTTTCAGACATGAGTACTGACCTGTGGTGGCTGTCTCATCAGGAATCCAACAAGACAGCCGTGAGAAACCTGGGGCTGCTGGTAAGATGAGAGGGATGAACAAAAAAAATGCCTTAACAAAGTATACAAGTTTATTTTGTGTTAGCTCTTCTTCATGTGTGTACAGTACATATTGGGGTGTGTGAATGTCTGTCAAAATATCACATGGAGTGTCTTTCCTGAAAACAATTGTCCTTTTCTTTTCATATTGCTCTTACAATTTGAACCAAAGTACAGTATATTAGTATATGGTGGTGTGGTTGTGACAATTTTTCTAGGTCACCAGTTTTTTAGCAACTTATTTGCTGAAATTAAAAGTTGTTCTTTCTTTTCAGCACAAAGACTTGAAAGGTTAAGGAAAGAACGGCAGAACCAAATCAAATGTAAAAACATTCAGTGGAAAGAGAGGACATCCTCCCAATCAGGTAGTGTTTCTTTTTGTTTTTTACATACATATATGAACCAATTAAAATAGCAAAGCTGCGTTCATTCTGACTTTTGTAGCCAAACCCTGTGTTTCACTTATTACTTATTACTGTTTCTGTGTTGTGATTTAAAAAAATAAATAAATAAATGAGTGTATTCTGAATAAAAATGCTGAGAAATGTAAATGTTCAAACTACTTTCTATGATGTACTGCCAGGGGTAAGCTGGGGTCAGGACCTCCCCAAATGGAGGCAAGGCAAATCCGAGGTGTTTGGTGACAATTAACAGGATTGTTATACATCCCCCGGAATAAGAAAGAAGAAAAACATATTTGGCTACAGCAAATTATATTTAGGTTTTTTTTCTGGGGATGCACCAATCTGACTTTTTTAGTCCTGATACCGATACTTGGTCTTTGGTTATCGGCTGATACAGAGTACCAATCCGATACCAGTGTAATTAATGTACTGAATTGTTATTTATTATTAAAGTAATAAATTGTACACCAGAAAATCTTACAAATTAACAGGAATTATTTACATTAATTATAATTAAAGTGTAAACCTTTTTAATGCAGCAACACATTGGTCAAAATGTATGCTTATAATGTATATAAGCATAGAATTGAATGTAATGGATCAGCCCCAAAGTCACGATACCCGATCCAGCTATATGAGTCAGTATTGGCCCGATAACTGATCCGGTATCGGTATCAGTGCATCCCTTGGTTTTTTATTCTTGTGAGTTATGGATAATTTTACCTCTAAAAATTCAGGTTGAACAAGGAAGAAAATTCCCCTTAGTTTGGACTGGTGACAACGTAAACACATGCACCAGGTGGAGGAGATGTTACTTTTTTGCCTACATGTAAAGACTTTTGTAATAAAATATGCTGGACTTTTCTCCAGTAGTCTTATTAGTTTTGATCACAAGATTAAGTCCTTAGTCCTAAGTCCTTCCATGTATCTACATATCTTCCTATCTTATAAGAAGGAAGTAACTACTGTTACCAATGTCTTGAAAATAACCAAGTGTTTACTGCGTGTATTGCTGTCATGCTTTGTGTCCAGTGGAGGATCTGGGGTCCCTGTTTGAAAAACGGGACTTTAAAGACAGGCCGCGGACAACAGGTACCAAATCCACCCTTTCACTGCGACTGGAGCAGTGTCCCCAGCAGCTCAACAACCCCTTCAATGAATACTCCAAATTTGATGGCAAGGTGGGTTTTTTTCTTCCTATTTGTATGAATCTACTTTATAAGAAACTCATTCAAAAATAAATGCGTCGGTCGCTATATCCTGACATTAGTGAAAACAAGTCATGTGTTTCTGTGTTCTGCGGTGCTCCTAATGCCGTCTGTAGTATTTCACAGACCGGAGGAAAACAACCAATCAGAGCTGAGCTGGTGTCTGCCGTCCAGCTTCTGTCTCTGAGCAGCTGTCGATCACTCACAAACTTGAACCGAATGGTTAAACTAGGCAGCGCTGATCAAATATGAATCAATAGTCAGTTACTGTAATGCCTATTTCTCACCTCAAATGTTTTCAGAAACATCTTGTAGTTACGGTTTAGCTGTAAAATGGGAACGTTTGTGATCCGGCAGCAATGTTGAGATCAGTTGAGGAAATACCAAGCACCGTACACCAGCTGGAGCACAGCCAATAGGAATGAAATTGTAATAATAAACAGGCAGAATTACATGGATTCTTGAGTTATGGCCATTCTAATCAGTTAATCTGGTGGACATTTGTGCCAAATTTGAGGATGTTATGATTAACTGTTGATTTACCCTGAAAGGAAACTCCCCTTAGTAAATATTTAAGTTCTATGTAGCATATGCTGTCACTTTGTATCCCTTTACTCTCTCTAATTAGGGTTTTTCTCCATGTGATGGACTGTCTCTTCACCTTTTAGGGCCACATTGGCACAACAGCTACAAAAAAGATAGACGTCTACCTCTCAATGCAGATGACTCAGGAGAAATTGCATCCAATGACAGTGGTGACCATTGCCAACGCCCGCGTCCACGACCTCATCGGCCTCATCTGTTGGCAGTACACAAGCGAGGGACGAGAACCCAAACTCAAGTGAGTATAAACACATTTCAAAATCAACCTCACAGAGTCTAACTTTCTGTGTTAACACTCTTCTTCTGTCTTCACGTCTCTCCACAGTGAGAATGTGAATGCTTACTGCCTCCACATTGCTGAGGATGACGGGGAGGTGGACACGGACTTCCCTCCGCTGGACTCCAACGAGCCAATCCACAAGTTTGGTTTCAGCACTCTGGCCTTGGTGGAGAAATACTCCTCACCTGGCCTCGCTTCCAGGCAGTCACTGTTTGTCAGAATGTAAGTAAGAAGTAGGGAACATACTTTTTCAGATGCAATGTGCGTTCAACATTCAAATGTTCACCCATGATGATGATTACTATGATTAAGATAAATCTGCAGAGAGTTCTTAACTTTTTTTTTACTTTTTCCCCATTTTAGAAATGCTGCTCATGGTTTCTCTTTAATCCCTGTGGACAGTCTGAAGGTAACCATGAAGGAAATTCTCCAGAAAGCACTCAAGAAGAGGAAAGGCTCACAGAAGGGCTCAGGTAATAAGATAAGATAAGATAAGATGAACCTTTATTAATCCCCGCAGGGAAATTGACACTTGTATCATTCACCCCTGTCCCTTTCATGTAATCATGAAAGTTATTGAAAGATTAAGCACATTATGTTTTTATGTCTTTGGTTTGTTTGGTTGTTTGTCATCCAGCACATCTGTGCATTTAGGTTCACCCTTGTACACTGGACTACAAATAAAAACTTTATTTTAGTTTGAACTGACACCTCAGTCTGTGAGTCTGTGAGATATGAACTATAAGGTGTATTTGCCACCAAATGCTGTCTACATCCCCTTTCTGAAGGTGGGTGATTATTATCCTTTTCCCATTTCTGAAGGAGGATCAGTATATCAAAGATGGTGATGAGGTTGTTGCCCACTCTCTGTGCCAAACCACCCAGACTGTAACCTAAGCCACCTAGCCCTCCACACATACACACATACTGTTTCTACCGCAGGAACTTTCCCCCAGAACTAGGAACCTTTTGAGGTACTCATTGTGTTTCAAACGCATGGATCAGGCTCTAAATTAAGATACAATGCTTTTATTATTCATTTTACTTTCCATTATGTACCAAGATGTCTTATTTCCAATCATTTTGGATGGATTGGTGGCGCTTTGCAACATCAAAAGAATAACAGCGGTCCCCCACCCATTTCTAAAACTTTGAGAAAGCTGTGTTGCTCGCATCTGACTCGGTCATTCGCCAACAGGGCCAATGTATCGCCTGGAGAAGCAGACGGAGCCAAATGTCGCAGTAGACCTGGACTCAACACTGGAGAGTCAGAGCACCCTGGAGTTTTGCCTGGTCAGAGAAAACAGTAAGTAATCCCAGTAGTTAACCACCACAGCTGCCTTTTCTTTTCAGTGAAGGACTCCACAGCTGGTTACACTCCACCAGCTTCACTCCATCTGACAGTGATTTCACATCTCAGCAGTTTGAACTGGAAAAAATGAATCAGTCTGAGATATGGCTGCACAAAATTATGGATGAATTAAGGGAACTGGATACAGCGTTGGAGGTTGGGCCCCATTCAAGCCAAAAATGGAAAAGTACCCGGATCCTCCGTAGAGCCACCGTTTGGCCACTACAGAAATTAGTATCAACAACTGGTGCTCTTCCTTGGGGCTTGCACAATAATATTTATGTTTTTGTTATATATATTATAAATATTTATATAATTATATCATTAATATCCTCTGCTCTTGTGTTTCACTGAGTGTGTTGCACAGAAGAGACAGGTGAAGTGAAGATAATGTTGTCGGTACCGGTTACAACCAGACTTGGTGGTGAATAGTATTATACTATTTGTAAAATTAGATTCCAGTAATGGCTGTGTTGGATGGTTTCCGACTCATGTTCTCCAGACAATTTTAATAGTCCTTACTTAATAAGTATTGTAAAGTCAAAATGTTTTGGAAAAAATAGCTGTAAATAGCTGTTATATCAGTGACTCTTCCTGTGTGTCTTTTGGAGTAATGCACACTTGTCATTTGTTTTTGTTTTTTTTAGGAAATAAATAATGTGTGTTTGTTCTGGTGCATCACATCTCCCTCTTTTATATCTCCCTAAAACAATAATCCTAAATTATAGGTCATGGGCTTAAATCAAGACTTACTTTTAGATTGTTTTTGTGATTGATTTTCCTTCTGCCTCCAGGCTCCAGGGGAGAGGAAAGCTCAGAGGAAGACCCTCCTATTGACATCACCACAGTCCAAGACATGTTGAGCAGTCATCACTATAAGTCCTTCAAGATCAGTATGATCCACAAGCTACGCTTCACCACAGATGTCCAGCTAGGTACATACTGCTTACTGCAGGCTGTAAGGGTGTCGTCAATTTTATCCAGCTCTAAAAGTTACACAAACATTTGTTTGATATATTTCATTTGATTGTATGCAGCAGATTCTATCAGCTGTAGCTACCTAGTGAATGGTTAACTGTAAGACCACACTGTGGTTACTAGGTATGGGGGCAAAATGATTTTGAAACTGATACTTTAATGCACGAATCCATATATTTGCTTCATTTGAGTCTATGCAGAAGTAGAGGGAAGTTACCGCTAATTTGTGCAGGTCTTTAATCTAAAAAAATGTAATGAATAATTCCTGACAATGATCCTGATATATTTGACTTTGACTAGGACATCTCTGACTACATACATGCTGAAAATCAAACATGTTTAGATATTTTCCAAACTAACATCCCTAGAAGTGTATGATTCAACATCCTCTGTGGTTTAGTGTTAAAAAAAGCTAACAAATATTGCAATATCAAATCACAATATTTAAAAACCGCAATACATTTTGAATTAACACCGAAGTATCATGATAGCATCGAGAGATAGGTGAATTGTCCCAGCCCTAGTGGTTACTGTGCAAAACAACCCTGCTCATCTGCTTACTGTAGAAAAACGATTGGTCAAGCAAAGATATTTTAGATGAAGCAGCAGGGAGCAATCACTCTCTGACCTCACCGCTTTATGTATTCATTCACAACCTTTTTTTCAGGCATTTCAGGAGAGAAGGTGGAGATCGATCCTGTCACCAATCAGAAGGCCAGTACTAAGTTCTGGATTCGACAGAAACCCATCTCCATCGACTCGGACCACCTCTGTGCCTGTGACCTTGTAGAGGAGAGGAGCCCCAGTGAGTGGACCACGGACCACATCTGCACATGATATTCACAGTAGAAACCACCTCCCTCACAATCACAATACATGTTTGCACACATCTGGATACATGCTCAGCACTGTGTAGTAGCTTTTCACTGAGGGGTCTGTGAGGACAAATGCTGCAATCAAGAACAAGTTAAAACACAAAATACATACACCTACAGGTTGTTTTTTTTTCACACAAGAAATATGTAACTTCATTAACTGCTTGAGACCCACAATCCCGCCTTAGTTTACTGTCTTTCAGAGGCTGTAGTGGGTTCAGATTTAGGGCTAGAGTGAAGCCACTGATAGATGAAGCTAGAAAACCTAAGAAATCCATTGCTACCAAACTTGGGTAAAATTCTAGCAAGGAAAAACTGGCATGGCCATTTTCAAAGGGGTCCCATGAGCTCGGACCTTAAAGTATGTGCATGAAAATGGCTTCTATGGGTACCCACGAGTCTCCCCTTTACAGATATTCCCACTTTATGATAATCACATGCAGTATGGGGTAGACACCATGTGTTTTTTATTTTCATGCAGTATATGTGCTATTTTTGCCTATTCTAAAATGGTGTATTTGTATATTTCTGCATACTGGGGTCCCAAATAATCTTGAATTACATAAATTGGGTATCACTGTAAAGCTGAGACTCTTGAGCCCAACTGTATTCATATGTGATGATGTTAATCCCCATAGTAGCCATTTCATTGTAGTGAAACCATTGTTTTAATAATAAAATTTAATAAAATGACCTGTGGTGACCTCTAGGACAATCACAGCCTCATGAAACTTTACAGCCACAAACTAGAGACCTGGAGCATTCAGAGGATGGATGGCTTTATGAGGTAGATTGAAAATAAGGAGGTTTCTGAGTAGTTTCCAAAACAGCTTTTGAGGCCAAATCACAGCATGGCTTTGTCTATGGTGTTCTTCAAGGTCTTGGTGTCTTAATGTGGTATTTTGGAGGGATTTTTGATAATTTTTTAAACTTCCCAAGTGGTAAAAAAAAAAAGGCTAGATTTATCACCAAATCTGCATAACTAATCAACCCAAAAATTGCTGCAACAACTTATGATACATAAGTGAGCATGGGAGCATATTTTGATAACAATTTAAACCCTGATACATTGAACAGTCAAATTAATCTTCAGGTTTTCAGCTTTCAGATGATGTTCACCATTTCTATGTGACATCTACTGTTCCCCATAAAAACCCCCTGTGCCCCCCAATAAACACAAAAATAGGCTTATTGTGAGTCAAGATGAACACAACACATGACCATGGTTCATTTGGTTCAGACCAAGGGAAACATGTAGTTATACAGACTGACCGGTAACTTGTGGGGAAATCATATTACAATGACAGACAGAAGTTTCTGCAGCACTTAATGCTTCTGATGTGTATATTTATGTTCTTTGATTAATAATTGATTATAAGCATTATTAGACTGCAAATCGACTGCATGTTATGAATAATTCTAGAGACAAGACTGTACAAAAGCCCCTTTGCGTGCTCCCAGATGGCTGGTGTAAACATTGGGGAGCGTACAGACTTTTTGTCATAAACAGATATTTTCATATTAAGTAACGTTACATGCCTTTTTCTGCTATAGCGCTTTCCTCTCACATGATAATTCATACAATTCAGCCTGCCAAGTCGAACTTTCAAACATTTCATTTCATCTTATCAACAAATGTGTGTAATTTCTGTTGTCCATTGTCCAGTCTAACATTGTTTTAACTCTGCCTTTTACAGGTCATGCAATATTTAAGCTCACTTATCTCAGTAACCATGACTACAAGCCACTCTACTTTGAGTCGGATGCTGCTACTGTCAACGAAATAGTGCTAAAGGTGAGTTCAGGCATGTTTTTCTTTTCTAATGACAATGTTTTAACAGTTTAGAGATAGTCTGGGCATGAACAGTTCCTGTAGCTCATAATTGAGGTTTTTCAGAGTTCGGGCGCCATGTCTAAATTTGTTCCATTCAAATACGTAAAGACTTCTACTGGATATGACAAAGCCTGAGTGGCAGTAGGTGGAAGTAAAGCACATTTACTTATGTCAGCTTGGTCTCAGTGACTTCAAATTTATAACAGAAAATTATAAACTGGAGGTGTGTGAAAGACATGTCTGGAAAGGTCTAATGAAAAGATGCTTTATGTTGCATTATGTCAAATATAGGATCCAGTATTTTTAGAGATAAACTCTTACTAGGGGCTTAAAGTCAGGATCTCTCAACTTCTTTTTACAATCGGTACCTTGTGAGTTCCTCAACTTTATGAAAGTGTGAACTAAGTCTATGCTAAATTGCTATATACATACACCTTTTTGAATGTAAATTTTAGTAGATATAAATAATTACCAGCTGTGACACCTGCTGGAGCAGGATCTACCACAGAGGTGGTTTTAAGTACTTAGCCAGGTCTGTGGACAGATTTGTCATCGCATTAGTGCCACAACTATGCCAGATGCAGTCATGAAACTTTACAGGCATGTATTTGAGTTCAAAATGAAGGCAGAGTTTGAAGATGGCTGTGGTTTGAGCAAGGGTGCCAGAGGTAGGAGGGGAAAGTGGGGAAGGGGGCTTGACTTTACGCCAAGCCCCAGGAATACTGGCTGTTGATGCCAACATTTGGAGTGGCCAAACGGTGGTATTACAGCTTCCATGTCTGTCAGGTGGCAATGGATGTGGAAGATCGACGGAAGATCTGGGTACTTTTCCAGTTGAAAGTCGAGCCATTTTGGCATCATGCGCCACTGAGCAGCTTTCACAAGAATGAACGGGGACCCGCCTTCAACGCTGTATCCAGTTCTCTTAATACATCCATGCTTTACACCCCTGGCTCAATTTTGCATCGCCGCTGGTGCAATATCATCACAGGATGGCCTCCAGTTTCATTTATGGTGCTCCTGCTTTAAAGCTGCGCTCATTCAGCAATGGTTTCAGTGTGTAGTATGTGACCTGATCATAGCGATTAACTCTACAGTTTACTTCAGCTCTACAGTCCCTCAGGTCATTGTTTTGGTTTCAGTTTTTGCAAATTAACCGTTTTGGATCAGTTCAATATGGAGTGAAAGTCATCTCAAATGGTGACAAATGTGTCTTATATTGTCGACAAATGAAAAATAAGATTTAAAAATGTGTACAACAATTTAATTCGTACTTTGGGGTGAACAAAAATGGGTGTTCCAATCAACACACAAATACCAATCAATTTGAACGCATGTAAAACTGTTTTACAAATGCAGATTCTTAACTTCAACTTCACAGATCTGATCATTCTCGCTTTCAAAAAGCTTTCTGTGTGCGCATGGATCGCCTGATACCTGTAGATCAGGTTACATTTGTGCATGGAGTTTTGAGTTTATTTTCACCACCTCCACACAGATCCACAAATGCATTCTGTATTTAAGTACTGGTGGAAAACTGGGACATCTGGGATTTCTATGAAATTGTGTGTAACTTCAAAATGGGCCTGTGAATATCAGAGGTAACGCTGTGTGTTTCGATTGAACATTTTGATGTCATGAATGTTTGTTTTTCAGGTGAATTATATCCTGGAGTCCCGGGCCAGCACCTCTCGGGCTGATTACTTTGCCCAGAAGCAGCGGAAACTGAGCCGCCGGACCAGCTTCAGTTTCCAGAAGGAGAAGAAGGCTGGCCAGTAGACAGACTGATGCTGCTCAGTCACCTGTCCGTCTGTACATGAATGAACAGACCCATAAAGGAGGCCTGACAGTCTCACGCACAGGCAGCATTTAGGCTAAACAGAGGTAAGACTCACAGGAAAGTCAAGTCAGGGGAGACGGACAGAAAACGGACAAGGAAGACGTGTCTCTGCTTCAGCTGAACAAGGTGCAAGTCCAAGAGAGTCCACGAGCAAAAACAGACAAATTAATCGTCTCTGAAGAATTGTGGGACGGAGTTGTGGCTGACATCTCTGCCTCTGAATATAAGCTCTGTCCTCCAGGATGGATTCGTACAGCATCAACAAGCTGGCTATGTACACACAACGAACAAAACAAAGCTCTATGCTAAAGCTTTGCTTCAACAGATTCAACATAACAGGAAAAGTCACATTTGTTATGTACCGTGCATAGACATTTTACATTCAGGAAATGAAATAATGATGATATAGAAATGAAGTAACCCAGTCTGGATTTTTAAAAACAGGAAGGACACCCATCTGCCTTGAATCCAGCTAGCAGACCCTTAAAGTTGTCTACACAGTTTATTAGGTGCACCCAGCTAAAACTACCAGTCTAATACAAGACCTGCAATCAACTCTTCATTCTGCTTTTGTCAAATTTTATCACGTTATACTGACAGGTGTTTATCCTTCTTGATATGAATGGCATGGACAAAATAATAGAAACACCTCTTTGTATAATACAATGCAGTTCAACCCTGTCTCCCACTAAATTTTGTTCCCATACAACTAAACTGCATTTTTAATCACATTTCAAGGGAAACGGAATACAGTCTCAGTTTTAAACTGCTTTAAACATGTGGTTAACATTGTAAATTCAAACAAAACAAAACGCAGCAACACTACTTTCTTAGTTTTAGTCAACAAAACTCCTTGGTTCGGCTTAGTAAAAAGAAATATGGCTGTCAATTGATTAAAATAATTTATTGCAAATTAATCACATTTTTGAATCTGTTCAAAAAGTTTGGTAACATGGGAGTAGACAAATATGCTGTGTTATGCAAATGTATGTATATATTATTGGAAATCAATTAACAGCACAAAACAATGACTAATATTGTCCAGAAACCCTCACAGGTACTGCATTTAGCATAAAAAATATGTTCAGATCATAACATGACAAAGTGAAGCCCACCAGGCAACAGCAGCTGTCAGTGTGCTGACTTGACTATGATTTGCCCCAAACTGCATGTGATTATCATAAAGTGGCCATGTCTGTAAAGGGGAGACTGGTGGGGACCCAGAGAACCCATTTACATTGACATATGTTGAGGTCAGAGGTCAAGGGACCCTTTGAAAATGGCCATGACATTTTGGACAAGTTTGGAGTGTTATTTCATGACATGGTTGGCAGCAGTGGATTCTTCAGGTTTTGTAGTTTCATATGATGCCAGCTTTAAAACTTGCATTTTGCATTAATATGTTAAAGAAATTAGTGGCATCAAAACAAATTTGTGTTAACACGTTATTACTGCCTTAACTTTGACAGAATTGGTTAAAAAGAGCATCTTGGTTTGGATTAAAATAACTACATACAGTATGTGAATGTTGACTTTTAGATTCAGACAGGACACAAACAATGGTCTCCTGGGGGAAAGTCAGTCCTGGATTTGTTTGTGTGTTTGTCTGCCAGTAGTGGACTTTTAGATGTACTACATCACCTACTCCAAATGTAATGCATTTTAGTTGTATTGAATGTAATTTTTAGGAGACAGGGCTGCACTAGCACTACAAACTACAGCCTGTAAAATGACAATGCAGTTGACTGCATTAGTTTTAACCAGGTGGACCTAATATACTGACAACTCAGTGTGTTAACAGTGTTCAGTGGAAATTGGAAGGGTGTAACCATGGCACATTTTTGGGATTATAAACAAAGTGATGTCATATTAAAGCTTTGAAGAGATGGCAACAGCTAAGAGAAATGGTTCTGAGTTGAGGTCTTTTGAAGCTTGAAAATCCACATTTAGGCACTGTGGTGAAGCTGACGATGGTCGAGCAAGCACTGAGTGTGATAGGCAGGGACACCTGTCAATCAAACCAACACACCCCCAGACCTATGTCTCATAAAGCCTTAAACATACCCTGTGGTGTTTGAACTGTAGATGAAGACACAAGTGGCACAATGCACAGGCTATTCCACTTATCAGCAGTGGGTGGCAGTATATGTATAGAGACTACCTTGTAAAGGTGAAAGACAAACTCTACAGTCCTGTGCAGGTACGCTAAGCTAAAGCTACTATGAGGCTCAAACATCTGGCTGCCATCCATCATGTTAAAGTAAGAACTTGTTGCATTTTTCATAACTTGAGAGGGACGAGCGCTCCCCCTTAGCCTACTGACCTTTATTGCAACAACCTTTTCACCTCTTTGTAACGTTAAAGCTTCAGTAGGCAACAATATTTTGGCATCACTGGGCAAAACATCCATTATAACCTTTCAGCATATTGTAATTCAAGCGTTCTGAGAGAAAACTAGACTTCTGCACCTCCTCATGACTCTGTTTTCAGGTTTTAAAAAATCCAGCCTGTGACATATGACTTTGACCAATCACAGGTCATTTCAGAGAGAGAGTGTTCTTATTGGCTGTGCTCTGCTATGCTGAACACCTGACCTGCTCCAGAGCAGGTTATGTTCCTGATAAAAGATCAGCTCTGTGAAAGCACTGCCTACTGACCAATCAGAGCTCAGTACACAGACCGTATGATAATATTACACACATAAGAAGAAGTTTAAGTCATAATCCAGGCTAAAAACAACTCAGTTTAAACTGACAAATGCAGGAAGGACAGCTGCAGGTGTTTACCGCTTTGAATTATGTTTTTTATATTTAGTTCTTTACTTGCTCTCAAGTCCGTTTCACACTGCCGGAGTCAGGAACAAAGCTGAAAGAGGGCTGAAATAGTCATACATGCCACAACTTTAATGAATAATGAAGTGTAATTAACTCATCCATTATACTTCTAAAAGCTCTTTATATATCACTGCCCCATCTAGAAAACTGTATCTTTGAGTATTCTGTTAAATGAATAAGTTTATTAATGTCCTTGGGTATGTCGATCTCGCTTCGTGCAGGTCTCAGCTCTGACTGGATGTTTTCCTCCAGTCTGTGAAATCCTGCAGATGCTGTTAGGAGCACCAGAGGACACAGGACACTGCTGCTTTAACTACATCATGGATACAGAATAATCTGGATTTATTTGAACGTCAGAATACATTTTTAGACAGAACGGCGACTGTGGATTTTGTCCCTTGCCATTTACAGCATATTTGTAAGTAAGTATAGAGAGAAGGAATGACTACAGCGAACAAGACCACTTTCAATGTATAAATGTGAACCTATAATATCTTGAGTCCCCTTCAGAGAGAAGCCAGAAATCTTCCCATTTGCTTCATTACAGCCACCGTCATTGGAGACATCTAGTGGCCAGATGAAGAAGTGCAGGACAGCTCATTTCTAACAAACAGGTAACCGTTCACCTGTTTCACTGCTTTACACACTGCTAATGTGTTCGTGTCTCTGTTGCCTTGGCTAATGTAACTAGCCTAATGTTACTTGAATTTGAACCACATGCTCCCATGTATCAACGCACAACTGACCAGCAGGTGAGAAACAAAACAAAAACTCAACAGACTGTAGAAGTGACTGAGCAAGGGTTAAATTGAACCTGTACGACTGCTCTTTGGTGAATGTTTCATGCATGAATCTTTGCACACAGTAGCTTTACAAACAAATAGAGGCATATTTCCCTCCAATTTCAATGCTTTCAACAAAAATGTAAAAGGGATTTCTCTCAGTTATGATTTCACATCTCATAATTGGGATTTAACATATTGCCTTTGAGATTCTATAGAGATATTTTTGCAACACTTCATGTCAAGGACTTCATAATTTGGTTTTATTTCAGAAAAATGCTATACTCACTACATTCCCAATTTGTCCAAATTTATGAATTAAGATTGAGTTCATCTGTGAATATTTGGCATTAACCCTTTCCGCTCTAAAGTAACACGTAAAATTACTACCATATAATATTATGGCTTTATTCTCATAATATTGACTTTTTTCTAGTTAAGTTGTCACTTTATTCCCATATTCTGATTTTTTTCTTGTAAACCTATGAATTTATTATATAATATTCTGAATTTCTTTATTGTAAATCTAAGACTTAATTCTTGTAATATTATGACTTAATATTAATAATATTATGACTTAATTCTCATAATATTATGACTTTTTTTATAAAGTTAGGACTATATTCTCATCATAATGCGGATTTCTTTCTTGAAAACCTAGGACTTAATTCTCGTAATATTATGAGTTAATACTCATAGTTTAGTTCATAGTTTTTTTCTTATAGTTCATAGTTTTTTTCTTATAAAGTAATGACTTTATTCTCATAATATTACAACTTTTTTCTTGTAAATCTGTAAGTTTATTCTTGGAATATTATGACTTCTTTCTCATAATATTCTGACTTTTTTCTCATAAACACACACACACATGATTATGAATGACAAGACAATATTACATGACATGAATACACTATTTCACAACAGGTGAAAATAACACATTTATACTGGTTATACATGTTTTTTGTCCTAAACTGCATGTGATTATCATAAAGTGGGCATGTCTGTAAAGGGGAGAGTGATTATTTAGCCTCCTTCACTACAAGCTAGTATGACATGGTTGGTACCAATGGATTCCTTAGGTTTTCTAGTTTCATATGTATGTTTACGGGCATCTAGTAACTAAACATTTTTAATAAGTTAATTAAAAATCGATACAGTATTGCAAAAGATAATATTGCGATACTCGTGTATTGATATTTTCTTACACCCCTAATGTACTGTGAGGCGTTCACTGTTATCAACCTACCTACCTACCTTTGCATTAGTTCTTCTCTTGCATCTTTACGTCCATGTTGCCGTGGATAATCTTTCGAACAAAGTCTGCGTTCCAAGCAGACTTTCTGGAAGTCCACTTGATGCAGGAACACACCCGTTAAGTCCTCGAGTCTGCAAGTGTGTTGGAGTGCGTACATTTGCATTCAGAGTGCGGAAGCATACTGAGACTTTATAGGAATACTTCACCCAAAATGACCATTTGTAAATTAATTATTCACCCCAGGTTACTGTGGATTCTTGAAGAAAATTTTGTGTTTCTTGCATCTTTTCATGGTGTACGAAGAATCCAAAAAAAGTAGAAAAGTCATGCAGTATAATCCAAGGCTGGTCATCCAGATGTTAGACTGTTAATGCATTAACATTTTAAATAGTGAGGTTTCATGAAGATGTATGTGTTTGGGAAGTAGTGAGCATACGACTAGATAAACGAGACTTGGATTATGCTGCATAAGTTGTATGAGAGCTTGTAAACGGATGTTTTGATATCGTGTTGCAGTCTCCATTTAGTTACATTCATCAGGGCTTTTCTCAGTCACTGTGGAGGCATGCAAGGAAAACAAGGTTTTCTTCAGGACTGGAGTCAGTGATATACGGTGCCTTCAAATGGGCTTGAACGCCCCCATCATGTGGTATTCACAACCTCGTAAGTGAAAAGTTTCTTTTTTGAAGTTTACGACTTGCAATGTGTTTGTTGACATTGTCAGAAATGGAAGTTCATTTTTCGGTGCATATTAAGTTAATAAACTAAAGAAAAAAAAGAGTCTGGAAATTTGCGTTTGCCCGATGCTAATTGTCATGGTAACGATAGAAATAATCGACCAAACGCAAATTTCCAAACTTTTTTTCTGAGTTTATATTGTAATTTTATTTGTATATTGTTTTCCTTCATAATTTTATAATGGGTCTGAGGAGGATGTTAAAAATGACCTCATCTTTCTCCTCTGTCATTATGCCTTTTCATTTCGTGCATTATGTTACCCACCTGCTAGCTCACTAAATTGTTAGCCTCTGTGGCTTCTAGATGCTGACAGTAACATTATTATTGATGCTAAATTTCACATGAAGGCACCAGTACACATGGTAATTCTGTGGGTGAAGTATTCCTATAAGTCACATAGAAACTGCCACGTTCTGGGTTCAGATCCAGCTTTGAAGACCAATACAGTATTTCTGCACCGTTTTTACACTGTCAACTGTCAAATAAAAATGAAGACGGCCAAAACGTCATTTTAGATATTTAATAATGGTGTGCAGATGCTTCATCAAATTACAGTCATGCACCGATATCATCACATCATATATAAAAACATCAGTGATAAACAACAATAATTGCAACCTAGATCCTGTTCATATGTTTTTAAATAATTTACATATTTGTGAATGATGAATGATGACTTATAGTATAGTTGCAGTACAAACTTTAATGTAAACTCCTTATGTACTCAAAGTTTACTATTCTCTGACCTCAAGATATGTGAATGAAAATGGGTATTATGGGTACCCCCGAGTCTCCCCTTTACAGACATGCCCACTTTATGATAATCACATGCAGTTTGGGGCAACAACCATGCAGTTTTAATGCAGTATAAATGTGTTAATTTCACCTGTTCTAAAATGGTGTGTTTGAATATTTCTGCACAGTGGGGTCCCATCCCATTGTTTTCAAGTCTGATGATATGGAAGTGAGACCATGTTTTGAAACTTGACTTCATTGTATAAAATGACTTATGGTGACCTCCAGGTTAATCACAGTCTCATGAATCTTTAGAACAGCCAACTAGAGAGCTAGAGCATTCAGAGGATGGATGGCTTTCCTATGTAGACTGAAAATAAGGGGGTTTCTGAGCAGTTTGCAGTAGGGAAGTGCCCGCCATTCAATCACTGAAATATGCAATTCTTACGGAAATCTCCAGATGTCAAAAGTTTTTATGCCAAAGGTTTAAGGGAGAAAATTCACTTCTGCTGTGAGCTGACTGCTGTGATTCAGGTGCTGATTGAAGGCAGGTGTGCCTCCATTCTGGTGTCTACTTCAGTCACATGCAGCAGATATGTTCAGGGTCAGCTCCAAGCGACAACGTCTGAAGGCCGAGTTGGGTTTCCATGAGCCTGAAGCGTGTTGCCAACCTCGTCCTCGGTATGGCTCAGAAGACTGACATCAAGTGATGTTTGAAAGTTAATGGACCGAGGAAGCAACCAACCTGCAGCACAGCTGACCCTTGGAGCCTCGGACTGTTCTTCCCGTCCACTCAACAGTAGGACACTAACTGCTTTCCCTTCCTCCCTTTGGCAATCGAGAATGATTACATACTCTATGCATACATACTGTATATGCATTTTTTCATTTATTATTTTTTTTTTTGCAAAGTTGCAAGGACACTCTAATCAGAGGACCACTAGGTTTGAGCAGAGGAACTCTTTCGACGTAAAACTTAAGGTGAAACTTAAAACCAGCACGCTTTAACATATTGTAAAACTGAATGATACATCACATTTTGAACATAAACAAAAATGTTTCTTTAGGTTTAGGCAATAAAACTACAATTTCTGTAGGTTAAGGTTAAACATTACAACTTCTTTAGGTTTAAGTGACAGAACTACAATTTCTTTGGGTTTTGACAAAAACTACAACTTCTTTAGGTTTAGACAACAAATCTACAACTTCTTTAGGTTTAGGCAACAAAACTACCACTTCTTCAGGTTTAAGCAACAAGGCAAAGAAAACCACTTAGTTGAGGTTATGGAAAAACACAGTGTTTAGAGGTCGCTGTTGTGTTCTTTTATACCTTCTTTCAGTGATCTTCCATGCGAGTAGATGATAAAACATACTAGTGGGTGTAGTTGGCCCCTACTGACCCACATCTATGGGGTTTATAGCAACTTATTTAACAGACTAATTGGCTGGTTTGAAAGTCAGAACTGCTGAGCTGTGGCTCGGGCTCGGGGGGGAAGAGAGGGTTGTCCTTTAATCACAAGGTTGGTGTTTGTGTCCTTGAGTGAGACACAAAACCCACATTGCTCCCATGGCACTTTATCGCCCACTGCTCCTAATGTTGAGGAAAGTTAAATGTAGAGGTTACATTTCATATTATGTAATATATGTGATGACTATTATAAAAAAGAGCATGGATAGCTTAACACAAACCCCAATAAATCATCCAGTCAGCAGTTCTGCAGTGTAGTACAGGGAACCCTTTATCTTCTAACCCCTTTTGGCCTTTTTTTCCACTCACATGGCCTACATTCACTGGTGAGTTTTCAGAGCACTTGTATTGACAGTGCCTACAGTTGAGCTGGTCTCTTGAAGGGACTACAGTGCACTAATGTGCTGCACTTATCTGAGCCTCCACAGTCTTGCCAGACTGCCAGCAGTCACAAAAGATGCTGAGCTGAGCGGCTTGATGCCCAGCCAGAGGAATGAGGCCTGCTCTATTTTACCCTTACTGCTTTACATTCTGTCACTGTCATGGCCTACATGCAGTGTGAACGCACATGCACAGCCCACACACAGCTGTAACAGAACCCCTGCCTGAGGGAGTTCAACGACTTATTGATTTTGAAATCGAAGGTGGAGCATGAAAGAACGTAGGACGGTGGAGGTCAGCACCCAGAAGAGTGACGGGGGGCTTCAGAGTCTCCATCGAGTCCCAGAGAGAGGAAGGGGAAGAAGAGATGTTACTGTAGGTGCAAAGCCCTGCCGAGGTCTCGTATCCTAAAAGATAGCTTCTGGTTTGACGACGTCTTTTTAAAAATGTTAGATTACATTTTTACTGTCATTGTACAGGAACTGAGACAATGAAATGCAAAAGTGCAAAAAACATTAAAATGCAGAGTAATGTACAGATTATACATAAAATAGAGAATAAATCAGCCCGTTCGTATTCCCATAGCATCAAATACCAATGCGAAGTCATAGCTGGTGGCATTTAACTTTCCATTAATACAACGTAAACCCATCAATATACTGTACATATACTGGGTTAGTACAAGGTTAGGCATCAGTCTCCTTAAGGTTAACAGTTAAGGTTAGGTATCGATCTCAAACAGTTAAAATATTAGGCATCAATCTGGAATAGTTAAGGTTAGGTATTGATATGAAAAAGTTATGGTTAGGCATTGATCTTAAATAGTTAAGGTTAGGTATTGATCTCAAATAGCTAAGGTAAAGCAATGACCTGGAATAGTTAAGGTAAGGCACTAATCTGGAATAGTTAAGGTTAGGATAGATCATTCGGCAGCAAGAGTTTTTGCAGATTTCAGATCAGATTTTGCAATTTGTGGGTTACCTTCTGCTTTGACTTCAACTAGACCTTCTTCAGTCATATATGTAAGGAGCAGATGTGTTTTGACTGAAATTTTGATTTATTAAGCTCTAGTGTAGTCTTTGTGTTCAGAAATGAAATATGTATATTACCATTAACATGTTTGTGCATGCAGCCTGCAAGTAAAGAAATGCTGTAAATAACATAATAAATGTCATAATGAATGTCATGTGTGTCTATTTGACAGATGGGTCCACCATGTATAAGGTGCAGCAGGATAAGCTGGAAACAGCCAGGGGGAAGCAGCAGCTGGTAAGTCATTGTAGACAGTAGAGACCATCACTTTCACAGTGACACATTTAGGTTCAGTTTTATTTGTTTTTTATCGTTTCAAATTTTCAGTTTTATAAGCAAACTTAAGACATCTTTTTAGTCTGGCCTTTAACTATTTTTTATTTAATCAATTTTAGGTATTCTGTTTTATTCTATTTTATTTTATTCTGTTTTACATATTTTCAAATGTGTTCAGTTTTATTTGTTTTAATTGTTTTAATACTTTCAATTTTATTTCTTTTTAATTCAAGATGGCATTTCCTCAGTATTTAGTTTTCTCATGATGTAACGTGATTGTTGATTGTGTGACTGTTCATTGTAAAGCACGTATGAAAAGTGCTATAAAAATAAAGTTATTATTAAGTTATTATTATTATTATTATTATTATTATTAGTAGTAGTAGTAGTATTAAAAGTGAAACAACTGAATAACACTTCAGTTCAAATTTCCAATAGGTTACTTGCTAATTATCACTTAAATACCATGAAATTTACGGACCTGTAAATGAAGTGTTACCAGCTACTGTAGATAGATATAAATGTCCTCTGGTATCACAGACTGTAGACAGTTTGACACAAAATTTTATACGGTACATCATAACTTAAGTTTTGTTTTAATTGGTCAGTGATGTTTGGTCCACTACGGTTAGAGGACACTAGTTACAAGTAAAAACCAAAGCTACAGTTTCTACACGTAAACACCATCAAGGTTAAGAGGAAAGTCTTTTATTTTCTCATTTGTTTTTGAAAAAGACATCTGCCTTAAATTTATGGACTGTTTCCTTTATTACATGCCTGTGATATATTTGAGTTTTTCTAACATAAGACCCATGTTTCTTGAACTGAAGCGAACTTGTATTGTCCCTGTCACCTCTGCTAATCGGTTATCTTGTCTCTGGTCTCTAGTGTCTCGCCTTCATCTCCAGCGTCCTGTAAGGGAGGATCACATTCTCCAAACCAGTGCTGCTCCAACTAAACTGTAAGTAGGACAATGGAGTTAGGAAATACCACTAAACTGACATTTTTCATTATACAAAGTGAACAACTGCGGATGAATTATACTTCATGCACCGACCGATATAATCCCTGTCATTATTTTGCCCAGTCAGGCGCAAATAGATTATGGGGTCTTTGGATAGTTTGTACATTTTTTATAATAAACCTTCAAAGTCAAGAGGTGGTTTGCTGTTTAACATGGGTTTTATGTTTCTATTTATTTAAATTATGCCGGTTTACTGCAGGCGCTATGTAGCCAAATACAGGACATGCACAGTAGTTCATTTAAAGCTCAGCAACATCATTAAACATTTGATTTGATGTCAAAACCTGTCATAATGGCTCAGAAATAGATTTAATCTTTTAATTGTATGACAGATTAAATAGCAATCCAACACATTTAATTGAGTATTCTTTGCTCATTATATACCAAACTACATTTGGATTAGATTGTCATTTTAAGTGAGTGGAGGTAACACTTCATTTCTTTGGCATTACTGCCAAATTACTCCAATATTTAATTTATTTAAAATGACTTTATTATAAACATTATTTAATAATTATATTCCTCTATTGCCCAATAGCTGGTCATTTATTTAATACATTTCTAGGAAAAGAATACAAAGTTAACTGAAATGCTTTATTTCCATGTCTGCTGATAAATAGATAATAATTAGCAAATAACGTCCGTTACATTAGCTACCAGGTTACATCTGTGTAGACAATAAGTCACAATGGTGAGATTTGTGCCTGATCTTCTATTAGTTTTGGTTTTCCACCTCCGATGAAGAGCAGCCGCTTCTCAAGTTTAAGGCCCCTATTTTAACAATTAAATGCTATTTTAGCATGTAATTATTAATTATTTTAGCATATATTTATTAAATAATGTTTTAATAATATTTGTTTTTAATTTTTCATCTAAAAATAAGAATCAACATTTTGTATCATCAGTCTAACTATAGTCTCCACATACAAACATAGATCTCCTACCCCCATTGACATGCAGCTAAAGAACAGGCAGACAGTGGCACCCAGAGTTCCCATTCCATTTATTAGATATGGTTTATAAATAGACACACTCAGACACATATGTTGAAAGTATAAAAAATACAAGATTACAGGATTTTCTAGACATTTTAGATAGGTCTCTTCTCCATTGCCTTTGACATGTTATTTTATCTTGAATGACTGACGAAAATGGGAAAATTAATTTATTTTTTTTTTCTTACACAGCATAGTAGTTTTCACTTTCACAAGTCCATTCATCGAGCAAGTTACTATCATCAAGGTCATGTTAAAATGAGATCAGAGCATAGAAAACAGTCACATGCAGCCAGCAACTTTTCACTGAATCTGTACAGCACGTCCTGTCAGCCAAACAAGTGTAACACAGTGAAAAATTTCAAATATATATGTACTTCAAGTTTCACTGTACTTTGTCTTACAAATTCTAAGGAAAGCTGATACCACAAGGGGAGAAGTTGAAATGGAGAACAATGAATAATAAGTGGGGAAAAAACAGCTTATTCAACCTTTACTGAGGACTGATTGCCAAAGCTTCTTCACGTCTTCCAGATATGTTCAGTCATTTGACAAATGGGGTCAAACCATTTTTAAATAGCTTGGATATTCGCATACAGTATGTTTCAGCTTCACTGTTGAGTTTTTGAAACTCAACTGGAAGTTTCAAATCATCATCAGTTTGCTGGCAGGACTTGGGATTTAGGACGCTACAGAAACAAAATCAAGAAATGTACTATGTCTTGAGAGATGAGGCAACATGGCTAAGTTGCATTGATAAATGTTTCTAAAACAACCAACGAGCAATGCAAAGGTTCTGATTTGCTAAAACCAAAAAGGACAATATAAATCACACGTGTATTAAACCTAGTGCAGCACAAATACACAACTAATGTCTTCTTCAAGCATTTATGTACCATATAGCTACTGTGCCAAATATGGCTCAACTTGTTCTAAGGACAATAAATCCTGCTGCTAATTCATATATTTAATTTGTAAATATATCTAAAAAATAAACTCATCAACTTCAATGTTATAGGAAATTGCATGATTTATTGGTATTATACCAAGTTTTGTTTTTCTAACTTTCACTATTCACAGTGTTAAAAACTGAACAGTACAGGCCAACACCTACTGTGTGGCTGGTAACTGGCACCATTTCAATATCCATTACAGAGGTTGCTTTCAAGTCCAGTACTGCTCCAGTAAGTACTACTGAACTTAGCTTGAATTTCCCCAGAGTACAGGAAAACTTTAACTTTCAGTATTGTACTTCCATTTAAGCAACAATAAAACTTCATGCTGTTTTTTTTAATAGATGTTTCAAGTAGCACAACTGTCTCTTTTTCAGCTTTCATTATTTTCTTATGATTTACATTGCCACCAAAAACTTTCAACATTTTATCTCATTTCATCAAAACTTTCTTTACAGATGTGTATAATATATTCTAACAGAAACAAGTCCTTCTACAGGAATGTGGTACTTAAGTCATGAAGCAACTTTGCATAGAAAGTATTGACATAGCTAAGAAAATAATGTTTAATATTTTCTGCATGATATACCATTAAAGTCACATATGAAAAATAGTCATGTAGTACTCACTTACATATATGGACTCTCTCATTTAAAGACGCTAAGTTTAAAAACAAAAACAAACAAAAAAAACATACAGTTGCTGCTAATAATTTGAAAAAATCTAAATACCACAATGTCGGTTTAGGTAATCCCTACCAAAGGGAATGTGTTGCAACAGTAAATGACCAGGATACGGGTAAATTACTTGGATAAAAATGATGTACTTGTTAAAAAGATTAAAATAAATAATGTGCTGTAACTGTGCTCATTCTGCACCTGACAGGAAATATTCCGAAAAAGAAGAATACTGACCAAGCAGACATGAATATATATAATTTTGATAACAAAATACTTATCTACAAATGTTTGTAATTGGATTGATATATAAATGTGTAACAATATATATGTATTTCTATACATATATATTTATAACAAAAGGTGCACTTAAATAATGTCATCAAGGAGATGCGGGGTGCCTACCCAGTCCAACGTCCTGGGCTCAGAGGCAGCCATAATCATGCACATAAACTGTTTACCGGTCCTCTTATCAATAGGATAAATAGTTGTGGGTGTGAACCTTCTGTTGCTCTCCACAAACTCACAGAGCTGCTGATACACCTGTGGGTATTCATGGCGTAGGAAAACCCCTCGAATCCTTAACTCCCGTTGTATATTTATAAAACAGATTTCTCTGGCCTTCCTGCCTTCCTCTCCCTCTTTGTCGATATCTGCTGTTCCAGGGGGTGGAGTGAGGATCAGCGTTTCCATGTCACTCTCTTTCTTGTGAACCTTTCTCTCAGGGCTGAAGGAAGCCAGTGCAACCTTTGCATATTTTCTGACAGTTGGAGCTTGGTTCCTTGGTGATGGCCCTTCGGGCAATTGATCACCAACAGCAATGGATACATTCAAGATGAAACATTCGTTGGGGTCATACTCTTTACCAGCTTCCTGTAACTCCTTACAGTACTCCCCTAGGTTGTCCTTGAAGCTTTCAAGCTCTCGAAGGGACAGGTACGTAGGAGACATAAGTAGACTATCCAGACCATACTGAAGGAATTTACTGGATGACGCAGGATTTGGAAAACCAAGGAACAGAACTCCTCTACCTCGAGAAAGGTAGCCAACTTTGGCAATACGGGAGAAGGCTTTGTGGACTTCAACGGTCTCCCGGCAGTGTTTGATGATGTGACGGCATATGCTGCCAATTCTTCCATATAGGCAGCTTTCTTTATGAATGTCCCAGTCCTCCCTGCGACAGTTACGAGAGCAGTAGTAAGTGTAGCAGCTGTGGCAGGATTTAAAATATAGGCAAGCATTGAACAGGGTCTCTGTCCTCCGACATTTGTTGTTAGAGCACATCATTGTATCATCCTCATCTGGGCTCTGATCTGGGGAACACTCATCTGCACTCTTCATTGCGTCACTGGCCCCGTCCATGTCTCGAAAAGCATCAGAAGTCATTCTTATTGAGGTTGGCTGCTTGTCAAGAGGAGCTGGTTCCTCTGTACATGCCTTTGAGCTCTTTCTGGATAGAGATACTGCTTCTTCCTCATCAATTAACTTCTTTAGTTGATCAAGAATGTCCTCACTTGCCCTTCTACTGGGTGGTTTGTAATCAGTCACAAGATCCGCCAGAAGCTCGTCAAGTTGTTCAAGGCTTTGCTGTAGTGAGGCATTGTCGTGTGTCTTCTCTTTGGTTGAGCTTTCAAAGTCACGCTGAGACAGTTCTGGACCCTCTGTGCTTCTTGAATCAAGAATGTCCCAACTGGCAGACCGTCCTTCAGCTTTATTGAGTTTCCCTGGTCGAATGTCATTATCAGTGATTGTTATCTCAGGAGTGACAAACCAGAGTTTACTAGCAGTGCTCTTTGATGTCTCTGTTGGGCTTTTGTCAATTAGTGAGTTATCCGACATTGATAAGGCTGCATAGCGTCTTGGTGAACTGGAAAGATTGACTACCACTGGTTGCGGTTTGTCACCTGTGGCTGCAGCTGGCTTCCTGGAGTCAAGAAGATCATCATAGCTCTGACCTCGCTGTACAGGAAGAGGTTGTTCCCTCTCTACACGAGAGTTGAGAATATTGTCCCAGGACCTTGAGTAAGATTTTGAATCTGTGCCAATTCTTTGAGGTTCTACACATGGGTTGGCATACCAGGGTGTTAAAGCAGGCTCTTGATGGACTCTTGTTGGAGTGACTTGAGATACATAAGAGGCAGGATTGGTGGAATAACCAGATATGTCTGAGCCATACCAGTCATCTGTTTGTGCTTGAATGACTCTAGCATGTCTTCGGCCCTCTGTGTAATATGCTCTTGCTGGGATATGATGTTCTGGTGGCATTGCATACATGTCGCTGGAATAATAAAACCTTGGCGGAGCAGTCTGGATTTGATAAGACCTTGGATCATCCCCATAAAATAGTCTTGCTGGAGGTGTCTGTATGATGTATGGTCCTGGTTCACTTGCTGCATAGGGTTTGGGATACCCTGTCTGCACAGAGTATGGATAGGGCTCCATCTCAGGATAATAGGGTCTTGTAGCCACAGCATGCACCATTCGAGTCCTTGGATCTTGGACATATTGCACTTTTGGAGTATATGTTTGTCCTGGTGTATAACGCTCATCATGAAAGCAGGAACTTGGCTGAGGAGGAGCAGTAGTAACATATCTCCCTGGTTCATCCGCATAGAAGAACTTTGTTGGCACATTAGGACTGGAATGAGCTCTGCGTTCCCTACCATAGTAATCCCCTGATGAAGGCATTCTTTGCAAGGGAATCTCCATGGGTTGTAAGTAGCTATTTGGCATGCTGCGGGAATATTGATAAGCTTGCCTACCCTCTGTACCTAATGAATCCGTGGGAGTCGGTGTTCTTGAATAGGAGAAATGGCGTGGCACAGTCAGACTCCTACTCCCTCCACTGTGGTGTCTCTGCCAGGGTATGTCCACTTGAGGTGTAGTCTGTTTCCGTCCTGAATGATGTAATGCTGCGTCATCAGGTTTGATGTCCACCCGACACCTGACATGAGGGCTGGTTGCTGGTTTATCCAGCCCTCCATCCTCAGAATTATCAGCAGCATAGTGAGGTGAGTATCTACTGCTGTCACTCATTTGAGGTTGCAACTTTATGGGATGGACTTCATGCATATGAGCCCTAGTTGCTGCATGGGAGGACTCCCTACGTGGTGATACTTCTGGCCTCCAGCGAGAGTCTCTTGGGGCCCTTTGGGACTCCCTGCCCTTCCTCCCTGAAGATGAGGACCCTTCAAAAGACACAGGGGTGAGACTGGTCTGGACCCGAGGGGCACTTTTTGACCTGGTCCTTCTTTTTTGCTCAGGGACAGTGACTTCACTGGTCATATCTGCAGCCATTGGTTGAGGAGTTAACCTGTGGCTGAAAATGTCCGGAGCAGAAAAACGGTATCTCTGCTGGCGACCCAAGGCGTTCCAGGCAACATCTGGGTTGGCTGCATGCCTATCAGCCTTCTTGTATGGGGACTCCATTGAATATTTGTGTGATTTTGGGTACTCCAATGACTTATAGTCAAAGGTACGGCAGTGCCTTTTATTGACTTTGCTCTTACTGTCCTCCAGTGTGCTGTAATTTATAGAATCACATTGTTTGGAGGGTTGCAATGACTTATAGAGTGAAGAAATGGGGACCACTTTAATATCTCGATGCACAGTTGATACCAGTATGTCAGGAGGGTCTGTGCGTGTCATCTTAAAGGGACTCCTCTAGTTATCATCATCAAATTCCTTTAATGTTGATGTTGCCTGGAGAGGTAAACAAAAAAAATGTTAGTGACATTTATGCAGGCAATACAAATTTGTTCCACCAACTATGCATGAAAATATATAAAGATTCAGTATGAGTTATTTGTTAGCAAGTTAGTCTCTTGTCTAAATATTGGCAGAAAAAAAAAATTACACAACAAATTTACACATTCCTGTTGACAGTTTGGTACTGTCCCACTAATTGGTAGTTGGTTGTGGTAATGCGCCAAGTGTCATAGCAATGTGCCAGCACAGACAGGAAAGGAGAAGACAGCTAGCAAGCAAAAATGGATATAAACAATGCAGGATTTCAAAAAATTTGCTTTCAAATGTTTTTAAGGAAGGAAGTAAACAGACTGTTTGCTGTCACGTAAAATGCTGCTGAGCTTCCATTATAGGCCAGAAATTCTGATCTATGTCTGTCTCTGGATATGCTGCTCAACCTCCAAAGTTCCTAAATCTATCGAGAAAGTCACAAAGTTGGCAACACCGACAGTCCGTTTGTTCAGGCCTCCCTCCAAAACCACTACATAATTATCCAATACATTGTCATGCCAACATATACTGATGTTTTGTCAGACACCTCAGCATCACTTTTCGGTCGCAGTAAACACACTTACACTTGCTTAATGTTGTGAATTAATCAAAAATACTGCGCAGGTACAGGCAACAAATCCACTATAGTTAGGTTTAAGAAAATAACTGCATAGTTGGGCTTAAAACTACTATGTTTGTACAGTAAAAATTACTGGAACATGTTCCATTGTGAACATGGGAAATGAATGAACAGATGATTGTAACATGAAAGTGAAACTTAATGCACAGGACACAAACAGCGGCCTCCTGGCTGAAAGCCTTGTTTCTGTTGGACATGTCTACCTCCAATCCTGCCTGCCCTGTGTGACTCTTTTGCTCTTTAATCCACATCACTACAGCACATTCCCCATTAGTGACGTGGATGGGTTTACATTGTAGTTAATGGAAAGTCTCATACTGACACTCAAGGGTGCCCCAGCTGAGCCAACACAAGTAGTTAGCGACGGTTCAATAAAAAAAAAAAGGCAACTGTAAATCTGGAAAAAAAGCAAATCTGGACTCTGCTGAAAATGCTGAAATACACTGCAATGTTTAATGTCTGAAATGTCCCAATTTCTTATCTAATATGCTACTTTATTCATCTGTCACTTCTATCACCACCAGTGCACCACACTCACATGCAGTGGTAGAGAATTGAAGGGTGAAAATGAAATCTGGAAATCATTGCAATGTCAAAATTGTATAGTGGTTGTTGATTGGTAGCGACCCAAGGGAGGGATATCATTTTGTATTTTTTGGCCATTAGCAGATTGGCTTGAAAAAAAAAATTAAATACATTAAACTGATAAAAGAGACCCCACCCTAAGGGAGGACAGTAGGAGCCTGGCCTCCGCCCCACACCACCACTTTCTTGCCTGCCCTGCAAGTGTCGCTGTTGAACCATTTCAATCAGAATTTCATTAATGTTTTTGAAAAATTATTTTAGAAATGATACTGAGATTTGGCCTCCTCTGGTACTAACATTAGCCATGTTAATTTTTCAGTTATTAAAATCTAGTGTACTCTTGCCAGTTTCTCAACATTACCAACCCTAGCTTTAACTGAAGGATTAGCAAAAGGCCATAAAAACCCTGGTGACAGGCACTCATGCACTGTCGCCCAGTGAATGATAATTTATGCCATTTGGTGCCTTTGATCACACTGACTGCACTCGCAATCTACATGAATTTAACATGTGATTTAAAAGGCAGCAGTTGAAATGTGACAGGCACCGTGCGTTCTTAAAAGATGCAGTTGAGTGGTGTTGTGAGTGATTTTGATCTAGAAAAAATAATTAATAAAGTAATGACATTTCAACATTTTTATTAACGCTGTAATAATTCAACAATCAGTATTATATAAGGGTCTGTTACTCATTAAATCATGATCTGTATTCATTGGAAGGTAATTGTAAAATAAATGCAGAAAATGAAAACGAGTAGAATTACAAAGATCCAGGAATTCAAATTCTGCTTACATAATAATAAAAATTACAAGCTGCTACAACCTGTGTGAGACCCCCGCAGGAGCAGGAACTGACCCAGATTGAGCAACTGGTCGAGCAGACGCTCAGACCACAGCAGATGGAGGATAATTATGGTGTTGACATGGCTGATGTCTCCCTAAAATCCTGTGGCAACTGCAGCCATGTGCACATTTGTAAATGTCCGTTTAAAAGGGAGCAACTGTCAGAGTGCAGTAACAGTTCAGTGAAGGTCATGTTCAAATGCTCAGAAGTCTCACCCCAGTCCACCATACTGTAGTATGGTTAAGCAGATATATTTGCTCACTTTTTTTCTTTTTCAGCCATAAATCCACTTAGAAAATACAGAAAAAGGCTCCACAAAAGAAAAAAGAAAAACAATAGGAATGACAAAATCTCTGAATATTAACTGTTGTACTATCAAAAAAAAAAATTGACACATCATGACACATCAACAACAGATCCCTGCAACACTGACACTCAGTACTACTCATTAACTGTAAAAGCTGTCCTTGAGATATGTCTATTTATATATATAAAGAGTGAAAATCATTTTTCTTTTCTTATTTTGGGCCTGCCACCACCCCACTTCTTCAGAGGACTAAATTTACTTTGATTTTATTCCCTTTCAAATTAATAGCCAATGAAGAAAAAGTGACAGTACTAATAATAATCCTAATCTTAGTCAAATTATATTACTTACAAAAAATGTAAAAAAAAAAAAAACAACACAAAAAACAATCAGGGCCGAATAAGATGGCCAATTTAACAACATATAGACAAAGAAAGAGACAACAATGAAAAAAAACATCTTAGAGTAATACTGTATATGTAAAAAGATACCAACAATGAAAACATGCTGACAAACAGAAAATAAATGTAGTTTAAATGTGTAAAATGGGGTATAGGAAAGTGGTGGGCTTATAATATGAAGATGATAGTAGTGACAGGGTGGCATTTAGTTCACCAGCAGATTAAGAGTTAAGATAAGAAATTGTTACTAAATTTTGTGATTTTTATTATTCAGTTTGGCAGAGACTTGCTCTAGTGATATACTGTATGTTCTGATAGGAGGTTCAACTGTTGTTTTATAGAGACTAGGTGTCTGGATTTCCAATTGAGGACGACAGTTTTCTTGGAAAAAATCTTCTTCTTGGCTTGAAAATCATTTTTTAAAAACCTTTGGTTTGAAAGGGTTGAAAGGAACCTCGGGTTTATTTGAGGATGGTCTGTGACAGGCTGACGCCTTTCAGCCGCAGATGGCTGCATGGAGTAAGTGTTACTCTGCCTTCATATGCTGTCTGTCAGGTCTCCTGCAAGTGGCCTGTGGGCACATCGGATGGTGTGCACGTGACTCACTGAAAGTAGTGCCGATACTAATATACGTAGTTTCCATATAAGATCATAAGGTGGATATGGTTAATGCCTCAAACTGGTCCCTCGTTCATAAGATAGTGGCTATCCGGTGTAATGGTTGTGACTTACTTCTGGTCAGTGATTATAGTGAGCACTGTTTTATGGTGCATTGTGGGTATTTTCTATGGAGCACTGCAACACTGCACCATTGGCACTGAACACCCTAGAAAATGTCTCTTCGGGCAGAACTAATTCATCCTCTCTAGACTTACCCTCCCCCAACATCAACATTCAACACTACACACTGACTACCCCATATAATACTGATGCACTTACACTTTGAGGGGAGCTCTGTTCCACAGCTGTATGTGTGCCAACTTGAAGTGAGTAGGAAGTTGTGGGAATTGGAGTGTCTGGAAAGGTTATGCTTATGTTTTTATTATCTATGCTCACCATGAAAATGGAGCCTGATGAGAGACCTGAAGAGAGATTTGCAATCATAACATTTCGAGGGCAATAATGGCTAATAATCTGTCAATGATGGGAGTATAAGGATACAAAAAATCCATGGTTCAATATATACCTATATGTAGTCATAATAGGTAGGTTTTCAGTGCAGTAACAACAAAAAGCTGAAGATAACATTTTTGTTGTCATTTTAAAAACTTACTATAGGGGTTAGTATAAAGTGTTGTCTGAACATGTCTAAAGGAAAACACGTCACTGAGATGTGAATATTACATGTTTGCATGAAGGTGTATTGTAACAACGGTTGTCACGTGACATTTGTCATGTGTTGTCTGAACTGACATTACATTGTTTCCCTATGTGTTTTACTTTGGTGCAGTACTAGCACAAGGTGCAAGGTGTATGAAGATGATGTGGCAGTAAGGTGTATCAGATAATGTAACGCTTGCAATAAGGTGTATCAGGATGCAACCCACTATCATGCTAAAGCGTGTAACAGACTCGCCAGTCCACCAGAGGATAGCATGTCAGTGCAACGTTTTGCTTTGCCGTGGCATGAATATTGTACACGTACATATAATGATATAATAATATGTTACATTATATTTACATTACAGACAGTTATTTTTGTTATTTCGGCTATTTATCTTTCATTGACAATGCCAGTATTTGAGTGCATTAGCTGTTAAAGTATGAATTATGGTTTCAAAATACATGAAAAGATGTTATTTTCACTTTCTCTGTTGTACCGAAAACATACCGAATCATGACCCCAAAACCAAGGTACATACCAAACCGTGAACTCTGTGAACCATCCCACTAAACCCCTAATCAAGACACTAACGTAATGCTTACAGTAAGGTTTATCAAGATGATGTAATGCTTGCAGCAAGGAAGCTTCAACATGAGGTAACAGGTGTATCAACACGAGGATGTAATCCTTGCAGCAAGGTTTATAAAGACAATGTAATTCTAGCAGTAAGATGTATCAAAATGATATAATGCTTGCCCTAAGATGTATCAAGACGATGTAACACTTGAAGTAAGAAGATATTAAGATGACGTAACGTTGCAGCAAGGTGTGTCAAGATAATGTAACGCTTGCATTTAGGTATATCAGACATGCAGTAAAGTGTACCAAGATGGTGTAACCTTTGCAGTAAGGTGTAACAAGATAATGTAACGCTTGCAGTAATCTGTATCAAGATGATGTAACCCTTGCAGTAAGGTATATCAAGTCGATATCATGCTTGTAGTAAGGTGAATCAAAATGATATACTGCTCGCAGTAAAGTGTATCAATACAATATAACATTCTCAGTAAGGTGTATAAAGACAATGTAACACTTGCAGAGAGGTGTATCAAAACGATGTAACGGTTGCAGTAAGGTGTGTCAAGATGATGTAACGCTTGTAGTAAGGTGTAACAAGACAATGTAACGCTTGCAGTAAGGTGTGTCAAGATGTTATAACGCTTGCATTTAGGTGTATCAGACGTGCAGTAAGGTGTAACAAGACAATGTAACGCTTGCAGTAAGGTATATAAAGTTGATGTAACGCTTGTAGTAAGGTGTACCAAGACGATATAATGTATTCATTAAGGTGTAACAAGACACTGTAACGCTTGTAGTAAGGTGTATCAAGACATAATGCTTGCAGTAAGCTGTATAAAGCTGATGTAATGCTTGTAGTAAGGTGTAACAAAATGATGTAATGCTTGCAGAAAGACAATATAAATTTTGCAAAAGGTATAACAAGACCATGTAACACTTGCAGTAAGGTGTGTCAAGATGATACAGTTTGCGTTGAGGCGCATCAGATGTGCAGTAAGGTGTGTTAAAATGATGTAATGCTTGCAGTTAAGTGTATCAAGACAACACAATGTAATGCTTGCAGTAAGGAGGTATGAGGACAACATACTGTAACACTTGCACTGAGGTCTACTAAGGCCATGTAACACTTGCAGAAAGGTGCACTGAGATGATGTATTTCAAAGAACACTAAGCAGCGAGGTCAAAAAAGAAAGACCAAGTCTTCCACTATGTTGCTTCGATCAAAAATTAGGTCATATGTCTTTCCCCCACTCTCCTGCTCATACAGCTGACATGGTGAGTCAGGCAACTAACTATACACCCTGTGTCCAAAAGAGAGGCAGTGATACTTAGCAACATGCTAAGAATGGGTAGCAAGCTCCATTATAATTCAGTCAGTAAGCTGTGCTTTGTTAGTGTTCGGTCACCCAAAGCGCTGCAGATAAAGAAATTGTTAGTTGAGAGGACATGAAATTTATCCCGGCCCCTTAAACACTGAATGTAAATTTGCTGTAATCTTGGTCTAAAATCTCCCCATTCTGAAGAGAATAATTCAGTTATTCATTTCATCTTAATGCCCGTAGATGTTTGTCCTAAACTGTAGTGACGTTTCTTCAAATTCTAACGGTGACTGTCTTGAAAGGTGTTGTTCCACTAAGAAGATACTACGGCCTTGAAAACATAAGCTGTGGGCCCCCTTCATGGCTGGACTTCCTTGGACTTTTGTAAAAACTGGATATTATCTGATATTCCTTCTATATATTGTCTCTGTGACCATCAAAATGTCCAGCACTGTACATCAGCGATACACAGGTTTGCATGCTGTCGATCTGTGTGCTTTTGGCTCATGATTGTCCCTAATTCCACTGGAGTAGCCTCGAGTATCACGTGGCTCAGCCTTTGACACCATTACATGTGAACTGGCTGGCTGACTCTCCAGCTCTATAAGTGCTGTTTCCTGCTCCATTTCCTGCTACCATTTGCAGTATTGGCTCATCAATCCTCTCTTCAATGTGGTGATTCTGATTTTGTTGCTCCAATGCAATTTCACACTTAATGTATTCCCTAAACACAAGTTCAGTCTGAAACAATTGACAGTTATTGCTATTGAGTGTCAGCTGCCCTTCTTGTAATCATCATGCTGTTGCATGATTCTCCCTAAACGATGTTGGGAGAGATGTTGTGAAATCCTGAAATGCTCCTTAAAGTACATCTATGTCCAAAATTAGCCCTATTTGTAGATGCATGCAAATTGTGTATTCTACATTACTATAATTATTTATATGCTGTCTGGCAGTTGCGGTGTGCTTCAAGACATGTCGGCTATATGTTGGTTTATTCTGAATCAAGCTTCCTGTGTTTTGATATTGAAGGATTCTGTAACCCATGTTGCTGTTTGTTTCATGCCATGGTTTTTAAAATTATTTGGTAGTACGTTATCCGTGCATAGCAACTCAATTATGATGGAGTCATGGTTGAGGTTATACAGTCGGATGCTACTGTGCCTGCTCCATGGGCCCAGTGGATGTGGAAGATCGCCGGAAGATCCGGGTACTTTTCCACTCAGAAGTCAAAGCCATTTTGGCTTCATGCACCGCTGAGCAACTTTCATAGGAATCAGCACTGTATCCACTTCTCTAAATACATCTATGAGAACATCTACGAACATGGTTTTTAGGGATACTGGGCTGATTAATGTGGTATTCTTGACCCCACATCTCTTCAACGAGGTGAACCCTCCAAGACTAAATGGCTGATTTCATTTAGTGTTACACCCCATAGGATGTATCAACCATATTCAAGTACAACTACAGTTTAACATGCTGTATAGAGTATCCCGTTAAAGCTACAGAAACCTGGTAAGCCCATATCCTGGTTTTGAGAAGCTTAAATGTGTGTCAACAGGGATATGTCTGCAATTGTTGGTCTTCAACTTCAAATGATGAAGTAACTAGTCAGGAAAAAAACCCCAATATGAATATTTAGCTGTGATGATCTATGAGTTGGTATAGCCTGACAAAAATAGAGAATATGCGTCATGCTCTCACCGTCCATTACCGTTGATGAGACGAAGCCAAACCCTGCAATAATCCCCAGCTTGTCAAACGACTACAGAAATGACTGAGAATGGCAGGTGTGTGGAAGACTCAAAGGCAGACGGCACACTTATCAGAAACCATGAAAGGTTCATATTAAGTCTACAGAGATATAAATACTCAGGTTACTCAATGTTCCCTGTAAACATCCAAAATTTGATCAAAGAGAAGAAAGCACTCAGTGCACTCACAAGGTGCATGGTTTAATCTATTTTCACAGCAGTGAATTATGGGTGGCTGCTACTTTGGGAGCATTGTATTATGATGCCACTAAAACACAGGGCACTAGTTGGTTGGTTGGTCGATCCAACACATTAGTCTAAATGAAATCTGGTTCTGCTTTTCATGGTCCCCTCAGCATCAATTGTAAAAATTTTGGTTATCCTCCAGCGGATTAGACTGTTGTCGAGCTATTAAATAGGTGTTATCAGTCGTTATATGGCCGATAGATGTGGGCCAGTAGGGCCCTACTACACCCTCTAGTAAGTTTTATCATCTCGTCACATGGTAGATCACCAAAAGAAGTTAGAGAAGATTACAACAGTGACCTCTAGCGAGTGTAATAATTACAGCAGGCGCAGAAGCGGAAGTCGGGTGCTGTAGTATAGACAGTGTGAAACTCCATAAGTGGTGGACCACTCTAATAGCCCTTATGTGAATCATTTGTTCTATAAGTTGTAAAATGCAATAATAGTTTAATCCAAAGTTATTTCCCTTCTCCGTTCATCTGAATGAGACCCAGACTGAGGCTGGAGGGAGGGCTGGGAGGCAGAGTTGGAAAGCCGTGACGACAGCGTGATGGCTGTGACCACGTGACCGAGCCATGTGACCAAGCGGACGCTAGTGCGCCTGCTCTATGGGCCCAATGGATGCAGAGGATCACCAGAAGATTCAGGTACTTCTCCACACGGAAGTCGAGCCATTTTGTCTTCATGCTAAGCAACTTTCATAGGAATGAACGGGGCCCCGCCTCCAGCGCTGCATCCAGTTCTCTTAATACATCCATGGGTCTGGGACGATGACGGCAACCCACCTGACCCGTCTCTAAACATGGACCCTGTCTTATCATCCATGCATTGTGAGTGTGACTTTTTACCGTCACTGCCATTCATATCTATACAAGCAATGTGTTTATAAGTACAGTAAATTTCTGAGCACAAAATTGATCTAGCCTCTTGAATTTGCTTGCAAAGTGCAAGTCAAATGTTGTACATTTAACTTTATAATGTACAACATTTAGGGTGATAGTCCTATTTTTTCATATTGCATTATATATTGCAGAAAAAATAATATTGCAATGTCTGTTTTTTCCAATGTCATGCAGCCCCAACTAGAAGTAAAGAGGCTTCCTAACGCTCATGTCCATGCTCGTGAGCTTGCTCTTTATCCAACATTGTATAAATAAGCAGCCGACTTTCTCAAACAATATGTAACTTTGTTCCAAGCAGCACCCCATTTTGTTTATTCTATAGTGATATTGGTGACATGCAAAAGAGGGATTACTCCAATAATGGTGTTCTTCTCCGCAGACGTTAATCAACTGGTTATGACTTCCTGTCCCACCACTGCATCGCTTTCAGCAAGTCACACTGAGCTTTGAGGTGAGTTTTGACTTTCAAAACGATGGCACCACCTTCAGTGGGTCTACATTGTTAGTCTTGTTAAAACACATTTCAAAAACATAAGAAAAATAAATGTAAATGTAGAAATCAGACAGCAGTAAAGTATTACCAGAGGTGACTAACTCACTAATTGATATGTTGGCATTAGGTTTGTGGTGGTTTCTGCAGCTGCCTCAGAGACATACCCATATTTATCCACCTACTGCAGGCTGTAGGAGAGCTCCTCTCTATGGGTCTCACTGTATTGAATGAATAACACAAAGATCGCGCTGAAATGATTAGTTATAATCTGATCTTACAACCAACTGGGGCAAAAGTACCTGGCTAAATTTTTTTCAACTGAAAAATTTCAAACATGTGGTTCAGCTTCTGTTTGATGGTGATGAAACTGAACACTTGAGCTGTTATGTGATGATCTCTGGTCAGCAGCTTTTGATTGATGAACTGTTCATAAGTCACACAGTTAAGCTATATATGTAAATTAATGCAAAAAATCGATTCACCTGCATGTCGCGATTTATTTTTAAGATTTTGAAATCAACTTTTTAATGCAAGAATCAATATATTTGCTTCACTCGAGTCTACGCAGAGGAAGAAGGAAGTTACAGCTTTTATTGTTGCAGTCAGAGTAACGCGACGTCATATCCGATCAAACTCTGTCAATCTAAACAAACCGACAATATATATATGTACAGTATATATTAATTGGATTATATTCCCCAGAATTATAAAACATTACATGTCCCTTATAAATTAAAAAGAAAATACCACTAATATGTGAGGGGAATGTCTTTATTCTTTTATTTGACTGATATATTTAACTTAATCTTTGACCACATACATGCTGAAAATCAAACATTTTAATGTATTAATGTAGAATTTTCCCGCATAAAAGTCCCTAAAACTGTATGATTCACCTTTTTCTAATGGTCAAGTGTTAAAAAAGTTTTTTTTTTTTTAAATGCAATAAATCGTAATATCGAATCGCAATTCTTGTCCAATCGCAATACTTAAAAATCACAATACATATCGAATCGCCACCCAAGTATCCTGATGGTATCGAATCGGGAGATAGGTGAATCGTCCCATCCTTAAATAATGCTAGGGTTGTATTTTTGCTATACAAAATTGCAATTTCACAGCTGTAGCTGGAAATAATCTGTCTATCTATCTATCTATCTATCTATCTATCTATCTGCATACATATTGTGGCCTCTGTACAACTCTGCAACATCTGGCTAGGCTATTCTGCCGGTCTTCTCATGACAATATCGGAACAACCCATGCAACCTCTGTAATACTGCAACAATGCAGTGCTGAGGGCCTGTCTTTTTTAAAATGAAATGAACTTGGGTCGTAGAGCAATGCATCTAGTCCGTACAAACGTCGCATTGACGCCCTGAGCTAGCAAACACTGCGTAGTATCCTGACTGCTGCTGCTGCTGCTGCATGAAGGGCTGCTGCCTAGAGCCAGAATCCTGATGAGGATGATGTCAGTGTTAGAGGATGGGGACACATTTGTCCAACATTAGCCAGCAGGGAAATGACTGCACAGGACAGCAGCTAATGAGCAGGACAAACCCACTGCATCCCTCTGTAATCATAACATGCAATCACAAACAGGACGACGCGCTGTGCAAGCACCGACTGCTTACATGCAATTTGATACGTGCACAGATGGAGAGAATAAATGCACCATCCACGTCGTGCTCGATGTGTACCATCATCGCAGTGATGTCAGATTGAACAGAAATTAAGAGAAGTGGAGGTAAAATGCACAATCGGATGTGTCTCCCTGCGTAGGTTAGTAGTCGTAGCCAGCACACAGTGCTGCAAAGCGAAAGCTCCATCCATGTCTTACCGCATCAGTCCGGACTGCCAGCAGCCTCTGCTTATCCATTTTATGTCAGGGATGCGATACGAGGCAGTGCGATGGTGGTTTCCCAATGACGACATCGGACATGTGCAAAAGATAAAGCTGCAATATCCGCTTCATTGGTCAGGTTCCCTGATTTTTTTCCCTCCTTACGTTACATCGTTGCCTGATTTCTGCGCAACCCCGCTGCACCATCCACAGCTACGTGGCCATAACCACAACCCATCCCCTCTCTCTCTCTCTCTCTCTCTCTCTCTCTCTCTCTCTCTCTCTCTCTCTCTCCATCACGCCTGCAGCATTGACAGCTTTAAACCTCCGCCAAGGAGGCTATGATTGCCTCCATCCTCCATCTGTTTGCCTGTGAACATATTTCCATAAGGGAAATCTGTTGTGCACATTCATTCTCCAATCAGGGAGAAACCTCCACATTTTGGTGCCACTCCCTCAGCACCACCATTAGGATTATACCAGAGATTTGCATGTTGTAGGTGATTATAGATTTTCTCAGTCACTTTGGCTCATTTTTATGAAACATTTTCTTTAACTGTAAGTGCAACTGTCATTGTGTTATGGGACATCACAACTCTATTGCAAGATGAAATTTTCCAAGAAAGATGAAAGATGAAAAGTTGTTTTGTCATTGTGTGAGCCATAAAGGTCAAAATCTTTCACCATGGCGGTCAGCTGGAAAGTTTCCAGTTTTTCTCATTCACTTTGGCCCAACTCTCCAATGAGAAGTATTTTTTTATCTTCAAATCTCTGAACAATTAGTTTGTTGTTCACAACAGATTTGAATGTCTCATTCATTCATGTGAATAGCACGTTCTGGCTCCTGTGAAGAATAACTGCAATTGTATTGTACAATTTGCACATGTCTTACTGATGAAAACCGACGGGTTGGGTGAAGTTGTCATCCTCTTCACAACTTCGAAACATTATTTCATGCATATTTAACATACATGTATATTCCATAGATATCTATGACATAGTGGTACGTACTGTGAGGAGGTACAATTTGTTTATTTTTACTGAAACCACAGGTTGTTTTGTTGTCGCAAGGTTTGTTTTTTGGCATGTATGTCAAATTGTCTGTTCGCTGTATGACTTTACATGAAAGATCAAAAGGGAAATTTCTGTTTCCATATTACACATCCATCCATCCATCCATCTGCAACCGTTTATCCCGTTAGAGGCTGCTGGATCCGATCCCAGATGGCCAGCCATCGCGGGGCACATATAGACAGACAACCATTCATGCTCACGTTCACACCTATGGGCTATTTAGTAGTCATTAGTTAACCTAATGTGCATGTCTTTGGACTGTGGGAGGAAGCCGGAGAATCCAGAGATTATCCACACTAACAAGGGAAGAACATCCAGACGCAAGCTGGATTCAAACCTGCAACCCTCTTGCTGTGACGCTACAGTGCTAACCACTGCACCACAAATACATTTACGTATAACACAAATGTGCATGTCCTTTCCTGTGTAGCTACTACAATATTGACTTTTTTCAACATTTCAAGGGTTGACCACTATGGTGGAAAAAAAAACATCTAATCATTTTGACCTGTACGGTTCACACAATGACAAAATGTTTCATCTTGGTGGCCAGTTTATTGACACAATAAGTTCGTTTTAAAGCATCAATGAAGTGTTTATGGAGACTTACTTTTGCAGAAATGCCACTGAGTTATGATGTCCCATCAAACAATTGTGACAATTGCACTTATAGTTTAGAGAAAGCTGACTGTTTCAAAAAGAAAGTGATTGGCTCGTGGCTGGACAGCAGCTGGACAGCAGCTGGACAGCAGCTGGACAGCAGACTGCACAGCAGCTGGCTGGTTGTTTTCCTCTGCTCTGTAAAATCTTGCAGATGCCATTAGGAACACTGGAGGACAAAGGCAAATGATTTTTTTTTCAGATCACCTACCTCATGCATAAAAATTAATTGCTCCATTTCTACCCACTGCAGCTTTAAACAATTAATCAATCAAATATTTTTTGAAGAGCAATCAAATATGAAGAGCATATCGCTATCATTAATAACTAAAGCTGTCAATTAATTGTAGTGGAATAAAAATTACAATATTTTTCTCTGTACTGTGGCAGAGTAAACCAAGTAGAAAGTAGCATGAAATGTTCAGGTAAAGTAAAAGTACCTCAAATTTGATTTAAGTACAGTATTTGGTTACTTTCCACCACTGGCAGGTTTTACATAATACAATACTCAGATGGCTGGTATAGATGTAGCATCGTAAACTAACCACCTCTCTCTCTCTCTCCACTGACACTGTTGGTTCGCAGCGTCAGCCTCTTAATGGTCAGGTTGGGTTACACACACCTGCAAGTGATACACACTCATAAATATCTTGCTCTTCATGAATTATTACAGAGCTTGCAAGTCATAGTGAGCATGTGCAGTCAGCCAAGCAGTCAGCAGGTGAAGCAGTGCAGATGGAGCAACGCCGCCGGGATGGACATCTCTGCTCTGCCCAACAACAACCACCCAGAGAAGTTCCTCCAGCTGGACGTTGGGATGCTGCCGGCCACTCACGGCATGTTCCAGGTCGGGGCCGTCATGTCCAGCCAGAGACACTGGCAGAACAGAGTCTACTCGCAGGTATGGACTATATCACGTTCATCTCTCAGTACGCTTTTTTTTTTACTCCCCTTTGACATGAATAGCTATATTTGGATCCATAAAAAAATATTCCACATCACAACCCAACCCAAATACATTTATGATGTGCATTTAGTCTGCATGTATGATCGTCTGGCAGCATGACAATCGGGAGCTGTGTGGAGATCTATATTTAAACCCTGGTCATTTGAGTTATTGTAAATGAGTAAGGGGGCTGCATGGTGGTGCAGCGGTTAGCACTGTCGCCTCACAGAAAGAGGGTCACAGGTTCAAATCTTGTTTGGGGCCCTTCTGTGTGGAGTTAGTGTAGGTTTTCTCCCACAAGGACATGCAGGTTAGGTTAATTGTTGACTCTAAGTTGCCTATAGCGTGCGTCAGCCCTGTGATAGTCTGGCAACCTGTCCAGGGTTTACCACGCCTTCGCCCAGTGTCAGTTGGGACTGGCTCCAGAAAAAAAAAAAAACGATATATGACTTTTTGTCTGTAGGTTTCTCTGTTGCTCGAAAGGGGAAAATCCACACACTGCATGCTCATAATGTTGCATTTATCATCACTGAAGCTAATTAAAGATGTGTGCACTTTTTTATCCAATAAAAGACAGTGGGTATACTTTTTATGTCTAATTAGTATATCCTCACAAAGTGTCCTTATGTTATTCTGAGCTGTAGTGACGGAATAAGAGTGTAAAAGCATTGACACTGTCAGGAATCATGTTGAAATAAAAGCAATGAAATCACAAATGTAACACAGAAATAATCATCATCACATATCTGGTTTAATCTATGTTATATCAGTGTCTCTAGTGTCTTCTCATCTTTATACCCTGTTGAAAGCCTAAAGGTGCACAACCGATTTGACTGTTTTCAAGCTATCAAATAGGCGTAACAGTCGCTATAAGCCCCATAGATGTGGGTCAACAGGGGCCCACTCCACCCACAGATAGGTTTTATCATGGTAGATCATCGAAAGACGATATAAAAGAACATAACAACGATCTCTAAAACACAGGGTTTTCAACCAGGAGACTGGAGTTTGCATCTCATGTGAAATCGGCAATGTGTATTTGTCTTTATGTTAGTAGTTATAACCCAAAAAGTTAACTCAAAACATGTTTTCCCCAAAACTTGACTTTTTTTTTGCCTAAACATAAATAAGTTGTAGTTTTGTTGCCTAAACCTAAAGAAGTTGTAGTTTTATTGCCTAAACCTAAGGAAGTTGTAGTTTTGTTGCCTAAACCTAAAGAAGTTGTAGTTTTATTGCCTAAACCTAAAGAAGTTGTAGTTTTGCTGCCTAAACCTAAATACATTATAGTTTTATTGCCTAAGCCTAAAAAAGTTGTAGTTTTGTTGCCTAAACCTAAAGAAGTTGTAGTTTTTTGCCTAAACCTAAAGAAGTTGTAGTTTTGTTGCCTAAACATAAAGAAGTTATAGTTTTGTTGCCTAAACCTAAAGAAGTTGTAGTTTTGTTGCCTAAACCTAAATAAATGTTAGTTTTGCTGCCTAAACCTAAATACGTTATAGTTTTATTGTCTAAACCTAAAGAAGTTGTAGTTTTGTTGCCTAAACCTAAATACATTATAGTTTTACCTAAGCCTAAAGAAGTTGTAGTTTTGTTGCCTAAACCTAAATACGTTATAGTTTTATTTCCTAAACCTAAAGAAGTTGTAGTTTTATTGTCTAAACGTAAATAAATTTTAGTTTTGCTGCCTAAACCTAAATACATTATAGTTTTATTACCTAAGCCTAAAGAAGTTGTAGTTTTGTTGCCTAAACCTAAAGAAGTTGTAGTTTTATTGTCTAAACCTAAAAAAGTTGTAGTTTTGTTGCCTAAACGTAAATAAATTTTAGTTTTGCTGCCTAAACCTAAATACATTATAGTTTTATTACCTAAGCCTAAAGAAGTTGTAGTTTTGTTGCCTAAACCTAAATACGTTATAGTTTTATTTCCTAAACCTAAAGAAGTTGTAGTTTTATTGTCTAAACCTAAAAAAGTTGTAGTTTTGTTGCCTAAACGTAAATAAATTTTAGCTTTGTTGCCTAAACGTAAATACATTATAGTTTTATTTCCTAAACCTAAAGAAGTTGTAGTTTTGTTGCCTAAATTTAAATAAATTTTAGATTTGTTGCCTAAACCTAAAGAAGCCTTTTTGTTTGTTTTCAAAATGTAACGTTTCATTCAATTTTACAGCATGTTAGAATGTGTTGCATTTAAGTTTCACTTTCACTTTTCCAGCGTAGTAGGTTAGTAGACCTCTAATGATCCACATTGATGGTGCTTATTGCAACCTAATGAATGCCATAACACTGTCTCATTGCCTCCACAGAGGGAGCGAAATACTGAAAACTGGTCTCCTCCGTCTCCAGAGTGCACTCATGTGATGTTTGAGGCCAGATACCTGGAGAAGCACATCACACCAGTCACTCTCAAGTCAAACATTAAAAGGAACCCGCTGTACATGGACATGAGATCAGTGGAAGCAGTGGACAACAAGAAGCCCACGCCCTCCTGGACTGTCAAGGAGTACGACAGGCAAACGATCCACGGAAACCTCGCCGATTATTTAAAGGTAATTTGTGAAGCGGAAGAGAGGCTGTGGTTGATAAATAAGAAAGTTGGATAAGGGCGGTTATTATTTATTTTCACTAGTTATGTTGTAGTTTTGTTGCCTAAACCATCAATCGTTTCACAACATTAATGAAAATTTTGTTCACTTCTTGCAGCCTGCTTTATAACTTTATTTATCACTTCTTTCGACATACCACACTACACTTTTTAATCACTTTTTCAACATACTGTGTTATGACTGTTTTTGCCACTTATTCCAGCATACTAAACTGTGTTTTTCCTCACGTTTATCGACATACTATACGATGACTTTTTTATGACTTTTTTGGACTAATTATGCTATGACTCCTTTATCACTTTTTTGACATACTGTACTATGACATTTTAGCACTTTTTTCAACATACTATACAATAACCTCTGTCCCTTTTTGGAAAAAGAATATACTATGGCTTTTTATGAAATACTATATTTTTACTTTTTAATCAGTTTTCGTCAGACTATACTATGACTATACTATTTTTTGATATACTATACAATGACTTTTTTTTTGCAACATGGTATACGATAAGATAAGATAAGATAAGATATTCCTTTATGACTGTTGGCACATTTAAAAAATAAACTATGAATTTTTACTTCTTATTTGACATATGACATACTGTACCTTTTCCATTACTTTTTCAGCATACTGTAGTATATTTTTTTTATACTATGCCTTTTTTATCACATTTTTCGACATACTACACTATGACCTTTTTAATCTTTTTTTTACATGCTATACGATGATTTTCTTTTTACTTTTTTGACATACTATAGTATGACTTTTTTGTCATATTATTCAATGACTTTTTAAATCACTTGTGTCGACATAGTATTTTATAGTTTTTTATTCACTTTTTTGATAGACTATAATATTTTTAATATTTTAATCCACATACTATACTATGACTTTTTAATCACTTCTTTCAACATACTATAATAGCACTTTTTCACATTATTCAACATACTATACAAGGACGTTTTTCACCGTTTTTGACATACTATACTATGACATTTTTAAATATTTTTTCGACACACTATACTATGACTTTTTAATGACTTCTTTCGACATACGATACTATAACTTTTTCACTTTTTTGACATACTACCCTATGACTTCTTGACATGTACATCTATGACATACTATACTACATAATTTTTTTCTTTTTTTTTGACATATTTTACTATGTCATATAGTTTTTCATTTTTTTGACATACTATACTATATCACTTATTTTTTCACTTTTTTCAACATACTATACTGTGACTTTTTAATCACTGCTTTCAACATCCTATAGCATGACTTTTTATGACTTTTTCAACATATTTTACTATCATTTTTTTCACTTTTTTGACAAAGTATATTATGGCATTTTTTGTCATTATTCTATGACTTTTTTAATCACTTTCTTTGACAGTATTTTGTAACATTTTACAAAGTCACTTTTTTACATACTATACTTTGACATTTTTAAAATATTTTTTCGACATACAGTACTATCCTGACTTTTGTTTACTTTTTTTTGACATACTATACTATATCATTTATTTTTTCACTTTTTTGGACATACTAAACTATGACATTTTTAAATATTTTTGACACACTATACTATGACTTTTTAATCACTTCTTTCAACACACTATACTATCCATCCATCGTCAACCGCTTATCCCGTTAGGGGTCGCGGGGGGGCTGGAGCCGATCCCAGCTGGCATAGGGCGAAGGCGGGGTTCACCCTGGACAGGTCGCCAGTCCATCACAGGGCACATAGAGACAGACAACATATAGACAGACAACCATTCACGCTCACATCCACACCTACGGGCAATTTAGAGTCATCAATTAACCTAAACAGCATGTCTTTGGATGGTGGGAGGAAGCCGGATTACCCGGAGAAAACCCAAGCTTACACGGCAAACACGGGGGAACGGGGAACATGCAAACTCCACACAGAAGAGCCGCAAGCTGGAATCGAACCTGCGACCCTCTTGCTGTGAGGCGACAGCGCAACACCACCGTGCAGCCCACACTATACTATGACATTTTTAAATATTTTGACACACTATACTATGACTTTTTAATCACTTCTTTCGACATACTATACTATGAATTTTTCACTTTTTTCAACATACTATACAATGACTTTTGTCACTTTTGTTGACATACTTTACTACGATTTTTTTTCCATTTTTTCCCCACATACTATATAATGACATTTTAAAAATATTTTTTGACACACTATACTATAACTTTTTAATCACTTATTTCAACATACTTTCCTATAACCTCTTCACATTTTTCACATACTATGGCTTTTTTTTTCCTTCTTTTTTCGACATACTAGACTATGACTGTTGTTATTTTGTTTCCACATACTATGACTTTTTCACTTTTTTCGACATACTATGCTATGACTTTTTAACCACATCTTTCGACATACTATAGTGTAATATAGTATGTGATTAATACATCGATAGCGACGAGGATGTGCGGGTCGATCGCTAGACATTAAAAAAAAAACATTAGATTTTAATCTATCATCAACCATGCCTAATTGCGACTAAGCGCGTTAGAAAATGAATGATTGGATGAACGAATCGTTTCTTCCGGATTTGCGACTTGATTGACGTACGTGTCGACCAATCGGAGATCTCCTCTCCGCTACCGGGTCAGGGGTCACTAAACATGCGTGCTCAAACGCACTTCCTCCGGCAAAACTCCAGCAAACAAGGTGAGCTAGCAAGCCTGTCATTTTATATCCACTGTAGGATATAATAGACCTAGTAAAAGAGCAAACACTTACCTCTTGCATGCAGAAAGGGAGGAAGATTTCTTTTTCACCATGTCGTTTCTGAAGCGTGTCTGTCGGATCTGAGTATCTGCCATCGGCATCCATTCAGTGCAAGTCGCCCAAGTAAGGTAGGGACCATGCACGTGTTGAATGTTTCAATATTATCAATAGTCCTGTCACTTGTGTGCAGTATTGATGGGTACATCACTGTTTGCCACCTATGTGCATTACTGCTGTCAGTTTTAATGTGCAACACCACGGGTTACATTAGTTGCAGTTATGCAGTGTATGCCAAAATATTTTGTATATATGAAGACTAATCTGTATATATAGAAATAAATATATGCTTAGCATTTTTAATGTAGGTAGATGTTCTTGACCTCGGCATTTTAAAAGTAGCTCGTGAGCTGAAAAAGTGTGGGCACCCCTGTACTATATTATGACTTTTTCAGTTTTTTCAACATACTATACTATGACATTTTTTAATATTTTGGTGATACACTATACTACGACTTTTAAACTTTTTCGACATACTAGACTAGGACTTTTTAAAATTTTTCAGCACACTATACTATGACATTTTTTAATATTTTTGTTGATACACTATACTACGACTTTTAAACTTTTTGGACATACTAGACTATGACTTTTGTCCTTTTTTCAACATACTATACTATGACTTTCATCACTTTTTTCAGCAAACTATACTATGACATTTGTAAATACTTTTTGACATATGTGATATATTTTTTCATTTTTTTGACATCATATCACTTTTTTCACTTATTTTGACATACTATATATAACTATTCTCACTCTTTTAGACAAACTATACTATGAGATTTCTTCAAATATACTATGACTTTTTATATTTTTTGACATACTTTAATGTGACTTTTTATGACTTTTTTCAACATCCAATACTTTGACTTTTTTACTTTTTTGACATACTATACTATGACTTTTTTTTTTTCTTTTTCGACATACGTTACTATGACTTTTTGACTTTTTTCGACATACTACACTATGACTATTTTTTTGACAAACTATAATTTGACTATTTTTCATTTTTTTCGACATACTATAGTATGACAATTTTCACTTTTTCTTCGAGATAGTGTACTGTGACATTTTCCATTTTTTTGCCATTTCGATTTTTTTCCCTTTTTCGATTCTTCGACTTTTTTCACTTTTTTTGACATACTACACTAAATTGTTCACTTTTTCTTCCACACTATAATGACTATTTTTCATTTTTTTGGCATACCATACTATGATTTTTTTCTTTTTTTTCAATATACTGAAGTGTATCATTTATTTTGATCTTTTTTCAACCTAATATACTATGACTTTTTTCATTTTTCAATACACTATACTGTGACTTTTTAAAGTTTTTTTCACATACTATACTGTGACCTTTTTCACTTTTTTGGAAATACAATACTATGACTTCTTTCACTTTTGTTGACATGCTATACTATATCATGTATTTTTTTTTTATTTTTTTGGACATACTAGTTTTCATATTTTCAACATACTACATTGTGACCCTTTTTGTGATGTGTTATTTTGACTTTTTCGAGACATTGTACGATGACTATTTTCACTTTTTTTGACATACTATACTATGACTTTTTTTCAGGAAATTTTTCAGCATGATATAATTTGACTTTATGATATCATAATACCATTTAATATACTGTAATATAATTGTTAACAGGAAATTTTTAAAGATTCGATATGACTTTTTTTCATGAAGTTTTTCAACATGATGTAATTTTACTCTATTTTATAATAATACCATTTAATATGCAGTAATATAATTAACATGAAATTTTTCAAGATTTAATACATTGACCTGTTTATCATAAAATTTTTCGACATGCTTTATTATGACTTTTTTTCATTAAATTCTTCGACATACTATACTATGACTTTTTTGATATGATTTGACTTTCTTTATCATAATATTGTTAAACATACTATAATATGATGGTTTTCATGAAATTTTTCAAGATTTAACACTATGACCTGTTTATCATGAAATTTTTTGACATACTACACTATGACTTTTTTTCATTACATTTTTCAACATGATGTAATTTGACTTTTTTATCATAATATCGTTAAACACACTATAATATGATGGTTTTCATGAAATTTTTCGAGATTGAACACTATGACCTGTTTATCAAAAAAATTTTCGACATACTATACTATGACTTTTTTTCATGAAAATTTTCAACACGATATAATTTGACTTCATTTTGGAAAATTTTACAAAAAAAAACGCCATAGTATAGTATGTCGAAATTTTTCTGTGAAAACGTCAAAATTTTTTAATGTTGAAAATAACCGTGAAAACGGTCGTATTATAGCATGTAGAATGATTCTATGGTGAGCAAAAGTCATTTCGTGAAATGCTGGAAAATTTTACAAAAAAAACGGCATAGTATAGTATGTTGAAATTTTTCTGTGAAAACGTCAAACTTTTTGGATGTTGAAAATAACCGTGAAAACGGTCGTATAATAGCAGGTAGAATCATTCTATGTTGAGCCAAATTCATTTCGTGAAATGTTGGAAAATTTTGCAAAAAAAACGCCATAGTATAGTATGTCGAAATTTTTCGATGAAAACGTCAACATTTTTTGATGTTGAAAGAAACCGTGAAAACGGTCGTATTATAGCATGTAGAATGATTCTATGGTGAGCAAAATTCATTTCGTGAAATGCTGTAAAATTTTACAAAAAAACGCATAGTATAGTATGTCGAAATTTTTCTGTGAAAACGTCAAAATTTTTTGATGTTGAAAAAAAACATAAAAACTGTATTATAGCATGAGAAGATTATGTGAGCAAAATTCATTTCGTGAAATGCTGAAAATTTTACAAAAAAACGCGATAGTATAGTATGTCGAAATTTTTCGATGAAAACGTCAAAATTTTTTGATTTTGAAAAAAACCATGAAAACGTTCATGTTATAGCTGTAGAATGATTCTATGGTGAGAAAATGCATTTCATGACATGTTGGAAAATTTTCAAAAAAAGCAAGAAGTATGCAAATTTTCTGTAAAAGTAAAATTTTTTATTTGAAAATAACGTGAAAACAGTCGTATTATAGCATGTAGAATGATTCTATGGTGAGTAAAATGCATTTCGTGAAATGTTGGAAAATTTTGCAAAAAAAACGCCATAGTATAGTATGTCGAAATTTTTCGATTAAAACGTCAAAATTTTTTGATGTTGAAAGAAACCGTGAAAACCGTCGTATTATAGCATGTAGAATGATTCTATGGTGAGCAAAAGTCATTTCGTGAAATGTTGGAAAATTTTACAAAAAAAACGCCATAGTATAGTATGTTGAAATTTTTCTGTGAAAACGTCAAAATTTTTTGATGTTGAAAAAAAACATAAAAACGTTCGTATTATAGCATGTAGAATGATTCTATCGTGAGCAAAAGTCATTTCATGAAATGCTGTAAAATTTTACGAAAAAAACGCCATAGTATAGTATGTCAAAATTTTTCGATGAAAACGTCAACATTTTTTGATTTTGAAAAAAACCATAAAAACGTTCATATTATAGCATGTAGAATGATTCTATGGTGAGTAAAATGCATTTCATGAAATGTTGGAAAATTTTACGAAAAAAACGCCATAGTATAGTATGTCGAAATTTTTCTGTGAAAACGTAAGAATTTTTCGATGTTGAAAAAAAACATAAAAACGGTCGTATTATAGCATGTAGAATGATTCTATGGTGAGTAAAATGCATTTCATGAAATGTTGGAAAATTTTTGCAAAAAAAAACGCCATAGTATAGTATGTCGAAATTTTTCTGATGAAAACGTCAAAATTTTTTAATGTTGAAAATAACCGTGAAAACGGTCGTATTATAGCATGTAGAATGATTCTATGGTGAGCAAAAGTCATTTCGTGAAATGTTGGAAAATTTTACAAAAAAAACGCCATAGTATAGTATGTCGAAATTTTTCGATGAAAACGTCAAAATTTTTTGATTTTGAAAAAAAACATAAAAACAGTCGTGTTATAGCATGTAGAATGATTCTATGGTGAGCAAAATTCATTTCGTGAAATGTTGGAAAATTTTGCAAAAAAAACGCCATAATATAGTATGTCGAAATTTTTCGATGAAAACGTCAAAATTTTTTGATGTTGAAAGAAACCGTGAAAACGGTCGTATTATAGCATGTAGAATGATTCTATGGTGAGCAAAAGTCATTTCGTGAAATGTTGGAAAATTTTACAAAAAAAAACGCCATAGTATAGTATGTCGAAATTTTTCTGTAAAAACGTCAAAATTTTTTGATGTTGAAAAAAAACATAAAAACGTTAGTATTATAGCATGTAGAATGATTCTATGGTGAGTAAAATGCATTTCATGAAATGTTGAAAAATTTTGCAAAAAAACGCCATAGTATAGTATGTTGAAATTTTTCTGTGAAAACGTCAAAATTTTTGGATGTTGAAAATAACCGTGAAAACGGTCGTATAATAGCAGGTAGAATCATTCTATGTTGAGCCAAATTCATTTCGTGAAATGTTGGAAAATTTTGCAAAAAAACGCCATAGTATAGTATGTCGAAATTTTTCGATGAAAACGTCAACATTTTTTGATGTTGAAAGAAACCGTGAAAACGGTCGTATTATAGCATGTAGAATGATTCTATGGTGAGCAAAAGTCATTTCGTGAAATGTTGGAAAATTTTACAAAAAAAACGCCATAGTATAGTATGTTGAAATTTTTCTGTGAAAACGTCAAACTTTTTTGATGTTGAAAAAAAACCATAAAAACGTTCGTATTATAGCATGTAGAATGATTCTATGGTGAGCAAAATTCATTTCGTGAAACGCTGTAAAATTTTACAAAAAAAACGCCATAGTATAGTATGTCAAAATTTTTCTGTGAAAACGTCAAAATTTTTTGATGTTGAAAAAAACCATAAAAACAGTCGTATTATAGCATGTAGAATGATTCTATGGTGAGCAAAATTCATTTCGTGAAATGCTGGAAAATTTTAAAAAAAAAAACACCATAGTATAGTATGTCGAAATTTTTCTGTGAAAACGTCAAAATTTTTTGATGTTGAAAAAAACCATAAAAACGTTCGTATTATAGCATGTAGAATGATTCTATGGTGAGCAAAAGTCATTTCATGAAATGCTGGAAAATTTTACGAAAGAAAAACGCCATAGTATAGTATGTCAAAATTTTTCGATGAAAACGTCAACATTTTTTGAATTTGAAAAAAACCATGAAAACATTCATATTATAGCATGTAGAATGATTCTATGGTGAGCAAAATTCACTTCGTGAAATGCTGTAAAATTTGACAAAAAAAACGCCATAGTATAGTATGTCAAAAATTTTCTGTGAAAACGTCAAAATTTTTTGATGTTGAAAATAACCGTTAAAACGGTCGTATTATAGCATGTAGAATGATTCTATGGTGAGCAAAATTCATTTCGTGAAATGTTGGAAAATTTTGCAAAAAAAACGCCATAGTATAGTATGTCGAAATTTTTCGATGAAAACGTCAAATTTTTTTGATGTTGAAAAAAACCATAAAAACAGTCGTTTTATAGCATGTAGAATGATTCTATGGTGAGCAAAATTCATTTCGTGAAATGTTGGAAAATTTTGCAAAAAAAACGCCATAGTATAGTATGTCGAAATTTTTCGATGAAAACGTCAAATTTTTTTGATGTTGAAAAAAACCATAAAAACAGTCGTGTTATAGCATGTAGAATGATTCTTTGGTGAGCAAAATTCATTTCGGAAAATGTTGGAAAATTAAAAAAAAAAAAAACGCCATAGTATAGTATGTCGAAATTTTCCGATGAAACCGTAAGAATTTTTCGATGTTGAAAGAAACCGTGAAAATGTTCGTATTATAGCATGTAGAATGATTCTATGGTGAGCAAAATTCATTTCGTGAAATGCTGTAAAATTTTGCAAAAAAAAACGCCATAGTATAGTATGTCGAAATTTTTCGATGAAAACGTCAAAATTTTTTGATGTTGAAAATAACCGTGAAAATGTTCGTATTATAGCATGTAGAATGATTCTATGGTGAGCAAAATTCATTTCGTGAAATTCTGTAAAATTTTATGAAAAAAAACGCCATAGTATAGTATGTCAAAATTTTTCGATGAAAACGTCAACATTTTTTGATTTTGAAAAAAACCATAAAAACGTTCATATTATAGCATGTAGAATGATTCTATGGTGAGTAAAATGCATTTCGTGAAATGTTGGAAAATTTTGCGAAAAAAAACGCCATAGTATAGTATGTCGAAATTTTTCTGTGAAAACGTAAGAATTTTTCGATGTTGAAAAAAACCATAAAAACGGTCGTATTATAGCATGTAGAATGATTCTATGGTGAGTATAAGTCATTTCGTGAAATGTTGGAAAATTTTTGAAAAAAAAACGTCATAGTATAGTATGTCGAAATTTTCCGATAAAAACCTAAGAATTTTTCGATGTTGAAAAAAACCATGAAAACAGTCGTATTATAGCATGTACAATGATTCTATGGTGAGCAAAATTCATTTCGTGAAATGTTGGAAAATTTTGCAAAAAAAACGCCATAGTATAGTATGTCGAAATTTTTCGATGAAAACGTCAAAATTTTTTGATTTTGAAAGAAACCATGAAAACGGTCGTATTATAGCATGTAGAATGATTCTATGGTGAGCAAAAGTCATTTCATGAAATGTTGAAAAATTTTACAAAAAAAACGCCATAGTATAGTATGTCGAAATTTTTCTGTGAAAACGTCAAAATTTTTTGATGTTGAAAAAAACCATAAAAACGGTCGTATTAAAGCATGTAGAATGATTGTATGGTGAGTAAAATGCATTTCGTGAAATGTTGGAAAATTTTGCAAAAAAAAACGCCATAGTATAGTATGTCAAAAATTTTTCTGTGAAAACGTCAAAATTTTTTGATGTTGAAAAAAACCGTGAAAACGGTCGTATTATAGCATGTAGAATCATTCTATGGTGAGCAAAATTCATTTCGTGAAATGTTGGAAAATTTTGCAAAAAAAACGCCATAGTATAGTATGTCGAAATTTTTCGATGAAAACGTCAAATTTTTTTGATTTTGAAAAAAACCATAAAAACGTTCGTATTATAGCATGTAGAATGATTCTATGGTGAGCAAAATTCATTTCGTGAAATGCTGGAAAATTTTACGAAAAAAAAAACGCCATAGTATAGTATGTCGAACTTTTTCGATGAAAACGTCAACATTTTTTGATTTTGAAAAAAACCATAAAAACGTTCGTATTATAGCATGTAGAATGATTCTATGGTGAGCAACAGTCATTTCGTGAAATGTTGGAAAATTTTACAAAAAAAACGCCATAGTATAGTATGTCGAAATTTTCCGGTGAAAACGTCAACATTTTTTGATGTTGAAAGAAACCGTGAAAAACGTTCGTATTATAGCATGTAGAATGATTCTATGGTGAGCAAAATTCATTTCGTGAAATGCTGGAAAATTTTACAAAAAAAGCGCCATAGTATAGTATGTCGAAATTTTTCTGTGAAAACGTCAAAATTTTTTGATGTTGAAAAAAAACATAAAAACGTTCGTATTCAAGCATGTAGAATGATTCTATGGTGAGCAAAATTCATTTCGTGAAATGCTGGAAAATTTTACAAAAAAAACGCCATAGTATAGTAAGTCGAAATTTTTCTGTGAAAACGTCAAAATTTTTTGATGTTGAAAAAAAACATAAAAACGTTCGTATTATAGCATGTAGAATGATTCTATGGTGAGTAAAATTCATTTCGTGAAATGTTGGAAAATTTTGCAAAAAAAACGCCATAGTATAGTATGTCGAAATTTTTTCGATGAAAACGTCAAATTTTTTGATTTTGAAAAAAACCATAAAAACGGTCGTATTATAGCATGTAGAATGATTCTATGGTGAGTATAAGTCATTTCGTGAAATGCTGGAAAATTTTTCGAAAAAAAAACGCCATAGTATAGTATGTCGAAATTTTCCGATGAAAACCTAAGAATTTTTCGATGTTGAAAAAAACCATGAAAACAGTCGTATTATAGCATGTACAATGATTCTATGGTGAGCAAAATTCATTTCGTGAAATGTTGGAAAATTTTGCAAAAAAAACGCCATAGTATAGTATGTCGAAATTTTTCGATGAAAACGTCAAAATTTTTTGATGTTGAAAGAAACCGTGAAAACGGTCGTATTATAGCATGTAGAATGATTCTATGGTGAGCAAAAGTCATTTCGTGAAATGTTGGAAAATTTTACAAAAAAAACGCCATAGTATAGTATGTCGAAATTTTTCTGTGAAAACGTCAAAATTTTTTGATGTTGAAAAAAAACGTGAAAACGGTCGTATTATAGCATGTAGAATGATTCTATGGTGAACAAAATTCATTTCATGAAATGCTGGAAAATTTTGCAAAAAAAAACGCCACAGTATAGTATGTCGAAATTTTTCTGATGAAAACGTCAAAATTTTTTGATGTTGAAAATAACCGTTAAAACGGTCGTATTATAGCATGTAGAATCATTCTATGGTGAGCAAAATTCATTTCGTGAAATGTTGGAAAATTTTGCAAAAAAAACGCCATAGTATAGTATGTCGAAATTTTTCGATGAAAACGTCAAATTTTTTTGATGTTGAAAAAAAACATAAAAACGTTCGTATTATAGCATGTAGAATGATTCTATGGTGAGCAAAATTCATTTCGTGAAATGCTGTAAAATTTTACGAAAAAAACGCCATAGTATAGTATGTCGAAATTTTCCGATGAACCTTTTTTTTTAAAAAAACCATAAAAACGGTCGTATTATAGCATGTAGAATGATTCATGGTGAGTAAAGCATTTTTTTTAATTTTTAAAAAAACCCTTTTTTAAATTTTCCATAAAACCACTTTTTTGATGTTGAAAGAAACCGTGAAAACGGTCGTATTATAGCATGTAGAATGATTCTATGGTGAGCAAAAGTCATTTCGTGAAATGTTGGAAAATTTTACAAAAAAAACGCCATAGTATAGTATGTCGAAATTTTTCTGTGAAAACGTCACAATTTTTTGATGTTGAAAAAAAAACATAAAAACGTTCGTATTCAAGCATGTAGAATGATTCTATGGTGAGCAAAATTCATTTCGTGAAATGCTGTAAAATTTTATAAAAAAAAACGCCATAGTATAGTAAGTCGAAATTTTTCTGTGAAAACGTCAAAATTTTTTGATTTTGAAAAAAACCATAAAAACGTTCATATTATAGCATGTAGAATGATTCTATGGTGAGTAAAATGCATTTCGTGAAATGTTGGAAAATTTTGCAAAAAAAACGCCATAGTATAGTATGTCGAAATTTTCCGATGAAAACGTCAAATTTTTTTGATGTTGAAAAAAAAAACATGAAAACGGTCGTATTATAGCATGTAGAATGATTCTATGGTGAGCAAAACTCATTTCGTGAAATGCTGGAAAATTTTGCGAAAAAAACGCCATAGTATAGTATGTCGAAACTTTTTCTGATGAAAACGTCAAAATTTTTTGATGTTGAAAAAAACCATAAAAACGTTCGTATTATAGCATGTAGAATGATTCTATGGTGAGCAAAATTCATTTCGTGAAATGCTGTAAAATTTTACAAAAAAAAAACGCCATAGTATAGTATGTCGAAATTTTTCGATGAAAACGTCAAAATTTTTTGATGTTGAAAAAAAACATAAAAACGGTCATATTATACCATGTAGAATGATTCTATGGTGAGCAAAATTCATTTCGTGAAATGTTGGAAAATTTTGCAAAAAAAACGCCATAGTATAGTATGTCAAAATTTTTCTGATGAAAACGTCAAAATTTTTTGATTTTGAAAAAAAACCATAAAAACGTTCATATTATAGCATGTAGAATGATTCTATGGTGAGTAAAATGCATTTCATGAAATGTTGGAAAATTTTACGAAAAAAACGCCATAGTATAGTATGTCGAAATTTTTCTGTGAAAACGTAAGAATTTTTCGATGTTGAAAAAAACCATAAAAACGGTCGTATTATAGCATGTAGAATGATTCTATGGTGAGTATAAGTCATTTCGTGAAATGTTGGAAAATTTTTGAAAAAAAAACGCCATAGTATAGTATGTCGAAATTTTCCGATGAAAACCTAAGAATTTTTCGATGTTGAAAAAAACCATGAAAACAGTCGTATTATAGCATGTACAATGATTCTATGGTGAGCAAAATTCATTTCGTGAAATGTTGGAAAATTTTGCAAAAAAAACGCCATAGTATAGTACGTCGAAATTTTTCGATGAAAACGTCAAAATTTTTTGATGTTGAAAGAAACCGTGAAAACGGTCGTATTATAGCATGTAGAATGATTCTATGGTGAGCAAATGTCATTTCGTGAAATGCTGTAAAATTTTACAAAAAAAACGCCATAGTATAGTAAGTCGAAATTTTTCTGTGAAAACGTCAAAATTTTTTGATGTTGAAAAAAAAACAGTAAAAACGGTCGTATTATAGCATGTAGAATGATTCTATGGTGAGCCAAATTCATTTCGTGAAATGTTGGAAAATTTTGCAAAAAAAACACCATAGTATAGTATGTCGAAATTTTTCTGATGAAAACGTCAAAATTTTTTTGAATGTTGAAAGAAACCGTGAAAACGGTCGTATTATAGCATGTAGAATGATTCTATGGTGAGCAAAAGTCATTTCGTGAAATGTTGGAAAATTTTGCAAAAAAAACGCCATAGTATAGTATGTCGAAATTTTCCTGTGAAAACGTCAAAATTTTTTGATGTTGAAAAAAAAACATGAAAACAGTCGTATTATAGCATATAGAATGATTCTATGGTGAGCAAAATTCATTTCGTGAAATGCTGGAAAATTTTGCAAAAAAAACGCCATAGTATAGTATGTCGAAATTTTTCGATGAAAACGTCAAAATTTTTTGATTTTGAAAAAAACCGTGAAAACGGTCGTATTATAGCATGTAGAATGATTCTTTGGTGAGCAAAATTCATTTCGTGAAATGTTGGAAAATTTTGAAAAAAAAACGCCATAGTATAGTATGTCGAAATTTTTCGATGAAAACGTCAAAATTTTTTAATGTTGAAAGAAACCGTGAAAACGGTCGTATTATAGCATGTAGAATGATTCTATGGTGAGCAAAATTCATTTCGTGAAATCCTGGAAAATTTTACAAAAAAAAACGCCATAGTATAGTATGTCGAAATTTTTCTGTGAAAACGTCAAAATTTTTTGATGTTGAAAAAAAAACATAAAAACGTTCGTATTAAAGCATGTAGAATGATTCTATGGTGAGCAAAATTCATTTCGTGAATTGTTGGAAAATTTTTCAAAAAAAACGCCATAGTATAGTATGTCGAAATTTTTCGATGAAAACGTCAACATTTTTTGATGTTGAAAGAAACCGTGAAAACGGTCATATTATAGCATGTAGAATGATTCTGTGGTGAGTATAAGTCATTTCGTGAAATGTTGGAAAATTTTAAAAAAACGCCATAAGTATAGTATGTCGAAATTTTCCGATGAAAATGTAAAAAATTTTTGAAGTTGAAAAAAACCATGAAAACAGTCGTATTATAGCATGTAGAATGATTCTATGGTGAGCAAAATTCATTTCGTGAAATGCTGGAAAATTTTGCAAAAAAAAAACGCCATAGTATAGTATGTCGAAATTTTTCTGTGAAAACGTCAAAATTTTTTGATGTTGAAAATAACCGTGAAAACGGTCGTATTATAGCATGTAGAATGATTCTATGGTGAGCCAAATTCATTTCGTGAAATTTTGGAAAATTTTATGAAAAAAAACGCCATAGTATAGTATGTCGAAATTTTTCTGTGAAAACGTAAGAATTTTTCGATGTTGAAAAAAACCATAAAAACGGTCGTATTATAGCATGTAGAATGATTCTATGGTGAGTATAAGTCATTTCGTGAAATGTTGGAAAATTTTTGAAAAAAAAAACGCCATAGTATAGTATGTCGAAATTTTCCGATGAAAACGTAAGAATTTTTCGATGTTGAAAAAAACCATGAAAACAGTCGTATTATAGCATGTAGAATGATTCTATGGTGAGTAAAATTCATTTCGTGAAATGTTGGAAAATTTTGCAAAAAAAAACATAGCCATAGTATAGTATGTCGAAATTTTTCTGTGAAAACGTCAACATTTTTTGATGTTGAAAAAAAAACGTGAAACGGAAGTATATGAAAAATCAACATTTTTTGATGTTGAAAAAAACCGTGAAAACGGTCGTATTATAGCATGTAGAATGATTCTATGGTGAACAAAATTCATTTCGTGAAATGCTGTAAAATTTTGCAAAAAAAAACCGCCATAGTATAGTATGTCGAAATTTTTCTGTGAAAACGTCAAAATTTTTTGATGTTGAAAATAACCGTGAAAACGGTCGTATTATAGCATGTAGAATCATTCTATGGTGAGCCAAATTCATTTCGTGAAATTTTGGAAAATTTTGCAAAAAAACCGCCATAGTATAGTATGTCGAAATTTTTCGATGAAAACGTCAAATTTTTTTGATTTTGAAAAAAACCATAAAAACAGTCGTGTTATAGCATGTAGAATGATTCTATGGTGAGCAAAATTCATTTCGTGAAATGTTGGAAAATTTTGCAAAAAAAACGCCATAGTATAGTATGTCGAAATTTTTAGATGAAAACATCAAAATTTTTTGATTTTGAAAAAAACCATAAAAACAGTCGTGTTATAGCATGTAGAATGATTCTATGGTGAGCAAAATTCATTTCGTGAAATGTTGGAAAATTTTGCAAAAAAAAACGCCATAGTATAGTATGTCGAAATTTTTCTGTGAAAATGTCAAAATTTTTTGATGTTGAAAGAAACCGTGAAAACGTTCGTTTTATAGCATGTAGAATGATTCTATGGTGAGCAAAATTCATTTCGTGAAATGCTGTAAAATTTTACGAAAAAAACGCCATAGTATAGTATGTCAAAATTTTTCGATGAAAACGTCAACATTTTTTGATTTTGAAAAAAACCATAAAAACGTTCATATTATAGCATGTAGAATGATTCTATGGTGAGTAAAATGCATTTCATGAAATGTTGGAAAATTTTACGAAAAAAACGCCATAGTATAGTATGTCGAAATTTTCCGATGAAAACGTAGGAATTTTTCGATGTTGAAAAAAACCATGAAAACAGTCGTATTATAGCATGTAGAATGATTCTATGGTGAGTAAAATTCATTTCATGAAATGTTGGAAAATTTTTGAAAAAAACGCCATAGTATAGTATGTCGAAATTTTTCTGTGAAAACGTCAAAATTTTTTGATGTTGAAAAAAACCGTGAAAACGGTCGTATTATAGCATGTAGAATGATTCTATGGTGAGCAAAATTCATTTCGTGAAATGTTGGAAAATTTTACAAAAAAAAACGCCATAGTATAGTAATGTCGAAATTTTTCTGTGAAAAACGTTTTTGGAAAAGAATTTTTCGATGTTGAAAAAAACGTAAAAACGTCGTATTATAGCATGTAGAATGATTCTATGGTGAGCAAATTCATTTCGTGAAATGTTGGAAAATTTTGCAAAAAAAACGCCATAGTATAGTATGTCGAAATTTTTCTGTGAAAACGTCAAATTTTTTTGATGTTGAAAGAAACCGTGAAAACGGTCGTATTATAGCATGTAGAATGATTCTATGGTGAGTATAAGTCATTTCGTGAAATGTTGGAAAAATTTTGAAAGAAAAACGCCATAGTATAGTATGTCGAAATTTTCCGATGAAAATGTAAAAAATTTTTGAAGTTGAAAAAAACCATGAAAACAGTCGTATTATAGCATGTAGAATGATTCTATGGTGAGCAAAATTCATTTCGTGAAATACTGTAAAATTTTGCAAAAAAAAACGCCATAGTATAGTATGTCGAAATTTTTCTGTGAAAACGTCAAAATTTTTTGATGTTGAAAATAACCGTGAAAACGGTCGTATTATAGCATGTAGAATCATTCTATGGTGAGCCAAATTCATTTCGTGAAATTTTGGAAAATTTTGCAAAAAAACGCCACAGTATAGTATGTCGAAATTTTTCGATGAAAACGTCAAATTTTTTTGATTTTGAAAAAAACCATAAAAACAGTCGTGTTATAGCATGTAGAATGATTCTATGGTGAGCAAAATTCATTTCGTGAAATGTTGGAAAATTTTGCAAAAAAAACGCCATAGTATAGTATGTCGAAATTTTTCGATGAAAATGTCAAAATTTTTTGATGTTGAAAGAAACCGTGAAAACGTTCGTATTATAGCATGTAGAATGATTCTATGGTGAGCAAAATTCATTTCGTGAAATGCTGTAAAATTTTACGAAAAAAAACGCCATAGTATAGTATGTCGAAATTTTTCTGTGAAGACGTAAGAATTTTTCGATGTTGAAAAAAACCATAAAAACGGTCGTATTATAGCATGTAGAATGATTCTATGGTGAGTATAAGTCATTTCGTGAAATGTTGGAAAATTTTTGAAAAAAAAACGCCATAGTATAGTATGTCGAAATTTTCCTGTGAAAACGTCAAAATTTTTTGATGTTGAAAGAAACCGTGAAAACGGTCGTATTATAGCATGTAGAATCATTCTATGGTGAGCAAAAGTCATTTCGTGAAATGTTGGAAAATTTTGCAAAAAAAACGCCATAGTATAGTATGTCGAAATTTTTAGATGAAAACATCAAAATTTTTTGATTTTGAAAAAAACCATAAAAACGTTCATATTATAGCATGTAGAATGATTCTATGGTGAGTAAAATGCATTTCATGAAATGTTGGAAAATTTTACGAAAAAAACGCCATAGTATAGTATGTCGAAATTTTCCGATGAAAACGTAGGAATTTTTCGATGTTGAAAAAAACCATGAAAACAGTCGTATTATAGCATGTAGAATGATTCTATGGTGAGTAAAATTCATTTCATGAAATGTTGGAAAATTTTTGAAAAAAAGCCATAGTATAGTATGTCGAAATTTTTCTGTGAAAATGTCAAAATTTTTTGATGTTGAAAATAACCGTGAAAACGGTCGTATTATAGCATGTAGAATGATTCTATGGTGAGCCAAATTCATTTCGTGAAATGTTGGAACATTTTGCAAAAAAAAACGCCATAGTATAGTATGTCGAAATTTTTCTGTGAAAACGTCAAAATTTTTTGATGTTGAAAAAAAAACGTGAAAACGGTCGTATTATAGCATGTAGAATGATTCTATGGTGAACAAAATTCATTTCGTGAAATGCTGTAAAATTTTGCAAAAAAAAACGCCATAGTATAGTATGTCGAAATTTTTCTGTGAAAACGTCAAAATTTTTTGATGTTGAAAAAAACGTGAAAACGGTCGTATTATAGCATGTAGAATGATTCTATGGTGAACAAAATTCATTTCGTGAAATGCTGTAAAATTTTGCAAAAAAAAACGCCATAGTATAGTATGTCGAAATTTTTCGATGAAAACGTCAAAATTTTTTGATGTTGAAAGAAACCGTGAAAACGTTCGTATTATAGCATGTAGAATGATTCTATGGTGAGCAAAATTCATTTCGTGAAATGCTGTAAAATTTTACGAAAAAAACGCCATAGTATAGTATGTCGAAATTTTTCTGTGAAAACGTAAGAATTTTTCGATGTTGAAAAAAACCATAAAAACGGTCGTATTATAGCATGTAGAATGATTCTATGGTGAGTATAAGTCATTTCGTGAAATGTTGGAAAATGTTTGAAAAAAAAACGCCATAGTATAGTATGTCGAAATTTTCCGATGAAAACGTAAGAATTTTTCGATGTTGAAAAAAACCATGAAAACAGTCGTATTATAGCATGTAGAATGATTCTATGGTGAGTAAAATTCATTTCGTGAAATGTTGGAAAATTTTGCAAAAAAAAACGCCATAGTATAGTATGTCGAAATTTTTCTGTGAAAACGTCAAAATTTTTTGATGTTGAAAAAAAACGTGAAAACGGTCGTATTATAGCATGTAGAATGATTCTATGGTGAACAAAATTCATTTCGTGAAATGCTGTAAAATTTTGCAAAAAAAAACGCCATAGTATAGTATGTCGAAATTTTTCTGTGAAAACGTCAAAATTTTTTGATGTTGAAAATAACCGTGAAAACGGTCGTATTATAGCATGTAGAATCATTCTATGGTGAGCCAAATTCATTTCGTGAAATTTTGGAAAATTTTGCAAAAAAAACGCCATAGTATAGTATGTCGAAATTTTGCGATGAAAACGTCAAATTTTTTTGATTTTGAAAAAAACCATAAAAACAGTCATGTTATAGCATGTAGAATGATTCTATGGTGAGCAAAACTCATTTCGTGAAATGTTGGAAAATTTTGCAAAAAAAACGCCATAGTATAGTATGTCGAAATTTTTCGATGAAAACGTCAACATTTTTTGATTTTGAAAAAAACCATAAAAACGTTCATATTATAGCATGTAGAATGATTCTATGGTGAGTAAAATGCATTTCATGAAATGTTGGAAAATTTTACGAAAAAAACGCCATAGTATAGTATGTCGAAATTTTTCTGTGAAAACGTAAGAATTTTTCGATGTTGAAAAAAACCATAAAAACGGTCGTATTATACCATGTAGAATGATTCTATGGTGAGTATAAGTCATTTCGTGAAATGTTGGAAAATTTTGCAAAAAAAAAAACGCCATAGTATAGTATGTCGAAATTTTTCTGTGAAAACGTCAAAATTTTTTAATGTTGAAAAACAACGTGAAAACGGTCGTATTATAGCATGTAGAATGATTCTATGGTGAACAAAATTCATTTCGTGAAATGCTGTAAAATTTTGCAAAAAAAAACGCCATAGTATAGTATGTCGAAATTTTTCTGTGAAAACGTCAAAATTTTTTGATGTTGAAAATAACCGTGAAAACGGTCGTATTATAGCATGTAGAATCATTCTATGGTGAGCCAAATTCATTTCGTGAAATGTTGGAAAATTTTGCAAAAAAAACGCCATAGTATAGTATGTCGAAATTTTGCGATGAAAACGTTAAATTTTTTTGATTTTGAAAAAAAACCATAAAAACAGTCATGTTATAGCATGTAGAATGATTCTATGGTGAGCAAAATTCATTTCGTGAAATGTTGGAAAATTTTGCAAAAAAAACGCCATAGTATAGTATGTCGAAATTTTTCTGTGAAAACGTAAGAATTTTTCGATGTTGAAAAAAACCATAAAAACGGTCGTATTATAGCATGTAGAATGATTCTATGGTGAGTATAAGTCATTTCGTGAAATGTTGGAAAATTTTGAAAAAAAAAACGCCATAGTATAGTATGTCGAAATTTTCCGATGAAAACGTAAGAATTTTTCGATGTTGAAAAAAACCATGAAAACAGTCGTATTATAGCATGTAGAATGATTCTATGGTGAGTAAAATTCATTTCGTGAAATGTTGGAAAATTTTGCAAAAAAAAAACGCCATAGTATAGTATGTCGAAATTTTTCTGTGAAAACGTCAAAATTTTTTGATGTTGAAAAAAAACGTGAAAACGGTCGTATTATAGCATGTAGAATGATTCTATGGTGAACAAAATTCATTTCGTGAAATGCTGTAAAATTTTGCAAAAAAAAACGCCATAGTATAGTATGTCGAAATTTTTCTGTGAAAACGTCACAATTTTTTGATGTTGAAAATAACCGTGAAAACGGTCGTATTATAGCATGTAGAATCATTCTATGGTGAGCCAAATTCATTTCGTGAAATGTTGGAAAATTTTGCAAAAAAAACGCCATAGTATAGTATGTCGAAATTTTGCGATGAAAACGTCAAATTTTTTTGATTTTGAAAAAAACCATAAAAACAGTCATGTTATAGCATGTAGAATGATTCTATGGTGAGTAAAATGCATTTCATGAAATGTTGGAAAATTTTACGAAAAAAACGCCATAGTATAGTATGTCGAAATTTTCCTGTGAAAACGTAAGATTTTTCGATGTTGAAAAAAACCATAAAAACGGTCGTATTATAGCATGTAGAATGATTCTATGGTGAGTATAAGTCATTTCGTGAAATGTTGGAAAATTTTGCAAAAAAAACGCCATAGTATAGTATGTCGAAATTTTTAGATGAAAACATCAAAATTTTTTGATTTTGAAAAAAACCATAAAAACAGTCGTGTTATAGCATGTAGAATGATTCTATGGTGAGCAAAATTCATTTCTTGAAATGTTGGAAAATTTTGCAAAAAAAACACCATAGTATAGTATGTCGAAATTTTTCGATGAAAATGTCAAAATTTTTTGATGTTGAAAGAAACCGTGAAAACGTTCGAATTATAGCATGTAGAATGATTCTATGGTGAGCAAAATTCATTTCGTGAAATGCTGTAAAATTTTACGAAAAAAACGCCATAGTATAGTATGTCAAAATTTTTCGATGAAAACGTCAACATTTTTTGATTTTGAAAAAAACCATAAAAACGTTCATATTATAGCATGTAGAATGATTCTATGGTGAGTAAAATGCATTTCATGAAATGTTGGAAAATTTTACGAAAAAAACGCCATAGTATAGTATGTCGAAATTTTTCTGTGAAAACGTAAGAATTTTTCGATGTTGAAAAAAACCATAAAAACGGTCGTATTATAGCATGTAGAATGATTCTATGGTGAGTATAAGTCATTTCGTGAACTGTTGGAAAATTTTTGAAAAAAAAAACGCCATAGTATAGTATGTCGAAATTTTTCTTTGAAAACGTCAAAATTTTTTGATTTTGAAAAAAAACGTGAAAACGGTCGTATTATAGCATGTAGAATCATTCTATGGTGAGCAAAAGTCATTTCGTGAAATGTTGGAAAATTTTGCAAAAAAAACGCCATAGTATAGTATGTCGAAATTTTTAGATGAAAACATCAAAATTTTTTGATTTTGAAAAAAACCATAAAAACAGTCGTGTTATAGCATGTAGAATGATTCTATGGTGAGCAAAATTCATTTCTTGAAATGTTGGAAAATTTTTCAAAAAAAACGCCATAGTATAGTATGTCGAAATTTTTCGATGAAAATGTCAAAATTTTTTGATGTTGAAAGAAACCGTGAAAACGTTCGAATTATAGCATGTAGAATGATTCTATGGTGAGCAAAATTCATTTCGTGAAATGCTGTAAAATTTTACGAAAAAAACGCCATAGTATAGTATGTCAAAATTTTTCGATGAAAACGTCAACATTTTTTGATTTTGAAAAAAACCATAAAAACGTTCATATTATAGCATGTAGGATGATTCTATGGTGAGTAAAATGCATTTCATGAAATGTTGGAAAATTTTACGAAAAAAACGCCATAGTATAGTATGTCGAAATTTTTCTGTGAAAACGTAAGAATTTTTCGATGTTGAAAAAAACCATAAAAACGGTCGTATTATAGCATGTAGAATGATTCTATGGTGAGTATAAGTCATTTCGTGAACTGTTGGAAAATTTTTGAAAAAAAAACGCCATAGTATAGTATGTCGAAATTTTTCTTTGAAAACGTCAAAATTTTTTGATTTTGAAAAAAATTTTTGAAAAAAAAACGTGAAAACGGTCGTATTATAGCATGTAGAATCATTCTATGGTGAGCCAAATTCATTTCGTGAAATGTTGGAAAATTTTGCAAAAAAAACGCCATAGTATAGTATGTCGAAATTTTGCGATGAAAACGTCAAATTTTTTTGATTTTGAAAAAAACCATAAAAACAGTCATGTTATAGCATGTAGAATGATTCTATGGTGAGTAAAATGCATTTCATGAAATGTTGGAAAATTTTACGAAAAAAACGCCATAGTATAGTATGTCGAAATTTTTCTGTGAAAACGTAAGAATTTTTCGATGTTGAAAAAAACCATAAAAACGGTCGTATTATAGCATGTAGAATGATTCTATGGTGAGTATAAGTCATTTCGTGAAATGTTGGAAAATTTTTAAAAAAAAACGCCATAGTATAGTATGTCGAAATTTTCCTGTGAAAACGTCAAAATTTTTTGATGTTGAAAGAAACCGTGAAAACGGTCATATTATAGCATGTAGAATGATTCTATGGTGAGCAAAAGTCATTTCGTGAAATGTTGGAAAATTTTGCAAAAAAAACGCCATAGTATAGTATGTCGAAATTTTTAGATGAAAACATCAAAATTTTTTGATTTTGAAAAAAACCATAAAAACAGTCGTGTTATAGCATGTAGAATGATTCTATGGTGAGCAAAATTCATTTCTTGAAATGTTGGAAAATTTTGCAAAAAAAACGCCATAGTATAGTATGTCGAAATTTTTCGATGAAAACGTCAAAATTTTTTGATGTTGAAAGAAACCGTGAAAACGTTCGAATTATAGCATGTAGAATGATTCTATGGTGAGCAAAATTCATTTCGTGAAATGCTGTAAAATTTTACGAAAAAAACGCCATAGTATAGTATGTCAAAATTTTTCGATGAAAACGTCAACATTTTTTGATTTTGAAAAAAACCATAAAAACGTTCATATTATAGCATGTAGAATGATTCTATGGTGAGTAAAATGCATTTCATGAAATGTTGGAAAATTTTACGAAAAAAACGCCATAGTATAGTATGTCGAAATTTTTCTGTGAAAACGTAAGAATTTTTCGATGTTGAAAAAAACCATAAAAACGGTCGTATTATAGCATGTAGAATGATTCTATGGTGAGTATAAGTCATTTCGTGAAATGTTGGAAAATTTTTGAAAAAAAAACGCCATAGTATAGTATGTCGAAATTTTCTTGTGAAAACGTCAAAATTTTTTGATGTTGAAAGAAACCGTGAAAACGGTCGTATTATAGCATGTAGAATGATTCTATGGTGAGCAAAATTCATTTCGTGAAATGTTGGAAAATTTTGCAAAAAAAACGCCATAGTATAGTATGTCGAAATTTTTAGATGAAAACATCAAAATTTTTTGATTTTGAAAAAAAACATAAAAACAGTTGTGTTATAGCATGTAGAATGATTCTATGGTGAGCAAAATTCATTTCGTGAAATGTTGGAAAATTTTGCAAAAAAAACGCCATAGTATAGTATGTCGAAATTTTTCGATGAAAACGTCAAAATTTTTTGATTTTGAAAAAAAAAAATAAAAACAGTCGTGTTATAGCATGTAGAATGATTCTATGGTGAGCAAAATTCATTTCGTGAAATGTTGGAAAATTTTGCAAAAAAAACGCCGTAGTATAGTATGTCGTAATTTTTCGATGAAAACGTACAAATTTTTTAATGTTGAAAGAAACCGTGAAAGTGGTCGTATTATAGCATGTAGAATGATTCTATGGTGAGCAAAAGTCATTTCGTGAAATGTTGGAAAATTTTACAAAAAAAACGCCATAGTATAGTAAGTCGAAATTTTTCTGTGAAAACGTCAAAATTTTTTGATGTTGAAAAAAAACATGAAAACAGTCGTGTTATAGCATGTAGAATGATTCTATGGTGAGCAAAATTCATTTCGTGAAACGTTGGAAAATTTTGCAAAAAAAACGCCATAGTATAGTATGTCGAAATTTTTCGATGAAAACGTCAAAATTTTTTGATGTTGAAAGAAACCGTGAAAACGGCCGTATTATAGCATGTAGAATGATTCTATGGTGAGCAAAAGTCATTTCGTGAAATGTTGGAAAATTTTACAAAAAAAACGCCATAGTATAGTATGTTGAAATTTTTCTGTGAAAACATCAAAATTTTTTGATGTTGAAAAAAAACATAAAAACATTCGTATTATAGCATGTAGAATGATTCTATGGTGAGTAAAATGCATTTCATGAAATGTTGGAAAATTTTACGAAAAAAATGCCATAGTATAGTATGTCGAAATTTTTCTGTGAAAACGTAAGAATTTTTCGATGTTGAAAATAACCGTGAAAACGGTCGTATTATAGCATTTACAGTGATTCTATGGTGAGTATAAGTCATTTCGTGAAATGTTGGAAAATTTTTGAAAAAAAAAACGCCATAGTATAGTATGTCGAAATTTTTCTGTGAAAACGTAAGAATTTTTCGATGTTGAAAAAAACCATAGAAACGGTCGTATTATAGCATGTAGAATGATTCTATGGTGAGTATAAGTCATTTTGTGAAATGTTGGAAAATTTTTGAAAGAAAAACGCCATAGTATAGTATGTCGAAATTTTTCGATGAAAACGTCAAATTTTTTGATGTTGAAAGAAACCGTGAAAACGGTCGTATTATAGCATGTAGAATGATTCTATGGTGAGCAAAAGTCATTTCGTGAAATGTTGGAAAATTTTGCAAAAAAAACGCCATAGTATAGTATGTCGAAATTTTTAGATGAAAACATCAAAATTTTTTGATTTTGAAAAAAACCATAAAAACAGTCGTGTTATAGCATATAGAATGATTCTATGGTGAGCAAAATTCATTTCGTGAAATGTTGGAAAATTTTGCAAAAAAAACGCCATAGTATAGTATGTCGAAATTTTTCGATGAAAACGTCAACATTTTTTGATGTTGAAAGAAACCGTGAAAACGGCCGTATTATAGCATGTAGAATGATTCTATGGTGAGCAAAAGTCATTTCGTGAAATGTTGGAAAATTTTACAAAAAAAACGCCATAGTATAGTATGTTGAAATTTTTCTGTGAAAACGTCAAAATTTTTTGATGTTGAAAAAAAACATAAAAACATTCGTATTATAGCATGTAGAATGATTCTATGGTGAGTAAAATTCATTTCGTGAAATGTTGGAAAATTTTGCAAAAAAAACGCCATAGTATAGTATGTCGAAATTTTTCTGTGAAAACGTCAAAATTTTTTGATGTTGAAAATAACCGTGAAAACGGTCATATTATAGCATGTAGAATGATTCTATGGTGAGCCAAATTCATTTCGTGAAATGTTGGAAAATTTTGCAAAAAAAACGCCATAGTATAGTATGTCGAAATTTTTCGATGAAAACGTCAAAATTTTTTTATGTTGAAAGAAACCGTGAAAACGGCCGTATTATAGCATGTAGAATGATTCTATGGTGAGTAAAAGTCATTTCGTGAAATGTTGGAAAATTTTACAAAAAAAACGCCATAGTATAGTATGTTGAAATTTTTCTATGAAAACGTCAAAATTTTTTGATGTTGAAAAAAAACATAAAAACTTTCGTATTAAAGCATGTAGAATGATTCTATGTTGAGGAAAATTCATTTCGTGAAATGCTGTAAAATTTTACAAAAAAACCGCCATAGTGTAGTATGTCGAAATTTTTCTCTGAAAACCTCAAAATTTTTTGATTTTGAAAAAAACCATGAAAAACGGTCATATTATAGCATGTAGAATGATTCTATGGTGAGTAAAATGCATTTCATGAAATGTTGGAAAATTTTGCAAAAAAAAACGCCATAGTATAGTATGTCGAAATTTTTCTGTGAAAAAGTCAAAATTTTTTCATGTTGAAAATAACCGTGAAAACGGTCGTATTATAGCATGTAGAATGATTCTATGGTGAGCAAAATTCATTTCGTGAAATGTTGGAAAATTTTGCAAAAAAAACGCCATAGTATAGTATGTCGAAATTTTTCGATGAAAACGTCAAAATTTTTTGATTTTGAAAAAAAAACATAAAAACAGTCGTGTTATAGCATGTAGAATGATTCTATGGTGAGCAAAATTCATTTCGTGAAATGTTGGAAAATTTTACAAAAAAAACGCCTTAGTATAGTATGTCGAAATTTTTCTGTGAAAACGTCAATATTTTTTGATGTTGAAAAAATCATAAAAACGTTCGTATTATAGCATGTAGAATCATTCTATGGTGAGCAAAATTCATTTCGTGAAATGCTGGAAAATTTTACAAAAAAAACGCCATAGTATAGTATGTCGAAATTTTTCGATGAAAATGTCAAAATTTTTTGATGTTGAAAGAAACTGTGAAAACGGTCATATTATAGCATGTAGAATCATTCTATGGTGAGCAAAAGTCATTTCGTGAAATGTTGGAAAATTTTGCAAAAAAAAGCCATAGTATAGTATGTCGAAATTTTTAGATGAAAACATCAAAATTTTTTTATTTTGAAAAAAACCATAAAAACAGTCGTGTTATAGCATGTAGAATGATTCTATGGTGAGCAAAATTCATTTCGTGAAATGTTGGAAAATTTTGCAAAAAAAACGCCATAGTATAGTATGTCGAAATTTTTCGATGAAAACGTCAAAATTTTTTAATGTTGAAAGAAACCGTGAAAACGGTCGTATTATAGCATGTAGAATGATTCTATGGTGAGCAAAAGTCATTTCGTGAAATGTTGGAAAATTTTACAAAAAAAACGCCATAGTATAGTATGTGGAAATTTTTCTGTGAAAACGTCAACATTTTTTGATGTTGAAAAAAAACATAAAAACGTTCATATTAAAGCATGTAGAATGATTCTATGGTGAGCAAAATTCATTTCGTGAAATGCTGGAAAATTTTACAAAAAAAACGCCATAGTATAGTATGTCGAAATTTTTCGATGAGAACGTCAAAATTTTTTGATTTTGAAAAAAACCATGAAAACGTTCATATTATAGCATGTATAATGATTCTATGGTGAGTAAAAGTCATTTCATGAAATGTTGGAAAATTTTGCAAAAAAAACGCCATAGTATAGCATGTCGAAATTTTTCTGTGAAATCGTCAAAATTTTTTGATGTTGAAAATAACCGTGAAAAAAGTCGTATTATAGCATGTAGAATCATTCTGTGGTGAGCCAAATTCATTTTGTGAAATGTTGGAAAATTTTGCAAAAAAAACGCCATAGTATAGTATGTCGAAATTTTTCTGTGAAAACGTAAGAATTTTTCGATGTTGAAAAAAACCATAAAAACGGTCGTATTATAGCATGTAGAATGATTCTATGGTGAGTATAAGTCATTTCGTGAAATGTTGGAAAATTTTTGAAAGAAAAACGCCATATTATAGTATGTCGAAATTTTCCGATGAAAACGTAAAAAATTTTTTGATGTTGAAAAAAAACATGAAAACAGTCGTATTATAGCATGTAGAATTATTCTATGGTGAGTAAAATTCATTTCGTGAAATGTTGGAAAATTTTGCAAAAAAAACGCCATAGTATAGTATGTCGAAATTTTTCTGTGAAAACGTCAAAATTTTTTGATGTTGAAAATAACCGTGAAAACGGTCGTATTATAGAATGTAGAATGATTCTATGGTGAGCAAAATTCATTTCGTGAAATGTTGGAAAATTTTGCAAAAAAAACGCCATAGTATAGTATGTGGAAATTTTTAGATGAAAACATCAAAATTTTTTGATTTTGAAAAAAACCATAAAAACGGCCGTATTATAGCATGTAGAATGATTCTATGGTGAGCAAAAGTCATTTCGTGAAATGTTGGAAAATTTTACAAAAAAAACGCCATAGTATAGTATGTTGAAATTTTTCTGTGAAAACATCAAAATTTTTGGATGTTGAAAAAAAACATAAAAACATTCGTATTATAGCATGTAGAATGATTCTATGGTGAGTAAAATGCATTTCATGAAATGTTGGAAAATTTTGCGAAAAAAAAAACGCCATAGTATAGTATGTCGAAATTTTTCTGTGAAAACGTAAGAATTTTTTGATGTTGAAAATAACCGTGAAAACGGTCGTATTATAGCATTTAGAATGATTCTATGGTGAGTATAAGTCATTTTGTGAAATGTTGGAAAATTTTTGAAAGAAAAACGCCATAGTATAGTATGTCGAAATTTTTCGATGAAAACGTCAAATTTTTTTGATGTTGAAAGAAACCGTGAAAACGGTCGTATTATAGCATGTAGAATGATTCTATGGTGAGCAAAATTCATTTCGTGAAATGTTGGAAAATTTTACAAAAAAAACGCCATAGTATAGTATGTCGAAATTTTTCTGTGAAAACGTCAAAATTTTTTGATGTTGAAAGAAACCGTGAAAAACGGTCATATTATAGCATGTAGAATCATTCTATGGTGAGCAAAAGTCATTTCGTTAAATGTTGGAAAATTTTGCAAAAAAAACGCCATAGTATAGTATGTCGAAATTTTTCGATGAAAACATCAAAATTTTTTGATTTTGAAAAAAACCATAAAAACAGTCGTGTTATAGCATGTAGAATGATTCTATGGTGAGCAAAATTCATTTCTTGAAATGTTGGAAAATTTTGCAAAAAAAACGCCATAGTATAGTATGTCGAAATTTTTCGATGAAAATGTCAAAATTTTTTGATGTTGAAAGAAACCGTGAAAACGTTCGAATTATAGCATGTAGAATGATTCTATGGTGAGCAAAATTCATTTCGTGAAATGCTGTAAAATTTTACGAAAAAAACGCCATAGTATAGTATGTCAAAATTTTTCGATGAAAACGTCAACATTTTTTGATTTTGAAAAAAACCATAAAAACGTTCATATTATAGCATGTAGAATGATTCTATGGTGAGTAAAATGCATTTCATGAAATGTTGGAAAATTTTACGAAAAAAACGCCATAGTATAGTATGTCGAAATTTTTCTGTGAAAACGTAAGAATTTTTCGATGTTGAAAAAAACCATAAAAACGGTCGTATTATAGCATGTAGAATGATTCTATGGTGAGTATAAGTCATTTCGTGAAATGTTGGAAAATTTTTGAAAAAAAAACGCCATAGTATAGTATGTCGAAATTTTCTTGTGAAAACGTCAAAATTTTTTGATGTTGAAAGAAACCGTGAAAACGGTCGTATTATAGCATGTAGAATGATTCTATGGTGAGCAAAATTCATTTCGTGAAATGTTGGAAAATTTTGCAAAAAAACGCCATAGTATAGTATGTCGAAATTTTTAGATGAAAACATCAAAATTTTTTGATTTTGAAAAAAAAACATAAAAACAGTTGTGTTATAGCATGTAGAATGATTCTATGGTGAGCAAAATTCATTTCGTGAAATGTTGGAAAATTTTGCAAAAAAAACGCCATAGTATAGTATGTCGAAATTTTTCGATGAAAACGTCAAAATTTTTTGATTTTGAAAAAAAACATAAAAACAGTCGTGTTATAGCATGTAGAATGATTCTATGGTGAGCAAAATTCATTTCGTGAAATGTTGGAAAATTTTGCAAAAAAAACGCCGTAGTATAGTATGTCGAAATTTTTCGATGAAAACGTACAAATTTTTTAATGTTGAAAGAAACCGTGAAAGTGGTCGTATTATAGCATGTAGAATGATTCTATGGTGAGCAAAAGTCATTTCGTGAAATGTTGGAAAATTTTACAAAAAAAACGCCATAGTATAGTATGTCGAAATTTTCCGATGAAAACATCAAAATTTTTTGATTTTGAAAAAAAACATAAAAACAGTCGTGTTATAGCATGTAGAATGATTCTATGGTGAGCAAAATTCATTTCGTGAAATGTTGGAAAATTTTACAAAAAAAACGCCATAGTATAGTATGTTGAAATTTTTCTGTGAAAACATCAAAATTTTTTGATGTTGAAAAAAAACATAAAAACATTCGTATTATAGCATGTAGAATGATTCTATGGTGAGTAAAATGCATTTCATGAAATGTTGGAAAATTTTACGAAAAAAATGCCATAGTATAGTATGTCGAAATTTTTCTGTGAAAACGTAAGAATTTTTCGATGTTGAAAATAACCGTGAAAACGGTCGTATTATAGCATTTACAGTGATTCTATGGTGAGTATAAGTCATTTCGTGAAATGTTGGAAAATTTTTGAAAAAAAAAAACGCCATAGTATAGTATGTCGAAATTTTTCTGTGAAAACGTAAGAATTTTTCGATGTTGAAAAAAACCATAGAAACGGTCGTATTATAGCATGTAGAATGATTCTATGGTGAGTATAAGTCATTTTGTGAAATGTTGGAAAATTTTTGAAAGAAAAACGCCATAGTATAGTATGTCGAAATTTTCCGATGAAAACGTCAAATTTTTTTGATGTTGAAAGAAACCGTGAAAACGGTCGTATTATAGCATGTAGAATGATTCTATGGTGAGCAAAACTCATTTCGTGAAATGTTGGAAAATTTTGCAAAAAAAACGCCATAGTATAGTATGTCGAAATTTTTAGATGAAAACATCAAAATTTTTTGATTTTGAAAAAAACCATAAAAACAGTCGTATTATAGCATGTAGAATGATTCTATGGTGAGCAAAATTCATTTCGTGAAATGTTGGAAAATTTTGCAAAAAAAACGCCATAGTATAGTATGTCGAAATTTTTCGATGAAAACGTCAACATTTTTTGATGTTGAAAGAAACCGTGAAAACGGCCGTATTATAGCATGTAGAATGATTCTATGGTGAGCAAAAGTCATTTCGTGAAATGTTGGAAAATTTTACAAAAAAAACGCCATAGTATAGTATGTTGAAATTTTTCTGTGAAAACGTCAAAATTTTTTGATGTTGAAAAAAAACATAAAAACATTCGTATTATAGCATGTAGAATGATTCTATGGTGAGTAAAATTCATTTCGTGAAATGTTGGAAAATTTTGCAAAAAAAAAAAACGCCATAGTATAGTATGTCGAAATTTTTCTGTGAAAACGTCAAAATTTTTTGATGTTGAAAATAACCGTGAAAACGGTCATATTATAGCATGTAGAATGATTCTATGGTGAGCCAAATTCATTTCGTGAAATGTTGGAAAATTTTGCAAAAAAAACGCCATAGTATAGTATGTCGAAATTTTTCGATGAAAACGTCAAAATTTTTTTATGTTGAAAGAAACCGTGAAAACGGCCGTATTATAGCATGTAGAATGATTCTATGGTGAGTAAAAGTCATTTCGTGAAATGTTGGAAAATTTTACAAAAAAAACGCCACAGTATAGTATGTTGAAATTTTTCTATGAAAACGTCAAAATTTTTTGATGTTGAAAAAAAACATAAAAACGTTCGTATTAAAGCATGTAGAATGATTCTATGTTGAGGAAAATTCATTTCGTGAAATGCTGTAAAATTTTACAAAAAAACCGCCATAGTGTAGTATGTCGAAATTTTTCTCTGAAAACGTCAAAATTTTTTGATTTTGAAAAAAACCATGAAAACGTTCATGTTATAGCATGTAGAATGATTCTATGGTGAGTAAAATGCATTTCATGAAATGTTGGAAAATTTTGCAAAAAAAATGCCATAGTATAGTATGTTGAAATTTTTCTGTGAAAAAGTCAAAATTTTTTCATGTTTAAAATAACCGTGAAAACGGTCGTATTATAGTATGTAGAATGATTCTATGGTGAGCAAAATTCATTTCGTGAAATGTTGGAAAATTTTGCAAAAAAAACGCCATAGTATAGTATGTCGAAATTTTTCGATGAAAACGTCAAAATTTTTTGATTTTGAAAAAAAACATAAAAACAGTCGTGTTATAGCATGTAGAATGATTCTATGGTGAGCAAAATTCACTTTCGGGAAATGTTGGAAAATTTTACAAAAAAAACGCCTTAGTATAGTATGTCGAAATTTTTCTGTGAAAACGTCAAAATTTTTTGATGTTGAAAAAATCATAAAAACGTTCGTATTATAGCATGTAGAATCATTCTATGGTGAGCAAAATTCATTTCGTGAAATGCTGTAAAATTTTACAAAAAAAACGCCATAGTATAGTATGTCGAAATTTTTCGATGAAAATGTCAAAATTTTTTGATGTTGAAAGAAACTGTGAAAACGGTCATATTATAGCATGTAGAATCATTCTATGGTGAGCAAAAGTCATTTCGTGAAATGTTGGAAAATTTTGCAAAAAAAAGCCATAGTATAGTATGTCGAAATTTTTAGATGAAAACATCAAAAATTTTTTGATTTTGAAAAAAACCATAAAAACAGTCGTGTTATAGCATGTAGAATGATTCTATGGTGAGCAAAATTCATTTCGTGAAATGTTGGAAAATTTTGCAAAAAAAACGCCATAGTATAGTATGTCGAAATTTTTCGATGAAAAAGTCAAAATTTTTTAATGTTGAAAGAAACCGTGAAAACGGTCGTATTATAGCATGTAGAATGATTCTATGGTGAGCAAAAGTCATTTCGTGAAATGTTGGAAAATTTTACAAAAAAAACGCCATAGTATAGTATGTTGAAATTTTTCTGTGAAAACATCAACATTTTTTGATGTTGAAAAAAAAAAAACCAGGGGAATTTAGAAACAAAATTTTTTGATTTTGAAAAAAACATAAAAACATTCGTATTATAGCATGTAGAATGATTCTATGGTGAGCAAAAGTCATTTCGTGAAATGTTGGAAAATTTTACAAAAAAAACGCCATAGTATAGTATGTTGAAATTTTTCTGTGAAAACATCAAAATTTTTGGATGTTGAAAAAAAACATAAAAACATTCGTATTATAGCATGTAGAATGATTCTATGGTGAGTAAAATGCATTTCATGAAATGTTGGAAAATTTTACGAAAAAAATGCCATAGTAAAGTATGTCGAAATTTTTCTGTGAAAACGTAAGAATTTTTCGATGTTGAAAATAACCGTGAAAACGGTCGTATTATAGCATTTACAGTGATTCTATGGTGAGTATAAGTCATTTTGTGAAATGTTGGAAAATTTTTGAAAGAAAAACGCCATAGTATAGTATGTCGCAATTTTTCGATGAAAACGTCAAATTTTTTTGATGTTGAAAGAAACCGTGAAAACGGTCGTATTATAGCATGTAGAATGATTCTATGGTGAGCAAAATTCATTTCGTGAAATGTTGGAAAATTTTACAAAAAAAACGCCATAGTATAGTATGTCGAAATTTTTCTGTGAAAACGTCAAAATTTTTTGATGTTGAAAATAACCGTGAAAACGGTCGTATTATAGCATGTAGAATCATTCGATGGTGAGCCAACTTCATTTCGTGAAATGTTGGAAAATTTTGCAAAAAAAACGCCATAGTATAGTATGTCGAAATTTTTAGATGAAAACATCAAAATTTTTTGATTTTGAAAAAAAACATAAAAACAGTCGTGTTATAGCATGTAGAATGATTCTATGGTGAGCAAAATTCATTTCGTGAAATGTTGGAAAATTTTGCAAAAAAAACGCCATAGTATAGTATGTCGAAATTTTTCGATGAAAACGTCAAAATTTTTTGATGTTGAAAGAAACCGTGAAAACGGCCGTATTATAGCATGTAGAATGATTCTATGGTGAGTAAAAGTCATTTCGTGAAATGTTGGAAAATTTTACAAAAAAAACGCCATAGTATAGTATGTTGAAATTTTTCTATGAAAACGTCAAAATTTTTTGATGTTGAAAAAAAAACATAAAAACGTTCGTATTAAAGCATGTAGAATGATTCTATGTTGAGGAAAATTCATTTCGTGAAATGCTGTAAAATTTTACAAAAAAAACGCCATAGTGTAGTATGTCGAAATTTTTCTCTGAAAACGTCAAAATTTTTTGATTTTGAAAAAAACCATGAAAACGTTCATATTATAGCATGTAGAATGATACTATGGTGAGTAAAATGCATTTCATGAAATGTTGGAATATTTTGCAAAAAAAAACGCCATAGTATAGTATGTCGAAATTTTTCTGTGAAAACGTCAAAATTTTTTGATGTTGAAAATAACCGTGAAAACGGTCGTATTATAGCATGTAGAATCATTCTATGGTGAGCCAAATTCATTTTGTGAAATGTTGGAAAATTTTTCAAAAAAAACGCCATAGTATAGTATGTCGAAATTTTCCGATGAAAACGTCAAATTTTTTTGATTTTGAAAAAAAACATAAAAACAGTCGTGTTATAGCATGTAGAATGATTCTATGTTGAGCAAAAGTCATTTCGTGAAATGTATGGAAAATTTTACAAAAAAAAACGCCATATTATAGTATGTCAAAATTTTTCGATGAATACGTCAACATTTTTTGATTTTGAAAGAAACAATAAAAACGTTCATATTATAGCATGTAGAATGATTCTATGGTGAGTAAAATGCATTTCATGAAATGTTGGAAAATTTTACGAAAAAAATGCCATAGTATAGTATGTTGAAATTTTTCTGTGAAAACGTAAGAATTTTTCGATGTTGAAAATAACCGTGAAAACGGTCGAATTATAGCATTTAGAGTGATTCTATGGTGAGTATAAGTCATTTCGTAAAATGTTGGAAAATTTTTGAAAAAAAAACGCCATAGTATAGTATGTCGAAATTTTTCTGTGAAAACGTAAGAATTTTTCGATGTTGAAAAAAACCATAGAAACGGTCATATTATAGCATGTAGAATGATTCTATGGTGAGTATAAGTCATTTTGTGAAATGTTGGAAAATTTTTGAAAGAAAAACGCCATAGTATAGTATGTCGAAATTTTTCGATGAAAACGTCAAATTTTTTTGATGTTGAAAGAAACCGTGAAAACGGTCGTATTATAGCATGTAGAATGATTCTATGGTGAGCAAAAGTCATTTCGTGAAATGTTGGAAAATTTTGAAAAAAAAACGCCATAGTATAGTATGTCGAAATTTTTAGATGAAAACATCAAAATTTTTTGATTTTGAAAAAAAACCATAAAAATAGTCGTGTTATAGCATGTAGAATGATTCTATGGTGAGCCAAATTCATTTTGTGAAATTTTGCAAAAAAAACGGCATAGTATAGTATGTCGAAATTTTTCGATGAAAACGTCAAATTTTTTTCATGTTGAAAGAAACCGTGAAAACGGTCGTATTATAGCATGTAGAATGATTCTATGGTCAGCAAAAGTCATTTCGTGAAATGTTGGAAAATGTTTGAAAAAAAAAAACGCCATAGTATAGTATGTCGAATTTTTCCGATGAAAATGTCAAAAATTTTTGAAGTTGAAAGAAACCGTGAAAATCGTCGTATTATGGCATGTAGAATGATTCTATGGTGAGCAAAAGTCATTTCGTGAAATGTTGGAAAATTTTACAAAATAACGCCTTAGTATTGCATGTCGAAATTTTTCTGTGAAAACGTAAGAATTTTTTGATGTTGAAAAAAACCATAAAAACGGTCGTATTATAGCATGTAGAATGATTCTATGGTGAATATAAGTCATTTCGTGAAATGTTGGATAATTTTTGAAAAAAAAACGCCATAGTATAGTATGTCGAAATTTTCCGATGAAAATGTAAAAAATTTTTGAAGTTGAAAAAAACCATGAAAACAGTCGTATTATAGCATGTAGAATGATTCTATGGTGAGCAAAATTCATTTCGTGAAATGCTGTAAAATTTTACAAAAAAAAACGCCATAGTATAGTATGTCGAAATTTTTCGATGAAAACGTCAAATTTTTTTCATGTTGAAAGAAACCGTGAAAACGGTCGTATTATAGCATGTAGAATGATTCTATGGTGAGCAAAAGTCATTTCGTGAAATGTTGGAAAATGTTTGAAAAAAAAAAACGGCATAGTATAGTATGTCGAACTTTTCCGATGAAAATGTCAAAAATTTTTTGAAGTTGAAAAAAAACATAAAAACAGTCGTATTATAGCATGTAGAATGATTCTATGGTGAGCCAAATTCATTTCGTGAAATGTTGGAAAATTTTATAAAAAAAAACGCCATAGTATAGTATGTCGAAATTTTGTGATGAAAACGTCAACATTTTTTGATGTTGAAAGAAACCGTGAAAATCGTCGTATTATGGCATGTAGAATGATTCTATGGTGAGCAAAAGTCATTTCGTGAAATGTTGGAAAATTTTACAAAAAAAAACGCCTTAGTATTGTATGTCGAAATTTTTCTGTGAAAACGTAAGAATTTTTGATGTTGAAAAAAACCATAAAAATGGTCGTATTATAGCATGTAGAATGATTCTATGGTGAGTATAAGTCATTTCGTGAAATGTTGGAAAATTTTGCAAAAAAAAACGCCATAGTATAGTATGTCGAAATTTTTCCATGGAAACGTCAAATTTTTTGATGTTGAAAAAAACCGTGAAAACGGTCGTATTATAGCATGTAGAATGATTCTATTTTGAGCAAAAGTTATTTCGTGAAATGTTGGAAAATTTTACAAAAAAACGCCATAGCATAGTATGTCGAAATTTTTCCATGAAAACATCAAAATTTTTTGAAGTTGAAAAAAACCATGAGAACGGTCGTACTGTAGCATGTAGAATGATTCTATGGTGAGTAAAATTCATTTCGTGAAATGTTGGAAGATTTTACAAAAAAAACGTCATAGTATAGTATGTCGAAATTTTTCGATGAAAACGTCAAAATTTTTTGATTTTGAAAAAAAACATAAAAACGGTCGTACTGTAGCATGTAGAATGATTCTATGGTGAGCAAAATTCATTTCGTGAAATGCTGTAAAATTTTACAAAAAAACGCCATAGTATAGTATGTCGAAATTTTTCGATGAAAACGTCAAAATTTTTTGATTTTGAAAAAAAACATAAAAACAGTCGTATTATAGCATGTAGAATGATTCTATGGTGAGCAAAATTCATTTCGTGAAATGCTGGAAAATTTTACAAATTAAACGCCATAGTATAGTATGTCGAAATTTTTCGATGAAAACATCAAAATTTTTTGATGTTGAAAAAAAACATAAAAACGTTCGTATTATAGCATGTAGAATGATTCTATGGTGAGTAAAATGCATTTCGTGAAATGTTGGAAAATTTTACAAAAAAAACGCCACAGTATAGTATGTCGAAATTTTTCTTTGAAAATGTCAAAAATTTTTGATGTTGAAAATAACCGTGAAAACGGTCGTATTATAGCATGTAGAATCATTCTATGGTGAGCCAAATTCATTTCGTGAAATGTTGGAAAATTTTGCAAAAAAAACGCCATAGTATAGTATGTCGAAATTTTTCGATGAAAACGTCAAATTTTTTTGATGTTGAAAGAAACCGTGAAAACGGTCGTATTATAGCATGTAGAATGATTCTATGGTGAGCAAAAGTTATTTCGTGAAATGTTGGAAAATTTTACAAAAAAAAAGGCATACTATAGTATGTCGAAATTTTTCTGCGAAAACGTCAAAATTATTTGATGTTGAAAAAAAACGTGAAAACGATCTTATTATAGCATGTAGAATGATTCTATGGTGAGTAAAATTCATTTCGTGAAATGTTGGAAAATTTTGCAAAAAAACGCCATAGTATAGTATGTCGAAATTTTTCCATGGAAACGTCAAATTTTTTGATGTTGAAAAAAACCGTGAAAACAGTCGTATTATAGCAGGTACAATGATACTTTGCTCACCATAGAATCATTCAATACGATGACCTGTTTATCATGAAATTTTTCGACATACTATACTATGACATTTTTTCGGGAAATTTTTCAACATGATATAATTAGACTTTATTTTAACATAGTACCATTTAATATACTGTAATATAATTGTTAACATGAAATTTTTTAAGATTTAATACTATGACCTGTTTATCATAAAATTTTTTGACGTACTATACTATGACTTTTTTCATTAAATTTTTCGACATACTATGACTTTTTTCATGAAATTTTTCAACATTATATAATTTGACTTTCTTTATCATAATACTGTTAAACATACTATAATATGATGGTTTTCATGAAATTTTTCAAGATTTAACACTATGACCTGTTTATCATGACATTTTTTGACATACTATACTATGAGTTCTTTTCTTGAAATTTTTCGACATACTATACTATGACATTTTTTCAGGAAATTTTTCAACATGATATAATTAGACTTTATTTTAACATAATACCGTTAAACATACTGTAATATGATGGTTTTCATGAAATTTTTCAAGATTTAACACTATGACCTGTTTATCATGACATTTTTTGACATACTATACTATGAGTTCTTTTCAGGAAATTTTTCAACATGATATAATTAGACTTTATTTTAACATAATACCATTTAACATACTATAATATGATTGTTGACTTGAAAATTTCAAAATTCGATGCTATGACCTGCTTTCATGAAATTTTTAGTATAGCATATCGAAAAAAGTCATAGTACAGTATATCAAAAAAAGTCATAGTATAGCATGTCGAAAAAATTCATAGTATAGCATGTCGAAAGTTTTGTGAAAAAAAAATAGTATAGTATGTCAATAAAAAATATTTTAAGTCATAGTATGGTATTTTGAAAAAATATTTTAAAAAGTCACAGCATAGTATGTCGAAAAAAGTCATAGCATAGTAAGTCGAAAGTTTTGTGAAAAAAAAAATCGTATAGTTTGTCAAAAATTTCGTGAAAAAAATCACAGTATAGTATGTCGAAAAACATGATTAAAAGATTATAGAACAACAACAGTCATACTATAGTAGGTAAAAAAAAATTAATAGTCATTGTATAATATGTTGAAAAAAAGTGAAAAATAGTCATAGTATAGTATGTCCAAAAAGTGAAAAATGGTCATAGTATAATATGTCGAAATAATTGAAAAAAAATTCAAAGTATAGTGTGGTGTAAAAAATGAAAAAGCCATAGTATAGTATGTCCAAAAAAGTGAGGAAAAAATGTTAGAATATAGTATGTCAAGAAGACATTAAAAAGTCATAGTATAGTATTGTAGAATAGTATAACAAATGAAATAAAAATGTTATAGAATAGTATGACAACAACCAACTGTCGTAGGTAAAAAAAAATTAATAAGTCATTGTATAGTATACCGAAAACCGTGAAAAAAAAAAGTCGTAGTATAGTATGTCCAAAAAGTGATTAAAATGTCAGTATAGTTGGTCAAAAATGGGTTTAAAATATCATAGTATAGTATGTTTAATAGTGAGAAAAATGTCATAGTATAGTATGTCGATAAAAGTGGAAAAAATGTCATAGTATAGTATGTCAAACAAGTGTGCAAAATGTCCTAGTATACTATGCCGAAAAAAAGTGAGTTATCGTATATGTTGAACAGCTAATTAAAAATGTCAGTAAATTATGTCCAAGAAAGTGAGAGAAAAATATCGTAGTATAGTATGTAAATTGCCTAAAAAGTCATAGTATGCCAAAAAAAGTAAAAAAATAAATAAATAAATACAGTGATTAAAATGTCACAGTGTAGTATTTCCAAAATGATTGGAAAAAAAGGCCAAAGTATAGTATGTCGAAAAACGTGATTTAAAAAGGTTAAATAATAGTATGACAAAAAAAAGTCACTATAGTAGGTCAAAAACATTGATTAAAAAGTATATAGTATATGTTGTAAAAAGTGGTGAAAAAGGTTATAGTGTTACCAAAAAAAAAAAAAATTTTTATATTTTTTTTTAAAAAAAAAATTCTTATTATAGTATTCAAACTTCAGAAAAACGTATAAAAACGTAAAAACGTAATAAAAAGGTTACAGAATAGTTTGATAAAATGGTCATACTATAGTAGGTAAAAAAAAAAATTATAAAACCATAGTATAGTTTGAGAAAAGTGAAAAAAATATTTTACAGTATAGTATGTCAAAAAAGTGCAAAAGTCATGTAAGTAAGTAAAAAATGATTCAAAAGTCATAAAATAGTATGTTGAAAACGTGATAAAGTCATACTATAGTATGCCGATAACTGAAAAAAAATTCACAGTATATGTTGAAAAAAGTGATTTAAAATGCCATCATCAAATCTATAAATAGGCTAGTAAAACCAGAGAAAGTGATAATTGCAATGCAGCATTAATTTTTTTTTTCCCAGAGCTACTGCTGTGGAGAGTGAGGGGGCTGGCGTTGCTCACTTTTAGCTCTGAATGTGGCTTTTTTTCATGGGTGTATCGTTATTACCTGTCGTTCTCTGAACTCCTGGTGCAGGTCTGGGTGCTCGTCCTCCAGATGTTTTGCCAAGTTGGAAGTGTTTCCACTCTTACCGTTTGCACAGTGGTCTCTCTCTCTCTCTCTCTCTCTCTCTCTCTCTCTCTCTCTCGCCTGCTTCTCTACCTCTCTCTCTCTCTCTCTCTCTGCCTGCTTCTCTACCTCTCTCTCTCTCTCTCTCTCTGCCTGCTTCTCTCCCCTCTCTCTCTCTCTCTCTCTGCCTGCTTCTCTACCTCTCTCTCTCTCTGCCTGCTTCTCTACCTCTCTCTCTCTCTCTGCCTGCTTCTCTACCTCTCTCTCTATCCTCTCTCTCTCTCTCTCTCTCTCTCTGCCTGCTTCTCTACCTCTCTCTCCCTCTCTCTCTCTACCTCTCTCTCTCTCTCTCTCTCTCTCTCTCTGCCTGCTTCTCTACCTCTCTCTCTCTCTCTCCCCCCCCCCCCCCTCCTCTCTCTCCCCTCTCCTCTCTCTCTCTCTGCCTGCTTCTCTACCTCTCTCTCTCTCTCTCTGCCTCTCCCCCCCTCCACCCCCTCTCTACCTCTCTCTCTCTCTCTGCCTGCTTCTCTCTCCTCTCTCTCTCTATCTCCCTGCTCTCTCTCCCTCTCTCTCTCTCTCTGCCTGCTTCTCTACCTCTCTCTCTCTCTCTCTCTCTCTCTCTCTCTCTGCCTGCTTCTCTCCCTCTCTCTCTGTCTCCCCTGCTTCTCTACCTCTCTCTCTCTCTCTCTGCCTGCTTCTCTATCTCTCTCTCTCTCTCTCTGCCTGCTTCTCTACCTCTCTCTCTCTCTCTCTCTCTCTGCCTGCTTCTCTACCTCTCTCTCTCTCTCTCGGCCTGCTTCTCTACCTCTCTCTCTCTCTCTCTCCCTCCTGCTTCTCTCCCTCTCTCTCTCTCTCTCTGCCTGCTTCTCTATCTCTCTCTCTCTCTCTGCCTGCTTCTCTTCTCTCTCTCTCTCTGCCTGCTTCTCTATCTCTCTTTCTCTCTGCCTGCTTCTCTACCTCTCTCTCTACCCCCCCCCCCTCTCTCTCTCTCTCTCTGCCTGCTTCTCTACCTCTCTCTCCCTCTCTCTCTCTCTACCTACGTACGTACGTACATACACATGCACGGACATGTATATACATATAGACATATACATATATACATACATGTATATATATATATATATAAACATACATATATACGTATATATAATACCGGTATACCAAACAAGCCTAATAGTATGAGAAAAAGGTCAGATTCCTGAAAAGCTACACACTGGCCCTTTTAATGGTGAAGCCTCTCTATGATCTACATAAACAAACGAGACCACCAGCAAGAAGTTACGGGAAGCAAGTTTAATCCTATTTTATATAATCCTATCTTTACAGGAGGACGAGAAAACTGCTAAAGATCTGGACTTCTGGCTTGAGGATCTCTACACACCAGGATTCGACTCTTTACTGAGGAAGAAAGAAGCTGAACACAAGAGAAAAAGACTTTGCAGGATTCTTTCTTCAGTCATTTTGTCTGTTTGTGCCGTACTTATTGTAATTGTTGTGCCAGTTGTGGTTCTACAGAAGAAAAACTGACTGAGGACCTTTTCATAAGTACTGGTAATAACTATATAAATCTATCTATATAATCTATCTAAAAAACTTACTGGGGTCAACAATCATACTGGACATGTCACTGGGGACCATAAATATCCACAGCAAATTCAAATCCGGAGAAAACAAGTTGCCGTTGAGGACTATTTAGACCTTAAATATTTATGTCCTTTGTGTTACTCATTAACACTGACTGTATTAAACATGAATCCATAACGTCACCAGTAGGTTTCTAAAGGGATGCCCCTGAGCTTGGATCTGTCTTTACTGCGTACCAGGCCAGAAAATCTACATTTTAACATAGAGGGTGGAGCCTGTTGGGAGGGTGAAAAGGCAGAAACCAACATCACAGTGCAGCAAACATCCTCCGTAAATCATTTGAAAGGTGATATAACCATACAAGATCTCCAGCAGCTTCACATAGCAACTTCACACCAACTGAACGCCTAGTTTTTGCTGACCTCCAGTGGTTTAACTTCTCACCAGTGATGTACTCTAGGGGGTGTTAATACACTCTGATACACATAAATAGGGATCCTTACAAAAAAGTAGTATACTTCAGATTGATTTTATGAAGTATACTTAAATAAAGTTCAAGTATATTCCCCCAAAGTATATGTCATGTAGTAAATCTACTCATCTCAATGTACTAGCAGTATACTTGTAAGTGTACAACTTCAATAATTCTAAGGACTAAATTGGCCCACTTTTGTTTATAAAAGTATACTTTTAAGTCACATTTGAGTACACAACTACTTTACATCTAAGTTGTATTTTGTACTGCAACTATACTTCAAGTGAATAGGTGTACTACCAGTTTAATAGTATACTTGTAGCCCACTTTACAGCTTATGAAGGTACTTTGTATATTTTAACTTAATGTACTTAGCCAATGATTTATGTATTACATAAAGAGACCTGCTCCTTTTGCTGTTTGATTTGGTTTCTGATTAAACAAAAAAGTCACATGCCTCCAAAAACGTAGAAAATTCACATTGAAACATTCATTTACAAACAGATTTAATTAGGCTACTCTGTCAGAAAGTAAGCACAACTACAAGCCAAGTACGACGTTCTATAAGCCTATAAGACAAGAATAGTTAATTTCACTTTTCTTAAGTATATCTTGATCAAAAGATTAAGTACAAGTATACGACGAGGTGCCTGGACTCCTGTGGCCGGTTTGGGGAAGGAGCCCATCACAGGTTCTCCAGTCATGAATTGTTTGAATAATGACTTGTATTCCTATCAGTCATGCGCCGAGGTGTGGATGCTCTGGAGCTAACCTCTCAGGGGCTTCACGGCAAGCTGAACTCTAAATAATAATAAAAGAAGGGAGAGGGGCGGTGCTCAAGTCGTCACTTGCTTTTATTTACTCAGTATCAGTTTTATACAATGACTAAATATACAAAAATCAATCATATAGGTGAACTCAAACGGATAACATTAAATGGGAACTGACCAGGGTTAGTCCTTTTAAAGAGTTATAGTTTTACAATTTATTAACCATTCTCCAGCATCTAAATTTGGTTTACTTATTTTATCTTACAGTCCATGAAAATCCCACCTAAAGGGGGTCCTAGCTCATCTGAGGGATTTTTTTTAAATCAACCACTCAGAGCTCCAGACACTTAACACCGTGTAGCCTGTTACCAGATGCTCTAAGATCCAGCTGGATTCAGGTGCACCAAACAGATGAACTCATGTTAAAGAAACTGTCTGCAACAGACATTTTTCGAAAATTTCTATGACATGATGGACATTTTTTGTTAACTTCTGAATATGATAGGCCAATTCAACCAAACCTGTCAATCAAAACAACGCGGGTTGTTGAGCACAGGAAGCACCCGTTAGTTGGGTAATAATGGTAGAAAAACATCTTATCTTAATCTCAAAGTGTACAAGTAGATCATCAAAAACATTTACACCTATATTCTCACAAACATCCAATAGATTTTATGAAATGACTGACAGCTACTCGCCATGATATTAATAAAAATAAATTCTTCCAACTTCTTTTCTTACGTGTAATATTTATCTATGTTGATTGTTTATTGACATTTTGCTAAATGTGTACTGTTCATTTGCTATTCTTGCTTTGTTTTTTTTACTTAGGTTTTTCGAAATAAATAACTGATTCAAAATAAAGTGAATGGAAATGGTTGTCACTGTCCACTCATTTTAAACATGAATCCCAATCAGTATATGACAGTATGAAAATAATATGCAAGATACGCATATTGTTTGTTTTCATGAACAGCTGAATGGCTTGTCACGTAATATGCTGCAGCTGCAAGGACAAGTGGGACGGCATTATGCCCTTTGTTAAAGGATGGTCCCGTGTATCCTATGCTACAGGAGATGATAAAGGAAGCCCTGATGCACCTTTCCTTAACATTTAGAGAATCCAAACAGCTCTTATCACGACTGCTACTGAGATACAAAAGAGGTAGATGAGGATCCATCTCGGACAACTGATATTTACATCATTCTACTAAGGGCAACGAGAACCTCTGCAATTCAAAAGTATCCCAGACCACAAATTATCAGCTGGATTCACTGAAGGAGTTTGTTTTTGAGGGATCAGACGCTTGCACAGCGATCTGTCCCAAGTTCAATTAAAACTTTCTGTATGGGTTTGTACCTCAGTTCTTTTGGGTCCTGGGGGTTGAAAGCGTAGCTCAGCTCAAAGATGTAACCAAAAGCTGTCAGCATGCCACGGAGATCCTGGATGACGTCCTCTACAGCGACAATAATGATCCTCCAGCACTGAAGAAACCCACAATGAGATCCTTCTTCTGCTCCTCTTCTGGGTCGGTGACCTTGTGATGACAGACAGGAAATGACCAACACGATATTAAATCAAACTGAAAGACATTTTTCATTAAAATACTGTGGCTCAGAATAAACTCTTACTCTAAAATAATAAGAAATATTGCATTAACCTTTTTTTCCCTCACCTTGAATTACTTGTGTGTTGACATATAAAACATTTCCATAAACAAATGAACCCCCATATTCATGACACCATTTACATCAAGTAATAATCCAGGTAAACGTTGTCCAATAACAGGTAAAGGTTGAAGTTAAAGTCATGGGTCTATTTTATTCACACTATAATGATATATATCTAGAGTTTCTGCTAATAATCACTCACCAGGCGGTTCCTGAAGAGCTTCTCATGACTGTCACAAAGATACAAGTCTGTCAATGTGCTGTGATCAGCCAGATGTCTGAAATGCAAAGGGTTGAGAAAAACATTACAACAACATGTAACTAACACGTAGAGGACTGAGAGCAAACATGGAAACATGCTATCCATTTAATTCTGATATGGTTCAAACAATTTGTGTTTAGGCTGCATTTATCTTGTTTTTTTTTTTTTGTCCACTTAGGACATAAACTGAAACAATCATACGTTGACATATTATGGTGTTATAAAGTTGATATGGTGAATGCAATGAATGAAGTCTATGATTTACTCCTTTTAACTCTTTTTAGTCTCCACCATCTCCTGATTACAATAGTGGGTTTATTCTGATGGTTTGTCACTGTGATCAACATCTTAAATTTGTCCTATTGTTGCTTAAAAAATATTGATTAGTGCATTCTGGCAAACAATTGAATCGAAGGCAACTGGACTTAGATTTGTCCCTGAAGACGTTTCGCCCCTTATCCAAGTGGCTTCATCAGTTCGAATGCCACAGTCTGACTAGTCCCCACTAGTCTGCAGTGGGGACTAGTCAGACTGCCTTCGATTCAATTTTTTGCCAGAATGAATATGACCTGGATGAATGAGAACCTTCACAGATTGATTAGTGCAGCTTTATAAAAAGAAAACAATTCCTTGTCATATATGCATGTCCACAATAATGAGATTATTAAATCTAAAACGTTCACCTCTTCATCCAGTCTGTTATGGAGTTGATCCATCTCAGGCAGGAAAGCCGTCCAAATAGCCCGATAGAGGTCTAAAGCTGGGCATACGCTGAATTTTGAGCCGTACGACTGATTTTAGAGTTATACCAAATTTCAGCTTTGTCAGGTGTTGTTTGCCGCACAGTGTACAGGGAAGAGAGAGGACTGATTAACTCCTCCCGAACAGCCACTGGACTGTCAAATGAATTTCTGAATTTCAGAAATGTTGATCAGCCGACTGCAGGCTCTCGCACAGTTGAAGCAGAGCCACATGCTGATTCCCAGCGTCTCCTCTTTTTACAGTAATCAGAGCATAGCTGTCAGGATAATGTAGGCTACAATAGATATAGCTGGTAAAACATAGCTAGCTTACCTCCAGTTCTCTCTGCGAAATAGACAAGCCATACTGTCCACATCTTCCTAGCCACAGTGAGTCACTATAACGTTACATTGCTGCCTCTTTTTTTATATATATTTCAGCAGACAGGATGGCACAGATAATCAAGGCAGCACATTTCTGCCTTGGTAGCATTGTGACCTGCACAGACCTCTACTAGCAAACAAACTTTACCTGCCTCAGAGCTTTCAAACCAATCTTTATCGACAACTGTCAACAGCCAGAATGGGCCACAGGAGCTGACCGACGGTGTATTTTCCTATTTTACTTGAACGGTGGGAGCACTCAGGTCATACCTGATGATTCCTGAGCTTTGGCTTTACAACGCAAACGACTGACTCGTACAGTAGGAGAAGGAAGTACACAATCGTACAGTGTATGCCCAGCTTCAAGAGCCTTGGTGTGTGCTGATTAATGGCTGCAATGAAGTTGTCTATTAGGTTCTGGTGATGGTGACCCGATAAAACGCTTCCCTGATGTGTTGGTACAGAATAGCAAATATAAATCTTCAATACAAAGTCAATACAACTTTAATATCACTCACACGTTAAATATGCATTTTATTAACAGAAGAACAACTCGAGATCCTTATTTTGCAAAGACTAAAACAGAAACACAACACCGTGTATTCTTTCTCAGCTGCTTACCTCTGCCAGGCAAAACAGAGCAGGCCACCACTCCTAATCCGCTGACACTAGTCGCTCTTTCTTTTGGGACAGTCATGTCCAAAGGTATGATTTCAATGCACCACTGGTTCTGAAGTGCACACAGTGTGTTGATACAAGGCCAGACTGCTCCGAGGAGAACAGCTTCATTGTCCAGGAGTGAATCCACACAATTCCCACTGCAATCTGAAAGACAAAGGTGACAATTTGCTGGACATTAGCATAGCGGGCTGCAGAGGAATAATTGAAAACGCTCTCACGTCTGACTTCACAAGCAAGCAAGGAGGTGGCTGAGCCTGCGCTAACTGTGCTAACAGTGTTATTCCGAGGGGAAACGGAGGGTGGCCATTGCATTTCCATGACATGTATTTGGACTTGGCGGAGGTCTGCGCTCCCCGAGTGCTGTTCTCGTTCTAGTTCAACCACGAGACGCCGCGTTAGCTAGCTTGCGCTACCGTAAACAAGCTAACGTTACTCCCCAACACTGGCTTGAACCGACCACAATGTATCCTGTTAGCGACTACTAGCGTAACAGTTTGTGCAGTTTCGCCACTGACATATCGACCTAGCTACTCACATAGCTCTAATACTAAGTATACTGACAAGGTAGTATAACGTTAGAAGAAATGAAGCCCATTCAGACAGAAGGGTTGAAGGGTGTTAACCCAGGTAAGTGTGACTAGCACCAGCTAGCCGCTAGCATTGGCTAATTAAGCTATTTGTGTCGAACTGTTGTCGATGGTAACGCCTGCTGTATCTGTTAATTCATCACACCATCTAACTCGTGGACATTTCGTACGCCGTTTAAGCGTAGTCAAAAGAAAAGTAGGTTAACACTTACCTGTGTGGCGTCTGCCTCCATCTCCGGTGCGACACAGCTGAGCTACGGCTCGGAGTACTTCAGGTAACAAAAGTCAACTCGGAAAGTTGCGCTTCCCACGTTTTGATGGTGCCTTCTTCTGTTTACCGTGCTCATGAGTTGGACCCATATAAACGCCCCCTCGTGTCTTATTCACGACCTCACATGTGGAAAGTTTCTGAAAGCTCTGATGGTGCCTTCAAACTGAACTCGTGAACTCGTGTCACGATAGCGGAAGCCGTGAACGCGATATGCGTTGCGTTCACTGGTTAAGTCGTTACTGTCCCAGTCTAGAAGCCACAGAGGCTAACAGTTTAGCAAGCTAGCAAGTTGGTAACATAATGAAGGAAACGCAAAGACATAATGACAGAGGAAAAAGACGAGGTTGTCAAGAATATCAATATTTTCCTCAGACATATTATAAAATTACCAAGAAAAACAATACATGACTAAAATTACAATATACTGTACAATATTACCTTATTATACACCAAGAAATGAACTTCCATAGGCTCCACCATTTCTCACAATGTCAGCAAACACGTCACAGGTCGTGAACTCAGAGCTTTCAGAAACTTTCTACTTATGAGGCCATGAATGTGACATAAGGTGGGCGTTCATATGGGCGCAACTCAAAATCACGACTCCAGTGAAGGCACCATGAGTTGTGAGGTGTTTGTTGACGTCAGAAATGACAGAGGCCAAGGAAGTTAATCTTGTTGTGCATAATAAGTTAATATATTGTTTTTCTTGGTAATTTTATGTCTGGAAAAAAAAAAAAAAAAAAAAAAAATATATATATATATATATATATATATATATATATATATATATATATATATATATATATATATATATATATATATATATATATATATATATATATATATATATATATATATATTATGCCTTTGCATCATGTTATGTGTGTGTTATGTATTATGCCTACATCATGTTACCCACTTGCTTGTTTGTTAAATTGTTAGCCTCTGGCTTATGGACACTGACAGTTATGATAATATTGCTGTCGCTTAGCAGCGGCGTTCTTCACAACTTACCACTGAACGCCACTCATACTGTGTACGGTCCCACGTTGTAAACACAGGCACTAATAATGACATAATGACAATGACAGTTTCCTTAGACATATTATAAAATTACCAAGAAAAACAGTATACAATTAAAAGTACAACATATTAACTTATTATGCACTGAAAAAAATGACTTTTGTGGCCTCTGCCATTTCAGATGTCAACAAACACATCCCAAGTCTTGAACTCTGAGCTTTCAGAGACTTTCCACTTACGAGGTTGTGAATACTACAAGAGGGGGGCATTCATATGGACTCAACTCATGAGCAAAGGAAACACAACCTCATTTAAAGGCACCATAAATATAAACTGTTTTGACACAACAAATATCCTGGTTTGTTAGACTGACTTACTGTTGGGTGTGGTTATGGTTGCAATAGAGTACACATCGGATCACACACAACTACATCCTACAGTGATGCTGAAACAGACATGAAATTTTCAACCAATGAGGGCAGTGAAACCATGCTCTTAAGGTGTCCGCTGCACCCGATTTGACTTGTCAGGCCATTAAATAGCCGTTATTGGCCCCTATAAGCACCATAGATGTGGGTCATTAGGGGCCTAAAAAACTTAAAAGCAACATATTCACATATAAAACTGAACAAAACGTGATGACTTGAACACAAATGAAAGGGCTTCTTTAGGTTCAGGCAACAAAACCAGTTATATTTAGGGGGAAAAAAGCATGTATTGGGTTAAATAATGATGAACACAAAGAAATCTACACATTGTTCGTTTCATACGAGATGCAAACTCCAGTCCACTTCCAACATCCCAGACCTCCACCCCTATGGAGTTTCACACTGTCTATACTACTCCTGTCATAATTACTACTCTAGAGGTCGCTGTTATTTTCTTTTATACCTTGTTTCAGTGCTCTACCATGCAACTAGATGATAAATTCTTCTAGTGGGTGTAGTAGGCCCCTATTGACCCACATCTATGGGGCTTATAATAATTGATAATGCCTATTTAGTAGCCTAACAAGAGTCTAATTGGCTGAATTTATACAGAGCACAAATGGAGACATCACATGTAACTGATTTCGTTTGATTTATTTATTGCAATAAAGATGTACAAAGTATTGGTAATCATAAATGTTAAAATGTTAGAAAAAGCATATCTGTGACTGTTAACAGTACAGTGTATCAAAACATTACTGCTTCAATCGGCTGAGTCGATTCCATCCACATTTGTGTGAAAACAGGAGAAAGCAGGTTTGATCTGCTTTTGACGCGATGTCTCTTCTTCAAAAGGCATCGAAAAGATAGAAATACACAGACTCCAAAAGAGGAAAAAGACAGAATTTGCTAAAATCAAAAGGCAACAAAACCACAAAAAAAAATCAACATGCAAATTAACTTACAACCAAAACCAAAATATACCAAAAAGAAAAAAAAAATGTGGAGAAAATCCTGAACTAAAATAAATATCTTTCTCCATGTTGAAATTTGACATAATTATTCCACTCCCCTAATGTATGCCATTAGACTAATGAAGTTTATTTACAGGTTAGTTCGCAGTGTGGACAACATCATCCATCATCACGGCTCGACACATGACAGATGGAGACTGGAGAGGAAGGGGGGCTTTGGCAAAATAATACATACAATGATTAGGAGTTGTCAAATGATGACGTGGTGGCTGACATATGAGTACAGGTGACATTTGGTTTCTTCAGTAGAACAGTAGTATTGTCAGATCTATTGGGAGATAAATTAAGTCACACACAAACACTATTATTTGGTAGTAAAATGATGACAGGAGGTCGTTTTGTTTAATGTGACATATCAAAGACAAAGATCCCCTCCAGGTCAGACTAATACATTTATATATGTGTTTATATAGGCATATATATATAGATTCTTTAATATACAAATATAGAGTAACCCGTGTTCTTGTTTGTAATATTGTTGCTCTGTAACAGTAAGGGAGAGGGAGTGTTTCACAGCAAAAATGAAATGAATGGCGTTTAAAGACACACTCCTTGATTTTGTTATATTACACAACAGCGCCCCCAAACGTCAGACATATCGCTTCAGCAGTAGTTACCATACAAGAGATCAATGTACTTGTACAGGAAATGATGCAATATTGACAGATGTTAATTAAACTAACTCTGGAAATGCCACTTCCAGTTATAGTGGCACCGCAGTGATTTAGTGTTTCATTAAGTCGGGTCATTTGCAAGAAACAGATTTTTAAAAATGGACATAATCAGAGCAGCAGAGGTAGAGATATTCTGGTTTGGGTTAAGCGTACTTGGGTTTGTCATTGTTAAACCCATAACAAACAGTACATACATGTACGGGTCCACTTGGTTCCTGGAAACCAAGGTCAAAATTGAGTTTAATTGGATCGGGCAGGGTCCTGATCAGCTTGTCCACATGTCTGATAGCCAAACAGATCTGAGGGGGCACGGACACCTGGGTTAACCGCTGGATTTAATTATCCTCTGGTCTACCTTGGACTGGACTTCTTCTTGTTAAAAGTTATATATGATGTGTTCAGGAAGGTTTTATCCAAAAACTTCTACTAACACTAACAGTGAGCTGGGATTTTAGCATTTGGGGGACGCTATCGCACGCTACAACTTAAGCAGATATTGTCTTTGACTGTGCCTTCAATCAAATGGTTTACAGTTCCTCACCCAGTACATGCTTTTCACATACTTTGAAAGTACTCAGGGTATACACTGGTGAGCACGAGTGTGTATATAGTTCATGTGTATGTACTGAATGCACTCAAAACAACCTCTCCTCACATCACACCCATGCATACATACATTATGTATATCAAAGTCCTGGCCTACACATTCTGCAGGTGAAGCACATAGTGATGAGTGATGTGATGCAGGTGTATGAACGCTAACAGCACAATGAAGCGGACACACAACACACTGCACCACGCCAACTGCAATCGATGCAGGAAAACAGTTCATATACATGATGGAAAACAAAAGGAGACTATGTTTGCTAACTCCTAGCGGTAGTATTCATTATTATACAGTACATTCAACTAAGCTAAGCATTGTGTCACAATCCTCTTTTGAAATTGCATACAGTACAGGACAGAGTACATGAAAGTAACAAGCTAAATGCTAAAACTGCCCATTTCTGGAGGAAATGCAAAGGAAAAAGTTCATTAGAAGTAAAGAAAACCCTGTTTTATTCCATCAGATTTGTGGCAGTTTCTAATCAATAATTCCCAGTAGCCATAATAAAGCTTTTCTTCTGTATTGTGTCGCAGTTTAGGTCCAAGTTCACGTTCCTGGTAACTGCACACATTAGAAAGCAGTGGAAGTATGGGATAATTTACAATGAGCTGTGCAGATATTTTTTGATAAATTTAACAAAACATTATGCTGCTTATACCACGGACTCTTACGATATCCGTAATTCAAATGGAATAATTACGTTTTCAGGGCAAGCCAACCGTAAAGTGTGTTCAGACTGAGCACAAACGTTTCCATGTTATCCATGCAAATTTCACTGCGAGAGTTTCAACAGTCCTTGTTTTTTCACCTTTAATGACTGCACAGCGGTTCAGTGTGAGCTAGCTATCAGTAACTTCCTGTTCATGCTTTATTTTTCTACAGACTCAACTTTTCTTGTCTCCCTGTATTCATGAATTGCAACTCTTTGGAATAAGCGTGATTTTTTTTTTTCCCCATGTGAAAACATTTTAAAGGGGGCATATCATGAAAAGCTCACTTTTGTCAGTGCTTGTGCACATACATTTGGGTGTCTTGAGCACCTACCGACCCTCAAACTGTGAAATAAGACTACCCAGGCAATTTTTTGTGGGGTGCTTAGATCAGAAAGTGCAATTCAACAAGCCATTCTTATTTGGCTCCCCTTCCTATGTCACATGCAGGCAGCAAATCGGAGCAGACTGAGCTTTTCTGGGAGGCAGGTCTTGAAGGGACAGGTGCTAAATCGGAGTGTTTCAGACAAAGGGCAAATACAGGTATATTCAGACAGACAGTAAGTGAAAAATAATGTTTTCTGAACATTAAAGCATGTAAACATGTTCTAGTAGAAACCTAAAATACAAGTATGAATCTGAAAATGAGCTCACTTTGATGTGCCTAAATTTTGGCTGCCCAGGGTGACTTCGCATTCATTTGAGTCTTTGCACTGACTTTATAAGCAGTGGTGGAGCTTCCAAAATTAATTTTGCGTTCAGTCTGAAAGCACCTTTAGACTAAATGCAACTTAACCACTCCAAAAGTTGTATAGTAACAGCCCAACCAGTTAATGCGGGACAAGTACATCAGAGCTGTGTGGTTATCTGAAACTAATCCACACCCTCCGGCCAAGTCAGTATTCTCCATGATCTTATTTAGAGCATCAGTGTTTAAAATGATGAAATGGTCTATACATGGCTTTTCTTGGTACCCTTAAAAGGCTACAAGCCAGCGCCTAACTTGCCCTTTATATGAACTGAGGAGAGTAGATCCTTTTACATGAACACGAACTTTTATTACAAGTACTTACGCAACACAAGCTCATATGCATAGAGGTATATCTTCACTCAGCCTCGACACATTCTACTGTCACATTCTTCCTGCCAGCAAGTCTTCCAGTGTGAAGCTTGTGTGTCGTTCATTCTCTCTGCCCATCTGGGCTTCGTAGCAATGGGAGACCAGCAGATGGCAAACGAGCAGCCAGACAGGCGTGCATGAGTGCAGCCAGCAAGACGCAGGCCTACAGTAAGCAAAGTAACAGACTAATGCAGATGGGCTATGGGAAGGAAAATTAAGATGCATATACAGTAAAGAAGACAATTGTGCTGAAACACTTCTCATAACATGTAACCAATGGATTGCTATCTGCATTTACCCACAAACCGTCCAGCCAGTATGGCTTATAAGAGATACTCATGACAATCGTTAGTTCTAGCATTAAGGCAAGGTTTTAGCTAGCTTGTTGGGTAGCGCAGTTTCTTTTCAGGGGAAGAACCGTACATGTGGACACAGAAACACAAAAGTTGTTGAAAGAAAGACTTAATCTAGTCAATCAGCAGAGATAGTCTTTCCCACCTTACAATGGAAAACTAGGTTCACATCTTTTCTGACAAACAACAAGATCTTAAATTTAAGACCCATATAAACATTTTTAGGCACTGCGCCTAAAAGATAAACCGTGTAGAGTAGCTGAGGCTATCGTAAATATTCAACAGCTTTAAAAAGGAAGACTCAAAAGTGAATAAAAAATCAAAACTCTATGGCCCAAAATAAAACATATTGATTAGGGTAGAAATAGAAAGAAAGAGAAATGACAGAGAAAGTCTTCATGCAATCAAGTGGACACCCTTCATTAAATTCATGCAATCCACTCGCATAAATACAATGCTCCAACTAAGAAGTAATCACATTTAAAACTCAATAAAACTAACTAGTATCCACTAATATAATAAGTAATATTGTCAATCTGGATAGAGATTATAATTCTTTCATCTGATTTAACTGGAAGGCACATCCATAAGGCTTCAGAAGGTGTTGCAAAGCATTCTGCATTGTTCGCTCCCAATGTTTAAGGATAACAACAGGGTGATTATTGCTGCATCACACACAAAACAACTGGTCCAATTAAGTATGACATCAAGATATTCCATATCATGAGGACAACGATGTGGACATTGTGCACGACTGCTTTGGAGCCTGAGAGAAATCAACTTCGACAAAAAATGAAAATGTCATGAGGAAATTATAAGAAACTAGAGCTACAAGAGAAAAACCCAGACATCTTGGAATAAATAGAAAGAAAAGAGCAGAGTGGGCAACCTTATAACCACCGCCTCAACCCCAACCCCGACATTCCTCTATCACTTTTAGGGCTTTTACACATCTCAGCCAATATCACTTCTTTCATCTTTTACTCATATTACCAGCATTGTTTCCATCAGTGGCTGTGTTTTTCTACCGTCTCTGGAGTGTATGTGGTGCACCTTTAGGTCTGGACTGGAACTGGGATGTGTATGGTGGTCTGCTCCCAGAGGCAGAAGTGGATGTGAGATTTAAAAAAGTTGGATTTTGTTTGTTGTTGGAGTTTGTTTCTTTAAGAGTAGAAGGTGAGGACACTCTGGTGGTTGCCGCGCACCAGGAGGATGGGAGGAAGGTCTTTGGACAAGACCTCCAACCAGGCCATGTACAGAGCGCTGGACACTGCACCTTTCCTGGCCAATGGCAGACTCCTGCAAGAAAAAGAGAGGGCAATCATTAGCAGGGCTGCTTTCCTTTTATTTTATTCAATTAACAACAGAAGTTCTAAGATATTCATGTCTCAACATAAGCAGATGTTCAATCCAAATAAAGTACAAATAAATTAACCTGTTAACAATTCAACAGCCTGCTGCTGAATGAGTTATTTTCACCTATTCTAAAGTGGTGTGTTTGAATATTTCTGCATACTGGGGTCTTAAATTACATAAACTGGGTGTCACTGTAAAGCTGAGTCTCTTGTGTGATGGTGTTAATAGTAGTAAATAGTAGCCATTTCATTATAGTGAGACCATTTTTTTTAAATTTGACCTGCAGTGACCTCTACGATGATAACAGCCTCATGAAACTTAGAGACCAAGGGCATTCAGAGGATGGACGGCTTTCCTAGCTAGACTGAAAATAAGGGGGTTTCTGAACAGACGTGCTCGCCATCTAATTGCTTACTTCTCGAAATGTCAAAAGCGTTCCTCAAGGTGTCCTAATGTGGTATTTTGAGGGATTATTGATAATTTCTATCAATTCTCAACTGGTCAGAAATGGTTAAATTTAGCACCAAATGTGTAACAAATGGTATAAACCCAATATTTTCAGCAATTTCTGCAAGACAATGCCTAAAGTCACCTATCACTTATTAGCTTGTCAGTCAATGAAGTCACTTTTCCTGTGTAAAACCCAATGTAACACCATGTCTTCAAGGAGAGACTGTCTGAAAATGTGCTCCATATTCTTGTTTTGTAGGACTCATCGAGTCACACTGCTCTCAATGACAGCAGGCTTTTCAGCCCATTTTTATAGACGCAATCACATGAAAACAAAATTTTCCAATTCTAAATCGTGTGTCGATTGTTCATGTATCTCTCTTGCATGCTAAATATGTGGCGATAATAACCATTTAACCCTTATCCTCCTCGTCCACCTGTATCCCACTGTATTAGATAGATGATAGATACTTGGACAGATTCAGAAAAGATAGTGAATGTAATATTATCGGTACATTTGATCAGTAAGTAGAAGCGCGCCTTGTTTTTTTTTGAAGGGAGTTCTGCTGATACAGACGCCAGCCATAGACTGAGACATCCAGCGAGAGATTAATGACCTGCTTTACTCTTCTGTTCAGCTTCACTTGTTGACTCCATCCTTCTTTCTCTGTGATACCTTTTATTGTTTTATATATTCCTGCACGTGTCTTCATCTGTTTTGTAATCACTTTGTCACAAAATAAATAAAAAAATAAAATAAAATAAAAAAATATATAAAACTAAATAAATAAATACATAAGTTAAAGGATGGTCAAGTAAGTGGGCAATCATAACCCTTAAAAAAACATTTATACACATATATAAAAACAAAAAACACTGTCATTCTTTAAGTATCAGTACTAATAAAACGGGGTATCGGCAGGGTATCGCGATATGTTTCTAGTATCGGTGTACCGTGCAACACTAGGTGCTATTAAAGGAGTCAGCTGCTACATAGATACACTCTCTCAAACAGCGAATCCAATCAGCATGCTAACATGAAAAAAAAAAGCATTTGCATGTCTACTTGCATTCCTGAGGTGACTGAAATTATCGAAAATATGTCAGCAGAGCACAACCACCGTTACTGAAACTAGAACACGACAAGGCCACCTGTGTTATTCAATCACACACACACACACACACACACACACACACAGAGGCAGCTTACATGACGATGAGGTTGGCTGTGCTTGAGTGCTCCTTCAGCAGCTCGTTGAGTCTGATCTGCCGATTAGTCTGAAGAGCAAAAACAAACACAAAAAGTGATTCAAACATTCAGGTATCAGTTTACCAGATAACCATCACTGCTGTATCACTGACTCGCAGCCAGCAGCTCACCGTGCTGTTGGCTCACTCTCAACTGTTTCCCCTCAGTGCATTACAAATGTATTTTGTGGCAAGCTGTTTTAACATTTAACAGCTAAGCTTGACTATCTGGAATCAACATTAAAGATATCCATAACTGCATTTTGACTAGTCGTAATTACACTGTGCAGAATTTTTAATCAAGATATCTATAACGTCACTCACTAGTCGAAATGACAGTTAGAAATATCCATAATTCAGTTCTGACCATCCTAAATAAGAGTTACAGATATTTCATATGTCATTACGACTAGTCCGAGTTGTTGTGCACGATGTTGCTCATGCAAGGCTTCCCAGTGTTAAAAAAGTAACAAAAATTGCAATAAATCGCAATATCGAATCGCAATACGTCCCAGCCCTAGACTCTGTAGAGACACACACCACCACATACTTCTAGTGGGTCAGAAGTGATGATCGAGGGATTATTATTATTATTATAATTAAAGAGGCGCAGGATGATACAGAAAACAGTAAATTCGTAGCAGTGTGCTGACCTTGGCGCGGTACAGCTCCAGCTCGTTGTCAGTGATCCTCCAGGGTTCGCTGTCCTTCAGCCTCTCAGCCGCCTCCTGCTCCATGTCGTCTTCCTTCAGCCGATACGGCTCGATCATCTCTTCAAAGGCTGACATGCTGCACAACAACAACAACAACAACAACAACAACAGCGTCATGGTTAACCCCCTTAACAACACCTTATAGGACACTCACAATAGTACAACAGTTGAGGAGGTTTTATGGAATCTTACCATTTCCATACAGCTTTTCTAATGCGATATTTAAAATGCGCACTAAACAATGTGAATGGAAATATGGCAAACAAATCCTCCGTTTTAGCTGTGTTATGAAATGTTTTTTTTGGAAGTGAATATCAACCCTCAGCTGACATCCATTAACTCTTCCATATCCACTTCCAGGTTCAGATTTGAGCTTCCATAAATGTAGATGTGAATACACAAAATTTTACAATGTGATGGGTAATGATTTTTGTTTTCACTCATTGTCTACGCCAGGCAGAGCATGTGCTTGTGACAGGTGTCAACAGCAGAGAGAACAGGCCTTTATTAAAGCCAAGTCTTCATTACTAATTTCTCCTGCTCCCAGGTAACTCAACACTTCGTCTATGCTCACAAGGGTTGGGGGATACTGACATTGCCCTAATGATGATACTGCTTTAAGAAAAAAAAAAACTAACTGCCCTCATATAGTTTCGCCACAGTTGATATTTTGTGACCTTTGATGGTTCGACTTGTTTGTGACACAGTTTACAAATGACTTCATTCACATTCTCTGGCTCTCCTTTTTCATTTGGTTTAAAACCAATGAATCACTAACAATCCCTCTTCTCCCCCTAAAACAACAGGAGACCAAATATCGTATATTTGTACTTTATGCTTTATTTTACCGTTTCAGCTGCATAGGAGTCGTGTTAAGTTGCTGCCGAGGAAAACCCGACATTTCCTGATTTTGCTGCTTCATAATTAATGGACTTTTATTGTGAAGAATATAGGAAATGAAGTGTGTTTATCAGAGCTTATACAGGTAACTGTTGCATTAATCCCTGCTGTGTTCAGCATAAATGAATATCGTTCTATTATCGTGGACGTGTGAGGACCATTATTGTGGCCAACCAATATCACGTTGAACTATAATCTTGTTACATCACCCAGCCTAATGCTTACCATTATACACTTAGTATAATGTACAAGTGGACAGCACTAATTTCATCAGTACAGCAGAAACTCATCATTTTCTCTTCTCAACTGTTTTTATTCACTGATCATTTCCAGTCGCTTCCACTTTTTGCTTCAATTCAAAAGCCTTTCAGTGGCTCAATGGCTATAATCCCACATTTTCCTTTAATAATGCGAAATATCTGCAGGAGGTGGTGATTTTAGTGACAGTAAATTAACAGTGGTTGAAAAAAATGACAAAATAGATGCAATGGGAATTTATTAGTGAAAGAAAACAAAATTAGTGTTAAAAATGTTTTTAGTAATGGTGAGTAGGAGTCTGTTGTGGTACAGACAGAATTAGTGATGTGGAAATAAACAGACTGAATTTACTATCTATCATTTCACCCCTCTCAATATTGTTATGGCCTGTATTAGTGGTCGGTCTTTATTTGAAAGGAAAACTGTGACTCAGGTGGAAGAAAAGCTTAAGGACGAAGACTTACTGCTCCTTCTTGGGCTTGGTGTTTATGTCTCCCAGCACGGTGATGTCCGAGAAGTCTATCCTGAACTTGCTCAGCAGAGTGGCCATCCTGTACAGAAAGTGCAAAAACAAAGAGCTTTGGGATAAATACGGGAAACCAGCTGCAAGACCATTTCAAACAAAGGGGCTGAGGACAGAGATAACAGCACTGAGTCATCCTGAAGGCCAGGGAAAGCTGCTTTAAATAGCTCTGTTTGAACATGGAGTTTCTGGGAGGATGGAGGCAGGTGGGACAGGCTTTAGTGGGAGCACTGTGGCATTCTGGGTATGACAGTCATTTCCTTTAGCTTCAGCTTCAAGGAAGCAGATAACACTCACTTTATAAGGTCAAATGTGTGATTTTCAGTCTAAAAGATTATGTTTCCCATTCGCTAAGAAAACTATTGAAAGTGAGTTCTGCAGAGGTAAATAACATTTTTGGGGTGAAATTTGGGTGAACTGAAGTGACCCTTTGGACTGAATGCGTTATAGAGAAAGTTAAGCAAAGTTAAACATACACGCACCCGTACAATCAAAAACATGAAGGAAAAAAGGAAATCTATTTCAACAAATATTTTAGGGCTGTCAAAGCTAACGCAATAATAAAGCAAGTTAGTTTTAACGCCACTACTTTCTTTAACTATTTTTAGGTTGTAGCTGACTCAGTTTTAAAGCTAGAGTGAAGATACCGGCAACATGTGAAACTAGAAAACCGCTTCAAACTTGGACTGCAGGAATAACTGGCATGGTCATTTTCAAAGAGGCCCCTTGACCTCTGACCTCAAGATATGTGAATGAAAATGCCCACTTCATGATAATCACATGCACTTTGGGGCAAGTTATAGTCAAGTCAGCATACTGACAGCTGTTGTTGCTTGATGATTTGGGTATATTTTTTATGCTAAATGCAGTACCTGTGAGGGTTTCTGGACAATATTTGTCATTGTTTTGTGTTGTTAATTTAACTCCAATAATAAATTCATACACACATTTGCATAAAGCAGCATATTTTCCCACATGAGATTAATCACAATTAAATATTGACAGCCCTAAAACATATACTGCAATCTACTTGCCTATTGACACACAAACAATGCTGTATGAATCAAGTTTGAGAGGGAAGCACTGAAGTGTCAGATATCGGTTGAAATGGCCAGTTGGTAGTTTTACAGTAATTAAACACAAAGCTGATTTCACAGTGTACATAGAGTGGTGTACTCGTACACAGAGACAAAAGGCTCGGCAACTAGCACCGAGCTAATTTTATCCAACAAAAGGAGGTAGGAGGCAGCTGTAAGGGAAGGACAGCAAGAGCAGCCGAGGGTGAGACATGTCTTTGTGCTGAACAGGGAATCTGTCCTAAAGTTTTGCGACAACACCAGAAATATTACATCCTATTACATCCAGGAAATAGTTTGACATTTTGTGAAATAGGCTTATTTGCTTTCTTTCAGGGAGTCAGATAAGAATATAGATATCAGTCTTGTGTTTTATGGTCAGCACTAGTTTGTTTTTAACTTTGGACAGAGCTTCATTCTGGTTCCAGTCTTTATGCTAAGCTAAGCTAACCACATCCTGGCTTCTGCTCTTTATACAGACGTGAGGTTGATATCAGTATACTAAAGAAATATATAAAGAAAGCTACCCGTATCTCTAAAAAGGTTTAACTTTTCCTTTAATATCAATACATAAACACCAACATAGAGTTAAAGTGTTTGTCCACTCTGCATGCCTTCATATCAGCAATTAACAGAATAATGAGATCTGCTGAGAAAAGCTTCTCCCCACAATGACAAGGAAATGACCACTCTTGGCCACACACTAATGGTTGTGATGAGGACATAATCCAGCGGGAACAGAACCACAAAGCAGACAGGATGTTCACATGATGTGTTCCCAAAAGCTGCCTCCACTATTTAATTTTCGATTTTCCTTTAAAAAGGACCTTGAACGGACCATACTGGTAGTTTTTCTGGGGTTTCACAATATTTTAGATTGATTTCATTCCATATAATTCATTTCATTCCACTATACAATTCATTGTGCTGAGACTTGAAACTTGCAGTTGACTAAACATTCAGTCAATGTTTAGTTGACTTCTTGAGTAAGAAAAGTCAGGGCTCAAAATAGAGCTTTGCATGGCAGCGTATGTCAAATTTGAACTGTGCACCGGTGCACAAAACTGCTCAGGGCTGCCAACTCTCTCGCAATTGGCACTTTTCTCACGCTTTCATGCCACACGTCCATCTTCTCACAAAGTGAGAAACACATCGAAAAATGTCCACATTTCTAAACCCTCATATATTAAGTGAATACACAGTTTTCTTTCAGAGATTTACTCAACTTTTTGGATGTAATCCTGTCCACAATGGCCCTGACTATGACCAAAACTGGACAGTTTTTATGCTCAAATGACATTATAACTCCTTGAAAAGGATGTTAATAACTAACTGTTTAACCGTTAACCGACAATTTATTTTAAGCAATCAATGTAATAGATTTAACAGTTAAAAGAAATATTGAAATTAATTAAAAAAGCTGAGCAAAACTCAGAGGAGTGGCTTTTCACTTTAAGGAGAAAAGCTGGTCCACTTTAACAGTCCACCTTAAGAGAATCTGAGTTACAGATACATGAAGAGGAGTCGTAGCATTTATTCACCGATGTCTAAACTGCACACACTGCTACAGCTATAAGGCCACGACAACCCCACACTCACCGCCAGACTCGCTAACGTTACGCCGCGCTGACAGACCACATGTGTGTGACAACGGTGAGAACGACGCCACCGGCAATGCTACATCTGCTAATGTAGCACAAACAGACACAGTCTGTCGGACACTTACTATCATTACGCCTGGCAGACTAAATGATGCGGTGGAGACTTTTACTGGGAAAATGGCTGCATGAGTGCATGGCAATACACACCGTGGCTGCTACAGTAACTCCTGGACGGGTGAACTGTGGGACTCATGTTGCTCATGGGATGCACTAATGCACTAATACATTAATCGTGTCAGTCGGTTGATAATTGAGGGTCGGTTATTGGTTAAAAAAAAAAATGCATATTAGCATCCCTACTCCTTGATGGTTTCTTCAAATTTGAATTGTCATAAAAAGGAGAATGGCGCCATGGTGGATGCTGGATTTTTTTTCGATCAGATCCGGGTGCAGCAGAAGCGCCAAGAAAGAAGGACAAATACACCAAATGATGCATGAAATAGTTTTTGGTGAAGGTAAAAAAAACCTTTGGTGAATGTCATTTTAAAAGGTAAATGCACCAGCGCATTTACACAGAAAAAAGTATTCAACAAGCCGTGGAAGTTATCAGTTAGAGCGTCCAGTGGGTTAGCCGTCTGCTGCCAGTTTCGAGTCTAACAATCCAATTTTAATGGTATAATGATCTCATACGGCCTTAGTCAGCAAAACATTTCCAGTAAGTGGATCTTGTGCTAAGAATGTTTTGTCAAACTGCTTTTTCCAAAGATCAATTATAAACATTAAAGCTCAATTTTATTGGGAGTTGGTAATCAATAATGTAAAATTCAAACATATCGGCTGGTGCAGAACCATCAGAATGATCCTTTAGTTTTTTTCTTCAGCACATAGTGGCCTTATCGAGTAGACAAAAAGTCAGCTTTCAAGTTTATTTGTAGTAAGATTTGCAGTTTGAAGCCTATAAAAGATAATTTTTAAGATTCTGAGTCAGTTCATTTTTTTTTACATTTGTGGTCCCTAAAAATGTTACGAAAATAAAAGCAGCCAAAGTTTAACCATGTAAATCTGTAATTCTATGCAGTGTTATGTCCTGAACTGTGTCCTGACTACACATTGTCCCAAAGTATGCACTAAGCACATCAACATAACTGTGACTATGCGATGGCCAATTACAAATGTGAAAAATGTTTTGTGATCAACAACTAAATATTGTGATTTCATTGATCTTAGTCATGCTGTCATTTTCCCAAAGAAAATTCAGAGTCACAAGACACAGTCAGGAGTAGTATTTAAAGTGCATCTCTGACATATTCTATATCAATACACAGTATATGTTTTCCTGGCTAAATTGTGAACAAAGACATGTGTGCCAACACGGCATCAACGGAGCAGAGTATCTGTAGCTGCAGACAAACCCAGTGTGGATTCAATGTTGTCAGCAGCAGCTGAGCAGAGGCGTGTGGTGCTGAAAGGAAAGCAGATGGCTGTGTTGTGTTCACTGCTAACAAGCTGCTTTTATATGCACTTCTGCATGCACACGTTTGGGGAGTTGTCATGTTGTCCGGCTCTATATGCAGTCTATGAGTTATGCACATGTCAGGCAGAAATAAGTATAGAAGTATATATTGTGATGTTTTTTTATTGCACTAATCATATTTAATGTATGATCTTTGTTCTAATATCTTGTATGGCCTTGCCTTCTGTCGCTGCCTCTTGGCCAGGTCGTCACTGTACAGTAAATGAAAATTTGTTCTCAATTGACCTATCTGGTTAAATAAAAGGAGGATTAATAAATAGTAATCTATAAATATAACGCACCAGGGCTGTCATAGAGTATCATCCTGTTCTCATCCATTGCCATGAACCATGAATAACCATGTACTATGTTTAATAGTAATTATTATCTTTAACTACTGTCATTATTGTTGTTGTAAATAACAATAACAATAAATGGTTTAAACCCCCGAGTGTTAATATCTGCCAGAAGGTGTGGTGGACTTGAGACACTGCTTATGGCAAATGTACTATAATATCATATAATCTACTTAAATTACCTTTCATATTTGGAGAACTTGCAGTACTTACGCTCTGCGGTCATGATCAATCCTGTTGATCTTGCCTCCAATGAAGACGCGGATCTTGCAGTCCTTCCACCTCTTCTTGTTGGTCAGCAGGTAGGGGATCAGCAGGGTCAGACCTGGACAGGACACATCAAACAGGTCCTCAGCACAAAGCTTCTGTGATGTAGACATTAAACATCTGCTGTGTGTCAGCTGGTGGAAGTAAAAGTATAGAAAATATAAATTGACATCCAGAGACAGAGATCGTTGGACTCCAATCAACAGTTTTGCCAGCACCAAAGAGAGTCCCTGCTGTCAACAGTGAAGCGGCTGACATGATGATGATGAGCCAGATTCGACGTGTCACATGCTGCAGTGTCTTAAACACGAGTCACGCCTCTGGTCTTGTTCACACCTCAACACCCCGCTGGCTGACAGAGACTTAAAATCATTCTGCCAGTGAAGGTACGTGAACACAGTGGCTCCGTCAGCTCCACCAATCAACACCTTACTAATAGATGTGATCTTCCTAACAGCTGTGGATTGACTTGCTCCATGCCACTGTGTTGTCCTGCTGACAGCTGCTTTATATTACTCATATTCTTCTGACACATGTACGTCTGGGTCCAGTAACCATCCAGTAATCAAAACCACTAGTCGACGCTGTGCATTGTTGTTGTAGACTAATTGTTCGTCTGTGGTTTTAGTGGCAATGCATCTACAGCAGATAAGCAGCTGGGGGCGCTGTGGGTGCTGATCTCAGAATTATGAGCTATTAAGTCATAATAACGGTACAAGGTCATAAAAGCAAGGCAAAATGTTTTAAATTGCTTTTTCTTTCCTGCTTTTATACTTCGTAGTACATCAAATGTATGTCCTGACTGTGAACAAAGTATAAAAAATGCATCAGCTGCCAACAAATTTATTAAACTTATAGGTGATGCATGGTTGCTTACCTGGGAAGCTCTTCTATAAGCTGTAGCATCACACTATTACAATCAATAACAGGTGTTTGGTTTTCTTGGTCCTCATGCAGTGGTCTGGACTATGTCAGATCTCCTGGGCAGGGTCTGCCTCTGTGGCAGGCAAGTACTGTTTTTGTTTGCCACTCAGATATTTTATCTGCTACTTTTTAAACCTATGTGCTAAACGAAGGAAAAACCTTTAGATCTGATGTCATTCAATGTTCGATGTGTTTTACATAAAAAAAAACATTATATACATGGTAAATTACAGTGTTCGAATTACAACATGGCTTCCAGGAGCCCTTTTTTCAGGGGAGAAAACTACAGTACAAATACTGTACAGTACACAGTACTGTACTTTGCTATTGTCATCTACAGTATAGTGGATATTAGCATAAAAACACAATTCAAACAATTACGGTTATTTAAATATTTGCTTTCATTAAAAAACTCTGGACAAGCTGCTTAGAGCTAGTGTTATGAAGTTAAACAGGTCATCATTCTCTCTCTCTTATCATTTTTATATTATTGTGAAAGCATCTCCTAACAACTGGATTTATTCAAGTTTCTCGCTCTCTTGAGTTTACATTTGAACATATCACTATAACGTTATAACTTATCTTCACCCAAAACTAATCTTTTGAGCAAAGCTTAAGCGCACTATAATGTAACTCAATGGCACCTCCGTTAACATTAGCAGCTCCGTTATTTAACCAAGCAGGACTGTGCAGCCCGTGACTCTTAACAGGTAGTATTACTAGCTTTCCTCCTGTTGATTTCAACATGGTTTTGCTGTTCAGTGTCGCATTATCAAGGAAGAAACAGGGTGCAGCCCTCAGGTTTAGTAGTAGTAGTAGTGCCATGCTTTTGAACGCTTTATTTTCCTGTCCGCCGTGGCTCCAGTCCCAAACAAACTGAATGATACAGCGCTCATATTGGCATCTCACGGAGGCGTGAGATGCCAAGGAATCGGACACCTAGGAACCAGTTCTTTATTCCTATGTCTAGCATTTTCCCTGTCTGCCAAAGTGGCTGATAGCCAAACGATTTTATCAACCACTGCCAACAATTTGGCAGATGTTTATTTCAGACCCCGCTTCTGGGTATAGTGGATAATCTCCCAGACTCACCTCCGTCATCAAACAGCCACCAGACGTCCACTGTGCCCTTCCCTTGTTTCTTCTGGAATTGCTGGCTGGCCTCCAGCAGCCTCTGGTCGGACACATTCAGCGGTACAGTCGGGCTCTTCTTGTCTGGTTGCCAAACGCACACACACGTCCACCACGGCACACAAACAACAACACAGCAAAAGCTCATTTAGGTGGTACAGTACAACTGTAATGACTATAATTTGTTGGCGTGTTAGGAGTCCTGTGAATGGAACAGTAAGCAAACATCCCAAGTGGACAAACTGTGTGTAGCTTCAATTTGTCATATCAGCAGTTTTGCTTGGTTTGCCAAAAGTGTTGTATTATCTAAAACTGATCATATTACTTTCTCCAAAGCATCAAAGTACACAAAGAGGCAATCTTTATACATGTAGTTTTAGGAATCAGTCTTCAGGATGATCCTGATGAAGAAGAAAATATGTGCAGAAACTGACTGTATTATAAGTATTTCATAGTGTAGATTTTGACTGTGTGATTGTGACTGCCCACCTTCCAGGCAGCTTCTGCTCTATAGAAGCAGTATAATAAACACATCTGCAAGAAACTACCTGCAGTAATGTCCCGTGTATTATGTGTCTTTCTTTTATTCATCACAGTTGGTCATCTATGGACTGCCCAGTGCTTTTTAACTCTTGTATATACTGTATGTATATACAATATATATATTTTGTAATTCTGTGTTACTGAAAGTTTTGATATACTGTAGGTATCTATTTTTCTTATGTATGGATGTTTTCTTTCATTTTGGTTTAATGGACACAGAGGAACAGCACCAGTAACAAAGAGGGAAAGCAGTTCAGGAGTTAGCTGGACGGGCTGGAAACATGAAAACAGGAGAGTTTTCATCCTGGAAAAGAAAGCTATAGACAAACTGTCACCTCCAAAGAGAGAAGCAGCAGCAGGTGAGAGAGACTGAAGACAAAAAGGAGGAAATTGAAATGTTGGCACACGCTTACAACATTAAATACTCAAGACTTGGACTGAGTTAAAGGCACTATGACATAGAGTACAGGTTCAGAGGCTTGAGGACTTGAGCTACAAGCTGGAGACTGTTAAGAGGAGAGCAGGAGAAAGAGAGGAAAAGACAAACTATTATTCTGCAAAGCCAAGAAGCTAGCGGGCCGGAAACATGGACCAGACGTGGAGAGACACAAAACAGAGACAGCAGAGTGCAGGACGGTATGTTAGTACAAGAGCACTTCAGAATATACGGTGAAAAAATGAGGTGATAGAAGGATGGATGGATGGAGGTAAAGATAAATACAAAGCAGAGAAAGAAAGAAAGAGAGAGAAAGGTTTTAAGGCAACACAATAAAGTGGATCTCCTGCCTTTTTTCAACAGGGGCTGAGTTGGAGCTTTGCCATCGTCGTCGTCATCTGGGAAATGTGAGACAAAAGGGGAGAATAAAAAAACTGAGGTGAAATGTTGATGTGATGTGCCGTTAACTTACAACCGAAGTTCGTTGGTCATGAGTCCGCAGGAAGTTGACAGAAAGTTTACAGTCATAGTGCTTCATGCGAACAGACTGAGGTTCATGGAAAAACAAGAAGCTTTTGCTGAAGCTTTTCCACTGGCAGCAGTTTTAACAGACAGCTCAACTTGTTCTCTCCGATTTCTGGACATCTCGACTCTAGTTCAATCAAACCGGCACATGTGAGGGTATCAAATCCACGTAAATCAGCTCTAATTCCCCAAGCTGAAAGACTCCGCTGGCACTATGATTGGATTAAAAACACACACACTAACTAGGCAAGATTCAGAGTCCACAAAGAGGAGGGGAACTTAATGATGGCTCAGGTACAGAGGGAGCTCAAGCTGGGACTAAGAGGATTATCCAAATCAAGGCATCCATCGTCACTTTGCTGCTTCTTCCACCTTCACCACAACAACATGTTGACTGTGTGTGTGGTCCCCTCAGTTTGGGCACACATTAACCCCCTGAGACCCGCCCACGATCCCGATTGACTTTACAGTCTTTCAGAGGCTCTAGTAGGTTCAGGGTTTTAGGGCTAAAGTGAAGACACAGATATCATATGAAACTAGAAAACTTAGGGAATCCACCAACCATGTCGGGCTAAATTTTAGCAAGGAAAAAGACCCCTGACCTCCACATATGTGCATGAAAATGGGTTGTAAGGGTACCCATGAGTCTCCCCTTAACAGACATGCCTACTTTATGATAATCACATGCAGTTTGGGGCAAAAAAAACTTTCATACAGTATACTAAAAATGTTTTATTTATGCCTATTCTAAAATAATGTGTTTGACTATTTCTGGGGTCCATAAACAGCCTTGAACTACATAAATTGGGTATCACTGTAAAGCTGAGACCATTGCGGATACAGTGAGCCCAACTGTAATCATGTGTGATGATATTAATCCCCATAACAGCCATTTCACTGTAGACCAATGACATCATTTTTTGAAACTTGACCTCACTGTATAAACTGACCTGCGGTGATCTCCAGGATAATCACAGCCTCATGAAACTTTCCAGCCACAAACTAGAGACCTAGAGCATTCAGAGGATGGATGGCTTTCCTAGCTAGATTGACAATAAGGAGGTTTCTGAGTAGTTTCCTCAACAGAAGTGCTCGCCATCCAATCAACGAAAAATGTAATTCTTGTAGAAATTTCTAAATGTCAAATGGTTTTGATATCAAATCACAGCATGGCTTTTTCTCTGGTGTTCCTCAAGGACTTGCTGTCTTAATGTGGTATTTTGGATGGATTATTGATCATTTTTATTAAATTCTTGAGTGGAAAAAATGATTAAACTTAGCACTATATCTGTATTACAAATAGCATCAACCCAGAAATTGCTGAAAACTTAATAATAAAGTGAGGGGATGGTCATCATATACTTTGATCGTAATGTTACAATCTTACACGTTTACAGTTAATTTTAAATAATTAAAATTCATGTTTATTTCTGATTTATAACTAGAACAACTTGACACACAGTGCTGAGCTGCATCTCAAATCAATCATCAGGTTCCCAGCTCTCAGATGATGTTCACCACTTCTATGTGACATCTACTGCTGACCTGTTATCTCCCACTAAAATCCCCCTGTACCCACCTAGAAAAAAAAAAGACAAAAACTGGTCTATTGGGGGTCTCAGAGGTTTAACATACTAAGAGAGTATTCAGCTGGATCAGCTTGACAGTAATTTAAAGGGGACATATCATTGTCTTTTATCAGGTTCATAACTGTATTTGGAGTTTCTACTAGAACATGTTTTCATACTTTAACATTAAAAGATACTCTGTTTTAGCCTATGACATAGGAAGGGGAGCCAAATCTGAATGGCTTATTGAATCACATGTATTCTGATCAAGACAGCCCACAAAAAACTGACTTGCTTCATATTTTGCAGGTCGGTAGTCATTCCAGATACCTAAATGTATGTGCACAAGCACTGAAAAAGTTTTCATGATACGTCCCCTTTAAATAGTGATCACAACATGCAGGACTGTATTTCTGTTAAAATGACACAGCAATGTTGTATTTATGAATCAGTGCCGTAGAAGTGCATGTTTGTGAATTTCTCAAGACGACAGGTAAACAAGGAAGAACTGCTGAGTTTACATTAACGGCTAAGTAAAACAGTGGCTTAACGGAGAACAGGTGTTATTATAAAAACAAGTCTCAGCAGTTACTTTGGTGAGTGGAGAGATAGAAATGATAAGCAGATTTGGTGACATGCACAGTATGGTATTTTGTTGCAGCTTTGATATTGCACCTAAAGTTTGACCAAAAATGTAATGATTTCATAACATAGCTCATCCTGCAAGAAGACAATACAGTAAGAATGCAGTAGTACAGGGCTTTGTTGTTCATATATGACAAGCAGCAAGAAATATCAACCAAATACATTTACAGCCTTCGTGAATCCAGACCGGATGAGGCCTGTTGCTCCAATCTGGGAACACTTTCTTTGTTTGCTTGCTCAGAGTTGTGTGGGTCTCTCTCTCTCTGTGGACTAACAAACTTGGCCCAGTGGGACGACTAGAGTCATGGGTCACTGAGGCGACTTCCTGTCAGGGCAGTGTGTGTGTGTGTGTGTGTGTACAGAGGCACAATAAAGGAAGCCATTGATGGATTAAGAGGGATCTCAGAGTATGGTGTTAAACTGATTTCCTGGATGAAAAGCTTCCTCTGTCATGACCTGAACTGATGCTTAAGCAACTTTAACACATATACAGTAAATGTATATCTATATCTATAGCTAGATAGATAGATAGATACAGATATATAAATATTTATATACTGTATATTGAGGCAGGCTGACCTTTCTGCATAGCCGGACTGTTCTGGAGGCTGGTGGCCTTGGAGGACGGCTTGGATGAATCTGCGTCAGAGTCTTTGCTGGTGTCTATGGACACAATCACATCTTTCATCCCTGAAGACTTCTCCTGGGTGGACAGCAGCTCGTCTGGGAGGAAATGGAATGAGTGGGCAGATGGAGGGGAAGGTTCAGGAAGAAGCGAAAATAAGGCAAGGAAAGGGAAGAACAGAGTAGTCATCACACAGAAAGACAAACAGCATCTCTTTTAAGATAAGATAAGATGAACCTTTATTAATCCCCGGAGGGAAATTCGGGTGGGGAGGTGCACCGTTCCTGGTTAGGTAAGTACTGCAATACCAGGTCGATGCATGGAGTGGACAAAGCAAACCCCTATTCCATCTCCCTGTTCCAAAAATCAATTTAATATATGGTCCCCAGGTAGGGGACGTATCAGATATTAAACTGATAAGAACAGATACTACACTTGATCTTAGCCAAAAGGCCGAGAAGAGAATTGAAGGGTTACTTGAATTACTTGAAGGGTTTTGAATTGAAGGGTTACTTCAGTGATTTAACATTTCACTTCAACAAAGTGGGGGGACTCAGAGATGAAATCAACAATCGACAGTATCAAGTTGCATCATGGGAAATGTAGGATCCAGTATTTATGGAGCTTGACTCATACAGACCTCTGCAGGTTCTTTAACCTGTTTCTCATTAGTCTTCCAAATTTGTGGAAGCGCAACACTAAACTACTAAATTACAGTTTTTTAGTTGTTCACAGTATTGTTTTAAACTGTGCTGATTATCAATTAGATTCTTTTACAGGTGATTTTGGAGCCATATTGTGTTGACACGTCAATATTGGAAAAATCACACTAATGAGCCACATTGCTAAACACTTCTCTGGAACCAGGACATGTGTATACATGTGTTAGATACCTTGTCCCTGGATATGGGACACATCCAGTCCTTCTTTCAGTCGCAGAATGGCAGCGCCAAACTGGAAGTCAAAGGAATCGCTGAAAAACAACACAGAAATAAAAGATTCAAACAGGCAGCGGACAGAATGAAGCGTGACGTGCTCAACTAAGCAGATACTTAAAAAGGAAGACAAGTAGGCACTACTGAACAAAACAATAGCAGGTTCAAGCATGTGAAGGCTGAACCTTGTGTGTACACTGCCTCAGCTACTCACTGGATGGAAAGTAAAGCGCACATTGCTGAGCGTATTAGCGGTGATTTTAATATTGCTACGGTGAACCATCTCTGACCTTCAGTTCTAATGCCATAATCCCCACACTTTACAATCATTCAGCTTAAGCCCTTCATTCACAGTCTCACATGACATGATTTCACATGGACCAACACTGTACTACTGTGCTAATACAAGTACATACACAGTGTGTGTAGTAGTACCTGGAGTACTCCTAATGGTAAGTTCTAGGTCTGGACTATAGGGTCTATGCCCCAGGGCTCCGGACCCTTGTGGGGCTTGAAGGCTTCAGGTTTTAACCAATTAGCTTGTAGTAATTTATTTTAGTCAATCAAGTAATTAATTGAAAATTTAATTCTTGCGCAAGTGAAGAATCCTGTAAACTAAAAGGTGGTTTTGCAAGCTATATTATTGCATAACTGTGAAGCCATAGTTTTAACCCTGAGCTCCGCGGGACCACGGGCGATCCCGGCTGACTTTTACTGTCTTTCAGAGGCTCTAGTAGGTTCAGTTTTAGGACTAGATTGAAGACACAATATGATATAAAACTAGAAAACATAAGGAATCCATTGGTACCAATTTTGTCAAGCTACCTTGTCAGGAAGGCGCCTACATAACGCTCCAAAGTCGGGCTAAAGTTTAGCGAGGAAAAACTGGCATGGCCATTTTCAAAGGGCTCCCTTGACCTCTGACCTCAAGATATGTGAATAAAAACAGGTTCTATGGGTACCCACGAGTCTCCCTTTCAGACATGCTCTCCTTATGATAATCAATTTTTTATGCAGTATAAATGTGTTATTTTCATCGAAAAAGTCTTGAAATACATAAATGGGGTATCATTGTAAAACTGAGACTCTTGTGAATGCAATGAGCCCAACCGTATTCATGTGTGATGACGTTAGTCCCCATCGTAGCCATTTAATTGTAGTAAGACATGGTGTAAAAGGGCATGGGAATGGAAATGATATACTTCTCTTACACACTTTTACAGTTCACTTTAAATAATGAATTCATTAATTCATGTTTATTTCTGACTTATGACTCGCACAACTTGACACAGAGCTGAGCAGCATCTCAAATTTATCTCCAGGTTTCCAGCTTTCAGGTGATGTACACCACCTCTATGTGACATCTACTGTTGACCTGCTATGTCCCCCTAAAAAAAACAAAAACAGGTCTACTGTGGGTCTCAGAGGATTAAAGACTATAATGTTTCAGTGTTACACAGGACTTATTCCTAAACACATTTCTGCATCAAGTTACCACAAACTATTTGTTCCCCAGGGCTCCCAAACAGGTTAATCTGGCCGTGTGTCTGTGACATCACATGTTTTTGAAGCCTGTGTGAAGCAGGGGAGGCTGAGCGTGATGGACCAAGACAAACACACTCAGTGATTAGTCAGTTCCCCCGAAAATTGTCATAAAGTCGGAAATTTCCATTGGTACCAACCACGCCATCCTTTTTTGTAGCAAAGAAGGCTAAATAACGCTCAATATTTAAGCTGATTTTTGGTGAGGAAAACTGGCATTGCAATTTTCAAAGGGGTCCCTTGACCTCTGACCTCAAGATATGTGAATGAAAATGGATTCTTTGGGTCCCCATGAATCTCCCCTTTTCAAAATGCCCACTTTATGATGATCACATGCAGTTTGGGGCAAAAACTATGCAGTATAAATGAGGTATTTTCCCTGTTGAACACAGCACTCCTGGAAGGAGCTAGCGGAGGAACATGAAGGTATTTCCTCTCACAACTACCATTATTCTACTTCAGACAGTTTAAGCATGCATCTCAGATGACTCAACCTTTTCAATCTAAGCAGTACTAGTAACCTCTAGTACAATAATGCGACTGGTGGTTCTTTTCATTCAGTTTTTAATATGTCTCTCTGGAGGTGCTCCACTTACTGGATCATACTGATGTACGTCTCCACGTTCATCATGTCGCCGTCCCTCCAGTCGTTCTTGAAGCCCAGCACCAGGGTGTTCGGCTTGAGGCGACCCAGGCCGGCAGCCTTGAGACGGTAAAGAATTGAAATCACGATCCAATTCATTCAATCATTCCAAGGCTGGCTATAATCCTAGGATTAGCTCATCACTGACACATTCATTCTGGAGCAGGAAATTAAAAGTCACTGGAGCTAATTCTTACTAGATTCACTCTAACTAGGTGTCACTGCCAGTTTTAACACTTGAAATGGAAACTCTGGCAGCAACTATTAGCAGGGATGCAGTGAGGTAACTTTTTCAGTCCCGATACAGATAGTGATACCTGTGCTTCAGGCCGATACCGAGTAAATGAATATGCTGTACGCCTCACGGTGTGGAAGTAACTGAGATCATTCTTTTATGTGTAAGGCAACATCAGGTTTGACTTGAGCATCGCTTTCCTAACTTTGTAAAACAAAATGTGACTAATAAATATTTTGATATGCATTTATTATAATTGTTTATTATTAAAATAATAAATCGTGCTCCAGGAGCTTCGCAGAAAAATCGCAGAATAACAGTTGAAGTGTAAACTTTTTAAATGCAGCTACAAATTGGGCAAAACAGGAATTAAAAGTCCAGTATATACTGTACATAATATACAAAAAACTGAATTGAATTGATTGGTCTCATCGTCACCAATATCTGATCCGGCTATTTGAATTGGTATCAGCGTCAGTGCATCCCTAGACAATTTCAAATTAAAAAAAAAAAAAAAAGTCCAAGACAAGTGCAAAACTTGTGATCTCAAGACCGAACTTGAGACCGAGACTGGACTCGAGCGCTACTCTGACCACGTACGTGATACTGGTTAATAAAAATAACATTATTTTGATTTGTGAGTCATTTAGATCATTTAAGACAGTTTAAGCACAAACCCAAATTCAATACAGTTCATAGCCTCTTACACAACACTATTCTCAACCAGGAAAAATAACTTCAAACATTTGTTGTCAGCAACATTTTTGAACAATTGTGAAAAATGTGCTCATGCTTATGAAAACCAACAGAGTACAGTGAGCCAACACGGCTGGTTGTTGTTAGTTGTAGACTCTCACAGCAAGTGCCAACAAGTGCCTTGAACAAAGCCTCCAGGGAAAACAGCTATGTGCAGAACAGTCGTACCCTCCAGTGCATTAGAAGCTGAATCCATCTGAGATTGAGCATTGCGGTTTTCCTACCTGGAGCAGGTACTGGGCACCCTGCCTCATGTCCTCGGCGAACACCGGCGTGTAGAAGGCCTTGGTCTCATTCTTCAGTAGCCAGCGCTGATACCGGGCCTGGTCTGTGGCCAAATCTTTGAAGTTTGGCCTTCTGTAGCCCTGTGGACACACACACACATTGCAAATATAACAAACCCAAAAGCCCTGCATGAAATACTGCATGTCCACATTTCTGTGGTCAGACATCACAGAATGCTTAATTTAATCAGACTGGAAAATTCAACCTGGAGAACAAAGTCAAGCTCTGAGTCTCCTCATCAAGGATTTTGTTTATTTCTGAAGAAAAGAGCTCACAAAGCTGCTCTTCAGCCAGGAAACTGTAATGCCATTAGCTGAGAATGTTTACACCATTTAACTTGGAAGCAATAGAGGCAGGGAGGAGGAGGGCCAATCAGAGGCCACTTGTAGAGGACGGCATATTCCACAGAGCCAGAGGGCTGCCGGATCGCACAGAGCCTGCATTCATCATATCAAAATGGCCTTTCCACTGTGAAGCAGTTATGCCTGGCAGGGGATTTGTAAAAAACCTTTTTACACTGTGTATACAGGAGTGGAACAAACGCATCAACATACTTGTCAACTTCTCACGATTTTGCCATGTTTCATCGCCCTCTTCCGGTTTCCACCCGGGGTCACAGTTCTCCCGTATTTCTCCCAATTTATGGCAAATTTTCACACTTGTTTTCCTTTTCATTATCTCAGCTCGTTTCTGGCAGTGTGTATAATCACTACTGTTTCCACCTGGGCGACAACAGAGCTACACCAACCATCATTTCCTGAGAGCCGACTACGCTGGCGACACAGTGCAGTGTGGGCTCGGGTTTGAGCTGCGCTCGCCACAGTGTGCAGCGCCCAACATTGGGCTTTGCTCTATGCAGCAAAAAGCCGGCGTGGCGTTCACAGAAATGGAGAAAACTGAGAAAGAAATACTCAGGGTGGAGCAAAAATAAATAAAAATGCATCAACAATAGTTCACGCCAGAGATTCACACGCCAAGTTCACACCAGTGGGGCGAATTATTCTGTTTTCTTTATGTATGTAAGTAATGTTAACGATGTACTTTGCTTTACGTAATTTGCTGGTTAACTGAATTATCATAAAAAATACCATACATTCACTCCAGTAATATAATCATAACTTGCATGAAAGTGAGCAGTCCTTTGGCTCAGACAGTATAACTGGGCTGCACGTGATTGGAGCATGAGATGGGAGAATGCTCTGTGCATGCAGAGGGTTGTAATTTGACTGAATACCTATTTAATGAGATGCTGGCAAATAATCTGCACATGATGGAAGAGTGAAATACAAGTTAAGCCTCCCTTTAAGTTCAGGTAGTCAATGACGTCAGCCTTTGTGGGAGAAACAGTTTGCTGAAGCAGTTGGGATGGATATAGATGCAGCAGGAGCATAATGTGACTTTTTAAAATAGCTATATGACAGCTGCTGTATCAGAAGCACGAAGGGTTAAAATCTTACTATTGGCTGTGTGACATGGCATCAACAAGCTGAGCAAAACTCAGAGGAGCAGCTTGTCACTTTAAGGTGAAAGCCAGGTCCACCTTAACAGCCCACCTTAAGAGAGACCGGGCCTTGCACAATCACCAATACATTCAGGTGAACTGTACGCACACTGCACTGCTACATTCATAGCTATAGCCCACCAACAACCGCTGACAGTCTGTCGGACACTCGCTAACGTTACGCCGGGCTGACAGACCGTAAGTGTGTGACAACGGCGAGCACGAAGCCACCAGCAATGCTACATCTGTGAATGTAGCACAAACTAAACAGACACTCACCATCGTTACTCCTAAATGGTGTGGTGGAGAGTTAGTGGGAAAGTGGCCACACACTGTATGTCCACAACAACACTCGAAGCACCGTCGCTGCTACAGCAACTCTCCTGGATGGGTGAACTGGGGACCCAGTTGTCTGCTGTGCTCATACACTGCAGCTGGCGCACCGCTACATACGACACACTAATCTTGTCAGTTAATGAGGGATGGGTCATTTAAAAAAAAAAAAAATTAGCATCCCTAGCAAGCACAAGCGTGAGCAACAGGACGCTGACTGTCACTGACTTACTGGTTGTCACTGTTAAAAAGCAATTTCTGATTCTCACAGATAATCCCTTTAAAACCAACAGTGTTGTGTTTTATGTTTTTACAACTTTTTAATAACCACAAACGAAGAAGTAGTATCTACTCACCGTGCGAATATGACCACAGATCATCAGGCCTACGTTCTTGGTAAAGCTGTGGGCCAGATCCAGAAGAGCTGGACGAGAGTTGGGGTAACCAGTCATCACCAAACACTGGGGTCTACAATCAGACACGTCAAACAGAAAACATCACTATTTCTACCGTGTGTGTGTGTGTATATATATATATATATATATATATATATATATATATATATATATATATATATATATATATATATATATATATATATATATATATATATATCATCTTTTACCCTGACATTTACAGCATTGATAGCTTTTAAATGTGCAGCCTGACCTTCACGGTGGCCTCTAGTCTTCTTAGCAAAGGACAAAAAAAAAAAAAAAAACAGGAGCAGAGTAGCGCACATCAAAGCAAATATGTTAAGCACCATGGGATTTAATGGAGGCACCGAGAGGAGACAAGAGGGAGCTCAGAGGAATACACAAGTCATTCTGAAGACACCATCGGATACCTTTTAATCTCCTGCTTGGTTTGCTGCCATGGGAACAGTCCAAAGGCACATTATCACTAATACGTCCTCGAACACATCACATGTGCAAGCCTTCAGAGACTGAACACATGTAACATGTTGGGCAGAGAAATCATAGTACCTGCTTTAGGTGTGTTTCAAGTTCATGGATCATAAATACTATTAAGTTTCTCAGTCTATCAATAATTAGAGATGTTCCAATACCATTTTTTCCTTCCCTATACTTATTATCATTATTATTATTATTATTATTATTAAACCCTCTGAGACCCTGAGTTTACTGTCTTTCAGAGGCTCTAGTAAGTTCAGGTTTAGGGCTAGAGAAGATCCAGATATCATATGAAACTAGACAACTTAAGAAATCCATTAGTTGTAAAACCTTGTTGAGAATAAGGCTCTATAACGCTCTAAAGTTGGGCTAAATCTTAGCGAGGACAAACTGGCATGGCCATTTTCAGAGGGGCCCCTTGACCTCTGACCTCAAGATATGTGAATGAATATGGGTTCAATGGGTACCCACGAGTCTCCCCTTTACAGACATGCTCACTTTATGATAATCACATGCAGTTTTTCATGCAGTATAAATGTGTTATTTTCATCTACACCAAAATGATGATGATGAATGAGTGCTTGAATATTTATACATACCGGGGTCCTTAAACAGCCTTGAATCACATAAACTGTGTATGATGCTGAGACTGATGTGGACTCAATGCACCCAACTGTATTCATGTGTGATGAAGTTAGTCCCCATAGTAGCCATTTCATTGTAGTGAGAGCATTTTTTTAAAAACTTGGCCTCACTGTATAAAATGACCTGTGGTGACCTCTAGGATAATCACAGCCTCGTGAAGCTTTACAGCCACAAACTAGAGACCTAGAGCATTCAGAGGATGGATAGCTTTCCTAGGTAGATTGAAAAAAAGTTTTTTTTAATACTTAATTTTTATTTCTGATTTAAAAGACAAAAACTGGTCTATTATGTGTCTTGAGGGTTAATATTGTAATAGCCAAGTCAACCATATCGTCTAGCCCTAGCCACAAATTAAGATCATTTCCCCCCACAGCACAAAATACTTAACTTTTTTATTTACTGAGCGACTTGCAGCCAACCTTGTACACAGCATTTGCATTTGTAAACTATACATTATGTTGGACAATAAATTTAGTATGTGAGCGGTCAGCCCAATTACTTGGACAGTAGGCCGCGTTTAACTTAAGGCCATAACTTGATCATCTTTCAACCAATTTTGACAAACTTTTACTACAAATATTTGTGGGGTTGAGGATGAAACCTCATTATTTTTGTGAGTCCTGACCAAACTGTGTCCAAAAAGTTGACATCTAATGCTTGGTCTTAAGCTAATCTTGATCAGATAGTTCCTCATCTAAATCAAAAAACCTTTCTAACTTTACATTATTTTAACAAGGTTAATACTGATGTATTGAGCATTGAGGGAATAACACATGACCCCATCCCTGTATTTGTTTATGGAAGTAGTTGAGACCTGCCGAATAATAGCCATTTTCCCATAAATGGTAAGTAGGCTGTTCTATGCCAACATGGTTGTTTATGTGTCAGAACATTAGTCTGTGGGCTTGCATTGCCATAACTCAGTGACCACGCAGTCTGATAAGATACTGCTTGGTCCAGCTGTAATGGTGGGGTGCTTCTTGTGTTTTGTACCTGAAGTTCTTGATGTGGTCCTCCACTCCGCTGAGGTGCAGAGTGTGGGTTAGGGCCTGGTGGTAGGTCAGAGCCTGGGTCGATGAGCCCCAGTTCACATCTGGAGGGGAGGACGCATGCAAGCAGAAACACACAGTGCAGTTGGGAATTGTGTTTATGGGCCGTCCTGCTGGGCCAAAGGCCGTCTGACCCATGTGGTGTTACAGGCGACGGGAAGGCCTCGCATGTATGTGTAGCTGCATGTCAAACTGAGTGTGCACACAGGTGTGTGTTCAGAGCAGCAAGGCCAGCTTTGTGTTTGAAGAGGTGCACAGATGTGTGTTGAGGGGGGTGGAACAACTTGACAGCTCAGTATCGTGTAGTGATATATTAAAAATCACAATTTGTTTACAATTTTTCAGTTTTGTAAAGTGAATATTAAAAGGTTTTTAGAAATGCCAGGACAGAGACGGGTCAGCTCTTAAAGGCCCTGACACACCAAGCACGGTCAGTGGTCCCAGTGGTCGGGCACACACTAATTACATACGTTTTGCTTTTTTTTTAGAAAAATACAACCCATTTAGTTCATTTTGGCGTATCAGCTGCATGTTATCAATAGATAGTCAGACAACAGATGCTACAAACTGAAAGTGAATGCATCTGCTCCATAAGGAGTCTCAGCTCAGAGCAAGTGTCATATTTCACACACATGGGACAAGTTGTGTTGACAGACCGAGATGGCAGAGGATTTGGTGTCGAAGCAAAAAGCAAACCATAAGAGAACCATGACGTTAATGGGGTTATTGCCGCGAGGAAGACGGAGCATTCACAGTCGGTGTGCGTGGCACAGTGCCGCCAGGTAGACCCCTGCTGCCCCAAAGCAAAAGCTGGACCAGAGAGACCACCTGACGGCAAAGACCAGACATACTGACCATCACCTTTTCTACAATATATATATATATATACAACAGGCGGCCTTTGTCAGCATTAGTTCTCTGACGTTGGTTCAGTGAGTCTGGGCCTTTAGTCTGTTATGTATCCATTCTATATGACCATTAACACATGTAGAAATAAAAAAACAGAAATACAAGACTGCACACAGCAGATTGTTGGACTGAAATAAAGAAAAGAATTGTTGTTACACCCCTTTAGCCTATACTGTTATCATTGTGGTTTATCTACAGTATCTAACTTTTGCTATACTTATATATACTTACTGTATAATCTATAGCATAGTTCTATACAAAGCTAGCGAACTCATGCTTACTTAGATGGAGTATTGTGTATATAAAACCACATACAGATTTGTCAGACATTTAGCTCATTATCAAAATATTTCATAGCACATCTTCAGCCTATAATTTTTGCAATACTATTTTGTACTCGAATGCTCAGAAAACAAATATGCTAGTTTACTAATGCACCTCGGCTATGCTGACTGGTGTTTGTTTATCACTTTTGGTTGAGCTAGGCTAGGCTAACAGTCTTTAAAAGGTTTCATTTTACTCCATACAATTTTTTTTTATTTGTTTTGGACCCTTGAAATGAGAGCAAAGCAAAATAACAACTTTAGGGGGAATAAAAAACAACTTAATCATATTGTCAACTATCATATCACATCATATATACTGTATTAGCACAACTACTGTATCATGTTTTCGTAATTATAGCATTTTTTTATTGGTCTGTGAATTACAGCTGCACAATTAATCGAATATAGAAAACTCTGCCGCATATCAAATCAAGCGCCTCCTAAACTAGCCGCCACCAGCCGGTGATCAAGATGTTTTGGCTTCACTTTAGAGTATAGATAGTATATATACAACCAATGTGATTAAATTGAGAGCATAAAATTGTTTAGCCTCTTAATGTTGCTAATTTCGCTCTCAAAGTGCATCAGATTTATGCATTTAACTTTAAATGTACCTAACAAAGGGGTAGGGTGAATATTATTACTTTTTCATATTGCTATATACAATATATATATATATATATATATATATATATATATATATATATATATATATAGCAGAAAAAAAAACATTGCGATGTAAGTTTTCCAACATCATGTATTATGTACATTAGCAGGAATGTGGCACTGCATGGAAGTGACAATAAAAATATGTTGTCACTAAAATCAAGAAATAATCGTGATCTCAATATTGATCAAAATAATCATTTCGGCCATAGCTGTGCAGCCCTACTGTGAGTAGAAATATATGTTTGCACCAATGTGTGAGAGAAATGATCCATGCTTAACTCACCTGGCTTCTTGTAGCTGACGTAGATAAAAAGACCCAGAACGATGACATTGGTGAGGAGGGCAGCCCACCAGTTGATAACAAACATCACCACACAGCACAGAATCGCTCCAGCAAGAGAAACCCACATGTTGTAGTATTTAAAGCTGGGCCGCCATCCTACAGCACCAAGGAAAACAAGTCAGAGTGTTGCAACAAAAGGCGAATGCCATTTTGAGTGCTTGTCACATACTGTATCTGTATCACAATGTTTGCAAAATTAATAATGATGGTAAAAGTGAGGAAATGCACGTGTTAAGGTTGAGTCAGATTTGTCAAAGACTCCTTAAACTGGGACCAAATTATGTTTAGACCTGCAATTCAAAAGAAGACAATGTGGCCATCCACCATGAAAGGAAATATTTTCCAATAATTTTCAGCGTTAACATGGCCTTAAAATAATAAATATTGCTGTTAAAGAGCGTTAAAGTTGAATATGTGCTTGGGTTAAGGAATGGGAGTTAGCCGCCTGTTAGACTGGAGACCAGAATGTTATATCAGCTATTAAGAGACCATATTTGTTTACTGCGTACCACAGAAACTAAACTAGTGGGATTTTAGTGATGGGATACAGTCAGACTGTGTGGTTACACAATGACAGTTTCTAAAACAAACCACAGGACATAAAGGGTACATTGATGGTGCTGTTGGTCGCGGCCCCATGCAGGGGTTTTATGTGCCCCCAAGAGTGGGGAGAGATTGGCCATGAAGAGGCCAGAACACCAAATGGGGTGGTAATAGTTTGTGGTTGCAGAGGCAGTAAAATCCTTATGTCAAATTCGGTATTACTGCTTGCCTCTAATTTCGTCATGTACCATTTAAGTCCATGTAATTATATGACCTGCTTGGAGGAATTAGAAGCAGATAGAGAATCTGTACCTGGAGTTCTGCTAGAGCTTTGGTATTGTGGGGGAAAAAAATACACAACTCAATATAAAAAAAGGATCATTTCATTCAGATATTCTCTACAGTCTAAAGCGCCAGTTCACCCAAATTACAAAAAATGAAAATATTTTCTCACATACTTATAGTGGTATCCAACCATGCGGATAGTTTTGAGATAGCCCTGTTCAGACCTGGTATGACCAGACCTGGTATTAGCATGCACCCTGAGTGATCCGAACACAAGTGGACAGCTTTAAACACATCTGTTCACCCCTGTAATTACTATGCATCTCCACATCTTGAGTGACCACTTGTGATCAGATCTCACTTCCCTGCTCTATATGCAAATAAACACGTAGTAAACACATGGATAATACAGCAGACGCTGTGACGTTTTATTACAGGAATGTCAGTAGTAATAGCCTACATTTTCGTGAATTTGGGTATATTTTATTAACATAAGGATATTGTGCCAGTGGTCCCTGGGGACCAGAGGGCGAGTATCAGCGCCGTGCAAAGCAGTGGAACAAAAACACCGACACATCCAACAGTATGATAATAATCCACTTTCCCTGCCTAGTCTGATAGTCGTAGATCGTGGATGACGTACCCTATAAATAAGATATATTTTAATAAAATACAGCTGTACCGACAGGATACAGTAGAGAGCAGAGGCCGTTTCTGTGCTGCGAGGCAGACAAGCGCTTGCATTTGTCTGTCTATTCACCTGAAGAACGGGGAGACCTGTGGATCCCAGCGGGACGTCTGTTGAGTCGGCGGTCCTTAATGTGGCCCAGGAAACAGTCTCGCACACACTGCTATAAGCCATATGTGCCCCAGACACCTCTGAATGTGGTCTGAAAGATATTTGAAGATGAATGTGTCCTGGGCCATGTTAAAGACCGCCCATTCAACAGGGGACCGTGGGGGTTTCTGTGCTCATGTGACTAGACAGACAAGTCTCAGGCTCTTGTCTGCATCGCGCTATGGAAACAGCATCTCTGCTCGACTGTAACCTGACAATACAACTGTATTTTATTAAAATATATCTCATCATAGGCTACATATCAGACACAACCTGTGAACAAGAGATATTTTCTATGCTGCTGTCCGGTGCAACCAGACCAATACAGCCCAAACTCTGCTATACCCTTAATCTGCAGAGGCCTTCGACATTTAATTGTCTGGATATCATTTTCTCAGTTTGAACTGTATTCATTGTTTGTACTGTATATTCCCTACTATGCATACTGATATTCTTGCTTAATTTCAATCTAACCAGCAGTTGAAAATGAGCCATTTGGCTTACACTGGCACACTTACAGGCATGTTGATCAACTATCCTGTACAGAAAAATGCCAAGTCGTGTAAATGGTCATCTGACTGCTGCTGCGGTGCACCTAAAAAACACTACCTCAGATTTTCTGTTAGCTTTTCCATGGACAGTCTATGATGGGAGCTGTCTCGTGATCTGTAAAAGCTCCAAGCTTTTAAAGCAGTTAAACATGTCCTGCACTGTAAAGTGCCTCAGAGTGATTCCTTTTAAAACCCCAACCCCCCAATAAACACCATAAGACTTGTGACTGCCCTCATAGCTGCTGCTTTTTACAATCAGACAAGGGATATCACTTATGATAAGTTCCTCTGTAGCCTTAATTTCTGGAGCTAACTCATTTTACTTCTTTTATTTTATCTTACCTGGTGAGTTAGCCAGTGAGGCATGGAATACAGAGAAGTTGATCAACGCATAGGACGCCAAGAAGAAGTTGGAGATGATGGGAGCAATAACGTTCAACTTCGCTGCAAGAGGAAAACATAAAAACAGGTGGATTAGAAAGGGCCAGTACTCAAATGAAGAAACCTTAATTTGTCTTATACATACATGAAATTTGATCTCTGCATTTAACTAGTCCTAAGTATTTTAGGAGCAACTTGGGGTTGGTGCTAATTATGGGGAAAAAGAGGAATATGCTTGAAATGATTGGTCCATTCAAACTAAAGTAAATACAAATTAATTATTATTAAATTAACTGTAACCATTACAGATCTGTAAAATAAAGTGCTACTGCAAAATCTTAATTTTGTTGTTGTTTTGTTCATGTTTTTTTTCAATGAACACTACAGCCTCTTAGTCTTGTATAAATAGTGTTTTTTTGTGATCTCATACAATAACAATGCCTGATTGTCAGAATACAAATGAGCGATGTGTGCAGCCGTACCAATGAGGATGAAGGCCAGAGCGATACCGAAGGTCAGGATGTAGCCTCGGAGGGGCTCGTTGTTCTTGCCGTAGCCTTTGGCGAACATGCCCAGGCCGGGGTAGATGTTGTCCTTGCATAATGCCTGTGGAAATCATGGTGTAAGAACATATCCATACAGCTGAGTATCGCAATATTATGCTTTTTGATACTGTGTTGAGACAGTGGCTCAGATTGTACAAAAAGTGGTGTTATGATGTTGGATGTTACAGGAACTGTGATAAATGCAAATGCAGATTTTATGCATATGGCTGTGTGTACTGTTTTTCAAAAATTAGATTTGAAAACCTGAGCTGGAAGGCAAAGCTCTCGATTTACCGGTCCATCTATGCTCTCAGATCATGAGCTTTAGGTAGAGACCGAAAGAATCAGATCGCAGATACCAGCAGCCAAAATTAGCTTCCTTCATAGGGTGGCTGGGATCACTCTTAGGGATACATGAGGGGATCCGACATCTGGAGGGAGCTCAGAGTAGAGCCGCTACTCCTTCACATCGAAAGGGGCCAGCTGAGGTGGTTCAGGCATCTGATCAGGATTCCTCCTGAACGCCTCCCTTTGGAGGTTTTCTGGGCATGTCCAACTGGTAGGAGGCCCCGAGGCAGACCCTGACCACGCTGGAGAGGTTATATATCTCAGCTGGCCTGGAAACGCCGCAGGGTTCCCCAAGATGAGCTGGAAAACGTTGCTGCGGAGAGGGATGTCTGGAATTCCCTGCTAAGCCCGCTGCCCCCATGACCCGGATTAACAGAAGAAAAGGGATGGATGGAATATATCGACTTGCTTAGAGTATCGCAATATATCGCAACCTATTGAATCGTAACCCCGGTATCAAGCTATCGCTTGTATCGCCACCTTCTTGCCAATACACCAGTAAATTGCTCCCTGGTTATTAGATTAATTCATGAGATACCCTGATGCAATGTGGGTCGGGTCTTACCTGAAAAACTTTAGGTGCACTGACTAAAGAGGCCAGGGCTGAGGACAGAGTGGCAGAGAAGATCCCAGCAGTGATGATGGGCCCAAAACCAGAAACCAGGCTCATCACCTGAACGAAAGATTAAAGGCAAATTGAAGTGTTTTGCTTTTGTAACCAACCAACAGCACAGTTTGTTATTTTAACCTCTGTCTCAGAAATGTTCAGCTTCTTCTGATAGAGCTGCTTCATACCTGGAAGTCATGTTGGAGTCCATAGCGACAGCCGTCTTTTTCGCTCTTGCACGCAGAGAAATCATAGCCAAATTTACAGGCAGCATCAGTGCAGTTCATCATGAACTGAGCACTGACTGTGTCATTCTGATTTCCACTGGCATCTCTCACAATACAGGAGCCTGGTGTGAAACAACACATGAAAACACGTTTTTTTAAAAGACTGATTTTTGGCATTTTGGCTTTGTTGACAGGACAGTGGATAGCTTAGAAAGGGGGACCAACTGAGCTATCTGGGTGCCTAAAGAGTGCAGATTCTTAAAGCTACACATAATATTGTATATAGTAGGCACTACTGTACCTGTTGAAACAGCAACACCCAGGTAGACTATTCCTGTGATCAATATGGCCAGAAGGGTTCCTCTGGGAATGGCCAGCTGTGGATCCTGCAACAAACAACCACAACACAGACTAAGATAACAAGCAGTCTATCTATCACAAACCTTTTAATCCTTATCAATAAAGGGCTTTTAGATGATGTCATCAGTCCTCTGACTGCCACACTCAAGGTCATCGGCTCAATCACTGTGACGCTGTTATGGTACTCGTTTCGCTATTTCAGAGTAAACTGATGAACACACCTTCACCTGTGAACAAGAACGTTTTAGTCATATCTATTACATCAGGTGTATCATCTCTGGAGGGGTCGAAGGAAGTTTTGTTCATTTTAAAGTTAATCGAATCAATCTGGTACACTTTGAGAGCAGGATTAAGAGATCTTTTACATGTATAAATGTTTTTTAAATAATTAATTATTGCCAGTGTGTGAACAGGTTGTAACCTAACCTTAAAAACGAGACCTTCCACGACTTTCTGGGTTGAAGAACCCAGGCCCTTTTTCCCGGGAAAATCTACCGGCTGTCACATTATGTGTGCTCGCTAGTGCCTTTAGGGCCGTTGTGGAGGAAACACACCCGGTGAGGTCCAGCCAACCCACCCATTGAGAGGTCTAGTACTTTCGGTTCATTGTGAAACTGTTCAGGCACACATGTAACGTTTGAGGCGCATGGAGCGGTTTTCACAAATGCAGGCTGCTGCTTGCAACAGCATTTATTAACGCCAAAAGGCAATATAAAACTGTATTAAAACACTGAATGGCACGAAAAGGGAGTTTTGTCTTAGGTGATTTTTTTGCTGTGGTGGCAAAGACGTTACCAGCTGAAACGCTGCTGCTCCTGCTTTGATGCGGCCCAGCCGAAACATTTTTTTCTTCCTCTTTGGCAGTAATGGCAGCACCTTTCCTGTTTCACTGTGCTGGTTCTGATACAGCACCACCACCACATCAGCGTAATGCCACAATTGCAGTTACAAAAGCGCAGTGCAGTGCGATACGCATATTATAAAACAGTGTTTTCCATGAAGACACAGTCAGAGTCTTATTGAGATTTCTCCTAATTCTCTATGCAGGAAAATCCCTGGCTTTTGTTAATAAGTACGGGTGACTTACAGCGAGGTCTCCTGAAATGTTGGCTCCAGCCAGAATACCGGTGGCTGCAGGGAAGAAGATGGCGAAGATGGAGAAAAATGTCTCGCCTCGGAAGTCAGGACCCATGTTTTCCCACATGATTACACCTGACAGAAAAAAAAGTGAGTTTAAAACACCAAAAGCACTGCTATAGCTGACCTCCTCCAGGGTTATGAGGTGGTCCAGATGTTAATTCTGCCTTAAAAGAAGTTTCACTTGAGAAATCAGTGTGCGGTCATACCATCATAACCAAAGAAGCCCATGGATTCCTTTGACTTGACAGGAATGAAGGTTCCAATGAAGTAGTTGATGATGGCTGTGATGAGGACAATAAGCAAGAATATCTGGGCCTACAGAGAAGAAAATAACCAATTCAAATAACCAGTTTATTTGTCACAATGGATCTACTTGTCTGTCAGTGTATCGGAGACGAGATCCTGTCTGTACCTTGGCCTCCCATTCCATTCCTGCCACGGAGATGCCCAGGAGAAGGATCACTGTGATGGTGCCGATGATTCGGATGTCGTTGGTTTGATCGGTCATAATGGCATCTACACCCTGAGAAACAATACATGGAAGGGTTAAATAGTATAACAATGCCCAAGTGCCAACACTGGAGTTCTTTGACAGGTATTTTTATTATAATAGTTAACACAAAAGCCCAATGATGGGGAGTTCATGAATGAAACTACAATAAAAATACTAAACTCTGAAGAACTCCTGTTTTAACACCTGTCTCTAAGTTAAAACAGGAATATTTGTTTGAATAGTTTGAAGACCTCCACAGTCTCAACACCGACAGCAGAACAGTAAGATCGGGATGCATCAATCCGGATACTGGGTCAGATATTGGGCCAGTACTGATTCAGATAGCTGGACTGGGTGTCGGTGACAATGAGTCCAATCTATTCAATTTAGTTCCATGTTTATATTGAATTTTAATTCCTGTTTAAGCCTTAAAAAGGATTACACTCAAATTGTAATTCCTGTTTATTTTCAAGATTTTTTTTACCAAGTCACCGTTGTACTATGATTTATTAGTTTAATAATAAATAAAAGTCAAAATTGAACACATGCATAAATAATTGTATTTATTTGTTACATTTTGTTTTCCAAAGTTAAGAAGACAATGTTCAAGACTAGTGTGCACTTCTACACAGTGAGGCATACAGCTTATTAATTAAACACTGGTACTGGATCAATAAGTCCAGGTATTGGTATCGGTATTGAGTCAGAGCCACAAATCTCTATAAGGAAAAACACTTTCTGACGTTCTCTAAGAATAAGTGGTTATTGCCACTACCTCCACAATTCCCACTGGAAACAGCAGCTGGTGCTTTTGCATATGTGTTGCTGCCAAGTTAGGGTTATTTATTTTGCCCATATGAACACTGAAACAGATTTTGATAGTTAGAATCATTCCTCCTGATCATTCATATCACAGTCCTCCTTTAAAAAAAAAAAAAATGAAGAAGACTAAAAATCTGAATTCATAAATCAAGTGAGTGTCGTCCAAAGTTGGTGCTTTTGAAAGAGAAGCCCCTCTTTTTCTTCTGAGCTACTATGAAGGAGCAGAGATCGGATGCAGCCCCCCCGTGGCCCACTAAAGGGTAAGCATGTACAGCTAATGGATGGATGGATAGACAGATGGATGGATGGATGGATGGATGGATGGATGGATGGATGGAGGACCAACTAACAATGGATTTAGTTAACTTGGCTAAACCTGCTCTACAAGTGTGTTGTATCACTACCCACTCTCTCTTGGGCCACAGCAGCTGTCTGGAGGACTTGGGAAAGGTCAAGTATATTCAGATGTACAAGAGATGCAGTAGTAATAACTAACTGTATAAAAGTACCATAAGGCACAAAGAGACTTACGGCAAGCAGTTCCACAACAGTTTCAGCAAAGCCCACCACATACATGGCGACAGCCACTGCATTGGCAAAGGCAAAGATCAGACCAATAGATCCTCCAAACTCTGGGCCAAGACTCCTCGAAATCAAGTAATACGCTCCGCCTGGAAATGAAAGTTATGGACATGATGTTAGTAAAATGCTGTGAAAAACTGGATAATTAATATTAAAATGATTTACTAGTCTTGTATTGGCTACATGTACCTTGTACTATTGCCTGTATGTATTATATGTATGCTGTATTGTTTATACATATAATAATATACATACTATTGCATCTGAAAGGACTAAATAGATCAAATAAAACCACACAACCAAAACAAAAATGTGCAACGTCTGTGCATAAAAATGATCGAGGTCATGTCCATATATCGTGCAATAAGTCGATAATGTAAAAATAATCAAGATCATATTCAAACATATCGTAGGATAGGGCGATAATGTAAAAATTATCAAGGTCATGTCCATATATTGCATGATACGGTCATATCAATATATTGTGCGATATGCTGATGATGTAAAAATGATCGAGGTCATGTCCATATATCGTACAATAAGTCGATAACATAATTCCTCTCAGAGTGACGTGTTAAAGAACACCACAGCCACTCAAAGCCAACAGTTGGGAGAGGTCTCCAGGGCAGCCCATGCTCCACATCAAGGTTATTTTAGCTCCAGGATCACACATCACTCTGCCAATCAACTGTTTGAAAAAGTGAGTCTGGCTGAGCATGCTGCCGCTACTTTCCTACTTTTTACAGCAAAGCAGCTGAGAGTTACCAAGAGGCCTGGCTGGAAAATTCAGCAGCACATAAAAAGCTGCACTGTGCTGTGGATGGTTCTGTCTATGGTGCACTGCTGTACAACAATTAATTTGATGTAAACAGGAACAAATGGAGCTCAATTTGGTCTGACCAGTCATTACGTGGTGAAAAATACCTGATCAGAAGTCTCCCCATCTATATCATCATCCTCTACGCAATGATACTAAGCTACTATTAGATCACAATTGTCAGACACAAACCCAAACTACCCCTTCAAGCGGTATACATATTAAGCACAGTTTAACAGTTCCAAAGCCCCTTTTATCAGATGTTTAATGTAGGCAGCACAGCAGCTATAGTCTTCAGTCATCCCACCTTTACTTCAAACAGATTTAAACACTGGATGTGCGCCATACTGCCGTTCATTAAGAGCAGAGCCCCAAAACAACATCTTTAAATGCCTTTAACTGTAAGGTTGTGTTCAGACGGACAGGAGCATAAAGACACTGCTCCTCTGGAGGATAACATGACTGACAGCACAATAACTTTCCAGAGTCTCAGTATTATGAGCTGCTTGGTAAACCCTCTAACTCATGGATTTATTACAGAAAACCAGCATCCCAGGATTTGGATTCCCATTTCACGTTTTCACCAGTTCCTGAGAACGTTTTGTCTTATGCTCCTCAATGACTTCATACGCCTGAAAAGCAGTAGGTGTTTAAAATGGACATCCTGTTTCCAGTTATAAACTACACCTTGATCCTACCTTAGACAAAACAATCCCAATTCAAGGTTTTCCTGAGATTGCAACCATAACAAGCTGCCTTCACATAATAACAAATTTGCTCTTCGCTCACCGGCTGTGTTTGAGTGAACTCCATCTGCTGATGAGGACCATGTAATATGGACGAAAGCTCCAGATAAAGCTAATCAGTGGTCCTTGCGAAAGGCTTGTTTTGTCTCCAGAGTCAACAAAATTAATTGGCATATTAATCGCAATCACGATTTTGGCTCCTCATAATTAAATGAACGTGATCACTGTTGATTTCCTGTTCATAGAAAATGCTGCAACATATCAAATTAATAGCTGGCCATCAGCCAGCAACTGAAATGTTTTGGTTTCACTTTTGGAGATAGATATTATCTATATAACCAGTGTGTTTATGATTACATTGAGAGCATAAAATTGTTTATCGAGTCTCTTAATGTTGCTAATTTTGCCCTCAAAGTCCACCAGATTGACTTTAAAATGCAGGCTACGAAAGGGGTACGGTGAATATTCCTGTATTTTTTCATATTTCATTTATATATAGCAGAAAAAAATTGCAATATCTGTTTTATTTAACATTGTACATTTTCAGGAATGTAGCACAGCATGGAAATGAGAGCAAAGCTCTATTTATTTTAATGTTAAAGTGCAATAAAATATCACTAAAATCAATGAATAATCCTGATAAATAATTGTGATCTTGATATTGACCAAAATAATGGCATTTTGGCCATAATCGTACAGCCCTACGATGAATGTTTAGTTGATCACTTTTTAACACGTTGTGCACAAGCGGCAATCTCCTGGTCTAAAAAGTGAAGCCAATGCAGAAGTGCCTTAAACTTTCTAATGGCCACCAGGGGGCGACCCACTGGTTGCAAAAAAAAGTCCAGTTGTATAGATGTCTATGAGAAAATGAGCTAGCTAACTAGCTCTAACTTTCACTGGTAACTTAGAGAAAAAGATTAAGAATCGTGTGCTCGCTGGTAAATAAAGGTAATAATCCGCAATTAAAAGCCTCTACTTTCTCACTGTATTTCCTACAACACTGTCCTGTGAATATTTCAAAATAAAAGCCTCTTTAACAATTGAGGGAATTCTGTCCACAGAAAAAATACTTGAAGGCTTTTATTTTGTAAAAATCTGATTTGAAAATAAATCTTTACTTTTTTCATGTCTGAGACATTTTCTACAGATACGAGAATTGAAACTGTGATAATGTTAATGATACGATGTCACTATACTGTCAAATGATCATTTTCACCGTCTGTTAACCGTAGGCTGGACCTTGAATCTCGAGAAAAGATGCAGCTGAGAGGAGATGTGCTGCTCATTAATACCTGAATAAAAATCAACAGGTTCCACAGCTGCCCCATCTCATAACAGTCCCATCCCGAATAGTTTAAATAGCCACAATTAGCATACGACTGGCTCTAGGACTCTCAGCTAACAACCGTCTTATTAAGCACAACAGCCCGATCCCGTGAGGCCAAACAGGTTTGAGGGTAAAACATTTGACACAACTTTCTGTGTGCCTCAAAGCAGAGAAAGAATCCAGTTAAAACTACATTAAGCTACATTTTGCAAGCCTATTTTGCCTGATCCAGTGACTGAGGAATGTGATAATATCCATGTCAGACCACCCAGTAAAACCTACCCCTGCTTCCATACACTTCAGCAAGTGCAAACTCATTGAATTTCTCATCTCGGTGAGATGACTGGGAGAAATGTGTGTTTAATCTGACTGCAAATAAAGCCGCACACATAATACTACACTGTAATGGATGACGGACAGCCGCTCATGCTGGTTAAAATCACACAGGTGGATTACCTCGTTTCACACCAAACAGCAGGAAGAGCTGAAAGTCAACCAGTGGTCACTGCTGTTTTCTGCTGTTGTGATCATTCTACAAAACAAAGTCATGTATACCTCCCCGTACAAATCCATTGGTGGCGATGGCAGAGGTGGAGAGGCCGGTGATGGTTGTCACTACGGTAGCCATGGCAACAATCAAACAGGCGAGAGCTGCAAATAAAAACAAGAAAACACGTTATGAACTTTATGAATCTCATGAATGAGAAGAATGTGCAACACCGTCGTCAGTTTTCTAGCAGGCCTTCCACTAACTCGGAGAGCTCTGTGAAAAGTAACAGCGCAGCCACGAAGACGAGCTACTGCAGTGAAGTCGGCCACATGTGTCACTTTGTGGTGATATTTCACATCAAAGCGGAGAATTATCAGCACGTGCTGGGGGGTCAGCGACGGTGGGGAGTTGTGTGTGAAGTGAGAAAATAACTGAAACGCAGTGTTGAACACCGGGTCTGAAACGGCCACCCAGCGAGCACCAAAATGTCAATAAATACGGGCTGCGTGCCACGCTGGCTCGCTAACTTTCTGCACCGTGGTGTTTGAATTTGTCAGTTACGTGCAATCTTTGTCACATCACAGTAAAACATTGGCTGTGTATCAAACAGGCTACCGACCTGCTGGCTACTCTGATTCTCTGTAGCCTGGATTATCTAACCTTGTAAGGGGAGTATTAAAGGGGAAAAAACGCCTTAAAGGACCCCCAAAATGATGAATTGAAGTAAATGGGGCCACATTTAACAACAGCAAAACTACATCAAAACTGTTTACAAACTCATTTTTAACTATTGCCATTCTAAAAGTATTGCAATTTATTGTGATTTTTGTTTACATTTTTTTAACCATTAAACAATGGAAAAAGGTTGAATCATGCGCATACAGTAAGAATGTTTAATTTTTAGCATGTATGTAGTCAGAGATGTCCTGAAGTCAAATATAACACTTATTGTCAGGAATTATTTCCAACAACCCAAAAATCAAAGAACAAAGACATTTCCCTCAAAAATTAGTGATATTTTCTTTTAAATGTATAAGGAACATGAACGGTCCAATCAGTCTTATTTCCATGTATGTATTTTGTATATGCAATTCCTTTTGTAACACCTTATTTTGAAAATTGAACACAGTCATAGGTGTACACTTCAGTTAACTTCTCCAAGTCTGTCTCTAGCTCTCCCGTCAGCTCTGTTGTCTGTTTGCATTCATGGTCAGCTCTATCTGGGCTGTTTGAATGCATTTAACATAAATAACTTCCTTTTAATACATAAGTTCAAATGAAGCAAATGTATTGATTTGGGCATGAAAAAAATTGATTTCAAAATCTTAAAAAGAAAGATTTTTTTAGCATCCCTACCAAACACATGCATCTTCATTAAAATCTATTTACAGTTTGACACTCACACTGGTGCACTACTCATCCATTCGCATAAGCCTGAAAACAGATCAGTGAGGAGGTGCAGAAGTCTAAAATGCTGAAAGGTTATTGTGCCATTTTTGCCCAGTGATACCAAAAACTTGTTGCCTGCTGATGCTTTAATGGGTCTGACCCAAATAACAACAAAAAATCTCACTTCTCCCGAGTGGTTTATTTCCATACAGATAGTTTTGGTTTTGTGTGTCCAGGTTTGGAAATATCTGCCTCCTCCCAAATTCAATGGCTGCCTGAGGCAGTATCATCTTCTTATCTCATCTACTTTACAATACTTTTCTTTCTGGAAACTTCTCCCACTGTTCCTGTACTTACTGTACTTACCCCATTGTTACTGAATTGCACTTTTTTGTTTCTTTATTTCTTTTATCTTGTATTACTAGAATCGGTTTGACCTATTTTGGGGTCCATCTGCAGCTTCACATTTACTCCAAGTCAAGATTTGATTCCATGAATCTGTTGACTGATTTTGTGTGAAGCACTTTGTAACCTGGGTTTTGAAAAGTGCTCTATGAATAAGATTACTGTGAATTTAGTTTGTGGTAGTCACAGCATTGACAAATGTCTTTCCAGAAGCATTATCAATTGAACATTTATCAGCCCATAACTGGGCTTTTACATGTTACGCCCACAAGTCATATACGTATACTTGTTATTACTGATACATTTGAACAGATGCTGAAGTGTTTTACATGTTGCTGTGTTTTGTCTGGTTTCCAGTACAAAAATCAGTATAACCAGTAAGTATCATAACCACTAAGTTATGAAACACAGGGCGTCTGGTTGATTGTAGCCTAAATATGTCATCCTGACATCAGAACAGTCTGTACACTAATCACAGATTAATGGGGTGATGTGACAGCTGATAAGGCAGAGCATCAAAACTGGAAGGGTGAAACTTTATTTTGAACAACAGATGTACGATACATTAATGCTGACATGCGATGTTTACCTCACTTGTGGTAAGTTCACAAGATGTGTTGAGTTCACAAGTTATGTTTTTAAAATGACAGAGCCAATGTAAGATTGGCCCTGCCAATCTTTCTGTTCCTTAGTTATGGCATTAGCAATGTAGAAAAGAAATGTCTTAATATTTCTGAACAGGAACAAGGAGTCTTACACCATCTGCTTTTTCCTGTTCTCACACCTTCTTCAACCGCGGCAGATTGCACATAACTTCCCGTGTCCAAAACACAAACTCACAAATGAGAGCTGAAAATGATTCTGAGCAGGTGATTACACCGTCGTTCGAACTGTCAGCTCCTCATAGGTGGTTTCTACTTACCGATTCCAGCCTGACCCACGATCCATGACATGCGGATGAAGAGCATCACACCCCAAATGTTCAACATGCAGCGGACCTGCAGAGAAGAGGGGGGAGGGTTACTAATGAGGTTCTACGAATGAAGGTTTCCATTACAGCCCTGCGATGGACTGGCGACCTGTCCAGGGTGAACCCTGCCTTCGCCCAATGCCAGCTGGGATCAGATCCAGACCCCCCCATCCCCGCTGATACCCACTAATAATGTGTAATAAATAAAACTGACTTTGGGCAAGTATATTTCTGATGACTTGCCTGACAGGGCAAGATCCATGATCCCGACTGACTTAACGATCTTTCAGAGGTTCTAGTAGGTTCAGTTTTAGGGCTAGAGTGAAACTAGAAAACTCATGAATCCATTGGTAGCAGCCATGTGATGCTACTATGTTGGAGAGGAAGCTACGTAACGCTGCAAAGTTGGGCTAAATTTTAGCGAGGAAAAAGATCTGACGTTGAGATATGTGTACAACAACGGGTTCTATGGGTACCCACGAGTCTCCCCTTTTTAGATATGCCCACTTTATGATGATCACATGCAGCTGTTTTCATCCAATATAAATGATTTATTTTCTACTTGTCTAAAATGTATTTGAATATTTCTGCATACTGGGGTCCCTCACCAGCCTTGGAATCACATAAATTGGGTATCGCTGTAAAGCTTGTGGATCCAATGAGCCCAACTGTATTCATTTGTGACGCCGCTACGTCCCCATAGTAGCCAACAACTTGACATGCATTGATGAGCAGCATCTCAAATTAATCTTCAGTTTCCCAGCTTTCAGATAATGTTCACCACTTCTATGTGACATCTACTACTGACTTGCTATCTCCCCCTAAAGACCGCCTGTACCCCTTAAAAAAGTAAAAATTTGGTCTGTTGTGGGTCTCAGAGGCTTAAAGTTGAAACTACCAAATATAGATATAAACTCACTTAAATTATGATACTTTATTTCCTCACTCTATTGAGGAGCAGCATAGGGGGTAGAGGTCTTCAGTTGACCCTGATTAATGACCCCCTCTCCCTACAGGGATCATCTATATCCCAAGAATCATAGTTCAAGAAGATCAGATTCAGAAAATATGCTACACTACTTGATAAAAGCCCTTAGAAAAGAAGAGACACAAGGTTTGCATGGAGAGGAAGTAAGGACTTCTCATGTCAAAATAAAAGCAGGGTGATAATATCCAGACGCACGTCACACCTCTGTCCACTACACTGACTGAATAAATTTAAACATCTCTCAGTTGCTGCGGAGTAATTTCTTCCTCAGTGGTTTAACCAGCAACCAACCACTATCTGAGCTAAAAGTAATTCACACTCATGGTCCAAAATCCCTCACAGAGTGTCATCCACTTGCACATCCAGGACAGATGATACAGTGGCACACTTATCATCTGTGATCCTCTTCATTGAGTTTAACTGACCACTTGGACATGTGAACATGTGCGAGACTTAAAGGACAAAACATTAAGACCAGTACAGACGTCAGGTTTGTTGGCCCTAATTATAGTAAAGCTCAGCTCATCATGTGGAACCGCTGGTAAAGTGGACAAAAAGTAAAATTATTTATCTTTCAGCTTGCAATCGTAGTTCGTAGCTGCAGCTCCAGTGTTGCAGCTTCTTTAGTGGTAATATTTTGTAACTATATATACAGTATTAGTATCTGTAAAATATGTCAGGGATAATCTACAGCTAGTGGGTCAATGTTGTGAAAAACCCTGACAGGGCGTTGCCACACCCCGGCCTATTGCATCATACCCTGAAGAGGTTTATTATTTATAATAATGACCCACTAGCTGTACATTATCCCAATTATTACATGACTACTTCCTTAAGAAAACAATAATTTGACTCAAAAATGGTCCGCCAGCGTCTGACATCTGATCGGCACCCATAGCAACGGTCCATTATACATAGCAACAGTCCATTATACATAGCAACGGCCTGTTATACATAGCAACGGTCTGTTAGACATAGCAACGGCCTGCTATAAAGAAATAGCAGACTGTAGAGCGGTGTGATTAAACAAACAGACTTGAGTATTCAACAAGACCGTCTCATAAAAATATAAAAGAAATATATGCACACACATCTATACATATATATATATACAAATATATAAATATACACAAACACACATATATATATACACACAAATATACATAGATACGTACAGTATATATACTGTATATATACATAAACACATATACAGTATACTGTACACATACTGTATATACGGTACATACTACACATACAGTATATACTGTACATACACATACATACTGTGTATATAGGCACACACACAGTGTGTGCCTATATATACAGCATACATGCATATAAACACGACGGTGCTTGTGGGAAACTTCTAGTATTGACAACAGAAGATTTAAAGGCTGTAAAAGGGGTTTGAAAGAAATCACTGCGTTCTGAAAGTGACTCACCAGCACCCCCTTAATCCAGCCAAACTTGACCACTCCTTTGGACTCGGCTGCTTCTTTAGCAGCAGCCTCCTCAGCCGGGGTCAGCTCATCACCGTTGGCAAACCCATCCTCAAATGGCTCCTACAAAACACAAAAAAATAAAATCATGTTCACATGTGGAGAAACACTGGTGATGTCATCTACAGCTGAACAGACTCAATACTACTCATGGTAACCTCAGAGTCAGAGCATTCAAATTTGGTCAGAGGGGGTGAATCCTGGGTGTAGATGTGGTGGGACTAGGAAGCAATCCCCATGGTGGAGTATGATTGGCTGAGACAAATGTCATGTTACGCGTCGTGTTTACCACTTTGGATTTAAGCTGCACCCTGCAGGTCGTATCCACGCCAACCCTCCCCAGTTTTCTACCGTTACGTCTCGGCTCACAGCGGCCGGCGGCTGTTTCTTTTGGTGATGGAACGGGAGTGGATATGAAGTCACATTACTCAGACTACAACAATAAAAGCGGCAACTTCCTCCAACTTCTGCATAGACTCAGAGAAAAGGACAAGACGCGAAATAATCATGTAATGTACATGTGATAAAAACCCTCTGGCTTTCTCTTGACAACACTGGCTCTTTAAAACACAGCCAGCATGTCTGTCCTTGTGTTACTACAGCAGTTAAAACACAGGAAGCCTCCCTCCTGTGCACACACAATGCTGTGACATTGGCAGCCTCCCTGCCAGGACTCTTTGGGTATTTCTGCATTTGTAGCACCTGTTATAACGTCAGGATGAACATAGGACATCTGCAAAACAATCCTTTGCATTTAATCTGAAGCTCTCCCAGCATCCCCTCCCCCCACCTCTGGCCAGGAAGATCAAACATAACAGGGTGTCAGACAAAAATAAGCTTAACAGCAGGACCTCAGAGCAGCTCCGTCATCCTTTACAACAGTCGAACAAAAGTGAGTCATGACCATCATTTCCGTGGCATAATGTTATATGGCAGTTAATTAGCTCTTGGCTGGAATGCTTACAGCAAGGCACAATAGAAGGAGGGCTGGGATTATCAACGCTGACAATATGCTGTCCTAAGAGGCTTGCTGCTTAAATCTCATTTTGTTTCCTCTGAGGACCATGATTGTGTTTAGCAAATGTCAAGAGAATCAGTCACTGACAGGATGTAATACAATACACACAAGTTGTGTTTAAAGAAAGATGGTTCACAGTAGGGGACAATGAACCCCCACTGCTAATTTTAATTTTGTTTTTTTCTAAACAAACACCAAAACACATTGTGTGTCCTTGAGGTGTAACAAACATTGTCTTCCTCATAAAGCATTTCCATTTTTTAATACAGCATTGCTTAAATCCATGTTTACTACCAGCCTTCATCCTCCCAGTCTGTTGGCACGTTGCTGTATATCTTGTAGAGGTGGGAGACATGATCAAAAATCTATATCACTGTATTTCTTTTGTTTTGTTTGTTTTTTTGCAGTGATGGTATTATAGCACGGTGATACAAAATGAAAAGTGATACTCCACCCAAAAAATGATTCTACCTCTTTTCTTTCTATTGGCAATGTAAAGGACATATCTTAAGAGAGAAAAATAGATTAAAAAAAAATAATAATAACGTGTTTACTGGCTCCAAATGGAAAATGAAAATTGAAAATGCTCACCCGGTGTGTGTGGCTGCTATAACCTGTTAACGTGGGCACTGAAATGAAAAAAAACTGAACAGCGGTAGCCTGTACGTAACCACAGACGTCCTAGTTTATCTGGTGAATGGAAACGGTGCACGTCCCACCGGCTAGCTAATCGCCGCCGCACTGCGCGGCGCTCATACAGACGTTACAGCTGATAACGGCGACAGGACTGCGTTGTCGCAGAAGCTTCGTGACCAAGGTTTTGAGAAAATATCCAACTGTGATTACTTAGAGTTTGCAAATTGCGATATGATTTGCGATTTCAGAGGGAATTTTTTATTGGAAAAACATGTTAAACTGATTATGGTGTGATTTTTGCAGAGATCTGTACCAAGCAAAGATGATTTATTACATCTGTAGAATACGACACGAAGGCAAACACCATAATATTTAAATTAAAATGGTATTCTGACAAACACATTTCATCTTACTGTGATTTTAACAAATGCTGCAATTTGAAAATTGCAATAAGCCATATCGCGGGATTTCAATTAACTGTGCAGCCCTACTACTTTGTACTGGATTATTTCTGTTGTTACCTTAAAGGGTATCGGGTACTAATACCCAGCCCTGTCCACACCACCACATGAGTTTAACACTCCACAGTGAAGCTTTAATGGAAACACAGCCATTATCGTCTTTACAAAACTGGACATTTGGCTTAACATTGGCACTATAAGAAAAGATTGCATACAGGACTGTGTATACTGGAAGTGTATACTTTTGTGAAGATACTAAAACAATATTCTTTGGGGAATTATTAACCTGTTTTTCTACAAAACTCTTCACCTCATTAAATAAACGAAGTGTAAACACAACAACTTTTACCAATTTCAGTGTATTTGATCTGATTAATGAGTGAAAAATGTGACGTCAACTCTAGTACTTGACAGTTTCTAAATGGATTGTGTCTCCATACAGAGCCATGGTAGGACAGAGATCTTTAGGGGAGCGTTTATTGAAACCCCATTTTTATCTGCTGCAAAAGGCTTCTGGTTCTGGTTTGACTTGCTTTCTATTTAAATACTGGAAGTCTGGACGTTCTTTTGTTTTTTTTACATCGGTGTTTCATATTCAGACTGTTTTCTTTGGATATGGTATGGATGACCTTGGGTTTATGGATGCAGTGGAAGCACTGTGTCATTTTACAGCAGCGGAGAGGAAGTGTGGTAATGTAGTCCTGACCTGCTGTGTGGGCCGTGTTCATTGATCAGTGTGCGCATGCCCTCGGGGTCTGTGTCCACTGATGGGGACAGCGATGTGCACATCTGAAGAGTGGCAAACACTGACTGTGCAAATTAACCCCCCCAATACACCCACACTGATTTAAGAGTCACATTACATACATTTCTGAGTGACCAAAGACTTAGTGTGCATTTTCCATGCATATATTTACAAGGGGGAGGAAAAAAAATCAATTTGCCTATGTTTTTTTTATTTTGAAATACATTTTTAATGCCCTAAATATTTGCTTCTTTTGAGTCTATGAGATACAAGTGCAAGGAGGTTACCGGCTGAGTGCCTAAATATGCCACGTGAGCTAGCACCTCCCCTAAATCCCTTTATTAGTGAATGGCCTTGATGTCTTTGTGTCAGCATTCACTTGATCATTCACTGTAAACTAACATGGCCGCCTCCTGAGGGATGGGGCAATGTGTATTGTGAGAAACGGAGAGGAAACATGAAACAAATGGGAATTAATATCTCTCAGCACAGAGGCTCTTTTACAATTGGCACATAAATAGGTGTTATAAATTATCCAAGGGTGCCGGGCCTCCGGCATGGACAGAGATGCGCTGTGGGAGGGAGAGAGGGAGGGCTGGAGCATCACTCAGCATCACTTCACCTGGGCCATCTGTCAACATGAACACACTGCTTGTGTCCCTTCAATGACTCAGCAACACTGCTGCGATCTGGCTATGGCAGCTAGACAGGCTGTGGGCAGCCAAAATCCCTCTTCACATCAGGTTTAGCTTCTGTTCCAAAAGGATTTTCACCCTTAAATCTCTTTTATTCATCAATCTTCTTAAAAGTCAGAACACGATTTTAAGGTGTTAACTTTAAGGTAAAGGGACTTGCATTTATACAGCACTTTTTCTAGTGTTCTGCCCATTTAAAGCACATTACACGACATGTCAGCATTCAGCCATTCGCACACACTGACGGCTGCCACACAAGGTGCCAACCTGCTCATCAGGATCTAATCTAAATACACATCCACACACACCGATGGCACAGCCTGCAGGAGCAATTTGGGGTTCAGGACACTTCAAGGACACTTTGACATGCGGACTGGAGAAGCCAGAACAGTTTAAGGGGCAACAACTGAACTTCCTAATAAAGTCAAACAAAGATATAGCAATTATTTTGTCAACATTTAAGTAACCACGATCTCTCACGTCTTGATATAGCTGCACTGTCTAACTATCTGAGGCACGTTCCCACAAAGTCGGTGAGAGTTTAGGGCTGTCCCACTGTCAAATCATCGTTCAAAAATCACACTTTAATACTATCTGTAAGTCCTCATTTCTGCAGACTTTGCCTGAGGGAATTACCCACAATTCATAGCGTTGTGACGTTAAACACAGGGTTATCGCGGTTACCAGGGGAAGCCCGGAGGCATAAAGAAAGGTAAACAAAGAGGACGACACAATAAGTGTTCAGCCAGGCGTATTTAAATTTGCAAATACTAAGGATATAAGATGGTACATTAAAAACACATGAAATCAGAGGAAAGCATGCATTACTCCATATTACACACCTGGTTTATTCATCAACAATTTCTTTTAATTTTGCTTAGTGGAGTTTGACAAAAACAAGTAAATCAATTATGTAATAGTTGCCTCAGAGTCTGGAAGATGTTCAAATCGGTGGTAAAATGCATAAAATAAAAACAGTTATGTAATATTTTGCCAGATAGTTCTGTCCCATTCATATTTATACCATTTCAAGCCCTTGTAGCCTCTCACTGAACCATTTACAAGATGATATCAATCAAGTCCCTGAGGGTTCAGGGCTTGAGGCCTTAAGGGGGACACTGGGATTGGGCCCAAGTCTCAGAATGATGAATCAAAAACTATTGGTGTAAAAATGCATTGTGTAATGGAGACTATGGGACCAGAGGCTAGTGTGGAAGTGGGGCAGGACTTGGCTCTCTGTACACTTTGTCAGAGAATATCAAACTCAATAAAAAAACAAAAAAAAAAACAAACGCACCCTCCCAGACTTATTACTAATTATTAGCAAAATGCTTGATGGGGTTGGAGTTACCAGAACACTGAAACATCACATAACCTGTAACACAAATCAGATCATTTCAACGAGGTAATGCTGAAAACAGATGTTCCCTTGGCACAGCATATTGGAGAAGGTATAATACTTTCATAGTTTTCTAAACACTTCTTACTTACAAGTAACTCCAGACTTGGATATCAAGGAAAAGTGGTGTTGTGGCAATTGCGTGAATTCATGTGTCAGAGGAGATACGGTATATCTTACAGATTGCATGTGGTACCTGTGTTAGTCATCATCCCACCCTCCTGGGATGGTGACTAATGGAGGCAGTAAGACAATAGCAGGATGTCCACCTAAGGTACATCCTTCACTACCTAACAGTGTGCAAACAGATTCATCCTGCTGAAATCAAACTAATCAATAAGGGTAATAAAATTCTTGGCAGCAGATGCATTGGGATCAGTCCAAAAGTTAGCCAGGCTACACATACACACGGGACAAAGCAGGAAATTTAAAAAATAATCCCTTTCTTAACATCCACAACAGAGTGTGCTCTCATGAGACACACCCCTGTCCTTGAATGTTAAGTATTTGCTGTCTAACCCATTGTTCATTTTTAGAAACCCTGAATGAGTCCAAAGAGAGCAGTGACCCTTGTAAAAGCAAAGTAATGATATCATCCAGTTCTGGGTAATGATAACGCAGAGTCTCTGTTAATGAGCTCCAGCAGATATGGATGCAAGTTCCAAGAGAAAGTCTGAAGACTTAAGGATTATAGTAGACATAACTTTAGACTTGTTTTGCATACCAGTTTTAATACTTAACACAACATCAACATCTGAGCACTAACCAAATAACCAAATTCTATCTTTAGCGCAATATATGAAAACTGAGTTCTGAAGGTTCGTACTTGGTCGTATGGGGTGGCCAAAATCCTCTATTGCTAAAATTCATTCAAAATAGGAAGCTATGAGGTTCAAACATTAATTTTAAGTCTCAAAGGTTTTAAGGTTATAGGTGCAAATAAATACCAGCCTGACTTCACTCAGTGTAATATAAATATTACACAAATTTGTATTTTAGAGTATACGCAAAGATAGAAAGAATTCCCGCAAGATTTGCTTATCTTTCCTTTCAAAAAGCTGACAGAACACTGTTAGGATAAACTACAGTGTACAAATAGTCATGTAGCCAGAGTTCTCCTCCTACCATACCTCCTCCTGCTCTGGATTTACAGCTTCACCCTCCTCCTCCTCCTCCTCCGCCCAAATCACGTTGCCGTACGAGGCAGCTGGATTCCTGACATTGCAAGATCATACAAGAACTGCTCACTGAGCGCGGTGGCTGCTTGCTTTCTTGAGTCCTGCTTTTTTTTCTACAAGTGCTTTTGATTTCAATACTCGAAGCTGAAAGCTAATTTTGATCGATTTACGATTTAGGATCGAAATCGTGACTCATCGAATTAGGGTTAGCCTAGCCTTTAGGATGCATTTTAGGGTTTACATGTGTCATTTGTGCACCACGCCACAAAACTACAGTAGCATCCACAGTTAGGTTTAGGCAACAAAACCCCTTAAGTAAGTCTGAGAAAAACATCAATGGGCTTAAAATAAGTACGTATTCCAAGTAAAATATGTACTGAAACAATTTAACAGAAGTACGGAAAAGACTAAATAAGTCGCAAACAAAATTTACAAAACAAAACACCGGTCTTGAACACCAGTCTCCTGGTTGAAAGTCCTGTTTGTTTGACTTAAGCAGTCTTTCGCAGTTTTTTACTCTACATTACTAGCTCTGAGCGTAGCATACGTTTACACTGCAGTGAGCACAGACTATACGGTGTACAAATGGCACACCAAAAGTAAGAATGGCGTTTTTATTGTATTCATACGTCTTTTTGGGCAATCAGGCTGAAAACAGACAGCACAGATAGCGGAAGGGAATCCTAACCCTAAAACTAACCCTAACTTTAACCCTGCCAGCTGAAATAGGTGGCTAATATCAGGTTTACACCCACTACTGCTCTACTGCTTTAACTAACCTAAACTAATCTCCCAATGATTTTAGAGCAGCTAATGAAAACTAGAAAGTTATTTTTAACTGAATCACTTTTTAGGCCAAATGAATGATGCCAGTCAATGAGTACCAGATGCACAAACACTGAAAAAAATTGGCAAAAAAATGTGATTTAATCTATCAATCTGACCACACTTTTGATTCCAGCTTTTAGTACTTGACTGCTGTTGATACTCAAGCAGTACCAAAACGGTACCGTGTTTCCACATCAAGCCCTAAACCATAGCCAGCCGTGGTTTTGACATGGGTAATTTAATGATGTTATGGCTGTTTCATTTGTGGTTTGAAAAGCAAAATGAGCTCCAGCATATTTTTCTGTAGCATGAGGACAGCTTAATAACTCAAAAGATAATAAAATCTGCCTCTGGCACTAATTATTGAAACAGCTGGGCAATGGGACGCGTTCTTAGCTAAGAGTGACGTAAGGTCATACTGCTGTTATCATTATGCAATGCTGAAATTAAGGTCTGCTGCCCTTTTATGGCGTTAGAAACACTGTCAACCAGGGAGCATCTGTTTGGTTGATTTGTAGAAGACAGTCAGACTGTTTCTTCATGAAGTTCATCTCTAACAAACAGTGCTCCTCACATTACCAGTATTATGTCCTGGTATAGTTTCTTTCTTCTGCAGATGACTGAAATAAGACATTTGTGAGGCCTGCTTGCTTTGACTGATCTTGATGCTTTGACTAATCTTTGTGACACCACTGATGTTGAAGCTCAGGAATGTGGAAACGCTGGCTTAGTTCTTAGTATCATGTTCCTGATCACCAGACTTTCTATAAGCAACACAAATATGTCAAAAGTCACATCTCAGTCTTTATCCTTTTAGACATCAGCTGAGCATTTGATACGACTGACCATGATACCCCAATCGATTCTCTTGAAAAGCTTGTTGGTTTCTCTCTTGTCCAAAAGACGCATCGATAGGAGAACGTTACACAGCCAGTTTTAGAGCTCAGGGGAGCTACCTTGGTCCATTATTATTGTCACTATACATAATGACGCTTGGTGACATTATCAGAGAGCACATTATGCTGTATTTTTTCCATAGTTACGCAGATGACACACAACTGTATATCTCTGCTGAACCAAATGACGCCAAAGCTATTACCATACTACCTGTCTCTCAACAACAACTAAATGAATATCACATCCTAGAACAATCAGTTTTCTAAAATCAAATTGTAGATATAAAGTCTTTCACGATGCTGGCTAAAAGCAAAACAGACCTGTATCCATTTTTAGCAAGTTGTACTGTAAATTACCATGGTGTATTGGTTTACTGTAGTAGAGCTATGGTCACCAATTATGTATTTTAACTTTTGTGTTTTTTCTGATTTCATTTTCCATCTTAATGTTTTAATATGTTTTATGTTCATTTTCATATGTCATTATCTATATATGTCACGCACTTTGAGCTCTATTTCTTGTATGAACAATGCTATACAAATAGTTTGTTATTATTAATGTCAAAAACAATAAGGTTTTGTGACAAATTTGGTCCACTGGGTTCATTTGCAACTGAAACACAGTGGGAGCTGGAACACTGTTAAGATAAGAGTTTCTTCTAAGAAGAATAATAAAGCAGAACTACAGTCAGCAGAATAAGATTAAAAAACTGATTTCTCTGTTGTATCTTTGTTTTTTCAAGCCACTAACATTACATCCTAAAATAAGTATGGTGTACATCATGTCATCTGCAGCGATTTTGAAATGGCAAAAAAAAAAACATTTCTGCCATATTTTACTGAAAAAAAAACATAACTGCTCATTGACAGTGTTGTTCATGACCACACTCATGGAACGCTCTGATTTACATTTAAGGAGTTTCACAAATCAGCGCTGAATCATTCAAGACAAAATCTTCTAGTATCTCTGATCTGTATCTAACAATTCCCACTCCTCATGAGCCAGTGAGAAGATCACACAGCAGCAGGATGAAATTAAAAGCAGCCAGCTGTTTATAATACTGAAAACCTTTGCCTCTGTTTCAGTGACATATTTGAGGTGGTTCTGTCCAATTTTTCCACAGCAGTTCCACACTAAATGGATTAAATTACTACAGTACACTATTACAAAACACCACCTTCTTGGGAAGCCGGTGGGAGCCACAAAACCACCGGAGAACACTGAAACCCTTTGACTAATGTCAGTGAAAGCTAGAGGAAAAGGAGGATACTCTATATTAGGACAATTTGTTCTTGAGTTCACTCCATGTTAGGAACAGGTTGAAGTCATCTGCCCTAACATTCTTCCACAGCTTGGCAGTCTTTTTGTGCAACACCTGCTCTAGGTGGCACCTAGCAGAGGCCTGTGCTATGAAGCAGGATTAGCAGTTAGCCAGGTAACGTCAAGGTTAACCCTGGGTTTTCAGTCCTACGACGGTGGTTCACAACTTGCCATCGCCACGGTAAATTATGCTGAACACCTGACCTGCTCCAGAGCAGGTTATGTTCCAGATAAGAAAGAAAGAAAGAAAGAAAGAGAAAGAGAAAGAAAGAGATCAACTTGTGTAAAAGCACTGCCTACTGACCAATCACACCTTGGTGCGCAGATCGAAGGATAATACTGCACAGATACAAAGAAGTTTAAGTCATAATCCAGGCTAAAAACAACACAGTTTAAACTGATACATGCAGGAAGGACAGCTGGCTGTATGCTGTGGGTGGTTACCACTTTGAATTATGTTTTTATATTTTTTTTTACTTGCTTTCAAGTCAGGCATGCAGCTGAAGAGGGCTGAAACAGTCTTACATGGCACTTTAATATCATGTAATGAAGTGTAATCTATGCATCCATTCAATTTTGAAAGCTATTTATACATCACTGCCCCATCCAGATGAACATATCTGACTTTTGAGCAGTCCATCAATTAATAAATCTGTTAATCTACACATTCACACAATGGCAATTTTTTTCTTTTTGCCAGCTGTCCTTCCTGCATTTCGCAGCTTCAACTGTTACTTTTCATCTGGACAATGATTATTTGTATTTGTCTATTATTATAGTTCACTTCGTAGTACAGGCCTCAGGTTTCAAGCAGAAAGTCTAACTTCAACCCAATAACTGGACTTGCACTGCTGAATGCACAGCACAGAGAACAGTGCAGACGATACAGGATGACTTAGTGAACATTATCTACATGGCTGAAGCAACACAAAGGCCGGCTTTGCACAACAATGACAAAGCATCGAGAGATCAGCACGGCAGTGCAAACTGTACCATACTCGCTCAGGCATCGTTACAAAAACAGAAAACCAATGCAATTAGATTTCACAAACCTTGGACAAAGATGTTCTCAAAGGCACGTGAGAAACATTTCAAGAGGTTTGACAACATATCAAAGAGGGACAGAGCATTTCCAGGTAACACTATCTGACTACATACTAATGAATAATTATAAATTATCAGGACTGACGCAACACGCCTAATCATAAAACAAATAAAGCTCCTGTTGTGTCGTTGAGGCTGGAACTGGCAGTTTCCCTCTGAACTATACACCACATCAAGGAAAAACAGACATCACTACAGCCACTTAGTTTTACAGAGGAGGGGATTATGTCGGGTTAGGTAAGAGCTGAGCTCTTCTGAATCAAAAGCCACATTCTGAAGGTAACTTACTCCATGGCATCATTTACAGAAAGGAGTTGGGAGACATTATTTTGCCCTTGACAGAAGATCAGATTGCTCACATATGATGAGGATTATTTTTATTATTATCAATCTGGCATATCAATACTCTTCAAAACATGTTTTCCAAGGTTTCTGATGACATGGAAATTGAAAGAGGAGGCACAGACAGGGCTCCTCAGAGATAAGCAGACAAAACACTTTCAGGAATCCAAGTAGAAGTGAGATAGCCAACAGCGACTAGGGCTGGTTTTAAAACATGTTGTGTGTGTGTCCCGTTGGCGAGCTAATCACAGCGCTCATACAGAGGTTACCGCTGATAGCCCTGTCACAGAAACGTAGCATCCATCCCCGGCTGCACCCCAGCTTAACACTGTTAGCTCCGTCAGCACTGCTGCCGTTGTTGGCTCTGTTTGCACTGCTAGCACGGTGAGGTAGCCGCTAGGGATGATAATTAAAAAAAGTTACTGTAGCAGCCACGGTGCTGCATTCACTGTCTCCAGTTCACCGTCCAGGAGCGTTAGCAGCCACGGTGCTGCGTTCACTGTCTCCAGTTCACCGTCCAGGAGCGTTAGCAGCCACGGTGCTGCGTTCACTGTCTCCAGTTCACCGTCCAGGAGCGTTAGCAGCCACGGTGCTGCGTTCACTGTCTGTTCCCCGTCCAGGAGCGTTAGCAGCCACGGTGCTGCGTTCACTGTCTCCAGTTCACTGTCCAGGAGCGTTAGCAGCCACGGTGCTGCGTTCACTGTCTCCAGTTCACTGTCCAGGAGCGTTAGCAGCCACGGTGCTGTGTGCAGTGTTGCGGACTGTAACATAACTTCAGCAAGTTTCCAACAGAACGTGTGTGGCGGCGGTGAGTGTGGGTTTGTTGGTGGTGTTATAGCTGTGAACGTAGCTGTAGCAGACAGTGTGCAGTTTATTTGCCAGTGAATTAATGCTACAAGGCTACAAGCTACAACTCCTGAGCTGAAAGTCCCAACTTTGTGTATCTGCGCCGGCCCTCTCTTAAGGTGGACCAGCTTTTCTCCTTAAAGTGACGAGCCACTCCTCTGCATTTTTCTCAGCTTTATTGCTATTTCTTAATATTTCTTTTCACTGTTTAACCAGTAGCATTAATCGGTTAATTATTAACATCCCTAGTAGCCGCCGCTCACCAACTCAGCCGTCTCCACGTTGAGAGCCATGTGCAGGCAATCCCAGCTGTATGGGTTGTAGCTGTTGTGGTAGTGCGCCAATCACACTTGCATTAAATCGAAAAACAATTGTGGCTACGAGAAAAAACATACAAATAATCTTTTTTTAAAAGATGGGAGAACAAAAATGATGTAGGTATCGTTTGATTGGAGAAGTTTGACACTACTTGGCGCCGGGTTTTTTCGATCCCTTATCGACACCCAGCCCTAACAGCAATGCTACAAACAGTGTATGTAGTGCGTAAAAGCTTAGGCCATTAACTGTCTCCTTGATGTACAAAAAAATTTGTCATCAACCATTTTAATAACTGATTCACTGTTTGTTATTTATTAAGCAAAAACACTAAACATTCTGCAGTCGCAGCTTCTCTAATGTGAGCATTTGGACACTGACTATTTTAGGGGTTTGCACTGTTGAAGTGTAATGAAAGTTGCAGCCTCTATGGGCTGTTAGCATGGGTTGTTAGATTTTTGTTAATAATATCTCAATATCACCATCCTCTGGTACACTGCGTCCGATACACGTATTGGTTTACATCGGTAAGCATCATTTGAGCCGGGCTGATGCTGATGGATTCTCAGATACCTATTTCAGGCGGACGGTCCCCCGCCCCTCCCCCCATGACTCTATCAGTGACTGGGGAGAACGATCGGATGTCCACTGTCTCAGACATCTCTCCATTGTTTGAAAAAACCTCCCACCACTCAGTTCATTATTCTTTTACTGCACTGAAACTCTCCCAGAGTTGGATTCCCTCCTGCCCACTGAGGCCTGTTGATGGAACCAAAATGGCCTGGCTTGACACTGCAGAGATTTTTGTTTTGGAATTGTGTCGAATTACTATTTGACTCCGGCATGAGCGTGAAAGAGGTGACGAGTGAGGCACCTGCAAACAGTGAGGAGCTTTGTTGCTCAGCAAGGTAACGGCATCTGTGAATGGAGTCGGACGGTTTTGGGAACACGGATCAGTTTTTGTGCGGAGCATGTGTTGGACACTGGAAGCTTTACTGCTTTCAGTATTTATCTACTGTATAGCTGATAAATCTGAAGTGGGGATTTGATCTGTAATGGCTGTAGGGATGTGACAGCATCACATTTTCAGGCATTTTCTTGCATTTATATACCTTTCTAGTCTTCTGACCACTCAAAGCGCTTTACACTGCATGTCGGCATTCACCCACTCACACACATTCAAACACTGATGACAGAGGCTGCCATGCCAGGTACCAACCTGCCCATCAGGATCTAATCTAAATACTACATACGCACACTGACGGCACATTTGGGGTTAAGTAACCTGCTCAAGGACACAGACGTGGACTAGGCATGCACCGATATGACTTTTTCAGTCCTGATATCGATAAGGACACCTGGGCTTTGGGTCTCAGCCGATAGTGAGTACAGGTACAATACTAGTGTTTAATTAATACGCTGTATTAATAAGCTCAATGTCAGGTTTGACAGGTCAAAACAAAATGTGACCAGTAAATACATAGATATAAATTTATTTAGTTGTTATTTATTAGTAAAATGAAAAATCTTTAAAATTAACAAGAATTACAATTCAAGCGTGAACACTTTTAATGCAGAAACAAATTGGTCCGAATTTCAACAGGATTTAAAATTACAGTATATGATGTACTGTATATCGATATCGTATCGTATATAAACATAAAATTGAATGGAACAGTTTGGCACCATTGTCATTTTAGCTATTCAGCTATTTGAGTCAGTATCGGCCCGATATCTGATCCAGTATCGCTAAACTGCCAACCTATCTCTGAGCCACAGTTGCTATAAATACAGTGGCCAAGGATATCAAGGTGAACAGTAATATCATAATGTATTATATTTCCCCAAAATAATGTTGAGCTGAATGTAGAGCTGAAATGTAACAAAATGACTTCACACCATGCCATGGATTTTATCAAACCTAACAACTGCCAAACAATAAACCGAACATAACAAACTTAAAACATCAGCAACACGAGCATGTTGATGGTTAAACATTTCGGACAGCTGACGAGAAATTATTGTAAATACAGCACAGGGTCAGTGCTGTCAGTGCAGAGTCTGTTCATGTTTTCATACACGATTAATTCTGAGTGTTAATGGTTAAAATACGTGGAACAGTTACATTGGGCTTTTACAAACCACCAGCACCACCCGCCCAGCCATATTTGCTCCTATGCCTTGTTAACGTTAAACTTTCCATGACATGTGCTTTGTAGAAACATGCGTTTCTAGAAGTGGGCCACCACGACCGACTTCATTTTGCAATTGCATGTAAATTGACCGGATTGTGGGCACATCCTGCCATACGGCTTGCATGTGTACACACAAGCACCATGTGGCGGCCTGTAAACTTGTATATATAAAAAGGATGCCTGCCAATTTTCCATGATGCTAAATACGCACTCACAGGAAGTTGATTTTAGCTCCCCCCTTGTGAAACAGGCTCCTTCAGTAAGCAGATGATCCAGCTGACCTCCAAACATCCTTGACTCGTTCATCAAACACCTCTGAATTCCCTCTGAACATGCACGTTTGCTCTGCAGACATGTGGTATGTTAATAAAGACAACAGCTCTCATTGTTTAAGTGTCCTCAGTTCAAGGTGAATGATTAAGAACTGAGAAGCTTGACTTTCATTTTAGCCCGCAATCAAAGGGAACAAGAGATAGCAATCATTTCCTGTTTAGAGGCGAGGCCACCTTGAACAAGGGGAAGAAAGCCTCTAAAATGTCTTTAACTGTGCCTTTTGATTATTTAGTGTTAGATAAAGTAAAGGCTTAGTATCATTTGAAATGTTTTACTACTAGTGCCAATATAATATGAAGGTGTTGGTACACATACACAAACAATATTTCTTTCAATAGCTCAAGTTTTCAAGCAGGGTATGAAATGAACTTTGGTGAATGAACAGGGTAATTTCTTTTGTCTGCCACTCAGAAATTTCATCTGCCACTTTTGAAATCTCTGCGCTCAATGAAGGAATAACATTTTAGATTTCATGTCATTCAATGTTCGATATATTTTACACGTAAAAATATATGCATGGTAAATTATAGTTTTTGAATTACACCATAACTTCTGGGGAGCCCTATTTTTGGGGGGTACTGTATTCAAAAGTAATTATTTGCATATCTGATTAAAAAAACCTTGGCATCAGTAGCTTTAAAGATGTATTATACGCAGCTTAGAGCTAGTGTTAGTAAGTTAATAAGGTCATAATTCCCTTTACGAGATTACATTTGAACACATCGTAACGTTGCAATTTACCTTCACCCATTGGTCATTTCACTGAGCAGAGATCGAATGCCTCATAAATGTACCTCAGTGGCACCTCTGTTGACGTTAGTAACTCCATCATTTAACCAAGCAGCTCACCAGCTGACATCACTAACTCTCCTCCTGCAGAGTTCAACACAGATTTGTTGTTCACAGTGTCACATTATCAGGGAAATGGTGCATCCCCTCAGGTTCCTGAAACATCATATGCCATGCTTATGCGTCATTGTGCGTGAGTAACAGTCGGAAAGCATCAATAAAAGGAATTGATAGACATGGAGGCATGAAATGCCAAGAAATCAGACAACTACAGTTCTCTGTTCCCTTCAAGTGTTTTCCCTTCCTGCCAAAGTGGCCTGACAAATTTATCCACCACAGCCAACAATTTACCTGCATTTGGTAGGTGGTGGGTGGCAAAATAAAATTGTTTAAAATTGGCTAAATTATGATTTAAATCAGAAACTTTCAAAAAATAAGTGAAGATTACAAATTTGAGCAAGACTTTGCTGCTTTCAGCTTAATTCCTCTGAGGCACTTTGAGACACTTCATTAAAAGATATAGAGACACATCTATTTGTCAGGAAACTCACATTTTTATGTCCACAGTTTGTTCCAGTAAGTTATGTGGACCACAGTCTATTTTGTTGGCCTTGACAGATTTTTTTTTTTCCCTTTGTCTTTCTTCGAGTATCACAGTCCTTCCCATTCATAGCAGCCACAGCGAGTTTGTTATGCCACTCTGTAGGGGTGGGGGGGGTGCCATCATGTGAGAAAGTGATGTCAACATTCATCCTTCATACTGTGACTGAGCCCCAAAGTGAAAATAGCGCATGTGCTTTGTGAAGTGCTGAGCTTAGCAGCGCTGCGAGCCGACAGTCGATCTGTCGTGCAGCGCTGAGTGCTCCAAGAGCAAGGACTGCAGGCAACAGGAAATGTGATTATGAAGGTCGCCACTGTGTTATTCCTAGAACGGGACAAAATTCCCAAAAAAATTCCAGCGAGTGTGCGTGGGTGTGTTTTCCATGTTGGAAAATATAATCGTAGCCTAAATTTTTTTTTCTTTCTGATTTCAGTTTATAGAGTTCCAATAAATGATTTCCAGATGTTTCACTCAAGTGTTTCATTTGGATCTCATATACATCAAATGTTTACGACTGAAAGGGATTCCTTGGATGCTTTAAGGGAACTTTTCCAAGGTACCACTCATAAAGGGCTGTGTGGCTCAATTATAAGCAACCAGGCTGTGTAGAACACACTCACAATTTCAGTGAAAGGGTCGTAAACTTTAATGGCTCGCATGCATGCATGCATATCCCAGAGCTCTCCAATATAGGGAGTTAGGAGTTAGGTTTCGGGGTTAGAAGTGACAGTATTTAGGCTAAACAAATACGCTAATTATGTTCTTTAGCTTTCTTTGATAGTGAGGAGCTGACTGTCTCTACGTGCTTTTCTACCAGCCTCAAGCCAGCGGGCAACCATTATGGTTAAACCCTGGTTTGTCTAGTTTGGTCAATAAAACCCCAATGTTTGCATACTGGATTACATCTGACTGGAGCTGATCTGTTTCCACTGTTGCATCTTATACCAACTGCCCCATTTAAAGCGCCAACAAAACTACATTTACAGATATGAACAGTTTAACTTGACTGATTATTTGATAGCCTATCTGGCCATCCATGATCTCTATATTCACCACCATTGGCCCACACTGTGATGGACAGAAATGCCGAGCCAGAAATGTTGTGTAATTCCTACTCCTACTGAACAAGTAGGTTGTTTGCAATGTAAAACCAAAGCTCACGATTTATGTGCTCACACTCGTGTCTCGGAAGATGTATGTAGACAGTATGGCTTGTCCATTTTGCAGAGAACATTGGAGGTAAGCTACTTTTACTAGCTACAGTATGTCTATTGTAGACTACATTGTTATCTTGTTAGCTACGCTCTGATTACTGTAAAAAGAGTAGAAAAAAGGCCCTGGCGGTGGGGAACAGCTTGTGGCTGTGATTCAACTGTGCAGGAGCCTGTAGACGGCCGACCAAAATTTCTGACATGTCAGAAACTCATCCGATTGTCTGAGAGCCAGTCCGGAGGAGTTAATTGGTCCTCGTTCCCCCCGTACACTGCACGGCAAACGACACCCGACGAAGCTGAAATTCGGTACGAGTCTAAAATGGGTCGTGCGGCTCAAAATTCAGGCTAGAAACTGGCTAAAATTGTACAGCGTTCGCCCAGCTTATGCTTCACCATCAAGGTTTTGCACATTGCAGCAAGTTATCTGGACATTCTGGGCTCTTATTTACCACCACTATCCCAATGTGCCTACTACGAGCCAGGAGTAGGGATGCCACAAGAAACAATACTTCGATGCCAAAATTATAAAAATGACTTAGTTTTCTACAGTGCTGCAGGTACCGTAGGTTCTTCAACTTAACAAGTCATAATATTCAAAAGGTAACACTTAAAAAAGACACTTACTTAGTTGATCCATCAGCCCCTGGTCAATAACTAATAAAGCTGAGCTCTGGGAACACAGTGACAGTTATTCATAGATTAATGAACAAATTTGTAAACAAATTTATTAATGCCTATTTCTATTATACGATAATTATTAATCAATTAAATGTTTTATTACCATTTTTGTGACTCTTGTGGTCCTCCATATTGGTTAGTGTATTTCTGCTTGCTTGCATAATATTCTGGGCAACATTGTGGAACATCCTCTAAACGTACAGTAGCTCTGCATGTCTCTTGGTAGGTGATCTCTTTTATTTGGACAAAGACACTGCTCAATTCTGTCCTCCGTCCAAGTTGACTTTAAATGTTTCCATTTTGTAAGCAGGTTTTACCAGCTATCTTTATTACTTTTGGTGCATTCAAATGAAACTTGTGAGCTCAAGTTTACAACACCGGAAGTCGTGTGCACAATATGCTTAGTGCTTCAAGTGGTTAAGCCGTGAAGAAGACTGTTGCTAAGCAACGGCAATATTAACGTTATTGCCGACGTCCATAAACCACAGAGGCTAACAATTTAGCAAGCTAGAAAGTGGGTATCCTGATGCAGTAAATGCAACGGCATAATGAGAGAGGAAAAAGATGAGGCCATTGGGAATATCAACATTTCCTGAGAATTACAAGGAAAAACAACGACTAAAATTACAATATATTAACTTATTAAGCATTGAAAAATGAACTTCCATGACCTCAGACATTTCTGTCCACAAACGCCACAAGTGGTGAACTCTGAGCTTTCACAAACTTTCTACAAGACTGTGGATACTGAACTCGTAAATATGTTAAACACGACCCCATTTGAAGGCACCATTTGTCTCTGTAACCTATTCAGTTTTGGCGGAAGTGATCCCTCCAACGCTGTGACCCTGTCGCTAAGCAACCATGACAACACATCCTTAAAAATGGAGTGACACTAAAAGTGCAAAGGAATTAGACGTCAGTAGTATGTGGTTATTACACCAGGGCTATGAACCAATCAGATAGCTTGATTTGAGCTACCCGTCTAATTCACCTTTGTAAGGTAAGGTGGGGAGGGGGGACAGACTCTCACAGATTCCCAGTTTCATTACTGTACATGTAAGCTGGTGCAAATGGTCTCATGAGAGGAGGTGGGGTTGTTGTGCTATTTTTGACATCAGGCTCCATGTGACGCACTTGGACGTAGGGATAAGAAGGAAGCCAGGACCTCTGCAGACAAAAACGCACACACTCTCACCCACATAGAGGTTTACGAGCTGTTGCCAAACCGCTTGTGTGTGTGTTACAACAGCTGTAAGGCCATCAGCCGTGGCTGATGCTGAGACAAAAGGACTCCCTCTCCTGTCAAAGGCCACACCAGAAGCCCAGGGCGTCCTTTGCTTCCTGTTTCTGTGTACAGTCTGTGCAGCAAACAAAGAGAAGGGGGAGCAGCGTAGAAAAAGGGGGAGGGAGGGATTTACTCCAAAAAAAAAAAAAAACTAACACGTAACACTGGAACAACACTTCCATTGTGCAAGCTCACAACATCTCCTGTAAAGAGCAGCAAACTCAACAGCTGCACCTCACTGTCTGTCTGGCAACATGCGCTCAGAGCAGAGCAGTTGGCCCGTTTTTCTCATTTTCCTAAATTTTTTAATCTATAATTTCACAAACACCATGCCTGAACTCAAATTTTGTGAGTAATTACCTGATTGAATCAGAACACTGGACACATGTCAGGACACGTTGTTCAGCTGCTCAGCAGTAAGCCTCTGAGAACTAGAACAACATACTCTAATACTTTATTAGATTTTATACCAAAAAAAGCAGCTGAAAACATCCTGAATAGACTCGGATACATACGATACGATAGTAGAGTTGAAACCAGGTACTTTCTTTCACCAGAAATGTGAATTGAAATTGTTACAGTGCAGAAAATATACCACTACTTTCATTATTGATTGTACTAAAAAGTTTGAAGCCTCACTGGTAAATGGTAAACGGACTTGCATGTATACAGCACTTTTCTAGTCTTTTTAACTCTCAAAGGGCTTTACACTACTATGTCAACATTCACCCATTCACACACCGATGGTGCCACTCTACCCATCAGGATCTGATCCAAAATCTCATTCACACACATGGCACACCGTCGGGAGCAATTCATTCATAATGTTGGTATTCAAATTGTAAATCCACATTTGAATGCTCTACCCTTTCTTTTTTTTGCACGTTAATTCATTGTGTTTAAAGCCAGTATTGGTGCACAGCTGCAGATTCTTGTTGTTATTATTGGGGGTACAGGGGCGGTAGCTCAGTCTGTAGGGACTTGGGAACCGGAGACTCGCCGGATTAAGTCCCCACATGGACAAATTACTAAGGGTGAACTGGTAGATGGAGAGGTGCCAGTTTGCCTCTTTGGCACTGCTGAGCTTCCCTTGAGCAAACCCCCAACTAGGGCAGCCCCCTCGCTCTGACATCTCTCCATTAATGCATGTATATAGGTCCTGTTTGTGTATATATGTATTTTGGGCCTGTAGAAAATAAGCGTGAACAAATTTAATATCCCCTCAGGGGATCAATACAGTGTAACTTAAAAATAAATAAAGTAAAATAAAGTGTTACTACTTGAAATTAGATTCCAGTGGTGGCTGCGTTTCAACTCGTATGATCCAAACCATTGACTTTATGTAAAGGTGGTCAACATGACAGCTCCCAAAAAGTGAAGCCAAAACATCTTCAATGCCCCCTAGTGGCTGGCTGCAGTATAGGCCATAAATCCCGCCCCACCATGTTAACAGATGAGACCTGGATCAAACTAAAATGTCAAAGAACAAGCCAGATATTTTTTTCCCAAAGATGGTTTCTGTCATCTTAGGTAGTTCTTCTTGGTAGTTCCCACTGGTAAAACAAAAAAACCTCAACACCAATTTACCAATAACAACAGATATTTTACAAGAAAAGATGGCGGTTAATATGTGTAGAGCGCATATTTTGACCTTTACTGGCAGAGAGCTGCATGTCTGGCCTCTGTGTGGCCACAGCTTTCCAGGTTTATTTCATTGCAAACTGAATATATTTGAGTTCTTGGTTGAACAAAAACAGTCATTTGAAGGCCTGACTGTGGGCCCTGGAAAGTTGTGCTGGGCATTGCCACGATTTTCTGATATTTTGTAGACTAAACAATAAAATCGAAAAGTAATCAACAGAAAGTAATTGTTAGTTGCCAGCACCATGTTATACCACATCTTAGCATTTACCATCATTCCGTAATTGTCACTTGTGGCCACTGTTAAGCAAAATAGCAACTGGCACAAAAACTGTGTCATGTGTGCGGGGGCAATAAGGAACCAAAGACTTTTTTTTTGTTTTTTCAAACTTAGATGCAAGTTTTGCTGTAAACTTCCCCTCGATTGCTCAAAAAGTAAAGGGCATGCTACAACGATGCCTTTTCAGATGCAGTGGAGCTGCTACACTGGAGCAGCACTACTGAGGATGTCATCAATATTTAAGCACATGTTTATGCTTGGCCACTCCGGACTGAATAAATGTGCCCTGTCGTTCCCCTTCTGACTCGTCAATATAGACCTACAGCACACTACTGCTGCTTGGTAAAGGGCCTGTTACAGTAAGACAGGGAGATATTCCAGTTTGACCCTGCTGGTAATGTCCCATCTCACCAAACACACTGAATTTTGTACTTGTGGTGCTCACCATCTCTGCCCCTATCCGGTTACATGAAGAACTTGAAGTGTTCAGGGGTCATCAGGGATATGCAGAGACACTCTAACCACCCTGACAGTACACTGAATGACTCATCGATCACTGTGAAAATGTCCATGGGCAACAGTCAATTGGTACAGTGGAATTTCCATTCTACATTTTGATCGGGGCGTGCGGTACAAAGAGGGGAAAACTCTTCAGTGTTAGAGAGGATACAGTGGAAACACCAGGGTCATCATGACCTTCAAACCACAACAAACCGCCTGAATTTCATATTGCAAAAGCTATTTCCCAGATATTGAGCCAAACAGTGCTGCCTCTATGAATGTGAGCCAACCACAGCAGCTAATTAAATCCTGTCGTCTATCAGTCGATTGTGCATATCTGCTAACAGCAGTAATTTAGTGGTGATGAAACAGACTCGACTCCTGATACCGTACTACATACTTGCCATGGGAACACAATAGGAGCTCTCTTTTGCAACCTTGAGAAAATATGAGACCAGCTTTTCATCACTAACTACTTCATGGCTGGATATGGGAGCAGCTCATCAGTTGCTTCAGAAATTTCCAAACAGGGAAGGGAGATTGCTTTTCGCCATTTTTCATTTGCTATAAAACTGACCAGGGGCAGTGACGTTGGGCAAAAGCGTCCTACTTATGTTGGACAACATCTTGTTAACCCAGAATCTTTATGACCTAACCCAACTAAACCCTCATCGACCTAACCTGACTGGCGCTGTACATGTGTCACGTGTTGCAAGTACAGTCGATAATAGGGGTGTAACGATTCATCTACTATATTGATGTACTGATTTTGATCTGATCAACTTTATACTTAGATGTTTCATGTTCTGTCCCACTCATTAGAAAGCTAGCAAAGTGCACCCTGTACATAAGCAGATATTACATAACAGATGAATTCAAGCAAAAGTATAACTCTCTGGTCAGATTTGGGTCTCAAGTTTTTGCGTTACCAGTAAGGTTCAGTCAGGCCGGGTCCTATAAAGAGGGAAAGGCCAGGTTTGGGTCTCAGTTTTAGGTTGCGACTGACTGTAGAATTATAAATCAACTAACTTTTTGCAATTAGCCCCAGAAAACAAGCTGAAGCCTGCTTCCTGCATCCTACCAGTGTTGGATTGGAGAGCATAACTGACTTTATCATGCACATGAAAACTAAATACAATATATCAGAAGCTATGGAGGAGGCTGATGTTGTCCTTGACCTTGACATCTAAAGATCTAACCTGTTCCAGGAAGCAGGCTTACTGAGTAATCTGGATAAACTGACATCATTTTCAGTTCTTGATAACTGAAGAAACGTCAAATTCGGCCCGAGACTGGAACAACTTAGACACTAGTGTTGGCTGTGTTTTGTTACTCTCAGTACAGCAGCAACATGCATAATCCACTGGATGTTACATCACATCCTATGTATTGATTCCAGGCTAACTGGTCATACCATTTCCAATAGTAACAGAATGGCTCAGGGCAGCAAATGTGTTTTTCTAGATTTGTATGCAAAACTGCATCTATGGCACAACTTACACCAATTAAAACCAACCAATACTGCTGTTTTAAGGCTGATAATCATGTTGATATTTGAGAAATATCATATTTATCCAAATATCAGATGTTTTTTGCTTTTGACTTACACCTTTTTTAGCAAGGATCTATTGAATTTGGTCATTTATGAGACATGACAAAAATATGGACTAAGGCAGGATATATTACAGCTCAGCAATGCAGTCTGTATGAAACAGGAGTGGGCAATATGGTGTAATATAAAAAATAAAATAATAATACTAATAATAATACTAAATATAATAATAATTACTGTTGTTGGATAATCCATGGAATTCATCAAAACAGTTCCGACAACATATCTTTTTTATATTTTTAACTTTTTTATTTTTTTATAATTTTTTTTTTTTACTTTTTTATTTTTTTATTATTTTTTTTTGCTTACGAAAGCACAGTATAGATATCAAAATCATCAAAATGATAATCTGTTTCATCAGTACACCCCATGTCAAAAAATATTTTTGTGCTCTTACTAAACAAAAATGCTATAATGCAGTTAAATAAATAATAACAGTAAAATATGCATAAAATTTGAGCCTACAAAATATTTACTTAATTCAATTTCATCATCATGATCAGCACCTCTAAATCTGAGGCCATGGTTCTTTGAAGGAGACCGATGGACTGTCATTCGCTTTTCCGCACCGTTGTGACGAAAGCAGAGCTGAGCCGGAAGACAAAGCTCTGCTTTTGGAAGTTTGGGGTCCTCTGCTGGAGCTGTTGCCCCTGCGACCCGATCTCGGATAAGTGGATGACTATGAGTGAGAGTGATGAGTGAATTTCATGCTGTATCTGTGATGGAGCCAACAATACAGTATCATATGCAACAAATAAACTTTGAGCCTGATGTACCAGTTGGGCACTAAATATAATAAACTGCTGCATACAATCTGCACATTTTAATCTACAGTAGTTATTGTTCAGGCCTGACTCTATAAATAATCCCTATTGTGCTGGTATCTTTACACACAGGGACTTACAGCTGAGTTCTGAGGACAGTTTGGTCCAATACTAACATGTACAGTACATTGTGATGGCTTCATATGGACAGCATAGCCTATGTGCTGCTGTTTATACCCTGACCATGTTTTTCTCTGAATCATATCTTATGCTGGAATGTCAACATGGCATTCCACATGATGGCCTTCCCTAGAACAACCTGATATTTCAGCTCACTAATTTGATAAACAGAAAAACAAGGTCAGTGGGATCATCGCGACGTGCTTAACTACTACATACAGTGCTTGTAGCGACTACTATCAATTAAAAAGCCGCCAAGAGGCTGAAGCAGGCTCTTTACTGTGTGACTCATTACAAAAAGTCCAAAAGTCCTGCTGCGTTTTACTGTTAATCATATGAAACGAATTACAAACGATAAGGCTTACCGGAATAAATAACATGAAGTGATGGTAAAAAGAAAATATCCAGGCCTATCTCACCCTCTTTGTCTCACTCCTGCAGTCAAAGTGAACAGGTAAAAATCGGTGAAAGCAGCCCCTGTGTCAATTACCGGAAGTGATGATAACCAAAGGAACATGAACAGTCAAAAACAAATAATAATGATGCTAATAAACAACAGGCTAAATACACACTTTGGCTCCTACACTGCTCATGATTTATTAACAATAACCAGTTCTCACAATGGCTTGGACAGTCGGCTGGTAACTACTCTTCTAAACTAGAAAAGCACTCGGAGAGTGCAGACCTCCGCCAAGCACCATAGCTTTCCCCCTGGCGGTTTCTTCTGGATCTATCTCCTCAAGTATTAAAGCTAGATCAAATTCGTTGACATACTTCAGATGCGGAGATGTCTCAGCTACATGCTGCGGCTTGTTAGAAATCTCTACCTCTAATATTAAATGCACAGTAGGCCAAAATGTAAGAGCACCCCCATTTGTTTTATATAAATTGCTATAAAATCCGCCATCTGGATCAGATCTCGATCAGCCTTTTGGGATTTGATAGAAGTACACATTTTAAATCCCTGAGTCAAATTTCATGAGCTTTGGGCAACAATTACCAGAGATATTGAGAAACAATTTTTGTTTACGAATAATGTTAACGAAAATTTCAAAGTTATCCAGAATCCAGGAGCCGGATCACCCCCAAAATTAAATCAGTTCTTCCTTTTCACATTTTCACACACCCTAAAATTTCATCAAAATCCGTCTATAAGTTTTTAGTTATCTTGAACACAGACAAACAAACAAATAAACGCCGCAAAAACATAACCTCCTTGGCGGAGGTAATGACCTCAAGATCCTACAAATACTTAGATCTGGACACGAAACTGCATCCACGACAACTATAAAAAGCAACCACCTTATACGTTCTGTTACTTCCTTGTTATGTTAAATACAAAAACTGGTACAAAGAAGGGGAAAGACCATTTAGAGGCATTTGGTACCTGGCAGGAAGCAGTTAGCACTTTGATATGCAAATTTTCAAAACACACAAGACAACTATCCGTCCATCCATCCATCCATCGTCAACCGCTTATCCCGTTAGGGGTCACAGGGGGGGCTGCAGCCGATCCCAGCTGGCATTGGGCGAAGGCAGGGTTCACCCTGGACAGGTCACCAGTCCATCGCTGGGCACATAGAGACAGACAACCATTCACGCTCACATCCACACCTACAGGCAGTTTAGAGTCATCAATTAACCTAAACAGCATGTCTTTGGACTGTGGGAGGAAGCCGGAGTACCCGGAGAAAACCCACGCTTACACGGGGAGAACATGCAATCTCCACACAGAAGAGTCTGAAGCCGGAATCGAACCTGCGACCCTCTTGCTTGTGAGGCGACAGCGCTAACCACTGCAACACCGTGCAGCCCACAAGACAACTAATGGAGCTCCATTTCCATTTTTCTCATAATTTTCTCATAAGTTATTTTACGCCACCTGGCGGCACAGTGGTGCAGTAGTTAGCACTACAGAAGTTCCCTTGGCTCCGTTATTGTGTTGTTATTAAATGATATTATTTACGGGCACAATTGGGGCTGTCAATGACATTTTAACAACACTATTGTCTTTAATGCATTAACGCAACATGCAGTTTTTAAGATTGCAGCTCGCTCAATTTTAAAGCCAAATAACATAACCAAGATCAAGAAAAAACCTGCCGTGGCCTTTTTCAGAGAGGCCCCTTGACCTCTGACCTCAAGATATGTGAATGAAAATCAGCTCTAAGGGCACCCAGGAGTGTCCCCTTTACAGACATGCCCACTTTATGATAATCACATGCAGTTTGGAGCAAGTCATAGTCAAGTCAGCACACTGACAGCTGTTGTTGCCTGGTGGGCTTGAGCGTTGAGCACATTTTTAATGCTAAATACAGCACCTGTGAGGATTTCTAGACTATATTTGACATTGTTTTGAGTTGTTAATTGATTTCCAATAATAAACATACATTTGCATAAAGGAAGCATATTTGCACAGTCCCACGTTGTTGATGAGAGTATTAAATACTTGACTAATGTGTCTTAAAGGTATATTTTGAACAGATTAATTTGGGATCAATTATAGACAATCTTGCTACAAATCAGGATTACAATCGATTGACAGAGCTGGTGATAATCCTGCTTACTATGAGCGGTAACCTAGTGCTCATGGGAGCTCACAGCCATATGTGGGGGCTCACCTTGCCCAGCTCGTCGTGCAGCTCCGACAGGGTGGGTCTGATGAGTTTCTCCCCCAACGGCGCTGCTGTCTGTCGGTAAAAATCGATGTTGGGCACGGCATCGATGGTGTTGTGGCCAAAAGTCCTCAGGTAATAGCTGTTGGTGTGGGTGTCATAGTGATGCTGGCCCCCTGTGGACGAATGCAAGCTGGTCTCGCTCATCACCGTGTCCCCGTTCTGCTGCCCCTCGGCGGGCGCCGCCTCCGGTGAGGCCGCGGGCGCCGCCTCCGGTGAGGCCGCGCTCTCCGCTCCGCTCGGATCCGCGACTTTCCTCACGCGAAAACGGCCAATGACTATCTCTCCGCAGACACCTGGATCCGCATCCGGACCCTCTGGAGGATCCACGGGAGTGGCTTTGTCGCTGCTGGATGGGGCAGTGGTGGAGGAGTCGGAGCTCGGAGACTTCTCGTCGGTGGCGGATGCTGCCTCAGCCACAAGGTCCACCTGGAAGCGGCTCTGGCTGGGCGTGGGACCGGGCGGTCTCGGCCCCGCATAGGGGGCGAGAAAATCATTTTCCGTCGCGGCGCTTTCTGCCGGGGCGGAGGGTGTGGATGATGGCGCTGACATGGCACACCCATTGACGGAAAAACAGTGTGGAAAAACACGTTATGGCCCACAAACTAACTAGTGGAAGTGTGGAAGCCCGGGAGTTGCCAGGGTGACAAGTGCCCAACTGACTTCCTGTTTACAGGGAAGCACGCGCTGCTGTGCCGGTCAGAGGCGCGTGAAGAGCGGTAGTAGCGAAGAATAACCGCTAACCACTGCAACACCGTGCAGCCCACAAGACAACTAATGGAGCTCCATTTCCATTTTTCTCATAATTTTCTCATAAGTTATTTTACGCCACCGTGGCGGCACAGTGGTGCAGTAGTTAGCACTACAGAAGTTCACTTGGCTCCGTCAGCTATATCAAAATTCTCTTAAACATCAGTTTAAACTTAAATTTAAAATTATATAAATGAATAATATTGGTTGTACTGAAATTTGTAAGCTATCTAGGAATTAAAATTTCTAAAGATCAGAAAGAAGTTATGGATAGAAATCTTCTCCCTGTTATTGGGGTAATTAAAAAGACATTTAACTGCTGGTTAGCCAGGGATGTATCTATACTGTATATGCTAGTGTCTTGTTAAGCAAAGCAGAGGGGATGCCAACAGCTTCTTATGTGTTCACATCATTAAATATCTCCAAATCTGTATATGTTCCCAACTACATAAGATCCTTTTAAAATTTAATGGAAAAATAAGCTGCTTTAGATTCCTCCCACAGTCCAAAGACATGCAGGTTGACTCTAAATTGCCTGTAGGTGTGAATGTGAATGATTGTCTGTGTGTCAGCCCTGTGATAGTCTGCCAACCTGTCCAGTATGTACCCCGCCTTCGCCCAGTGTCAGCTGGGATCAGCTCCAGCCCAACCGAAACCATGAATAGGATAAGCGGTTACAGATAATGGATGGATGGATGGATTTACAATCATGTAACAAGCTGTGGCATGAAGATGTACCACAAGGAACTTACTCACAGGGCTTTTACCATATATGTCATTCTACCTCTAAATTACAGTGGTGTATAAACGTGACAAATGATCATGCAACATTTTCAGAAGTTGCAAAAAGACGGTCTTCACCGCATAGCTGTAATGCTTATTGAGCTCCTCCATCTCTATTAAATGCACACATACTACGTGGCCCGAGGGCCAATACTGGTGGCAGTATGATATCTGGGTTTCTTTACCAAAACAGTACTTTTTAATACCTAACTTTCAGAAATAAAAACACATTTCCTAAATACCTTTTTATCAAAAGAAGTCCTTAATTGTTACATGATAAACATAAGCTGCTGTATGAGAACTCAGTAAAATATAATCCAGTCAAAAATTGGCAAACGTTTGTTTTAAAAAATCAGGGACTATCTGATCAAAGAACAAGTGAACAAGATTATGGGTCTGACGAAACCTTCTGTGCCAGTTTTCAGTGTTTTTTTGATACTCTGTGCTATGGGTACTTCCCCAAAAAAAGTAGCAGCCCAGCCCTGCACCCAACATGCAGGTCAGACATCTTAGCAGTTGTTCGAAGGTGCCCTTGATGGCGCTAGGCTAACTGTGTTGGTGCTAAGCTAACCAAAACAAGTAGCTACCTCTGTACTGAACATGCAAATAAAAGTCATATCATCTTCTCATCTAACTTGCAGTAAGAAAGCAAACAGGCATATTTTAAGTGTCTGGCCATCATATTAAACATACTGTGGCGCAATACCAAATTTGTTTTCAATAAATATGTAACATACTGTATATCTGACGTACACTGATACTCATATATCTGTGATATGTAAGCTGATAAATAACAACAAAAGTCTTGAACAGAAATGGCAAAAATATGTTTGAGGTCATTTAGAAACTATGTCTCCATTACATATTTTAGTCTGTAAATATCCCACTCAATAGATAACATGGCTACATGTCTCTAATAACCAGATTTAAGGGATTACTAAGGAAGATGTTTATGTAATAGTTATAATAATAATTCAAGCTGCACGCAGCGAGGAATGGGCCCTCGCAGCTTCCGACGCATCAGGGTTACTGGCAAAATGCCTGTGGCCAGACTGTGAAACCTCAACTCTGCTATGTGCAACGATACCTGTCGAAAGAGTCTTCGACAAACCGTTTGTGACTTCTGAAAAGAGGCGAGGCTAAAGCGTAGGACCGAGAAGTTAAAGTACGCAGATTATAAAATGCTAACAAATGGGCGAAAATGGTACGATGAATTAAAAATGGCTGACTTCCTGTTGGGTTTTGACCTCCAAGAGGTTTTTTTGTGTCTACAAATGTTACATCTGGCTACCAAATGTCATACATGTCGGTGAAACTGGAACGAGGGGCTCAATTTTTCCAACTTTGCAGGGGATGTTTGCGAGTCATTTTTCAACACCCAGGCCTGAGAACCTTAAAATAAATTATACATTGTGTCTGCCAAGTTTAACAACATTTTGAGCACCTTAAAGCCATAAAATATAAGACTCATTTTTGTAAAAAAAGACTAATTCCTACAGTTTCAATGGAGTGCTCAGGACCTAAGAATACACAAATATCAGTATCAGCCTCAAACATCCAATATCAGTCAGGCTCTGTTACAACTTCACGAAAATCTATGTTCTTTTATGGTAACTGACTTAATTACGAGGCACTTAAAAGAACACAGTCTAGCAGCTATACCCACAATGCCCCTTGATTCATACTGTTGTTCGCGGTCAACTATGATATGCGATAACATATTTGTATTGATTGACAACCTTATTGATAAGAAATTTAACACTGAGGTAGAGCTCATTTTAACTACTTTGCATATGTTATATATTTTAATCTGTAATGCATCATATTTTGTTCACTAGTCCCATTTTCTGTATGTAAAATCTGAATCTGCAAAGTAGCCAGTAGCTGTAATGAAGTAATAAGGAATATATTTCCCTCTGAACTGACTACTTTTACAGTATCTACAGGCCTATAGGCTACTCTGGATCTGGGCCTGAAGTGAAAACTTTATGCTCCAGCATACATGGGATCAATAAAGTATCTATCTATCTATTATTTTAGACAAAAGTGTCCTTCAGACTTTGTGGCAACAGTTTGAGGAAGACCCTTTCCTGTTTCAATATGACAGTGCCCCCCTCCATAAAGAAATGATCTGGTTGGCTAAGAGACAGAAACATTTTTAATGTTAAATACAGTACCTGCAAGGATTTATAGACAATATTTGACACTGTTTTGAGTTGTTAATTGATTTCCAACAATAAACATACATTTGCATAAAGGAAGCATATGTGAACAGTCCCACGTTGTTGATAGGAGTATTAAATACTTGACAAATGTGTCTTAAAGGTATATTTTGAACAGATTAATTTGGGATCAATTATAGACAATCCTGCAACTAATCAGGATTAAAATCGATTGACAGCTCTGTTGACGGCGCTGCTGTCTGTCGGTAAAAATCGATGATGGGCAGGGCAGCGATGGTGTTGTGGCCAAAAGTCCTCAGGTAATAGCCGTTGGTGTGGGTGTCATAGTGATGCTGGCCCCCTGTGGACGAATGCAAGCTGGTCTCGCTCATCACCGTGTCCCCTTCTAGAGCCCCTCGGCGGGCTCCGCCTCCGGTGCGGCCGCGGGCTCCGCCTCCGGTGCGGCCGCGGGCGCCGCCTCCGGTGCGGCCGCGGGCGCCGCCTCCGGTGCGGCCGCGGGCGCCGCCTCCGGTGCGGCCGCGGGCGCCGCTCCGCTCGGTTCCGCGACTCTCCTCACCCGAAAACGGCCAATGACTATCTCTGGGTAGAAACCTGGATCGGCACCCGGACCCTCTGGAGGAGCCACGGGAGAGGCATTGTCGCTGCTGGATGTGGAAGTGGTGGAGGAGTCGGAGCTCGGAGAGGAGGCGCTGCTGGATGTGGAAGTGGTGGAGGAGTCGGAGCTCGGAGAGGAGGCGCTGCTGGATGTGGTAGTGGTGGAGGACTCGGAGCTCGGTTCCGCGACTCTCCTCACCCGAAAACGGCCAATGACTATCTCTTCGAAGACACCTGGATCGGGACCCGGACCATCACCGGAGGCGGCCCCCGCGGGCATTGTCGCTGCTGGATGTGGCAGTGGTGGAGGAGTCGGAGCTCGGAGCGGAGGCGCCGCCTCCGGTGCGGCCGCGGGCGCCGCTCCGCTGGGTTCCGCGACTCTCCTCACCCGAAAACGGCCAATGACTATCTCTGGGTAGAAACCTGGATCGGCACTCGGACCCTCTGGAGGAGCCACGGGAGAGGCATTGTCGCTGCTGGATGTGGAAGTGGTGGAGGAGTCGGAGCTCGGAGAGGAGGCGCTGCTGGATGTGGAAGTGGTGGAGGAGTCGGAGCTCGGAGAGGAGGCGCTGCTGGATGTGGAAGTGTTGGAGGAGTCGGAGCTCGGAGAGGAGGCGCTGCTGGATGTGGAAGTGGTGGAGGACTCGGAGCTCGGTTCCGCGACTCTCCTCACCCGAAAACGGCCAATGACTATCTCTTCGAAGACACCTAGATCGGGACCCGGACCATCACCGGAGGCGGCGCCCGCGGGCATTGTCGCTGCTGGATGTGGCAGTGGTGGAGGAGTCGGAGCTTGGAGCGGAGGCGCCGCCTCCGGTGCGGCCGCGGGCGCCGCTCCGCTCGGTTCGGCACCCGGACCCTCTGGAGGAGCCACGGGAGAGGCATTGTCGCTGCTGGATGTGGAAGTGGTGGAGGAGTCGGAGCTCGGAGACTTCTCGTCGGTGGCGGATGCTGCCTCAGCCACAAGGTCCACCTGGAAACGGCTCTGGCTGGGCGTAGGACCGGGCGGTCTCTGCCCCGCATCGGGGGCTAGAAAATCATTTTCCGTCGCGGGGCTGTCTGCCGGAGTGGAGGGTGTGGATGATGGCGCTGACATGGCACACCGATTAACGGAAAAACAGTGTGGAAAAACACGTTATGGCCCACAAACTAACTGGTGGAAGTGTGGAAGCCCGGGAGTTGCCACGGTGACAAGTGCCCAACGGTCTTCCTATTTACAGGGAAGCACGCGCTGCTGTGCCCGGTCAGAGGCGCGTGAAGAACGGTAGTAGCGAAGAATAACTAAGATAGATAAGTGTAGATAAGCTAACCAAAACAAGTAGCTACCTCTGTACTGAACATGCAAATAAAAGTCATATCATCTTCTCATCTAACTTGCAGTAAGAAAGCAAACAGGCATATTTTAAGTGTCTGGCCATCATATTAAACATACTGTGGCGCAATACCAAATTTGTTTTCAATAAATATGTAACATACTGTATATCTGACGTACACTGATACTCATATATCTGTGATATGTAAGCTGATAAATAACAACAAAAGTCTTGAACAGAAATGGCAAAAATATGTTTGAGGTCATTTAGAAACTATGTCTCCATTACATATTTTAGTCTGTAAATATCCCACTCAATAGATAACATGGCTACATGTCTCTAATAACCAGATTTAAGGGATTACTAAGGAAGATGTTTATGTAATAGTTATAATAATAATTCAAGCTGCACGCAGCGAGGAATGGGCCCTCGCAGCTTCCGACGCATCAGGGTTACTGGCAAAATGCCTGTGGCCAGACTGTGAAACCTCAACTCTGCTATGTGCAACGATACCTGTCGAAAGAGTCTTCGACAAACCGTTTGTGACTTCTGAAAAGAGGCGAGGCTAAAGCGTAGGACCGAGAAGTTAGTTAAAGTACGCAGATTATAAAATGCTAACAAATGGGCGAAAATGGTACGATGAATTAAAAATGGCTGACTTCCTGTTGGGTTTTGACCTCCAAGAGGTTTTTTTGTGTCTACAAATGTTACATCTGGCTACCAAATGTCATACATGTCGGTGAAACTGGAACGAGGGGCTCAATTTTTCCAACTTTGCAGGGGATGTTTGCGAGTCATTTTTCAACACCCAGGCCTGAGAACCTTAAAATAAATTATACATTGTGTCTGCCAAGTTTAACAACTTTTTGAGCACCTTAAAGCCATAAAAGATAAGACTCATTTTTGTAAAAAAAAGACTACCGTATTTTCACGACCATAAGGCGCACCGTACTATAAGGCGCAGTCTCAGTTATGTGTGTCATTACTGTATTTAACACATACATAAGGCGCACCGCACTATAGGGCGCGGGTATGGTAAAACACACGGGGAAATCAAGCATACAAGTGTGCGTTTTTAGAAATAGAGCAGGAGCAAAACTGAGTGTGGTTGTGCTTTATTTAAGTATTAATTACAAAGTATTAACATTTTTTAGTCATCAATCAAACATCAACAGGCGCGGGCATGGTAAAACACACGGGTAAAACAAGCATACAATTGTGCATATTTAAAAATAGTGCGAGGGCAAAACTGAGTTTGGTACTCACATTTTTTTAATCATCAATCAAACCCATCAAAGTCCTCATCCTCTGTTTCTGAATTGAACAGCTGCGCTAAATCTCCATCAAACATGCCAGGTTCACTTTCTTCACTGTCAGAGTCACTTTCCGTGCCGTGCGGCTCCTCGGAAATGATTCCGGCTTTTACGAAAGCTCAAACAACAGAGCCAGCAGACACGTTAGCCCAAGCATCCACAATCCATTCACAAATTGTGGCGTAACTCGCCCGGCGCTGCCTCCCAGTCTTAGTGAAACTGTGGTCTCCATCTGTCATCCATCGCTCCCACGCCGCTCGCAGCCTTACTCTGAACGGCCGGTTCACCCCGATGTCCAGCGGTTGGAGTTCCTTCGTCAGGCCTCCCAGACTGACAGCAAGCTCAGTGTTCATTTGCTTCACATGTTTTTTCACATCGGCTGTAAGATCCCTTCTTCTCCACAGTGTGATGTCAAAAGTGAGCGGCACCTCGTCCATGTTAGTGATAAGGCTGGGCTGGATGTGTTTGTCGGAGATGTGTTTGCTGCAGTAGGAGCGGAAGATGGCCAGCTTTTCATTATAATCCGCTGGAAGTTGCTGCGCTACTGTAGTCCGTGTCCGGATGGAAAAATGGCACCGTTTCATGAAACGAAAGCACCAAGACGGACCTCCTTGGAAATGTTGAATTTTCATTTCTTCTGCTAGCGTTGCTGCTTTTAGTCGAATGGTGACCGTCGAAACGCTTCTCCCACTCGTTCTTTGCTCGGTGATCCACTGCTCGAGTCTTTTCTCCAACTCGGGCCACCTCGCCTTATGTCCGCGGAAACTCAGCTGCGTCTTCTTGACCTGTCGGAGCTCGTTTTCCAGCTTCCTCCACTTGCGAACCATCGATTCATTGATCTCAAATTCTCTCGCGGCTGCTCGATTTCCATGTTCCTCTGCGTAGCTGATGGCCTTCAGTTTAAACTGTGCTTCATAAGCGTGTCTCTTTGCCATTTTCAGGGTTGTTAAAACAACAATGTTCTGCATAATGCACACACCTGTTCGTTTATATACAGTACAATCCACGCCCACACTTCCTACTTTAACGTTCTCATGGTGTCCTCTACTACGTCCGCCTTACAACAACACACACACATACACACACACATAAGGCGCACCACACTATAGGGCGCACTGCACATTTTGAAGAAAATCTAAGACTTTTAAGTGCGCCTTATAGTCATGAAAATACGGTAATTCCTACAGTTTCAATGGAGTGCTCAGGACCTAAGAATATACAAATATCAGTATCAGCCTCAAACATCCAATATCAGTCAGGCTCTGTTACAACTTCACGAAAATCTATGTTCTTTTATGGTAACTGACTTAATTACAAGGCACTTAAAAGAACACAGTCAAGCAGCTATACCCACAATGCCCCTTGATTCATACTGTTATCCAGATTTCTAATTATCTGCTTGATCAAAGGACTGTATTTCTAATTAAAAAAAAAGGCACATGGGGATATAAAATAAAAAAAGGGCGCCACAGCCTACGTACTGCATTTCACGAATGTCTTCTATTCATAGTCTCGATGTTTACAGTACAGGCTTTGGAATAGCTCTCTATTCCACAGTGAGTAACCAGTGCAAATTCATCAGGGCTATGATGTATTAGCCAGGCTACTGCTGCCAACAGTCACTTTGAAGTTTATCAAAATATAACCTTGACAATTAAGCCTACAAGCAACTCAGGGTCAGATAAACACACTCCAGTTCATTGCACTCTAGTAGAAATAAGTATTTTAAAAATCACCTCCATGATGGGACGTGATTAAAGCTCATCATTGCAGTTTAAGTCACTGAACCAGCTGACGGATGGGTTTTGACACAAGTAGCCTATGTCACCTTCCAGGCATACGCCTGTTGGGCTTGAGTTTGCCATGTTATGACTTGAGCATATTTTTATGCTAAATGCAATAACTGTGGGGGTTTCTTGTTGTTAATTGATTTCCAATCATAAAATTATACACCCATTTGCATAAAGCAGGGACATTTGCCCAATCACATGTCGATAAAGTTTGAAAAGATAACAAATGTGCAATTAATTTGCAATTATTCACGGTCAACTATGATATGCGATAACATATTTGAATTGATTGACAACCTTATTGATAAGAAATGTAACACTGAGGTAGAGCTCATTTTAACTACTTTGCATATGTTATCTATTTTTAATCTGTAATGCATCATATTTTGTTCACTAGTCTCATTTTCTGTATGTAAAATCTGAATCTGCAAAGTAGCCAGTAGCTGTAATGAAGTAATAAGGAATATATTTCCCTCTGAACTGACTACTTTTACAGTATCTACAGGCCTATAGGCTACTCTGGATCTGGGCCTGAAGTGAAAACTTTATGCTCCAGCATACATGGGATCAATAAAGTATCTATCTATCTATTATTTTAGACAAAAGTGTCCTTCAGACTTTGTGGCAACAGTTTGAGGAAGACCCTTTCCTGTTTCAATATGACAGTGCCCCCCTCCATAAAGAAATGATCTGGTTGGCTAAGAGACAGAAACATTTTAATGTTAAATACAGTACCTGCAAGGATTTTGGAAAAACACGTTATGGCCCACAAACTAACTGGTGGAAGTGTGGAAGCACGGGAGTTGCCGCGGTGACAAGTGCCCAACGGTCTTCCTATTTACAGGGAAGCACGCGCTGCTGTGCCCGGTCAGAGGCGCGTGAAGAACGGTAGTAGCGAAGAATAGCTAAGATAGATAAGTGTAGATAAGCTAACCAAAACAAGTAGCTACCTCTGTACTGAACATAAAAATAAAAGTCATATCATCTTCTCATCTAACTTGCAGTAAGAAAGCAAACAGGCATATTTTAAGTGTCTGGCCATCATATTAAACATACTGTGGCGCAATACCAAATTTGTTTTCAATAAATATGTAACATACTGTATATCTGACGTACACTGATACTCATATATCTGTGATATGTAAGCTGATAAATAACAACAAAAGCCTTGAACAGAAATGGCAAAAATATGTTTGAGGTCATTTAGAAACTATGTCTCCATTACATATTTTAGTCTGTAAATATCCCACTCAATAGATAACATGGCTACATGTCTCTAATAACCAGATTTAAGGGATTACTAAGGAAGATGTTTATGTAATAGTTATAATAATAATTCAAGCTGCATGCCGCGAGGAATGGGCCCTTGCAGCTTCCGACGCATCAGGGTTACTGGCAAAATGCCTGTGGCCAGACTGTGAAACCTCAACTCTGCTATGTGCAACGATACCTGTCGAAAGAGTCTTCGACAAACCGTTTGTGACTTCTGAAAAGAGGCGAGGCTAAAGCGTAGGACGAGAAGTTAGTTAATGTACGCAGATTATAAAATGCTAACAAATGGGCGAAAATGGTACGATGAATTAAAAATGGCTGACTTCCTGTTGGGTTTTGACCTCCAAGAGGTTTTTTTGTGTGTCTACAAATGTTACATCTGGCTACCAAATGTCATACATGTCGGTGAAACTGGAACGAGGGGCTCAATTTTTCCAACTTTGCAGGGGATGTTTGCGAGTCATTTTTCAACACCCAGGCCTGAGAACCTTAAAATAAATTATACATTGTGTCTGCCAAGTTTAACAACATTTTGAGCACCTTAAAGCCATAAAATATAAGACTCATTTTTGTGAAAAGACAAATTCATACAGTTTCAATGGAGTGCTCAGGACCTAAGAATACACAAATATCAGTATCAGCCTCAAACATCCAATATCAGTCAGGCTCTGTTACAACTTCACGAAAATCTGAATCTGCAAAGTAGCCAGTAGCCGTAATGAAGTAATAAGGAATATATCTCCCTCTGAACTGACTACTTTTACAGTATCTACAGGCCTACTATAGGCTACTCTGGATCTGGGCCTGAAGTGAAAACTTTATGCTCCAGCATACAAGAGACAGGACTTCAACCTCATCCAACAACTCTGGGATGAACAAAAATGCCGACCATGAGCCAGAGCTATCAGAGTTGGACTGCACTAATGCACTCCATTATATGAAACATTTCAAGAGAGAAAAAACACATCGAACACACCATGAAGTTTTCACTGCACACTACAGATTAACTGATTGTTTACCTCAAAAAAAGGCTTTCATTCAGAGTGTGCCATTCAAAAGAGAGTCACCTGACCAATTACAACTAGCTCAGACTGTTCCTTTAGTAAGTGTGCCGTAAGTAAACAAAAGCCATAGCATAGTCAGCCATAGCTTCAATCTGTGAATGTTGCAAAAAAAAAAAAAAAAAACAAAGCAGTCGTGCAGGCTTGCTGTGACCTAGAAGAAGCATTCAAGGAAAAGCACAAGTTGTTTCTGTCTGCACATGTGCGCACACTGCTAATATCTTTGCACAACACATGATCTTGAATGAAATGATAGGCTCTGTAGAATCTAATAATGTTGATCGAGGATGTGAGCACTTGGTTTGATTGTACTCGAGACGCTGTGGTGAGCATTCCTTGTTATTACCAAGAGTTATTGTGTTGTTATTAAATACATAAATATTATTTACGGGCACAATTGGGGCTGTCAATGACATTTTAACAACACTATTGTCTTTAATGCATTAACGCAACATGCAGTTTTTAAGATTACAGCTCGCTCAATTTTAAAGCCAAATAACGTAACCAAGATCAAGAAAAAACCTGCCGTGGCCTTTTTCAGAGAGGCCCCTTGACCTCTGACCTCAAGATATGTGAATGAAAATCAGCTCTAAGGGCACCCAGGAGTGTCCCCTTTACAGACATGCCCACTTTATGATAATCACATGCAGTTTGGAGCAAGTCATAGTCAAGTCAGCACACTGACAGCTGTTGTTGCCTGGTGGGCTTGAGTGTTGAGCTCATTTTTAATGCTAAATACAGCACCTGTGAGGATTTCTAGACTATATTTGACACTGTTTTGAGTTGTTAATTGATTTCCAATAATAAACTTACATTTGCATAAAGGAAGCATATTTGCACAGTCCCACGTTGTTGATGAGAGTATTAAATACTTGACAAATGTGTCTTAAAGGTATATTTTGAACAGATTAATTTGGGATCAATTATAGACAATCATGCTACAAATCAGGATTACAATCGATTGACAGAGCTGGTGATAATCCTGCTTACTATGAGCGGTAACCTAGTGCTCATGGGAGCTCACAGCCATATGTGGGGGCTCACCTTGTCCAGCTCGTCGTGCAGCTCCGACAGGGTGGGTCTGATGAGTTTCTCCCCCAACGGCGCTGCTGTCTGTCGGTAAAAATCGATGTTGGGCACGGCATCGATGGTGTTGTGGCCAAAAGTCCTCAGGTAATAGGTGTTGGTGTGGGTGTCATAGTGATAGTGATGCTGGCCCCCTGTGGACGAATGCAAGCTGGTCTCGCTCATCACCGTGTCCCCGTTCTGCAGCCCCTCGGCGGGCGCCGCCTCCGGTGAGGCCGCGCTCTCCGCCCCGCTCGGATCCGCGAAGTTCACCACCCGAAAACGGCCTTTGGCTTCCTCTCCGCAGACACCTGGATCCGCACCCGGACCCTCTGGAGGAGCCACGGGAGTGGCTTTGTCGCTGCTGGATGGGGCAGTGGTGGAGGCGTCGGAGCTCGGAGACTTCTCGTCGGTGGCGCCCGCTGCCTCAGCCACAAGGTCCACCTGGAAGCGGCTCTGGCTGGGCGTGGGACCGGGCGGTCTCGGCCCCGCATCGGGGGCTAGAAAATCATTTTCCGTCGCGACACTGTCTGCCGGGGCGGAGGGTGTGGATGATGGCGCTGACATGGCACACCAATGAACGGGAAAACAGTGTGGAAAAACACGTTATGGCCCACAAACTAACTGGAGGAAGTGTGGAAGCCCGGGAGTTGCCCCGGTGAAAAGCGCCCAGCTGTCTTCCTATTTACAGGGAAGCACGCGTTGCGGTGCCCGGTCAGAGGCGCGTGAAGAGCGGTAGTAGTGAAGAATAGCTCGCTAGCTGCCTCGTAACATGAGGCTACAAGCTGGAAACTTTCAGCTACTCTCCTCCTTCTTCTTTCGCGGTAGTATATCCAAAATCCTCCGGGTTACTTTTACCGGACTAAATCCTTTCCTCATCCGGTCTCTGTTGTTCGGTGTAGGATGCTGTTGTCGACCTTGCTGCAGCTTCCTCCTAGACTCCCAGAGCTGCCCTCGCTGCTATTATACACACTGCAGTCGGCATCACTGAAGGGTGGGCTCCGCTGAAGGAAACCTCGCGAGATGTCATCGATCGCGTCTCTTTTTTCACAGGGAGGGGAAATCTCGCGAGAAGCCATCGAATTAACAAAACAGTAGGCGTGACGTTATTAGGCTGCTGTGGAGGGAAGACATGGGGGACGAGGAGGAGGGGACGGGGTGAAACTGCACCAACAGGCCTACCAATACTTGTGCTGTCTGTCTCTTTGTCTGGAAGCTTCCTGTATGGCTTCACGTGGGTAGTCTGTGACAAGTTGCTGCCATGCTGTGGGGTCTAAACAGTTAATAACACAGTGTTTTTGAGTTTAGTTTGTGGCTTGATTGCCACTTCCTTTGTCCTATTGTGGTCATGGAGGCTTAATCCTTTTGGGGCCCAAAACCGAATTTGATTTGTTTCTCACACCTGTGCCCTAGGCTGCAGTGCATATGTTCACCTCTACAACCGAGCATAAACATATGTCACAGAAACTGTATAGTCACACAGGGCTAAGTGACATTTTCATATTTTATTAAAGAAAAAGGTTATTATTCACATACATTTAACATCATTTTCAAACCCCCATCCCAAACCACCCAGCTCCCACTGCCTAGACAAAATAACGTATAATTACACATCTACACAGAGAACAATAGTTCAAAATGTATTAATACAATTTGAATAAATAAATAAAAATGTCAATAAACAAAAGCAAAATAGATAAAATAAAATAAATGCATAAAGAATAAAAAAAAAAAAAAAACAGCAAACGCATAACTGAATTTTTGAGTTGACCCTCTGATGGAGGATTTTATCTTTTATAACCTGAGGAATAGCATCAGGTCATTCATCCAAGCAGACGTTTTTGGTGGGTATTCCAGTTTCCAACCCAACAAGATCCTTCTCCGAGCAAGAAGGCAAGAAGGGCTGCAAAGGCAAACACGTCTTTTAGTAGTAACACTAACCTCTGTAAAAAAGTAAGAGACAGCTGTTATTTACAGTACACGTTTCATGCTTTATGCTTGTACTGGCATTTAATATGACAACATAACATTTTAACCCCATATATATATATATATATATATATATATATATATAGAGAGAGAGAGAGAGAGAGAGAGAGAGAGAGAGAGAGGTGACACAGTGGTGGAAAGCGTCAAACCAGAAGGGAGGAGGCTGTTTAACTAGATACTTCCATACCCACACTTCAATACTGTCGTTCTGGCCATGTTGTGTCATTTGTTTGGGACTGGTAGCCCATTACAATATAACTTAATTCTCCAATATCATATTGATCATATTGTAAGATGTCTCACTTTTCAAAACTGAGTCTCAAAAATTACCAGACGGTATAACATAAGGAGCCTTTGAGACCAGGTTTCCCCTTGAGCTGAGAATACAATTACCTATTGATCACACTGGCCTTATAATGATACCTTGTGAGACACCACTGGTCCACTTTGTGCCCATTTGAATCACGGTAATCAGGTTTGGTTGTTCTGCTGGTAAATTAAATTAGTTCAGGGATAGCTTAGTGACCTAATATGCATGAAACAACGTGATACTGAAACAGAGGATTTTAATGCAAATTCGGATGATATACAAATTAGTTGAATCCTCTTATACCCCTATTATTATCTCACAGCATAGGAGAGTGTGAAAACTAGGCTGAGAGCAGCTGAAAGACAGCAACAGCTTTTCTGGGCTAAGGGCCAACTTTAAATCTAAACAAAGTCAAAATTACAGGTTTATTCCAACCTCAGAGAGTTTACTTATGGTTGAGTATCACTTTTGTCAAAATAAAGTATATTACTAGCAGAATAACTGTTGAAGACATAATTTGTCATCAGAGATATTTACATAAAAGAAACAGTGTCTGTTGCTCTTTAAACAATGTAGACTAGAGAGTTTTCGCAGCTGTGAATACTTGTTGTGTCAACATATTAGTTGTGATGTCATATGACAGAGGCAGTGTGTGCTATTAAGTGAATGGGAATGAATAAAGTCTGGTTATACACACACATCTTACTGTATGATTAGTGTCACAGTAATGACAGCTAATGAAATACAAATTAAAGGGGAACTACGCATATTTTCAAAAGCCATACATGTTATTAAGACTGTTCAAAAATATTAGTAAACACAAACAACTCTCGAAAACTCAAACATGGCATGTCATCAAGTATAAAGCCTGGAACTGCTCTATAGACAATGAACTGGAAGAGATTGGACTGCTGTCAGGCTATTACACAGGCATTATCAGTAGCTACATGCCACATAGATGTGGGAGAATAGGGGCCTATCACACCCACTAGAAGGTTTATCATCTATTCACATGGTACATCACTATATAATATAAAAAAAACATGACAGTGACCTCTAACAACCATAGTAATTATGAAAGGAGCAGAAGTGAAGTCAGTTGTAGTGTGAAACTCTATAAGAGGTTGACGTTGGTGACGATGGATGGGACACAAAACACAGGGTTTTCGCCCCAAGAGACCAGAGCTTAACAATGTGTAGTGGTCTTTGTGTTCACCCAAAACATGATGTTTTTTCCTAAACTTACAGAGTTTGTAGTTTTATTGCCTTAACCCAACTGTTTTATTCCCTAAAACTAAAGAAGTTGCAGTTCTGTTACCTAAACATAAAGAAGTTGTAGTTTTATTGCCTACACCTGTATTTTTTTTTGCATAAGCCTAAATAAGTTGCAGTATTGTTGTCTAAACATAAAGAAATTGAAGTTTTATTGCCTAAACATAAATAAGCCTTTGTGTTTGTGTTGAAAAGGTGACATTTCATTCAGTTGTACTTGTTAGAACGTGTTGCTTTTAAGTTTCACTTTCACTCTTACAACATAATAGGCGTGGTAGGCCCTTGATGACCCACATCTATGGTGCTTATAGCGACTGATAACGCCTATTTAATGGCCCAATAGCAGTCAAACTGGGTGCAGCAGAAGTTACAGATGACACAGAGATGGGGAATGTTCTGAGTAAATGGGAACATTTTCTGTTTCACACCTGTCTGGAAAAGAAAACGTGTGCTGTATTAAATTAGTGTTCTAGCGTCTGAACGTGCTACTACAACTGCTCCCTCCACAGACATCACAGCAGGAGCAAACAACGTTATTTAGTATGTAAATAATTCTTAACGAAGTATGTTTGTATACCGACAAGCATCTTTTATCTGGCTAAGCAGCTATTTTTTCAGTCAAAAGGAGGAGTGGGGGTCAAAGGTGCTGCCAGTCAATCTGATAGGGACTCATGAATAATGTTATTGTTACATTAACAACCCAAAAACAGTGTGGTCCTTTGGAGGTAGGTGTGGACCTGTGGAATGAAGTTTTGGTGAAACTGAAAAACAATGCATTGAAACAGTGTCACAGAGTAATTTTCATTAAATTTCATGACAAATGGACTATATTAACCATTTGTATTATTCAGACTAGTGGGGACTAGTCAGACTGTAGCGTTACGAACTGATGAAGCCACTTGGATAAGGGGCGAAACGTCTTCAGAGACAAATCTAAGTCCAGTTGCCGTCGATTCAATTGTTGCCAGAATGAATACGACCTGGATGAATGTGAACATTCACAGACTCATAACCAATCAGAGCTGATCTGGAGTCTGACATCCAGCTGCCGTCTATGAGAGCTACTAGTCAATCACTCGCTGATTCCGACCGAGCGGTCAAATTAGTCAGCGCTGATCAAATATGAATCAATTGTTTTCAGGGTCATCTTGTGGTTACTGTTTAGCTGTAAAATGAAGTTGGTCACCAAGCAGCCATGTTGAGATCTACCAAGAACCGCCCACCGGCTGGAGCACAGCCAATAGGAACACTCTTAAATGACTGTGTCATTTTCAAATTTCAAATTGTTGCCCACTGAAGCTTTAATATCTTTATATTCAAGGCCAATCTATAATAAAATTCCTCCATAAGATTAACCTCTTCCACGGCTGTGTGTGCTCCAGTGTTGTTGGTTTCCATGGTGCCGAACTGACCCAGAGGTAGGCTACGTTAACCTTTTTTAAACACCTTTTGTTTTTACCTTTGATTTTTTTTCCCCAATGTCCGTTCTTTTTTCTGCACGGGAATAAGATATAAATATAAAGTATGTCTGTAAGAGAGAAAACACAGGAAACATTTGTATTCTCTCAAACTACTCAAGTAGAACACAAGGACACAAGTAGATTTAATGCTGCTCCATGACATCCTCCATCAGGTCTAAAGTTTCCCATGGTCTGACTGGCTGCCCGTAGTGCAGCAGGGTGTTATGCTGATAATAACAGGGTGACAGGCTTTGCTATATCATTTCACAGCAGTGTGGAAGGTCAGACCCCCCTAGAATCAGGGGGCTCATTAACTGGGAGCATCGCTAATCCAGTTAATGCCGGATATCACTACTGTGACACACACTCACTCAGTCGTCTGCTGCTCTCACTGCCTCTACACTGTAACACATAACAGTGTATTTATGCTACAGATAATTACTCACCTGACTTGAACCCCAAAAAGCTTTTAGTACAGTCTTTGGGTGGTTCATATCCAGAGCACCGTTGGCCAGAGATCAATGATAGACTTTTGTGGTTGTATCATCAGATCTGTGGCCAAATGTCTTGGATACTCTGGTGAATAGAGGAGCAGAGCTGTCAACTGATCACCACCTGGTGGTGAGATGGATCAGATGGCAGGGGAGGCTGTCAGACAGACCTGGTAAACCCAAACATATTGTGGGTGAACAAGGCACCTGTCCCTGAGGTCTTCAACCGCCACCTCCAGAAGAACTTCATGTGCATCGTGGGGGAGTAGTTAATGTTCAAAACCACTGTCGAAACGGCTGCTAGGAGTTGGGGTCGGAAGGTCGTCAGTGCCATTTTCGTAAGTATGATGAAAAAATAAGAGACTGAGTGAACTGTATGAACTACAGAATGTAAAAAAAAAAACAATTTAGTCCTCCAATGTGACTCACCTGTGCAGCTGCCTGCCTGACATACAATTGGACAAAATAACAGAAACACAGCCGATGGTAAATAGTTAATGGATGTGCATAATATATATCGTACCTTTCCAGTCACCCAGCCTCTCAAAGCACTTCACACTACTTACCAACACTTTCCCAGTAACACACATTCATACACTGATGGCTGCCACACAAGGTGCCAACCGCTCATCAGGATCTAAACTAATCATTCACACACCGATGGCACAGCCTTCAGGAGCAGTATGGGGTTCAGTATCTTGCTTATGGACACTCTGGGATCGAACTACCGATGTTCATATAAGTGGACAACCACTCCTGAATCTCCTGCACCACAGCCGCTTGGTATCATGTGCTAAGCAGAACAACTGCATTAGGAGGGCTTCACATGCAAGCCCTCAACTTCACTGACTGAAACATGACACTAAAATTTTCCACCTGCTAGTGTCATTTCAACAGTCCAACACATGCTCACCAAAACCACATACTTATACCGCGTACTTTTTCAATGTGTGAACATAATTGCACACATGCAAAGGTGTAATGACGGGTGATTTTCCAAAAAGATACGCCTCAGTGCAGCAGAGAGCTGAGTAAATGCTAGCAGCTGCTTTGGGTCACAGGTAAGGGGCAGCATTTGGAAAGAGCTTCAGTTCAATTCAATTTATTTTTATACAGCGTCAAATCATAACAGAGTTATCTCAAGACACTTTTCAAATAGAGCAAGTCAAGACTGTGCTCTTTGATTTAGAGACCCAACAAAAGATCCCCCATGAGCAAGCATTCTATGCTATAACTTTAATTTCTAAATACACAGTTTACCTTTTGTTATTGCCTGATAGTAATGATGGTCAAAATGTCAAAAATGAGCCTGTAAGGTGTTAAATGTTGGCCAAAATATCTGCCTCATCCTGCTCCGTCCTCTCTCAGTTCACTGTAAGATGAGAAGTGTGCCACAGGTTTTGACCCCCTGGGATATTTCTGTTGTGACCACATCTAACTCAACAGGTCTACAGGTCAACAGGACCCATGCAGAAGGTATTGGTACAAGCTTCGTGACCTTCAGTGTCAGTCTGCAGAGACGTGTTAAATTACCACTTATCCTGGGAATGTCTGCAGTATGTTTCAAGCAAGGTTTAAGAAAATAGAACCAGCTCTGGTTATTTCAATGGACACTCATTACTGAAAGTCACCGAAGGATTGTACCCCCATATAATATGGGATTATGAGGTTGCTGTTACGAGCCATCCAGTCCTTGTATAACCAAAGTGAAAGCTGTGTCCGTATACTCAGCACGCTTCTGGTGGGTATCGGCCTCCGCCAGGGTTGTCCCTTTTCACTAATCTTGTTTATGGTTTTCATGAACCTGATCTCTAGGTGCAGCCAGGAGGAGGAGTGTCGGGTTTGGGGACCTCAGAATTGCATCTCTGCTTTTTGAAGATGATGTGGTTCTGTTGGCTCAATCGGACCGTGACCTGCAGCACACACTGGGGTGGTTTACAGCTGAGAGCAAAGCGGTTCAGATGAGAAACAGTACCTCCAAATCTGAGGCCATGGTGCTCTGCCATAAAAAAAAAAGGTGGCTTGCACCCCTCGGGTGGAGAGTGGGTTTTTGCCCCAAGTGAAGGGGTTTAAGTATCTCAAGGTCTTTTTCACAAGTGGGGGAGAAATGGAGCGAAGATACACGAGTGGTTCAGTGCGGCGTCTGCAGTTATATGGGCGCTATACCACGGTGTAGTGATGAAGAGGGAGCTGACCAAGACAAAGCTCTTGATTTAGCCGTCCCCTCACCTATGGTCATGAGCTTTGGGTAGTGACCAAAAGAATGAGATCGCAGATACTAATGAGTTTCCTTCATGGGGTGGCTGGGCTCAGCCTTTGAGATAGGGTGAGGGGCTCAGACATCCGGAGGGAGCTTGATTTGGAGCTGTTCCTTCACATTGAAAAGAGCCAGCTGAGAAGGTTCGGGCATCTGATCAGGATGCCTCCCTTTGGAGGTTATCCAGGCATGTCCAACTGGTAAGAGTCCCCAGGGTAGACCCAGAATATGCTGGAGAGTTTATATATGTGGTCTAGCCTGGGGACACCTCGGGGTCCCCCAGGAAGAGCTGGAAAACATTGCTGTGGAGTAGGACATCTGGAATTGCCTGCTAAGCCTGCTGCCCCCGTGACACGGACCCGGAGAGGCGGAAGAGAATGGATGGATGGATAGAGGGATGGATGGATGGATGAAAATAGACTGTAGAATTGTGAGATTAAAACATGGATGGTGCCAACAAGCTGGAGGATTAATATCACACCGTTACTCATCATGTTCACTCTGTGGAGTGATATTTTCCTTAATAAAGAGACATTTCCAAGTAAGGAAACCAATCAAAAGAGGAGTGGGAAAGAAGGCTGGTTTAATTATTCTTTTCAAACATCATTAGAGATATTAAGTTGTAACTGACAAGACATGACCAAAAACTACATTCACTTACATTACAGCCCGTCAAATAAAGCAGTACATGAAACTAAACAGTTTTGTCTCAGTTTGCGATCTTTTTTGCATGTCTTTATCGTCGTTTTCAAACTTTTCCTCCAACAAAATACAGATGGCATATTTTGAAATTAAATCATTTTAGTTCTGCTGTTGGATGAATGACGTCCCAGCAGAGTGTTATGTTGCATGGTGGTGTGGCGGAGTTTATGTATCATCAGTGTTTCGTTTGTTTTGACCATATCTGTGGCCTTTCAGTTAACAGGGTAGTATGACTTTCACTGAGGACTTCACTCCACCTGACAGCAGCTGAACACAGCTCATTCCCTGCAAGGTGACTGTTGAGCTGTGGTGAGACTATGGGGAAGATTTTGAGATAAATCAGTTTAAAATTACAGATACATTTTGATGTTTTTTGTTTTTTTTTAACATTCTCTAATCAACAAAGTTTAGTACTGGCGTAAAACCATGACATCTCACAGATTAATGAATTTATAGATGCAAACTCAATGATGTGTAATCAAATGCAATTTTTTTTAGTTTTATTAAAATTTGACATTATTCCAGTTGTGCTGTGTTCATTTATAAAACAATGTACAGACACTTGCTGAAGTTTGGTTATATTTATGTGTACACTTGTGCTATTTTAAGTGCTATTTTTGTGGATTTGTGATCACCATATTTTGAGGTTTCACATCGTCACACACACTTGCAAATCATGTTTCAAGTGTGTCATGAACATCACACACTGTGTTTCTGCAATAGTTTTATTAATGCAGTGAATCTTACCTCTCCCTATCCGTAGATACAGTGACAAACACAAAACAGCTCGGTTGCCATCACAGACAGCATGCAGGTGAAAATATTTTTATACACACTCTGAGCAGATGCAAAGCACAATAAACTGCAGTACGGTGTCCGCAAATTTCATGATAATTAAATGAAACAGGGAAAGGAGCCTGTCAGAAATTTCTTTAGAAATATTGCCAGATTACCCCAATATTTACCTCAAAATTGATGATATAATTTAATAATTATATCCTAAAGTAGTAAATAAATCTTAAATCGTGTTTAGAAATAGTAAATATTGGGATGATTTGGCAGTAATTATATTATGTGCTATTTTAGCGTTTAATTATTAAATCAGGGTTGTAATAAAGTATTTTTGATAAATTTTGAACATTGCCTTCGTGTGGTATTCTGGAGGGATTATTGGACATTTTTTTTTATCAATTCTCGTGTGGTTAAATTTAGCACCAAATCAAAAAACATTGCTGAGCTGCATCTCAAATTAAGACATTATATACTTCAATCATAATGTTCTAAACCCTTGTATACTTTTACAGTTGATTTTAAATATTAATTCATTCATTCACGTTCATGACAACAACTTGACACACAGAGCTGAGCAGCATCTCAAATTAATCTCCAGGTTTCCAGCTTTCAGAGGATGTACACCACCTCTATGTGACATCTACTGTTGAGCTGCTATCTCCCCCTAAAGACCCCCTGTACCCCCTAAAAAAGACAAAAACTGGTCTTTTATGGGTCTCAGAAGTTTAACGTAGCATATAATACTGCTGTTATCTCTCTCTTGTTAGCCCTCTCTTGGCTAGCCCTTCTCACCATTACCAACACTTATTCTTATTAAATGGGAACATGTTCTACCTCTAACCCCGAGACTTAGATTTTCCCTTAAGGGTCCCCTTAGTTCTTTTGAAAAGACTTGGAAATATGAGTCTCTGATCTCTTTGCCTGGTTATGACGACTGAGCTTTCTTATTTGCTTTGTTGGTTTGGTGTTGGTTTTTAATTTCTATTTTTTTGCTTATTTATTTATTATCTATCTTTTTATTGTGTGTGAATATCGTATGTATCTTATTATTTCATGTGTGCAGTGTGTTTTTTGTGTCATTGCTGCTTTAACTCCTGTGATTGTTTCCATCAGTGTGGTATTGGTTATTTCCTTTATTGTTGGGGTTGTTGGTGGCGGGGGAGACGTCTTATTTTAAGTGCCTTGCAATGTTGTTCCAATTAAAAAATGAAGAAAAACAAAGTAAGACAAAATACAGTAGCCGATGTCAGAGTGGTTATCTATTTCTGGGGGAAGAAGAGAAGCTTCAGAGGAAAGTGTCACTACGACCTCTCAGAACAGTGTAAAACTATTAGTACATAGTTGACCCAGGGAGGCAACAACACATTCCCAGAAGCTACTGCGGCAACCACACTCAGGTCTATGGGACGTGGATTCAAAAAACAAATAGCTGACGCAGTTCAAAGAGATTTATCCAGCATGGCTTCGGGGCAAAAATTAGCTGTGGTCTTCTACTGGCCACCCCCCATCCCAACCATGTTGGGGGATAATTTGGTTAAAAAAAACTCTTGTATTTTCTTGTAAACAAACAAAGTTAATTTACATACAAAGGTTCTCACCAAAACAAGATGGGCCTTGTGGGAAAAAAAAATAATTGAAGTAAACGTCACTCAAATTAAAGAAAATAATCTTTGGTATTATTTGATAAAAAATCCATAATAACCTTTCAGCACATTGTAATTCAAGTGGTACACCAGGGTAGTTTTTAGAAAAAAAGAGTAAAAATGTGAAAATTCAAGAGCTTGCATCCATAATTATAATGATAACCTGCCACAAACTCAATAGAGACACATATTTCTGTTCATATGCTGTACCACTGATCCGACATTATTAAACTCCTATAGTCTGAAAGTATCCCGAACAAAATACACACTCTCTATGTAACAAACAGAAATATGTGGCTAATTTTTATGCAGAATGACGTCATTGGACCTTCGCAGGCCCAATATTTTTTTACTCGCCCTTCTCTGCCTCTGGTTAACTTACCCTGATAAACTAATCTCTCAACTGACGTTCAAACTTAGCTTCTCTTCCTGTAAGTGTGACCTTTCAGCATGCTGCTGTAGAAGGTCTTCAGCTGGGTTTGTAAGTCATTAACGCCCAAAACACTATTGACCAACAAATCAGCACATAAAGGGTCACTGCTACGGTGACTACAGACCAAGTGGAAAGTTTTCTCTACATGCCCTGTGCACACTACTGCTTGTTGTCAGCTTACACACAACCAGCATTTATCATTCCAACTGAAGCATGGAGTGTTGAGATCAGCGGCCGAACCTTGAATCACAGTAAACATTATGGATGTCAATATTGAGGGTGCCCTATAGATGGTAAAATGTCAAGATGGGCCCCTGAAGGCATATTTCCTGTAGAAATCAGTGTTCAGTGTGAGGACATCCTGAGACTGCATCACACTGCTCTCAGACCAGTCTAATGTCACTTGGACTGTCAGGTCTCATCTTAAGCTTTTAACGAAGCGACCTTACCCCCATGCTATGAAAGGTAGAAACTGTGTTTCACTAATCAACATCCACTCTCCTCCCACACTCTCGCTCAGCTATGACCCCCTATCTCTGAGAAAACTGGTAACACTTCATTTTAGAGGTCTCAGAATTTCATGGTAATTAGATGATAATTAGCAAGTAACCTATTTGAAATTCCTTTGGAATTACTGCCAAATTACACCAATATTTACCTCAAAATTTACCATAAAATACTTTATTATAAACATTATTTAATAATTATATTCTTCTATTTCCCAATAGCTGGTAATTTATTTAATACATTTCCGGGAAAAGAATATAATAATTAATTGAATAAATAATTTCTTTAATAAACTCCCTGAATCATGACCTTAGCAACCAGCCTACATTTGTGTAGACAGTAAGTCACAATGGTGAGATTTGTGCCCGATCAGAAGTGTTTTCTATTAGTTTTCCAACTCCGATGAAGAGCAGCACACAGCCGCTTCCTATTTTAACCGTTATATGCTATTTTAGCATATTATTATTCAATAATGTTTATAATAAAGTAATATTTGATCAATTCTGAGGTAAATAGTACGGCAATTTGGCAGTAATTGCAAAGAAATATCAAAAATTTTACTTTGTAATTATCACCTACTTACCATGAAATTTGTGGACCTGTAAAACAATATAAAAGATACTTATAGAAAACTTTTTTTTTCGTAGAGACCATGCATTGTCCAAATACTCATAATAATATAAGTATAATGTCCTTATACCTAAAAATAAAAAACTCTCCATTCTCACTGATGGTCTCACTCCAGTTTGATCAGTTTTTAGGGGTGTAAGTTGAGTTTGAGCTGGTTTATTATCATTATTGAGCTGGAATAACTCTGAATGAACTGAATGCGCTAGAAACATGAAACTTGAAATATAACCCAAATTGGCCACATGGTGGCGCTGTAATTAACGCCCCAAAACGTGATTTAGGAAAGGCCACACACCTCACACCTTAGGTCTGACTGACACTAGTCCAGCTCCATGTGCTCTACAACAAAACCTCTCGGACCACTAAAGTCCACCTGACTAGATTTTCTGCCACTTACAATTGTTTGAAAAATATGATTTTGACATCTAAATTTTCTGTGGATCAATACTGAAACAAGCTTATCAAAAATAATCAAAGCTTACTGGTATCTCAAATTAAAGACAGACTGGATATCAGATTTGTTTAATCCCCTCCCACCAGGGACAGCAAAATGAGTACTTTTACTTTTGATACTTTTAGTACCTTTAGCTAACAATACTTTATGCAGGACTTTTACTTGGAATGGTGTACCTTTACACTGTAATATTAGTACTTTTACTTAAATGTCTCTATGCTTTCCACTGGTCCACCAGTGGTTTGATGCCATCTGCTGTTTAAAATCAGCTTCACAACTGTACTGTAATCTAGTTATGAGCACATACTGGCAATATACTATCTTTAAGTGATTATGAGTATATTTATGAGCATTATACATTTATAATTCAGTCTAAATATATGTAGCTATAATTTCCACTGGTGGGAAATAACTAAGTACATATGATCAAATAATGTACTATTCTACTTGTTGACCACTTTACAGAAGGAAATGTACTTTTTACTCCATATTTATCTGGCAGCTGTAGTTAGTGGTTACTTTAAAGATCATCATCCTAAAAACTATATTGAGCACATACAGCAAAATACAAAATACGCTCTTAAAATAAATAAATAAATAAATAAAATAAACTATCCAGTAGAGAGTTAAGTAGTTAAAATTAGCCCCAATTTGTCTTGTTATAAAAAAGATGCTGCAAACAAGTACTCAAGTACTGTACTTAAGTACTAATCTGAGCTACTTGTGCTTACGAAGTTCCTTTATACATTTACTCCACTACATCTCAGAGGAAAATACTGTGCTTTCTAATCCACCGCATTTATTTGACAGCTGTTGTTACTGGTTACATTTCTTGTTAAGATTTTACATGAGGACACATATAATAAATAAAATACAATGGTTCCATCTTGACTGAAAATAAAAAAAAAAAAATCAATGTAAAGTTGAGGCTCCTTGTCACATTTCAGATACTGATGTTATTTCTTTATAGCAGACCGTTGCTATGGGCTGAGTTCAGATCTCGGACTCCAGCGGACCACTTTTGTGTCACATTATTTATTTCTTAAGTAAGCAGTCATCTACACCCGATTAGTCTGTTTTCAGGTTATTACATAGGCATTATCAGCAGCTATAAACCCCGAAGATGTGGATCAATACTACTACACCCACTAGTAGGTTTTATCTTCTATTTACATGGTGGATCACCAAAACAAGTTATAAAAGAACACAACAGCGACCTCTAGCGATTGCAGTAAATATGACAGGGACAGAACCAGAGTTTGCATACTGTGTTCATAGTTATTTTAACCCAAAACATATTGATTTTCCCTAAACTTAACAACTTAACTTTTGTTGCCTAAAACGAAAGCAGTTGTAGTTTTATTGTCTAAACTCAAAGAAGTTGTAGTTGTGTTGCCTAAACCTAAAGAAGTTATAATTCTCTTACCTAAACCTAAAGACGTAGTTTTTTTGCCTAAACCTAAATAAGTTGTAGGTATATTGCCTTAACCTAAAGAAATTGTAGTTTTGTTGCCTAAACCTAAAAAGTTTGAATTTTATTGCCTAAACCTAAGAAGTTGTAGTTTTGTTGCCTAAACCTAAAGAAGTTAGTTTCGTTGTCCAAACCTAAAGAAGTTATAAGTCTATTGTCTAAACCTAAAGACGTTGCAGTTTTGTGGACTTAACCTAAAGAAGTTATAAGTCTATTGTCTAAACCTAAAGACGTTGCAGTTTTGTGGACTTAACCTAAAGAAGTTATAAGTCTATTGTCTAAACCTAAAGACATTGCAGTTCTGTGGACTTAACCTAAAGAAGTTGTAGTTTTGTTGTCTAAACTTAAATAAGTTGTTGTTTTATTTCCTAAACCTAAATAAATTGTGGTTTTGTTGCCCAAACCTAAAGAAATTAGAATTTTATTGTCGAAACCTGAGAAGTCATAGTTTTATTGCCTTAACCTAAAGAAATTGTAGTTTTGTTGCCTAAACCTAAAAAGTTTGAATTTTATTGCCTAAACCTAAGAAGTTGTAGTTTTGTTGCCTAAACCTAAAAGTTAGTTTCGTTGTCCAAACCTAAAAAGTTATAAGTCTATTGTCTAAACCTAAAACGTTGCAGTTTTGTGGACTTAACCTAAAAAGTATAAGTCTATTGTCTAAACCTAAAGACATTGCAGTTCTTGGACTTAACCTAAAGAAGTTGTAGTTTTGTTGTCTAAACTTAAATAAGTTGTTGTTTTATTGCCTAAACCTAAATAAATTGTGGTTTTGTTGCCCAAACCTAAAGAAATTAGAATTTTATTGTCGAAATCTGAGAAGTCATAGTTTTATTGCCTAAAGCTAAAGAAGTTGTAGTTTTGTTGCCTAAACCTAAAGAAGTTATAGTTTTGTTGTCCAAACCTAAATAAGTTGTAGTTTTATTGCCTGAACCTAAAGAAATTACAATTACATTTATATTTATTATTATTTATTGTCTAAACCTAGGAAGTCATAGTTTTATTGCCTAAAGCTAAAGAAGTTGTCGTTGAAATAAACACTTCAGTCTGTGTATGAAAGGTGCTACATAAATAAATACTTCAATCATTCATTCAGTCACTGTTAAGTGTGTTTATTTTCTAGAATATTACAAATATTGACTCTCAGCTCAGTTATAGTCGTATAACTGTGCTAATTAGCAGTTGATATAAATCACTTCGATACTCTGAAGTTGGTGGAAAAAGCAAGCTTATTGTGGTGGACGTTTGAAATCCCCTGCACATACTGTAAAGGTGCAGTTAAGACCTTTGCTGTTTCTGGAATTCTTAGTAAACAAACTCATGTCTATAAATACATTTATCAGCACATATCAATTAAAAAAATAAAAAAGACAAGAAAGGGATAGGAATTAAAATAAATAAATCAGAGAATCAGAACTTTCACAGAATTGAAAAACATTTGATATGGCTAAATATCTGGGCACTTTTGGTCCTTCATCTTCGAAATCTCTCTTCAATCCACAGTTAATTTTGTTTCATAAATAGTATGAATGGAACAAACACATACAGTCTGCACTGTGATTGGGATATATATTTATATATATATGTGTGTGTGTATGTGTGTGTCAGAGAAATTGCAGACATATCTGCAAACCATTTGTTTTTGTTTGTCAGTTCTAAACCACATGTGTGAATCTTCGTTTTAAGTACACTATGATATTTTAAGGCATTTTAATTGGATTTTAAGGGAACTATTAATTGTCAGTTTACCCTCTTGATCCATGCAAAAGGACCATTAAATATGACTTGATATATTACAGTTCATTAATTCATCATTACTAAATCCATTGCATTGTATCCATTAATTAACCAAAATTTGAGTTAACCTATTAAATACTTGAATACTGAAGAAGAACCCATCATCATTCATCTGCAGCTGATTTTTTTTAGGTAAACTAACAACTTCATAACACCTTAAATATATTATTGATGGATTCATGTGTAAATAATGGATAAAGCCCATTATAAGGTGTTTTCATCAAATGAATGACTAAATGAAGGGCTTTCTGGTTACCACTACGAACATATTGTTTCAGCTGAGGGTGTGTGTTTCACAGTGATACGTTCAGGTTCACATTATTTATCTGATGAGTTGTGCAACAAAGAAATCTCATTACTGGTAACACATATACGATGAACTCACGATCCTCTTATTCACTAACTAGACGATGGCTTTTCATTCAGACCCCAGTAAATTACTGAACATGATTGTAGACTCACTGGTTTTCGTTATATATGATGTGCTGCAACAAGCAGGCTCATTTCTAACCCTCAGTGCATTGCTCCGAGCTGTGTCATTACATCCGTTGGGAGGTCTATAGCTTACGATCTCCGGCGAGGATGCTCTGGTAGATATTATCTGTTAGGGGAATGTAGGTCTTCTGCTGGTAGTCCAACACATAGAGAAGATCGGAGATTGTTGAGGGGTTGAAACCGCTCTGTACCAGCTGGAACTTCTGCTGCTTGAAGGTGCTCGTAATTTCCATGACCTCCTGAGGGGAAAAACGAGGTCAACTAAATATTAATCACCAACAATTCTGATAATTGGTTAGTTTTTAAAATCTGTTTTTAAATGACAGAATGTTAACATTTGAAAACACAAGTTACGGGAAGTTAATTCATTAACCTGCTGAGACACACAATAGACCAGTTTTTGTCTTTTTTTAGGGGGGTACAGGGGGTCTTTAGGGGGAGATAACAGGTTAACAGTAGATGTCACATAGAAGTGGTGAACATCATCTGAAAGCTGAAAACCTGAAGATTAATTTGAGATGCAGCTCAGCACTGTGTGTCAAGTAGTTGTCACAAACACAAATGAATTAATTATTAAAATTAACTGTAAATGTGTACAAGGGTTTAAAACATTATGATCAAAGTATATGATGGCCATCCTCATGATCTATTATTTCTCATAAGTTGCAGCAATTTTTGGCTTGATGCCATTTGTTACACAGATTTGGTGCTAAGTTAAACCATTTTTTACCACACCAGAACTGATAAAAATGCTCAATAATCCCTCCAAAATACCACATTAAGACACCATGACCTTGAGCAACACCACAGAAAAAAATCATGCTGTGATTTGGTATCAAAAACTTTTGACATTTTTGCAAGAATTGCATTTTTCGCCAATTGGATGGTGAGCACTTCTGTTCTGGAAACTGCTCAGACACCCCCTTATTTGCAATCTAGCTAGTAAAGCCATCCATCCTCTGAATGCTCCAGGTCTCTAGTTTGTGGCTGTAAAGTTTCATGAGGCTGTAATTATCCTAGAGATCACCAAAGGTCATTTTATACCGTGAGGTCAAGTTTAAAAAAATGATGCCATTGGTCTACAATGAAATGGTTACTATGGAGACTAACATCGGGGCTCATTGGATCCACAAGAGTCTCAGCTTTACAGTGATACCCAATTTGTGTAATTCAAGACTGTTTAGGGACCCCAGTATGCAGAAATATTCAAACACATAATTTTTAGAATGGGTGGAAATGACACATTTATACTGCATGAAAGAAACTGCATGATTTTTGCCCCAAACTGCATGTGATTATCATAAATTGTGCATGTCTGTAAAGACTCTAGCCCTAAAACTGAACCCACTAGAGTCTCTGAAAGACAGAAAGTCAGTCGGGATGGTGGGCCGATAGGACAAGCAGTTAGGATATCTGTTTCAACTTTTATCCTAAATGAATGTTAACTCCAAAATAGTCCTCATTATGAAAAACAGATACAGTATTTCAGCATGTCTCCGCTCGTTACCTGAAGCCTTATGAACAGTGGACGGGCGTATGCTGGGAGATCCCTCATCACGTGCTCGAACAGTTTCTTCCCATCGAATGTGAGGCCTGGTCTTACAATCATAGCAGCCATACCTACTCTGCCCTCGTATCCTGTGGACAACATGGTTCAAGGTCCTCACTCTCCAACACAGTGTTGTTCATTATCAGGAATAATACTTGAAACAGCATGGCTCACTTAGCCGGAAATTATTGCAATAATAAAGTTAGTATATGTTTTACTATTCTGAAAAGACCTAGCTTATACTTTTTCAAATGCTTTGTAATTCGTGAAATGAGCAGTATTTGGGGAGCAGAGGTAGACATGTAAGCACAAACACATTTTAAACATACCTGGTATTTCCACTCCATACACATTGACTTCTTGGATAAAATCCACCACCCCGAGAATCTCTGTTACCTCTGTCGTTGCTACATTTTCACCCTTCCACCTGAAATCAGGCAAACAAGATGCTGTGTCACAAGTGTTGTTTACATGTGTCCTGAATATATATATGTATACTGTATATATATTTTTAGAAACAGTCACACAAGGGGACATATCATGAAAAACTCACTTTTTCAGTCTTTGTGCATACATTTGGGTATTTCGAGTGCCTACCAAATCATAGACTGTGAAAGAAGACAGCCCAGTGAGTTTTATGTAGGGCTGCCTAGACCAGAAAGCATATGATTCAACAAGCCATTCAGATTTGGCTCGTCGTCCTCTGTCACATGCAGGCTCATTACATTATACTGCCCACGGCTTGAAAATTACCTTTGCAAAGGTGCACCAGCACCACCGACTGGGCTTCTTTGGGAGGGGGCCAGTATGGGGGGCCGGCAGTAGCTCAGTCTGTAGGGAGTTGGCTTGGGAACCGGAGGGTCAGCGGTTCAAGTCCCGACATGGACCAAGAACTGAGCGTGAACTGGTAGCTGGAGAGGTGCCAGTTTACCTCTTGGGCACTGCCGAGGTGCCCCTGAGCAAGGCACCAAACCCCCAACTGCTCGGGGCAATTGTCAGGAGCAGCAGCCCCCTCACTCTGACATCTCTCCATTGTTGCATGTATATGGGTCCTGTATGTGCATGTGTGTGTTAACAACAGAGTGTAAATTGAATTTCCCCTAGTGGGACTAATAAAGGTTGATCTTCTTCTTCTTCTTCTTCTATGAGAAAAATAATGTGTTTTTTGAACATTAACACTTCATTTTATAGGTCTGCAAATTTCATGGTAATTACGTAATAATTAGCAAGTAACATTTTTGAAACTGTTTGGAATTACTGCAAAATTACCCCAATATTTACCTCAAAGCTCATCAATAATTCATTTACTGTGAGCATTAATCAATAATTATATGCTATAATAGCATATAATAGCTACAACTTACTTACAAACGTAACCTGGTAGCTAATGTAATGATTCAGGGAGTTTTTAAAGAAATTTAAAATAAGTAATTTGCTAATTATTATCTAATTACCAGCAGACATGGAAATAAAGCATATCAATTAACTCGTATTCTTTTCCTTGAAATGTATTAAATAAATTACCAGCTATTAGGAAATAGCAGAATATAATCATTAAATAATGTTCATAATACAGTAATGTTTGATATATTTTGATGTAAATATCGGGGTAATTTAGCTGTAAGTCCAAAGAAATTTCAAATAGGTTACTTGCTAATTATCAGCTACTTACTATGAAACTTGCAGACCTGTAAAATGAAGTGTTACCACATGTTCTAGTAGACTGGAGTCAAAACACGAGTATTCACAAACAAACATCAAGTTATGTAGCTCGTAAGAACAATCCAAAAATAACTGCAGAGTGATTTTCATCTGTAAATCTGTATCTGTTCCTCTAATTTACAACTCATATATCATTATTTGTAAAAAAAACACAACTGTTGTTCAAGTACATGTCATTTTTTTCAAGTGTAGAGATGACCCAGCACTCTCCAGTAGATGGCAGTACTGCAACATTTAACGTTAACACTTAAAGGGACATGTTATGCTCATTTTCATACTTGTATTTTAGGTTGTTATTAGAAAATGTTTACATACTTTAATGTTCAAAAACACATTAGCTTTCTCATTTTGTCTGTCTGAACATACCTGTATTCACCCTCTGTCTGAAATGCTTCATTTTAGCTCCTGTCTCTTTGAGAAAAGCCCAGTCTGCTCTGATTGACTCGAGAGGAAAATATGGTGCAGCTTTGCAAAGGAAGATCTCAAGCGTTTGGCATATTCTAATGAGTCTGAATGTGATATAGGAAGGGGAGCATATAAACGTGCATAAGCACTGAAAAGGTGAGTTTTTCATGATATATCCTTTTTAAAGGGTAACTTTGGTATTTCTCAACCAGGATCCTATTTTACCATGTTTTTGTGTCTCTTATAATAAGACACTTCTATTAACAATCTGAGCTTATCAGTGACAAAAACAAGCACTTTTAGTGGACGTACATTGATGCGTTTCCAACTCCATGCCTGTAGTTTCTATTGCAAACTTTCTGTTATACATGTGAGGTCTTCAAGCCTGATGAGATCATTGTTTAAAGGCTGTGCTACACAATGTCGGTGTTAGGGGCGGCCTTGGGGGGTCCAGACCCGTCCAAAAAGGTCACTGTACCCCCTCAGCTCTCTCCAGACAAAAAAACTAAACCGAAATACTTTTCCAGCTATAAGTAAAATGAAGTCATAGTTTGGTAATGGAAGGACTTCACACTATGATGCAAAATAAAGCACAAAACAGTGATTGTTTGCATTTAGGAAACAATTTCTTAAAGGAAAACATTTCTTTTTACTGTTGCGTTTAACTAGACTGCGATATTTTATTTGCTGTTTTAAAGCATTGCCTTTTGTGTGTGAATGTGTGTGTTTGTTTTACCTGCTTGTCTGTTTAAATTGCATAACTGTTTTATGACATGCATGTGTGTATGTGTATATGTGTGTATATATTTTATTATTTTATTTTATGTGTTCTCACATGTAAAGCACATTGTGCTGCTTTTTGTTTGAAATGTGCTATATAAATAAATATTCTTCTTCTTCTAATGCACTAGCCTATGAAACACCCCCCTCCCAAGACAATTAAAAACAACTACCATATAGAGACTAGACTAGACTCTAGCTGTTGTAGTGGTGAGTTCATGAATCCACTCATGCACCTGGTTAAAACGTCTCTCCTGCGTTGCAGTAGGCGACACCGTGAGTGGTATTAGCGGTGGTATGTTTCTGGATGAGCGTGCATATGGTTGTAACATACCGGTTCTCGACGTGGCTTAAACATGTTGTTTATCCTTTAATTAGTTCATTTAACAGATTTCCCGCTGTGTATCTGAGTTTGTAACCTCTGGTTTTGTGGACATATAACATGTGGGAGTAGGTACACACTTGTGCACATCACAAGTGACACTATGTAGATGAGTGCCTGAGCCTCCTGTCAGTTTATTTCTTCCATGATACATGATGATATGAAGGTGGCCCAGTGCTTTATTAAAAGCACAACATTTAGCAGATTTCCTGCTGTGCATCTTTAGTTTATAACCTCTGTTTTTGTGGATGTAATAGCATCTGTATGCAAGCGCGCCTGTGTGCATAAGTGACAGTATGTATGCGCCTCTTTATCATAGTTTATTTCTCTCATGAAACATGATATAATAAGGGCTATGTGATGTGAAAAGTTGATTCATCGTCAGCTCCTAACGCTCTGGTGCCGACCCTGTTCGTACATCTTATCCAACTGTACCTGAAGGTGTCTCCCACTCTGTCTCTGAAATAGATGAAGCCCTCCTGGTCTTCAGACATGAGGTCGCCTGTGTTAAAGTAGGCGTCTTCCTTCACGAACACATTTCGCATCAGCTTCTTTTCGGTCAGCTGCTTGCTTCCGGCGTAGCCAAAGAACGGACTGGTGGCGCTCACCTTGGAAAGTAAAAGCCCCGTCTCACCTACGAAGAGAAATAGGACAGAAACTCTGTAATCAATACAAAACACTTTTCAGGTGAAGTCGACTTTCGAAGAAAAAAATATGTTAAAGACAAATCTTTTGTGGAGTTGCACTCTTACCTTTTTCCACTCGCTGACAGAAACCATGTATATCTTTCACTGGTTCATCTTTCTCCATGTCGTACTTTATCAGATCGTACTTGAACAGGAGCTACACAAAAAAATAAGAGAAATGCAGAGAAGAGAGAAACATAACGTTCAAGCCCAGGTATTGCTATCAGGACTGAAAATGGTGCATCCTCAGTATTTACAGTCTTTCCTCAGGTTAAACATTTTACAACATGTTACAGAACTGATCATTAGGATATTTGTTTTCATAACTTCACTTTTATAACTATTTCATAACGGGCCAACAGGAAAAGCAGTGAGACATCTACAAATAGCTGAGGTCAGAGATTAGAGCTAAATGCATGTAACCACTCTTTTGTAACTGATTACCAGCGCCACAGATGAGCATTAATGAGGCTAATACCTCCTTCAGCCACAGGAAAGCCACTTCACTGGTCATCCTCCCTTACCGACTCCTCATCACTACAACTAATCATTCAGGTTGACAGTCTTTATCAGACCTCTGTGTCAAGCGTCAGCAGCAATAATGACACACTGTTTTCATATGAGAAGGTGTTTCTATCATCTTGTCAATCACAAGATGTCACAAACACCCGACTATTGCACTACAACTTACTGTAATTATCATAAATTATACGTCCACCTATTGCATTGCATAATGTTATTATATTGACCGCCAAGTGGACAAAATAAACACAACCACACTGTAAAATACTTCACCTTACTTCACTTCACTGTGAAATGACAGCTGTATACTGTGACCTCACAGTAGTTATGCCAGTATATTACTGTGATTTAGCAGTATGCTGCTGTAGAATTACTACTACTATTTAACTGAAACTTCACTGTAAATATTAACATTACCGTGATTTAGCAGTAGGCTGCTGTGTAAACTGTACACTGTAAAATGAGACTGACTGCTGCTAGTTGCATTAATGCAAGTAAATGCTGCTGTGTTATATCATGAGTATCACAGTTAAGGGCTGTGATGTAATAATATTGTAATTTATGGTAGATTACTACAGTCGTATCTTGTGAAATCCTAGTAATAGTTTACAGTGCATGGTGCATTGTAAAATATTGTATTGTGTTGAATTAATAAAATATAAATGAGCTGATTTTGGCACAAATGGAAAGTTAGTTTCTTCCTAATTTCTATACTGTGCATGATGTATACAGATGATGAATAGAAAAAACAGGATTTGCTGTTCATTTGTGATGTTTGCAAACTCAAATGCCTTGAAAAGAGGACAAGGTGGACAACTTTAATTTGTCTTCAACTGGATTACTCTCATAGGTTACAACTATATAGCTCTGTTAGCTTTAAAGCTTAAAAAAAACTTAAATAGCAAATGTAGCCATTAACACATTAATTAAATGTGACATAAATTCATATTTCTCTTTTAATTTCCTTCATTTATTTATCTAATTTATTTACTACAACTATACAGTTTTATTATCTTAAAGGAGCTTTAAAAATGAATGTAGTGTACAACAATACAGCTTTATTATCATGGATTTTGATCTGAAAACTTACAGTAAGGTAATATATATAGTATATACAGTATACATATCGTATATAGTAATTTCTGGTCAAATACGTGCATTGTATTCTGGATCTGGTTTATATTCACTTCTTGGGCACATTTCTATGCAGGACAAAGTAATAACGTCATAATCACCATCATCTGTAGTAAAACATAAATATATAATAAAATAACAAACACATTATTTTAATGTATTTCATTATATTGTATGTTTCAGAAAGACGTTTAAGACTGCCACAGGTATTCATGATACGGTGTCCACGCCATGTAGAGTAACTCAGCAGAGTTGGCTGACTGACCTCGGTAAAGACCCCTCTGATGGAGGACATTTGCTCCACCCTGGATAATACATGACCTGACAGATCTCCTCTAAGCTGCTTACCCCTCCTCCCACCACTCACTACGGTTTACTCAGCTAACCATGTGCACAAATTTAGTGGTCAACTTCAAGTCTTGCACACTGCCTTTACCACAAGATGTGCCCAATTAGTAATAATGCCTGTAGAGTAGACGTGGGTTGTACGCAGCTCTTCAACACAGCCATACACCAAATAGATTTACATAATGCATAGAGGTGATGGGTCATTTGGGGCTTGTTGGGATTCTTTTATCTGCTCACCTGTAAAGCACTTTGAATTGCTGATGTGTATGAACTGTGCTTGACAGTATATGCTAAATATAAATCCTCACCTGCTGGCAGTGTGCTTTTAATGAGTAATTATTGAGTAAAGGATATAATTCTGGATTAATGCATGACATTAAATCATTGGTTGCTGCTGTTAATTCATCATAGTTCTGGACTTTATGGTCAATGACGCATATAATACCTTTAAAATGGTGTTTTAATGGGGCTTGGCTCAAGAGGCTGCTATTGGAGATAGACCCACACTTGCAAAGTCAAGTCCCCCGATGTAGGAAACAATAATATGCACACCTAAAGCCTTTGGAAATGCATATGAAAGGCACAAATGTGATGTGGTAAAGTAGGGCTGATTGCCTGTCTGCCTTTTGAGGAAAAACTTGATTTGATACCTCGGTGCCCACCAGGTGCAGGATATAACCAAACTGCTGGACTGCGGTTGAAAAGTCTTTTTTGCTTTGGTCGGTTCCTAACAGAGTGAAATGATCCAGAGATATCTCAGTAGTAGATGTGATAAGAGCTGTTTGTTTAATTTTTTGACTTTTCAACGTGGTAAAAATAAACGCAGATTTAACATGGAGTGGTTCACCAGGAAAAAACTGCTAACTATGAGAGAAGACACTTGGAAAACTTGTGTTACTGGGAGGAGGTGAAACCTAGTCAAGAACAGGCTTTCAGGATCTAAAGCATCTTTCTGAGAGGTCTACTAAAAATGAAAGCTGCAGGACAGTGTGGCAAAATCTGCCAAACATAGCTACCCAAACTTACAGCACATTCAAATGGGGAATTAAGCAGCACAACCGCAAGTTGAGGAATGCTGTTGCATTAACACCCGTGTTAAACTGTATGGGACGTAAAATAGAGAAAACTGCTTTCGCATCTGAGCTGGAAAGATATGGTTTGACTGATTGATTAAATATTGATTGTAAAATATTTAATTAGCTGAGCATACTAGGCAATATGGATGCACCTAAATATTATTAGGTTTCAAAGCCTGATGGGGTATTATATTATTATATTTGATCAGATGTTGCTCAAGTTTCTGTTTTGAAGATTCACTTTAGACTATTGACTAACGGCAAGTAATATTCCAAAAACTCCATAATGTTATGTCAGTGTCTCAGAGAAAGACTGTGATGAGGAAATACCAAGCACCGCCCACCAACTGGAGCTAAACAGTAACTCTTTACTTCTTTATACCTTTTTGGTTGAGTAACTGTGAGAGGCTGAAAACACTGTCTACAGTAAAGTAATTAGAAGCAGTTAATGTGCCATCAAGGTGTACTGAATAAATCTGTTTGCATCTACCTTTATGACATCTTCTCTTTTGAGAGTGTGCAACCAGTGTGTGTTTTGACAATGACTACTTGTGTTTAATTCATTCCCTCTTCACATCCTGCAGACCTCACACCTTAAGGATACCAAGTACTCACCCTGTAGAAGAAGTTGGAGCGTCCCACGGTGCCAATCTTGCCAATGTGGTTCATGAAGCACAGGTTTCCCTCAGTGGAGCCGTACACCTCGCACATTTTAATGTTTCCGAAGCGATTCTGGAAATCCCATCCGACGTCCTGCCGCAGTCCGTTCCCGACTCCCATCCGCACCTTGTGAACTTTATCCTCCTCTCTCTGACGGAGGGAGAAGGATGTGATGGCATTAGCAAAACAGACACCTGATAATTTCTCGTGTAAATACATATTGTTATTGAGCATGACACGATGGAATATATAGACAAAAGTCAGCTATGCAATGAGCTTCTAAACTGCAGCTCTCCAGGAAAAACAAATGTAATGTTTGTGTCAAACAAAGAAATAGCATGAAAACAAATTGATATGAATACACTAACTCACAGAAGTACATGGAAACAGTCATGCTCAAAGCTTTCTCCAATGAGTTGTCACCAATTATTCCATGTGTCTTATTTGTTGCTGCTGAGAGCACTATTATGTGATGCAAATCAATGCATTTACTTGCAGTTTAAGAAAATGTAGTCAGGTAATACTGCTTCAAATTGTGGCTACTTGCGGAGTGTGTTAAAAATACAGGTGACAGAAATAGATTTTTTTTTTTTTAATTTGGAGATGACCTAATGCATGCATGGCTGGATAAAGCCACTAGAGTGCCCCAGGGCCCCTATAGACGTCCTGTTGGTGGTAATTTGGCCTTTGGGGTCTGGGGCCAAGTTGCAGCAGCCTGATTAACCTCGGCTGGTAATCAAGCCCTGCGTGTATTGACCACTGGGGGCGGCCAGCACACCTTGAGCAAGTAGTCTGTCAGAAATAGAACAAAAGAAGAAGAATGAAGGTTACGATATTGTAACCCTAGTTCAACAGAATAGCTTTAGTGCGAGACAGCTTTAGTTCTACTGTAGTGGTCGTCACCAGCAGAAAAGATCAGCCGAAAGAGATTAGTGACAGGCTCCCGTGAACCATACTGGACACGATGACATATTGTCATCATGTTTTCTGCAGATGAAGCCGATGCCTCAGCACTGATGACCTGAAACAGCGGCAGAGCGCTGGCAGCTGAAGCGGAGGACTTCAATGACCCGGTCTCATCGAAGCATCGGAAGTGAACCCATTGCTGCTGCTATGTAAACTTGGGCAGCCCTTTGCACTCGGACACCAATTTATATACTGTGAGTACGCACATACTGTATTTGGTAGGCACGTCCTGATTGGCCTGCAACGTTTATGCAAATCTCAGTGGACGAATGCGTGCATGTGATTGGAGGTGAGTAGCACCCATGGAGTCCAGTAGAGGGCGAAGCCTGTGTGAGTTTGAACTGGTGTACCTCTTCAAAGTACCGCCAGACAAACGGTGGGCTGAGAGGATTCATCACCTTCTTTAATAAAGATTTTGATTTCATTAAATCCAAACAATTATGATCAAAATAATCACATAGAAACACCTTTGGACAAGCCGACAGAAAAGGAGCAAACGACTGCTTGCCAGGTGTGTTTGTGTCCTCTGTGATGAGTCCTATGGTATTTGTCGTGTTTGCTCATTGGTCAGTCACTGTGCATAATGACACCATACAAGCAGTAATTGGTACTCACGCTTGTGTGCACACACTGACCTCATGAAAAGGTGCTTACGTGCCGTATGTGTTCACATCTTTAATTTGCCAATCAGTAGTGAGTAGTGTGACAGTCAAGGCCAGCCTTCCACCCACGAAGCCAAATAATAGAGGGAAAGTGGACAAAGAGCACTTTGAGTTCAGCCTCAAGAAAGGACAAGCTCTTCCCTCACAGTGTTTGCGTGCATGTCTATGTGTTCACCATGGGAGGACGCAAACATTATAAAACAAAGGCCCTGCTTGTCTTTCTGCCATAGTTGAACACAATTTTGCTTGAATGATTCACAAGTAGTTCTGATTATGAAGGACTCTCGTCAAAGAAAAGTCTGCTTACTGTAAGAGGCATTGATTGCTTTTTCCCATTATTCTACTTTAGTCTATGTGTTCTGCCATCCATAAACTGGCAATATACTGTACTATCTAGACCTGTTTTGTAGCTTAATGTGTGGATAACAAAGTAAATGTGAATGGCATGATGGCAAGTCATGTTGAAATATTGACCGAAAGTACAGGATACAAGAAAGTTCATTGAAGATCAATGGTTTGGGTGTGAGTCCATCAGACAAGATCAAGACAAAGCCCTTCTTTCTAAACTTTTCTTCAAATTCACATTCATTAATCACGCAGGAAATAAATATTCTGATAACAAGGGAATTACAACATTTTCTTTGGTGTGTAATCACCTGAAAATAAGAATAGCTGTGTTTTTGTTACCCTCGAATGAGCCTTTATACGTACATATTGAGAAGGAATGTGACGAAGTTTTCCCACCAGTTAATAAACTTGTGACAACACCGGTGAAGAAAAGATGATGGTCAATATCTGTAGTGCACTGATTTTGATCTTTACTGTCAGGTGGCTGTTTCTGGCCTCCCCGGTCCAGCTTTTGCTGTACCTGGCACACCAGCTTTGAACACTCCGTCCTCGTTGCGATTGCCTCATTAACGGCTTGGTTCCCTTATAGCATCTGGAACAGCGTTTAAATCTGAAATATTGCCAAATAGGCGCTTTTGCTTTTTGCTTTGACACCAAATCCTCTGCCATCTCTCGTCCCGTGTGTATGAAATATATCTGTTATTCTGAGCTGAGACTCCGTGTGGAGCAGATGTATTCAATTCAGTTTGTAGCATCCGTCGTCCAACTATGTATTGATGCCATGCCGCTGATATGCCAAAATGAACTAAATAGGTTATATTTCTGTAAAAAAAAAAAAGCACAACATCGGTGGAGGCAGTGAGTATGTAACGTAATGGGTGTGTGCCTGACTACGGTGTAACGCCGGTAGCATTAACTACCGCGCAAAGCCTAATATTAAGCGGGTCGTCTTCACAGAACTGGCCGCCATATTTCTACAGTAACCCAGAACGAAGGTTACGATATTGTAACCCTAGTTCTATAAGTACAAGCAAAGCCGTCTACAGAACCCTATGGGTAACACTACCATGATACCACACGCACGCATTCGCTCACTCAGATTTGCATAAACGTAGCCGGCCAATCAGGACGTGCCTGCCTTGTCATCCCAGCGAGCTGCACAGGACCGGCGAGGCCTCCTTTGTAGAGGGCTCCGCCTGTGCTAAGAGATCTAGGATATCAATGCCATAACCTTTGTTGTAACTCACACTCTACTGGACTCTATGGGTAAACTGGGTGGAGCGTGATGTATGTAGGCCCTGCCACAACACCACATCAGAGAAGTAGGGTGTCCTAGACACCTCAGATAGCCATGTTTTAACCCTGCAGGGGTCGAAACAAGTAGTAAAGACTGCACAACACATTCCCGGCAGTGACTCCATCCATAAATATGTAGCAGTCAGCAGGCAGTCAGCGATTGAATTGAAGAAGGAGGAATGACCAGGCGGCGCTGGGCGCCACCTCATGTACTGATTCGGTAAGCACGTCCTAATTGGCCGGCTACATTTATGCAAATCTCAGTGGGCAAACGCATGTGTGTGATTGGAGGAAAGTATTACCCGTAGAGTCCAGTAGAGTACAGAACTGTGTGAGCTGGACACACCAAACACTGGCTCTAAATAGGGCCATTCGCATTCTCACGTTTTCCCGTCAGCCACTATTGCTCTCCCACATGCTTGGCACACAGGAAAAGTTTCAGCTGGTTGCAGTCTACATGTTGGATACTGTTGGATGCTGCCAAATACTACTCACAAAACCTTTTAACATTCAGAAATGAATACCAAACAGAAGATTACCTTAGGCTGGTTGCAGAGATATCGGCAGAGTTCACCAATATACTGGAACACAGTAACGTCATATTTCCTACAGTCATTCCAGAACTGGGACGCTGAAAACTTCTTTTTCAAGATGCAGGTCGCGCCTGTGATAGAACGGACAATAATTAATCAATCATTAAATTCCCTTTGAATGGACACATTCTCCTATTTCAATATAAAATGCCTACTCCATATGTTTATGAATGTAAATATGAAACTTACAACACATTTATAGACATTTAATTTCCATATACAAAATATTTTGATGACAGAGGTATCTTGGTTTCTCCCGATCATCTGTCGGACATTGCAATGAATTTCTGACATTTCAGAAATTTTGGTCGGCCAACCACAGGCTCTCGTACAGCTGAAGCAGAGCCGCGAGCCGATTCCACAACGTCAGTGCCTCTTTTGTTTTGTACGTTTCATCAGACAGGATGGCACAGATGATCAAGGCAGCACATTTCTGCCTTTTAGCATTGTGACCCGTACAGATCTGTGCTAGCAAACAAACTTTACTTTACTACTACTGATACTGTTCTCTCGAGCACCTTACTAATGAATGGGAGGATTGATAATGTTCTATAGCTGCTGAATGCATTACTACCTAGGTTGGGTTTTTTTTTAGTGAGGGTTTTACAACGTGTCTGGGAAGATACCAGTGTCGAGTGATGTGTTTATAATTGTTAGGACATGACTTGATATACTGTCGGACATCCATTTAAAGAATGCTGTGGGAACAGGGTCAACGCATGAGGTAGAAGAGTTACGCTCAGTGACAGTCTTACAGAGCTCAGGTAATGTAACACTGGTGAATTTCCCCATGGATGCATCATCTTTACCGGGTTTGCCGAAGTTACCCCTGAAACCGTGATAATAGTGGTTCTAATTGATGATATTTTGTTATTGAAGAACAGAGCAAGTTCTTCACACTTAGATGCAGAACTGTGGATGAAGGGGTGGTGGCAGTTTTAAGCAGCTGATCGATAGTGGAGAACAGTATTCTAGTATTCCCTAAATTCTCTGCAATGATTTTAATCACAGCTGGAGGAAGCTGGTTACCAGAGGTGAATACATCTGTATTTTATTTCATTACATTGTTATCATCTAATTAGCTTACATGAGTCATCTGATGTCAGCTATTATCAGTAAAGAGACTGATTTGGCACCTGATTCAATTGGTATCAGGCCATTAAATAGGTGTTATCAGCCGCTTTTTAGCACCAGCAAAAAATGTGGAAAATCAAGGAAAATAACACATGCAGTCCAGTGAGCTGGAACCCAACATGATGACACCTGAGCTACAACCCATTAACTGACCTTCCTGAATGGATGAACTCCACAATCAGAGTAGAAACATTGCTTGTAGCACAAACAGAAATACCTCAAACAGAACACACTGTGTCTTACTGACATTTGTTCAAAACTGAGGTACAAAGTATGAAGTGTGACGCTCACTTTGACCTACTAATCTATCACAGATAACTGATGTAATGTCTGCCATGTTATCTTGTGGTAAAAGTTCAAAGACAGCTTGATCTTTATTCTTTATTTTTGTTTGCTTTCAGTCCTACAAGCTCGTGTCTGTCTTATGAGGGCTTATTGACGACCCGTGTTGTACCATTAAATCTATGGTGTAGGCGAGCATAGCTACAGTTTTTTAACAGTTTATTGACGTAACCTCATGGATATATTAGGAGAACTGGATACAGCGTTGTTGATTCCTATGAAAGTTGCTCAGTGGCATATGATGCCAAAATGGCTCGACTTTCGACTGGAAAACTACGCGAAGCTTTCAGCGATCTTCCGCATCCCACAGAGCAGGCGCTCAGTCACATGGCTCGGTCACAGCTGTCACGCCATCGTCCCGGCCTGCTAACTCCGCCTCCCAGACCTCGCTCCAGCTTCAGTCTGGGTCTCATTCACATGAACGGAATAAAGGAAATATTTCTGGATTCAACTTTTAGTACATTTAACAACTTTTCGGTTGTTATATGCACTCAGGGCTATTGACGTGTTCATACTGGGAAGTTGATTTTCCTCAAAACAGTTATCCGCTAATTTACAGACATCTCTTTGCCAATCCAAGTTTATGGGAAAAAGTCTTTTTGGGCCCAATGGCATCACGTGACGGACGCAGAAGTTGTAGTACCACCGTTAGGCCAAACACTGAAATTGATACCTAATTTGTTAGCTAACTTTCTAACTAAACTATACAACAGTACACGCATTAGACAGGTCATTAGTACCAAACACATCAGGCTTAGGTTGAAAGTAAAGTAAAAAATACCTTTGCAAAGCGGTAAGACTGTAAAAGCCACGGTTCCAGAGCCCAGTCATAGTTTGGCCAATCATAACACGAGGCTCACCACCATGAGTTAGTCAAATTGAGTGAGTACCTTCGTCCTGACAATTGTGTGTAGGTGACAGACAATATCCTGTACCAAACATGTGCAACTGCCAGGACAAATCCCTCTGCCACAGAAATTTGCATAAAAAAGCCTATAACTTTGGAAGATATCTATTTGATTGACAGATTGCTGGTGTCTCTTATTAGCCTAACAGTACAGTATGGTCAGTACAGAAGGGGGGGGGGGGGGGGGGGGGGGAGGGACCATTACAGACATTACAAACATATATGGCATGGGACAACTTCAACTTCGAAAGTTCAATTGTGTTTCAAATCTTCAGCAGCTATCACTTCTCCTGCCTGTAGGTGGCAACATATCTATATGTGCCGATCTAAATGTGTGCTACGCTTTCCTACAGGTAGCTAACCCCATGTGTCTGAATACATTTCAACATCTAACACCGTCAGGACACCGGCCTCACCAAGGTTTATTAGCACAACCTATCTGGATGTTTATCTGTACCAGTGAAGGACGTTGAACTGTCAACTTTGGTAGTAGCTGGATCAAATGCCAAGCATTCATCAACAGGGTAGCTGCTTTTCATTTTATAACTGTAATATTACATCTTCACTCATTCTGAATCCACTGCTGAAACAAGCAGTTTCTACCATGCTGTAATGTTAAGAGGAGGTTGAGTTGCTTTTATCTGTTTGGCGACGCCGGGAAGCTGCTTGACATCCACCTTCTCACATATGTTCACATCAGATTTATTATTTTTTGGATTGGCTATGTTGTATTTTCATCATGTTGTTACTCTGTACACATGACATCCATTGCCCATCTGTCCATCCTGTAAAAGGGGATCCCTCCTCTTCGTGAGGTTTATTCCTGTGCAGATTGTAAAGCCCCCTGAGGCAAATTTGTGATTTGTGATGGGCTATATAAACAAAACTGACTCACATGACAATCTAAACCCAGATATGAAGGTCACACAGTGGACAGGGGAAACACAGCAACGATGACCTAAAAAAAATAAGTCTCTATAAAAGTCCTGAGTGCCAACATCCTGCTCTAAAGCCTCCAATTAAGCTGCTAGTTGAAGTGAAACAGCGGGTCCTCAAAGGGTTCACATTGTTTGGCAGTTACACTATGCTCAGTGGACTCTGTGCTCAGTGGACACTGTCTGCAGTCCTGATTACCAGTCTGCTAAGAAAAACTACTTCTCTGTATCTAATATGGTCCTCAAATCATATGACGGGTTAAAGTATGTAGCTGAGCTACATTCATGTAATGAGGACACATTCCTTCATATCATCATATCATTGACAGTTTTGCTCTGTAACAACTGTTCATGGTTCTCACCTTCTTCTATTTCAAGTATTTCCCAAAAGATCTCAGACTCCTCTTTGATAAACTTCTGTAACGAAGACAACCAGCATCTTGTTACAAGGCTTGAAGTTCTCCGACACCATGCTGTTATGATTATACTGTATGTCTGGATGGAAAATATTCTTGCATAACTGTCACATAGCAAATGTGGCTGTGTAAATGTGTGTATACAGCCATAATGAACTCTCTATTTCGTATTAATAAAGTAGATTGACTTTATTAAAGCTGAAGCAGGCAAGATTGGAGCCAATATGATTAGAAATATTTTTATAAAATAGTCACTATATCCTGACAGTAGTGCCTGAAACAGGTAATCTGAAAAAATCATGTGCCTCTGTGTCCTCTGGTGCTCCTAATGGCATCTGCAAGATTTCACAGACCGGAGGAAAACAACCAATCAGAGCAGAGCTGGAGCCTCCCGTCGCTGAGCAGCTGTCAAACTCCTACCAAACAGTCAAATATGTTACTGTAATGCTTATTTTTTTCCTCAAATGTTTTCAGAAACATCTTGTAGTGTAGGGTTTAGCTGTAAAATGATAAAGTTTGTGACCCGGCAGCCATGTTGAGATCTCGAGGAAATACCAAGCACCACTCACATGGCCAGGGCACATCCAATAGGAACGCTCTCTCTCTAAAATGACCTGTGATTGGTCTTCTGTCATGGGCTAGATTTTTAAAGCCTGGAAACAGGGCCAACACTTTAATTACAGTATGCTGAAAGGTTATTATGGATTTTTTTTGCCCAATGATGCCAAAAACTTTGTACCTACTGAAGCTTTAATAAAAATCTTTGTTTACACTATGGCTCAGCGACGCGTCAGCTCAATAATGCACATGGTCACGCTACTTTGAAAAAGCACTGAAATAAATAAGCTATTTGTATTGTTTTCATATCAACATCACAATCTTTTGGATCAATTTGACAGTCGTTTGATGACAGTAGTCATATTGTGCTGCATATGGGGGCGGCAGTAGCTCAGTCCGTAGGGACTTGGTTTAGGAATCGGAGGGTCACCGGTTCAAGTCCCAACATGGACCAAGACCAACTGGTAGCTGGAGAGGTGCCCCTGAGCAAGGCACCAAACCCCCAACTGCTCGGGCCGCTTGTCAGGAGCAGCCCCCTCACTCTGACATCTCTCCATTAATGCAGGTATATGTACTATGTGAAATTAACAACAGAGTGTAAAAACTGAATTTCCCTACGGGGATTAATAAAGGTTCATCTTATCTTATCTTATCTTATATCTGGAATTACCTTGAACAATAAGTGTATTAGATATTCTTTATGACTTTGTGCTTGGACTATTTTTCCGACTGAGGAAAGGGTGAGTAGTTAACAGATAAGATAAGATAAGATAAGATATTCCTTTATTAGTCCCACAGTGGGGAAATTTACAATCAGGGGCTATATAACAGGGCTGTAATGGAGACGATACACCTATCTCCTGATTCAAAACTATCACGATACTTGGGTGCTGATTCGATATGTATTGTGATTGTTGCATCATACACTTCTTGGGACTTTTACTAAGGAAAATATCTAAATGAATACAGTAAAAATCTTTGATTTTCAGCATGTATGTAATCAGAGATGCCCTGAAGTCAAATATATCAGTCATTGTCAGGCATTATTTTTTTCCCAGCAACCCAAAAATAAAAAATTAAAGACATTTCCCTCACAAATTAGTGGTATTTCCTATTTAATTTATAAGGGACATGTAGTTTTGTACTTCTGGTGAAAATAATCCAATCAATATTATTTCTATATATGTATTTTGTATACACAGTTCCCTTTGTTAACACCTTATTTTGAAAACCAGACAAGTCAAGTGTTTATGCTTCTGCTAACTTCACCAAGTCCGTCTCTAGCTCTCCCATCAGCTCACTTTCCACATCCATGATCAGCTCCTTCTGGGCCGTTTGAATGTATTTAACATAAATGTCAGCATATGGGTACTCTACGGTTGTAGTGTCGGCCGATTTGACCACAGAGATGCGAGTCACGGTTGGCTTGACCGCACATTACAGCAATATGATAAGTTTCCTTTCCATGTCAGAGTTAGCGTGCAGCTTTAGCCGTGACGTTGAGCTCTGCTTTTCCTGTAATGTGTGAAACCCAAAGTGTTTTCATACTTTAGTGTATGTGTAGTATTCACCACTTTAAAGCCTCCGCTGTCTTGTTGCAAGACAGTATAAGATAGTACAAGAGTCTCGTACTCATTTCGGCTCGCTGTGGTTTGCAGCGATTCGTTTTAGTTGACATATACGCAACAGATGTGACATCACGTTACTCAGGCTACAGCTATAAAAGCAGTAACTTCCTTCTACCTCTGTATAGACTCAAATGAAGCAAATATATTGATTCTGGCATTAAAAAAGCAGACATATTATGAACCTTACCAAGCTCTATGGTCCCTCCTATACCTATCAAGGAAGCTGCACTGTGATAGAGTGGCAGAGAGATGTACATCACATCCTGTTCTGTTGCTCCAAACGCCCAAAATCCTGCTGCGCCCTTTAAGCTCTGGAGGTGAGTGATCACTGCAGCCTTAGGGAGCCCTGTGAAAATGACAGGACATGATAGCGCATTACATGACGTTGCAAAATAAGCATTTTATACTTTCTGTTCATTTCAACTGCCCACTTGAATGTTAGCATGGGGAGGGAGTGTGTAGCCATATGCAACCTCCATAACAATGGGAGAAAATATCATGCAATTGTGATTCTGCTAATATCATAGTAGTGTTGTGGCTGAGAAGAAGCCCTGACAGGTTTCTGACTTAATGATAATAAGAGAAAAGAACTGAAGATGCATATGATAATTCATATCGAAGATAAACCTTTTAGTTCAGTGTGGAAAATGGTCAGAAAGCAGAATTGGTGACAATCTATGACAAGATGATCAGGCTACACCATGTTACCAGTTATAACACATTACAACTTCATAAAAAATGAACTATAGAGCAAACAGCAGCATTGTTTTGCATTTTGTGCCTTTTGAATAAAAGGCTAGTATTTCAGTTATTCAGGTTTTGTTATATCGAATCGTATCAAGATCGTGAGCTTAATATTGTGTATTGTGCATCATGTATCGCATCCTATCATGAGCTGAGTGAATCCTCATACCCCTTGTGGCTGTTAAAATTCAAATATTTATATCTTTTATTTGCTTCCATATTCAACTTAATACAAACATTTTTTTAAGCTATTTCAAATTACTTCTTAAAATTTCAACAATGGCCTAATACGCTGTCAAAACACAAGAAATGGCAAAAATAAGGCTGATTAAAACAGTGTGTAAAATGTAGAAGATGTTTCTGTATTATATAAATCATTGACGCTCCTTTAAATTGAAATATAAGCTAGTCTAACAAATATTTAACAAAATTACAGAATGCCCTTGTTTGTTCAGGGTCACAAAAAACAGACCAACACCTGGTGAGCTGCACGTGTTGTTATTAATTTTATATATATATTTTGTATACTAAATGATTAGTGGAAAAAAATGAATAGGTTAATGAATAGTAAATAATCATCATGCAAACATCATAATTTCGTTTTACAAGCAGAGTGACTGCTGTGTTCATGTTGTTGGCATTAAGGTAAACACAATGAAGAAGCTAAGAGCCCCCCGCTGGAAGGATTACACAGAGGAGATGTTGTTTGAGGTTTCCTCTGGGAACTTGTTAAAAACACAACCATGACAAACACAGGTGGCTATAAAACTGTCATTTGGGTGGATGGATGGATTTTTTTTTTTTTTTTGCTAAGAAACAGCCTAAAGTTAGTTAGTTACATGGCATTCATGATAGTAAACCTATCCTGACTAACAGAAAGGTTATATTTAGTAAAAATTAAAAACAATATAATGTCACAATGAAGTGTACAAAGTACACGATTCTTTCATAATTTTTCCCTGTTAAAAGGGTTTTTCCTCATCCGATGAGAGGGTCGTAGTGTGAAGGACAGAGGGTGTCGTATCCTCTAAATAAACTGACTTGATTTTAATTATGGTCATTTGTGTCCATCAAGGTTAATGATTAAATCTACTCAATTAATAGATTAATCTATTTTGGCTTATAAAATCTTTTTTTTCTTTCTTTTTTTTTCATTTTTCATTTAATCTACATCCACTGATTTTTGGGGACATTTGAGAGCAGAGGAACAACACAATTGGACTTTTCAATTTCCAATAATAAATACAGTATATACTTATATTTGCATAAAGAAAGCATGTTAGCCCACTCATATGTTGATAAGAGCATTAAACACTTGATAAATCTCCCTTCAAGGTACATTTTGAACAGATAAAAAAAACTGTGATTAATCGTGATTAAACATCTTAATTGATTTATCAATAATAACACATCCAGCAGACGCAAGGCAACATTACCATTTCATTGATCATCTGGAATTTACCTCAATAGGTTCCGATATTGTAAACTTGTTCTCTAAGCACAGGCAGAGCCCTCAACTGGACTCTATGGTTAATACTCTTCACCAATCACAAGCAAGCATTCGACAACTGAAAATTTGCAGTAGCGCATCCAGGCAATCAGGGCGTGCCTACCTGAATACATGCAGATCCCACAATATATAAGGCACCACACGCTGTTCAGCAAGCACTGCAGGAGTAGAAAGGGCCCCTTAGAGGGCTCCACCTGTCCTTATAGAACTCAGATTACAATATAGTAACCTTCATTCAAACTCATACAGGCTCTGCCCTCTACTCGACTCTATGGGTGCAGTGGGTGGAGTCCAGTGAATGCACGCCCTGCCGCAACACATTGGCCTAACCCTGCAGTGGTCAAAGAGACCCTGCACACCACATCCCATGGTCATCAAGGAGCACGGGATGCATGGGGGTTAACATTCCCAAAGGGGAGTCAGTCGGCACATCACTGTTCTGTCTGCGCATATTCGCGTAGGCACGTCCTGACATTGGTTAGCTATGCAAATTTTCAGTGGGCGAATGCTTGGTTATAACTGGAAGAGAGTATTACCAAGAAGAAGAAGAAGAAGAAGAAGATCTACCTTTATTAGTCCCACAATGGGGAAATTCAATTTACACTCTGTTAAACTCGTACATGGTACATCAGACCTAAACACACAACATGCAAAGAAGCAGGGAGGCTGCTCCTGACAAGCGCCCCGAGCAGTTGGGGGTTTGGTGCCTTGCTCAGGGGCACCTCGGCAGTGCCCAAGAGGTAAACTGGTACCTCTCCAGCTACCAGTTCACACTCAGTTTGTCCATGTCGGGACTTGAACCGGTGACCCTCCGGTTCCCAAGCCAACTCCCTACAGCTAGCACTCCGCCCCCAATAACCAATAGAGCCCAGTTGAGGGCTCTGCCTGTTTGAACTATGGTTACAATATCGTAATGGCTATTTGTTATTGGAAAAGGTAACCAAAGGTAAAATTTATCCCTATATCACAAGAAAACTGTGGTAATCAGACACAGTAACTTGACACATTACGTGCTACAAGCACCATATACATGACATTTGTATTTCACTTACCAGTTGTTCCAGAGGTGAAGATGTAAAGAGTGGGGGATCTGAGGGACGTGGTGGTACGTAACTCTGCTGGTACAGGCTGGTCAGAGGCAGCATCGATCTCATCCAACAGAGTGTGGACCTGTGTGTGCTCACTTTGGCTCGTCATGGCCCACACCTGAATGTTGTCCTCCAGCAGGCTGGTTAGGATACCGTCCAGACATTCCACTAAATCTGGGAGATGCAGACAGCAAAGCTATAAACTCATGACAAAGATACTTTGAATGATGTTTCTCATTTGTCTAATTTTCCCAGAGCAGTGCTCATTTGCCACAAATGGCCATTGGCCGTTCGGAGAGCGCACCTCCTGGTATTGCTGCTTGGAGCGTTGTCAGATTTTTGAAGTTAGTATGTTATTATCAGTTTAGATGAATAAATTATCACGATATCTCAATACATGATTTAATCACAATACGATTCCACTGAAAACAATAAATAAACATTCTGCTTTGTCGTCGTTACCGTGAATTATGTTAGCACTGCTGGGATATCTCTCAGGGATAATTATAACCATTACCCAAGCAATCTACTATGCATACATCTATGAATTTTACTCCTAGAGTAAAAGCTCCCAAAGGATTGACTGCTATTATAGCTCTGAATGAATTATAATGCAGCCGGATAATGAGAAGAAGCGCAAATAAGCAGAGCATGCTGGGCAGTTAGAAATATGTTGAGCATCTGAGCTGCTCTACAGAATGATTTCAATAACCTCTGAATCATAATCTCTTGAATGGGATTTACTCAAGAACTCATGGCCTTAACCACTTGAAAGATATTTTGCTTAATAATCCTGAGCCACAAACTCTTGAATTTGGTTTTGGCTTTGTCAGATTCCTTGCGTCGCAAAGACCACCCACATCTAGTGAGCTCGTATTCTGTTGTTCTATTGCCCCATTTGTACTCTTATCAGTGTCTGACTGGTCCAGCTCTTCCATGAATCAGGCTCCTGTTTCACTGGGGTTGTAGTGAGGACAGTGTCCCTGACCAATATCATGCTTGTTTGGTTGAGCAATCACCCGTCATCCTGTCACATGGCTGCTGCATGGTGAATCCTATTAACTGTAGAAGCAGGATTCTTCCGGTGAAACACGGATGGAAGCTGTATATGATTCAACAAAATGTCCTGTTGTTGTGTCATTAAAATACACAGCAAAAAATGCAAATCAAATAGCAGGGTGCTCCCAGCGCTTATTTGGGATATTAGCAAGTTTGGAAATGTTCAGCCCTCATTGAAGTCCATCACTGGAGCTCCACACGTTTCACAGCTGAGTTTAAAAACAACAAAAGTGACCTGAGAAGATATTTAGATAAGAGTTCACTACTGGGAATGATAACAAAATCAAGGAGTGTACTGTATCTTTAAAGCACATGTTAATTAATGGGCCTATCAAATGTTTAGCATGTGCAAAATAGGGATGCACAATGAATTGAATATTAATCGCGAGATTTTTGCTTCCCACAATTAAATGAAGATGATCAACTGCAATATTGATGTTTACAATGCATGCTCCACTCTGCCACCCATTCTGCTGCATAAATCAAGCGCTTCCTAAACTAACAGCTAGAGATGCTCCCTCAGCCAGCAGCCAATCGAAGCCAGACCGTTTTCAGCAGTCTCATATGCTCATATATCTGTTTTTAGCTGGTCACACACACAAGTGAAGCCGCCACATGAAGGTTTTACGTCACACACACTCACACGTCATACACAACATGTTGCTGTGAAAGTTCTTCAGTGAGTGAGGAAGAACAACAACTGCAAGTTCACCATACGCCATGGAGGAAAAACCTTAAAACATCTGGAACAACTAACTTAATCAGACACCTATATATTGCAATTTGTTCCCATGATGCTGCTCAGAGTGATCACAGTGACCAGATCGTCTGCACACAGCATGGAGCATGTTACGGTGAGTTCAAGCTCAATAGCAATTTATAATGCTATGATGATGCATTCAAATGGTTTCTGTGTTCACTGTCTCCAGTTTACCGTCCGGGAGCGTTAGCAGCCACGGTGCTGCGTTCACTGTCTCCAGTTCACCGTCCGGGAGCGTTAGCAGCCACGGTGCTGCGTTCACTGTCTCCAGTTCACCGTCCGGGAGCGTTAGCAGCCACGGTGCTGCGTTCACTGTCTCCAGTTCACCGTCCGGGAGCGTTAGCAGCCACGGTGCTGCGTTCACTGTCTCCAGTTCACCGTCCGGGAGCGTTAGCAGCCACGGTGCTGCGTTCACTGTCTCCAGTTCACCGCCCAGGAGCATTAGCAGCCTGCAGACATGCAGCCATTTTCCCAGTAGAAGTCCACCACCACCACACATTTAGTTTAGATTAGCAAGTTGTCAGCTGTGTGTCTGCCCGGATTAACGATTGCAATTTCCCGACAAACAGTGTGTGCATTTGTGCAACGTTAGCAGCTGCTAGCTTCTACAGTTTGTGAGTGCGCAGTTTATTTGTCGTATCGGTGAATAAATGCCACGAGGCTACAAGCTACAACTCCTCAGCTGGAAGTCCAGAGCCAACTTCCTGTATCTGCACCGACTCTCTCTTAAGGTGGACCAGTTTTTTGTCGAGCCACTCCTCTGCATTTTTCTCAGCCTTATAATTAATTATTAATATTATTTGTAACATAGCATGAATCAGTTATGTCAGTTATTGGTTAAATGTTTATTATTAACATCACTATTTCTAATCATTTGAAGTGAGTATTTTTGTACAAATAACCACTATAGTTGACAATAACAAAGTAAAAGAACAACTTTTAGAGTTTTTGACAGCTAGCAATGAAAATATTTTGGCCCTAAAATCTATTAATAATTATGATAATAATAACATTATTTAATTATAATTATAAATAATAAAATAATAATAATGATAATAATCTGTACTGTAATACACACTGCACATGCACCTTAATTTAGCTCTGCTTTTGCACTAAACTATTTTTAATATTTATTGCATGCCCTTAATCTTGCGTGTCTGTACACTGCTGGAATGTGTGAATTTCCCCTCGGGGATGAATAAAGTATTGAATTGTGATGAATAATCATGATGAATAATCAAGCTTGATCAAAGTAATGGTGATTAGCATTTTGGCCATAATCATGCGTCCCTAGTGCAAAATAAGCTATTTGCTTAAATAATGATTTGGATTGCAAAGTTTCTCAAATATATGCAGACATCAGTAATGAATCAATAATTTCACCATCAATGGCATCAACTCCTCACATAACAGACTGGTAGTGGCTGCAAGCGATCAGCAGCTGCCTCAGCTTGGTATCTTGTTTCCTTTAGGGATTAACAACTGTTTGTCATTGATTTGCACGCCTTGGTAAAACAACTATATACAGTATATGTGAGTGTAAAATGTGTCTCACATGCTTGCCGAGGGTTTACACGATTGTGGATTGTATCCAGCCAATCAAACATTACCGTGGTTGATGCAGACAGCCCTGGTGGAGATCTGCACTCTGCTGACTGCTCTTTTCTACTTCTAGTTGTTTTATCAAGAAAAAACACCAAACTTTTGCTGCTTCTCGCTTCGCCAATGCGTGCCATTTTTCTCTTATTTGTTCAAATTTGAATAAATCCCATTTACGTATTATTTGGTTAGTATTATCTGGAGTTCTGGGAAACTGAATGGCAATATTTGTTATTTTCTAACATTGTATTGGGTAATTACAAATAATCATAGGTATGACCGACAGGGTAATCACATTAACAGATAGTTGTAGCCCTATCTGACATGCTGTAGGGTTAAATTGTATATATATATATATATATATATATAGCATAATATAATAATGTATTAACAAATTATGTTGCCTCCCTTCCTATCCAGCACACAGGGAAACATTTTCTTCAAATTATAGTTGTGTTTGTGTCTACAGAAGGTTTAAATGGCTAAATAAAATAAAAGCATAAAATGTGTCCTGATGAAAAACAACTTCAAAAGGTAAATAATTCCCTTTCATAATCATTTTTAGATTAATTATGACCGGACCCATAAAATGAGGAGTCACCCTACTAAATTACTATGCGTCATAAAATATAAAGATCAATCAGTGGATATCTACATGTTCACTGGTGTCTTCATGGTGCTGACCCTTGTGAGACCCGAGGTGCTAAAAAGTGAATGTGAGACTTCACCTGCACCAACAATGAGAGTTTTGGCTCCACAGCAGTTGAAGCAGTGCAGCAGCGACTTGGACTTGATGTTAGTGTTGAGGAAAGCCACCGAGCATCCGACCTTCGCCAACCCGAACCAAGCGCACAAGAAGTCGGGCTCGTTGCTCATGAGCAAGGCGACGCAGTCTCCTTTCCTCAAGTTCACTCTCTCGAGGAAAACATTGGCGAGTCTGTTGCTGCGTCTCTCGACGTCCCGATAGGTGTGGACGCGCCCGTCGTAGATGACGAACGGCTTGTTGGGAATGCGCTGCGCCTGCTGGATGAACCTGTCCAGGACTGTACACACGCTGGATGTCAGGTTAGACACCTCCAGCTTCACGCCGTACCTGATCACTTTAAAGAGAAAGAGGAGGTCCTTCCAAAAGTATGGGAGGTAGAGTTTCTGCAAAACATGAGCGGAGAAAACACCCACGGCCAGAGCTGAGAGCCATCCCAGGGACAGAGACATGTCTACGGCTGTGACACAGCGAGAGGACACGGTGGAGACACTCGGTGCGCGCTGCTCACTTCATACTCCGCTGTTTGGTCACCACCAGGTGACACTCACGACGATAAACACTGCGTGGGTGACGTAAGACAACGACGAGACCAGAAACGTCAGGCTGCACAACGTGTGCAGAAGAGACATGTTGCCTTCAAAATAAAAGAGGACAATTTGATGATAAAATATCTCCAGTGCTGGAAAAAAGGAATGGAGCAAATATGATTTTAATTTATTTATAAAAACAGCCACTATATTCTGTCAGTAGTGCACGAGGCAGGTAATCTGAGAATAATCTGCCTCTGTGTCCTCCAGTGCTCCTAATGGCATCTGCAAGATTTCACAGACCGGAGGAAAACGACCAATCAGACCCGATCTGGAGTCTATACTGTCTACGAGCCGGCTGTCAATCACTTGCAAACTCCAATCAAACATGAATCAATATTCTGTTACTGTAATGCCTGTTTCTCTCCTCATATGTTTTCAGAAACATGTAGTAGTTTACTCTTTAGCTGTAAATTGAGAAAGTCTGTCAGCCATATTGAGATCAAGTTGAGGAAGTAGCAGGCACCGCCCATCAGCCGGAGCACAGCCAATAGTAACTCTCTCTCTACTCGCTCCCAGTGATTGGTCAGTCACAGGCTAGATTTTTTTTTTTAAAGCCTGAAAACAGAGCCACGAGGAGGTACATAAGTTTTCTATACTTGAATTACAATATGCTGAAAGGTTATTATGGATTTTTTTTTGCCCAATCATGCAAAAAAAAAAATGCTGCCTATTGAAGCTTTAAAATTACTCTGTTTTGCCTGCAGTAAAGTTGTGTAAGGTGAGTGTTTTATTTTGATGGGCAGAGCCACTACACTTCCTGTATGACTGATTTCTAGAGGTGACTTGTCAAATGTTTGTGTGGAAGTCAAGTCATGTGACATTTGCTGCAGAGATGAGTGGGAGGCTGCTGAGGCCCTGCCTCCCTTTTTAAAGGCAGATAACAGAGTGACTGTTGTGGCAGTTAACAGGGAGGACTGCTGCCTCTATGCTATAGACAGTACACTGAAACTGACAAAGTACATTATGCAGCATGACACCTCTGTGCTGCCACTGTGAACGGCTCCATATTTTTCCAAGATTCAATTATATATTGTCATATCAACTGCAGTTGATTAGGAATTAGTTTCAGTGTGTTGAACAACAAAACATACAATCACAAACACTGCCATCTTCTACCACAGTTGCAATACAGTAACCCTATAATAAATACAGCTGTGCAGGCTCATGCCCTTAAAAGGGACAAGTTAAAGTACATGTGCTTTTTATAGTGACAGTCTCATAAGTATTCACAAACAATTGTCAAGTTATGTAACTTGTAAAACACAAAGCACAAATAAACATGGAGTAGCAGAGTGATATGTATCTCTAAATCTCTGTATCTGTGCCTCTAATTTACATCTTTTATATCATCATTTCTACATCAACTTAGCATTTTTCAAAGCAAATATATATTTGTGAATATCCACCCATTTGTGTGGATTCTTTTGAGGCTTTTTTTACCATGCGGTTACACACAAAATACACAAATTTGTATCTGTAAATCACTGTGTGTATCGGTGCCGTCGGATTTACAACTTGTATATCAATATCAACATTTAATAACATTCACAACCTTATATTTATTTACAAATTTCCAGCGTAGCATTTTAAAATGGAAATGTATTTGTGAATCTAAACAGATTCCTGTGGATCCTTTTGAGACTGTATTACTGCGCACATGTCAGAAAAGTGTAAAGATGAACCAGTAGATGGTGGTAAAAGGACATTAAAATACAGTTAAAACCAGTCATTAAATATCCAAGACAATAGAAAATTAAACAATCTAAAATTGAAAAAGTATAGAATATAATAAAATAAGTCATATAAACTCAGTTCTGTCAAAGAATTGATTTCAAAATATTACCATTGGTTTAAAAAGCACTGAATGGTTTAGAGCCAAAGTACATGTCTGATCTCGTACTACTTTATGAATAAGTGAACTATATTTTACTGTTGGTCAAGACCATTTTACTAACTCCAGTGTGACGCAAATACACCCTCATAATTAGATACATTTTGATTTATTTATTATAATTTAAAACCTGTCTTCTATTCTATGTTGTTTTGGATATTTAATGGCTGTTTTTAATTGTATTTAAATGTCCTTTTATAATGTAAAGCACTGCTGAAATGCGCTATATAAATATACTTCCCTTGCCCTCAGTTTATATTAACAGTGGTTAGCATCCATAAATGTTTCATTACCACCACCTACTGGAGAGCACTGGTTCCCTGCACAGTCTCATAGGAATCCACAGGAATCTGTTGAGATTCACAAATACCTTTCTTTTTTAAAATGCTAAGTTGACAAACTGCATTTAAACTCAAACAGGCTGTTCATCAACTGATCAAAAGTTTAAGACCATAGCCTAAAAAAATCTGTGTAATAATCTGGCTTTCATGTCATTTTCATTCACACTGTCACGACCTCCTGATGACAAAGGCAAAAAGGCTTTCTGTCTCTCGCTCCATCGCTGCCGAGGTTGGAAGCAGTAAGACGGTCATTTTAACTTTCCTAAAAGATCCTGAGGGTTATGGGACCAAACAGTCAAGTGATAGACCTGAAAAAATTCACCTGCACTGAGCCGCAGGATCCAACTGGCTGTTGGTGAAGACAGGCTGATCTTCAACCCAAATTACGGCCATTACTGATTCTGACTGCAGTTCAGTAACCATAAGACGGCATCTGCAAGAGAAGGGCTTAAAGAACTAAAACAAAGGACTTCTTCCAGGAGAATAGCGTCGCTCTTTTGGACCATCCTGTCTGTTCCCCTGATCTAACATTTGGGGATGGATGGCAAGGCATGTTTACAAAAATGGACGTCATTTCCAGACCATGGATGCCCTTCGTGAAGCCATCTTCACCACATGGAGCGACGTTCCCACCAGCCTCCTGGAAACACTTGCATCAAGCATGCCTAAATGAATTTTTGAAGTGATCAGGAACAACAGTGGGGCTACTCACTACTGAGTCCTTTATTGACACTTTTAGTTCTGGTTTGGGACTTTTTAAGGCTATGGTCTTAAAACAGCCTGTTTGAGTTTAAATACAGGTTTCAATAAATTATCTACTCTCTATTTTTTGTCAGTTTTTGTTTCTGCTTTTTGCATTTTGAGGCTCTACTGAAAACCTAGTTACGATCCACCAGAGCGAAATGTGAATTCTGGGAATTTTTCTCCCGGTCTTAAGATTTTGTTCAGGAGTGTATAGAGACACAGATATAGATATAGATATAGATATAGATATAGATATAGATATAGAAAAGTCCATCATGGCAAAATTTGTATTATGCAAGTAAACACATAAATCAGTTAGTTTTTTATTTTGAAGGTCTTGACCAGAAGTGCCAGTTCTTAATCTTGCTAGACTTCCACTATTGGCCAAAATCCAGGACAGCCCAGCCTGTTTCAAAACCTCTCACTGTGCAGCATAACCTGACTGAGAGTCACCACTACTGAATCACCACTTTTACAATGAAGCCTGATTTGAATCTCCTTTTTTTCATTTTCAGTGCCGTCGAGGTTGCTCTCCTGCTGGAATATTGTCCAACTCGTTGCCACTGCGATCGGAGCATCCACAGCGTGTCCTGTTCTGGTGTTGAGGTCATGCCTTTCTTCCATTCCAGCACACAGGAGTTGTAAGTAGCCACATTCTTTCAACTCTGATTTTATCTAGTCACTTTTTACTGTATCGAGACTGAGGAGTTGTATTACTGTTTATTTCTGTCTCAGGTGGCTTGTGGGGACCAAACTTTCCTCTATTCCCCAGAATGCATTTGTCAACTTGGCAAACATTTCTCGCATGTAAGATTCTCCTTTTTCCCCAAATACTAATCCTTGACTGTCAAACTAGTATACTGAAGAATACTGAAGAACAGAGAATATCACCCACTTACAATGAGCTAAAATTAGCAAAGAAAAACTCAAAAACATCCACTAAGATTGCACAGTATTTCTCAACACAGCAGAGTCAGCAGAGTATAGTACAATTACACACAATTACTATACAAAGACAGAAAGACCCCGATATACTTTTAATGCCCCAGATATACTTTTAACATACATCTATGTATCTTTCAGGGAAAAAAATACACTTGATCATAATAATCTAGCATGATAAAATCACCGGTGTTGTCATATTGTCCTTTTAAACAGACCAAACTCAGTCCTCTTAAAGTGGACCAAAAAGCAGACCAACAGAAAGGGGACTCAAGTTATTTTTGCATTCACATTGTCAGTTCATGTGAAAGAGGATTCAGTTCAGTTTCTGGTCCACTTCAGCTCTGATGGGGCCTCAGTCCTCTTTTTGTTCATGTAGAATACTGTCCAATCAGCCATAAAGTCTCTCAGAGGAGTCTTAACTTTTTCCATTTCTGTTTTTCTAATTTCCATTTCCATTTTTTCCCCATGCTCTATAATTCAAGTTTCTCACCAAACACTACATTTTCCAAGATTACACTTGAACATATCATGATAACATTATACTTTTCACCCAATACTCATTTTTTGAGCTTGAACACATCTTAATATAACCCAGGGGAACCTCCATACATTAGTTGTTGGCTCCATTATTTAGCGACGTAGGCCCACCGACTGCTAGCTCTCCTCCTGTTGATTTCAGCACAGATTTGTTGTTCACAGTGCAGCATTATCAGGGACTGGCGACTTGAAACCATTAATGCCAATCTCCTGATTGCATATTTTTACTGGCCGATAACGATTGGTGGGTGATCAAACAGGTCATCCCTAACTCTAGAGGGCTAAAACACAATGGAAAAGGGCAAAGCGAACCCGGAGCTCGTTGTGCAGAAGTTAAGCGAACCGGATCATAGTCTTAAAGGGAACCAAACTAAGACCACCTCCCGAGGAGGTCAAGGAGGCAACAAACACTTAACTTTTCAAAATACAATCTCGTTACAAACACTACGGTCTTTTCACAGCAGCACTTTCCCTCCAAACCTTTTCACAACACTCCTGGTCTAGGTCTTGCAATTCACCTGTACCCAAGACCCCAGGAAGCCCCCAAATTTTCATAGTGGCAGAATGGCAGTACAAAACTTCCATGTCCATCACGTGATGCCATTAGGCCCAAAAAGACTTTTCCCCATAGATTTACATTGGGAAAGAGACTTCTGTAACTCAGAGGATATTCTTTTAGGTAAATCAACTCCCCAGTGTGAACAATCTAATAGCCTTTATTTAAATCATGTGGTCCTAAAAGTTGTAAAACACACTAATGGCCAGAACCAGAGTTATTGCCCTTCCACCATTCATGCGAATAAGAGCCAGACCGTGACGACAGCGCAGTCTGTGATGACAGCATGACATTTGGACCCCGTGACCGAGCCATGTGACCGAGTCAATGCTACTGCGCAAGATACGGGTATTTCTCAGGTCGAGCCATTTTGGCATCATGCGACAATGACCAGTGTTCATAGGAATGAACGTTCAGAGGAAAGTCCATGCCTAGACCACTGCAGTCGTGATGATTCCCACCTTTTCCTGGGTTGACTTCAGTCACGTGACCTAACGCCCACTGGGCTCTCTGCATTTGGGTTCTACCACCATGACTATGGTTCCTGGTTGCAGCTGTGCTGGGTCCATGTGTCACTTAAAGCAGGTCTGAAGAGTTGGGATAAGGTTGGAAGGAAATATACATTTTAGTGGAGCTGACTACAACCAAACACTGACATTTTTAGGCGACCAAAATATTACAGTTAACTTTCATGAACTGAAAACAAGCTGTGAAATAGTTAAAGTTAAAAGACGAAAATGCAGACTGTGGTAGTGCCATTACGCCGTAAAGGTCCCCTTGCTTTATGCTTTATCATCTATTTTACTTACGGGGGTCTTAACAAAGGGTCAACTGGTGAAAGTGACAAGCTCTCTTAAATCCACATTAGAATAAAACGAGCTGTTCTAGCATGAGGCCCAGTAACAGCAAAACCACTGCAAATCCAAATATAACATTACTCTCCAGACTGACTTATAGAGCTGTATTTTGTTTGTGTTTTTTCAGATACATCTCTGATGATGATAGTATAAGATATCTTGAGAGGCATTCTTTCCACAACCTGTCCAGGGTTACCCACATGTATGTAACCTCTGAGCAGTGCACCTCGAGTGATTAAAATGAAGCCTCCCGCATACGCCACCACGAACACACATTCGGGCGAATTCTCAAAGATGGATTGTGGCAGCTGATTGAGCATCACGTGAAACCGCTATCTGTCTCGTTTCAAGGTCCAATTCATAGAAAATATTGTGCACAATCCTTTTTTGTGAATTCGCCCCATATTGTAGTCTTGTAGAAGTCACATATGCTGCCTCTGTCCTGCAGTAGTACCAGTGTTATACTGACCACACTGAGAATCCTGTGGCTTCAGAGAGTATTCAGACCCACAACTTTAAATGGATAGCATTGCCATTTTTTTGCCCATCTATCTACAAATTATTAAATTAATAACCCATTATGACAAAGTGAAAATTTCAGTAGTGTGCAAAAAGTGACGGGGTCTGAAACCATTGTATATGGAGTCGCAACAGTGACAGTAATATTTTGGCATCAAACACCTGAACTGAAAAAGGAAACAGGAAGTCAACTCAAAAGTTGTATTAAACTGAAAAAATAAGTTCCTCTGAAAAATATAACACAGCCATTCAAAATGAGTTTGTTCTATTCTGACATGTTTTTTCATTCTGATGTGTTTTTCAACAAACTTTCTGTCATCGTTTTGCTATGGAAGAGAGAGGTTTGGGGGTAAGGAGGGCATGATTTACATATAATCTGCATAATAAGGAGAGAACGACACTCTGAAGGGGTGAAGGGGTTACAGTTGTAAGATGAAAACAGCCGGCCCTGAAGCATACCCTGCTTTTTCTTTTACTTTAGTCTAAATGGGACCATAATTTAGTCATTTTAGTAATGCTGTAATGAACATCGGCAGTAGCTCAGTCTGTAAGGACTTGGGTTAGGACGCGGACGCCGTGGGTTCAAGACCCCCATGGACCAAGACCAACTGGTTGCTGGAGAGGTGCCAGTGCCATATTATGGCCGGTTAGCTCAGTTGGTTAGAGCGTGGTGCTAATTACGCCAAGGTCGCGGGTTCGATCCCCATACGGGCCACAGTCGCTTTTGGGGGCGGCAGTAGCTCAGTCCGTAAGGACTTGGGTTAGGATGCGGAGGACCCGGGTTCAAATCCCCCATGGACCAAGACCAACTGGTTGCTGGAGAGGTGCCAGTTTACCTCTTGGGCACTGCCGAGGTGCCCCTGAGCAAGGCACCAAACCCCCAACTGCTCTGGGCGCTTGTCAGGAGCAGCCCCATCACTCTGACATCTCTCCATTGACATGTATATGTACTGTGTGAACAACAGAGTGTAAAACTGAATTTCCCCACTGTGGGACTAATAAAGGAATATCTTTCTTTCTTTCTTTCTTTCTTAGTGATTGAGACCATAAACTCATGTTTACAATATTTACTGCGGTCATAAATTAAGTGAGAAGTAGGGTTTTTTTTTTTCTCATGGATACAATCAAACTGGTTTAAGGCATTTCCACAATGGCTTCACGTTTCAGACCCGGGGGCTGCAGCCTTGTTGAATCAGTAATGTGCAGGGATAACAATACTGGTGACAGTTTCCTCATGTGTTTTTATTAAAAGAAAGATATCTTCTGTGAAATGTGAATCACACTGTGCTCAGTAAGCCTCTGGCATTACTGTGCGATTACAGCAATGGCTAGATGCATGGTGATGTCGGAGGGATGAAGAGGGATGAAGAAGGATGCCCCTTCTCTCAAACCCCTCCTTTCCATGACAAAATACTGACAGAGAGTTGAAATTAAAAACCATCGTCACTGAAAATTCCTGTTTCAGTGACAATCACAGACTGTAAATAGAAGTGGACGTAGCCACTGTGGCGTTACTCACTGGTTTGTGGAGCACTGTGAGGCCTTGAGTTTGGCATTTTGACAATCACCATCTTGGTTTTTTGGTACCAGAACTGACGGTCTTAGGAGAAAGAAATTAACAGCCCACTCTGTGGAAACGACACCGTGGTAGCGACCTGCCAGGTTGTGAACATGTTTATTTCTGCTGTAAAGTTGGACACTTTAACATGTGAGTCTGTGGGTACTGACTCACTCTTGGAGCCAACCTCAAGTGGCCACTTGAGGAACTGCATCATTTTTCAGACCCAGAGGTTTCTGTTTGGTGCCAGAACAACTTATCCAAGTCTTTCCATGCCAATGTTTGGATCTTATTATCAATGCCAAAATGTACTGTCACTGTCCCAGCTACATACATATACTGCTCACCACACAAGAAGTTGGACATTTTAGGTAAGCAGTCAGAACATTATATGTTTTGACCTAAGTACATATAATAATTATGAATGATGAAATAGTAAGTCAACCTTTTGAGTCAAAATTAAGAAATAATAAAGTGTGTCTGTATGTTATGTGTCCACTAGACAACTAACAGGTATCAAAATGCTGTCATACATTGACCAAGAGGCATTTAAAGATCTGCCTAATTTAAAGTACCTGTAAGTAAAATTTCATTTGCTCATGTGTAGTTTTCTTGTATCATAGCGTTTCATATTTTCACAAGAAAACAATGTAAAATAGTTTAATCAATAACTGGCTGCTGACTGATATTTGTCTCCATACAGTGGGATCACCAACACAGGTCTCACCTCCTTTCCTGGGCTGCAGTATATTCAGTCCAGCCAGGACAATTTCATTTTGTATGTAACATTTAAACATACCTAACTGTGGTGTCACAATGTCACAATGTTTTAAATGGTGTAAAATATTTCATGTTCTTTCTGGCAGGGAGATAGTGGAGAACGTCTTCATCCAAGTTATACCTGCTAATTCGTTCACTGGAATATGTGAAAACGCTCTGACCATGTAAGTAGGATGAACAATGACTCAGGCGACATTTTCAGACTCAGTGTCACTTGAAATGACGACTATCTGGTCGCTTTTGCTCATTTTATCTTACAGGTTTAAACCAGTATGATTTCATCTCTCATAATATGTTTACACGCACATTGTTTTTTTTTTAATTTTGAAACCAATATTGAATTATGACAATGTTAAGGTATAACTGTACAAACAGTAAATCCAGTGAAGAAGTCACTTTTAGTCAAAGCTCTGTCCAAAGGGTGATGTAAAAGTTTGCTGCGACAAAGTATGAAGTAATAAAAAATGAAAATTGTGCGGTCAAAAGTTCACCTTTGCAAAAGAAAATCGGCTATATCTATTGTTGTACACATAACATTCTTCAGTTATGTATTACTGTTTTTTTATTATTCACCATTTAACGAGGTATTATAATCATGAGTTCCAACTTTATTATAGCCATCCAAATAATGTTTATAGACAGTTAAAAAAACAATTAATAACCATAAATTAAGTGTTATAAATATCTGGTCCATAATGTTCATTTGGTAATAATTAACAAATACTTAATGATATTAAAAATGTTAATATGTGTGCAACAATAAACTGTTAAAATAAACACACATTACTAGTATTATTAGTAATCATTATTATCATTTCAGTTTTAAAAAATAAAATTTCAGTAAAATAGTTCTAAATAAAAAAGTGAATTAAAATAAAAATAAAATAAAAATAGTAAATTTAAGTTTAATTAATGTGCCATATAATAATGATGATTGTTATGAAGCATTAGCAGGGTGCTTATCGTCGGCAAGGAAGTTGTGGTGGAGGGGGGACCCCAGGGTCCCGTGGGCATGCACCCACTGGATCCTTAACAAACTGGAAGCTCCGGACACAGCTGGTGGATCTGGGATGTCCTACGCTTACCCCATGTTTGCCATATAAATACATATAAATCAACATTTTGAAATGTATTATATACATTTTTCATTTGCTGTGAAACATATTATTAGGATTATATATTATTATCATAATGTCTTCACTTTTGTAAATTTGTATACTGAGGCATCACCTATCTTTACACCTGTAGTGTGGAGCTGTTGCCCCTCTGGCACTGAGAGTAATTACATAATCTCTGCCAGCATCTTTTTGCTTATGATGTACGCCTGCAGGTGAGATGGCAAGTTTTCCCGCTCAAATAAGGGCAGGTTTTCAATGGGCACTGCATTGTGTTTTACAAATACCAACCTGTCCAAGCGCAGTAACGCAACATCCATGTCTGCCCTTAATTCCTTTACGTCTTTCGGTGTTCCCCAGTGAGGAAAAGCTACACCAACTGTGTTTTTTGTGTTTTGTGTGTTTTGCGATTGCTTGCTTTTTGTGACTTTAATCCTTCCTCCGAACGCCATGTTTCATCTTATCTGGAACACTCCAGAAACTTTCTTGGACGTCTCTTTTGATTTTACACCATAACTTCCGCCATACTCCTAGCTGCTGCTCCTTCATTATGGTCGACAGGCTTAACGGCATTGTGTGAACTTGTTTGGCAAGGGCTTGAATATAATGGATGCTCATGTGTAAAAGTCCTAAATTTAATAGATTTACATACAATCTAATAATCAAAAACCTCACTCATGTTAGCCATCATTTGCAAAACAGGACTGATGTTTTTAAATGTGTTTTTTATCTCTCGATTATCATGAGGAAATTATTTATACCATACCGACAGATACCATAAATACTGTGTAAGTACAGTCAGATAAGATAGTACTTTATTGATCCCCAGGGGGGATTTCGGGATGTTCAGTAAGGTAACATTAGGAGGAAATATTGGAGTTGTGTGTTTTGACTCGACACAGCATGTTACACACTTTCATAAATTGAAATGGAATAAATTTTCCACTTTTGATAAAAAAATGAGCGAATTAAAGGTTCACAGGGTATTCTCTCTCTTTTCCTTTATTTAGCATGCTGAATAGCAACGGCGTGAAAGAGATCCAGCGCTATGCCTTCAATGGGAGCAGACTGGAGGAAGTGTATGCCATTTTGAATTATTGCAGTGAACCAAAAACAATTGCTCAGAGTGATAACACAGGACAGAACTTACTAACATTTTAACCACTTTCTTTTATGGTCTTTTTATGTTTGAGCTATAACAACCTGGCTGGCTGGCTGGTTGAATTTCTAATGTTTTGATAACGTAAAAACATTATATGTGATTTTGTGTAAAAAACAGATTAATTTTGGCTACATTCTTTGCTCCTATTCTCCAGGTATCTTCACAGGAATGTGGATTTGGAACGAATAGATGAATTTGCATTTTATGGCGTGATTCACGGCCCAACGCACTTGTGAGTGAATTTGTGTTCTTCTGGGAAAACAGAGAAATTAACTTTACTTTGTGTTTTCTTACATCAAAAAAAAAAATCGTGACTCTATGGGTGATTTCCTCCAATCACATGCACGCGTTTGCCCACTGAGATTTGCATGCACGTATCTGACCAATCAAGACGTGCCTTCCAAAGTTGTGCGCTACCACAGCATATAATGCTGTGTCCATCGATGCCCACTGACTGCTACAACTCCACAGATGGAGTCACGGATGCAAGGTCCTTGCCGGAGAGGACCATGCAGAGGAGGGTGTTCAGCATCCTCTGGACCGCCTGGCCTGCTGGTTGATTCCCATGATTCAGCGCCAGCAGAGATGGGATCATATTTGATACTGCAGTGACCAGGAGTCTGAGTATGATGCTGCTGAGATCCCCACTCTGGCCTCCCACTGCCTCTGGCCACTCCTGCTTAGACGCCAGCTTCATCTGCAGATGAAGACGATTTATTTTCTCAGTGTCTGGCAGTTCTATAATCCTGCAGTAAACAACATGTTGGGCTACAGCTGCCCGTAATGCAGACAGACGGCCCTGCTGCAGGCTGTAGTTGGCAAACTGTAGTTGAGGGCAAAGGTGACGGCGTTGACCATCATGCTCACCCAATGGTGCCACTAGGGCTGTTGCACATTCATTGCCTGCAGAAGAGATTTGCCAGCCTTTGGACGCCCTCGGGATAAGTGCAATAGGCGCGATGACCACTCTGAACTATTCTCTCCAGGCTTGGCTCCTGAGAGGTATTACCAAGGAGAGGGCAGTGCTGGACGCTGCCTTACATACTTTTGTAACGCCTGTATTCAGTACGATCCACATTAGCCGGCTATGTACGCAAATCTGAGTGGTCGAACGTGTGTGTGTGATTGGAGAGTATTACCCATACAGTCCAGCAGCCTGTGCTTATACAACGAGGCTTACAATGTCAGAAACTTAGATATAGGTACAACTTCAGCTTTGTGACCAAATGAATAATTTGAACTATTTGTCTCTCCAGAGACCTTTCAGAAACCAAAGTCAGCGCTTTGCCTTCAATAGGTATGGAGACCATTGAAACGCTCCAAGCTAAAAACACTTGGGCCCTCAAAGTACTGCCCCCCTTTAGAGCCTTTGTCCATTTACAGAGAGCTGAATTGACTTTCCCGAGCCATTGTTGTGGTCTCAACATGTTGAAAAGATGGAGAGGGTAAGTAATAGAGTTGAAAGTGTTCGGAAATACTATGGTTTCTTTTTGGAAAGTATTTGTACTTTACATACCAAACCACCCTCAAGCCCACAGTAAAGTGTATGAATTGGGGTACGCACAAAAGCTGGGCCAGTGATTTCAATGAACTGAGTGAATGACTGAGTTGGTTTTTTCACCATTGTAATGATTTGTTTTGAAACACGTTACTGTGGAAAAACAATCCTATGCAATGTTGATCACTTGTAGTCACTTCATTAATGTTATGGCCATTGGTTCTGGGGGGGCTCACCGAACCCCCTAGAAATGCATCTATATTTTTTTATAACTTAGAATTAATAATCTGTTGTAATGATGAACAATATTGACATTGTGTCTTCTTATTGACAGAATGAGAAACCATCAAAATGAAGTGATAGATTTGTGATATTTTTATTTACTTATAGCCTAACAATATCAGACTCTCTCTCATCTCTGATCACACACTGTTGAATATGCACTTGTTCTGACAGAGGTTCAGCTCATAATAACTAATAATAATAATAATAATACCTGTGCTTATGAGTGCCGGATCTGATGAAAGCCTGACACATCATTAACAAAGTGACTACAAATTAGCGACAGAGTGCATTTGGAGTTTTTGAGGAGACTGTTACAGTAATGTTATAGACTCGTTCATTCTCTGATGATCTGTATCATTTGTGTTCAAGACACTCTGAAGCAGTTATTTGCAACCTGACCAGCGCTGCTTTGGGAAAGCTGCAGGAATCCTCCTCAGCTCTTTCTCAGACGTATCTGAGACACAAAATCTATCAACATCTGAAAGACAGCGTTGGTCTCCCAACTGCCGACAGCAGAAATCACTACAACAACCCCATTTGCCCAACTGAACAGTCTCAAAATGAGGGTTCGTTTTATGTGGAGTTACCTACAGAGCATCTCAGTGAAGGTTTTGACTTTGCACTATGTGATGAATTTCGCTCAGATAATCATGGACTCTTGTGCACCCCCTTGCCTGATGCCTTGAACCCCTGTGAGGATGTGCTAAGTCAACGCTGCCTGAAGGTGCTGGTCTGGGTGGTCAGTCTGTTAGCCATTTCAGCCAACTTCCTGGTGATGTTCATCCTGCTGACCAGCCGACAGAAGTTATCCGTTACCCGGTTCCTCGTGGGTCACCTGGCGTTTGCAGACTTTTGTATGGGGATATACTTACTGCTCATTGCGTCTGTCGACCTCTACACATACTCCCATTATTACCACTATGCTATTGCCTGGCAAACAGGAGGTGGCTGCAATCTAGCAGGGACATTATCAGTGTTTGCCAGTGAGCTATCTGTGTACACATTAACTATGATCAGCCTTCAGCGCTGGCATGCCATTTTCTACGCAATGAGGCAGGACAGAAAAATCAGATTACGCCATGCAGCTTTGCTGATGCTCGTCGGCTGGTTGCTGTGTGTGGTTCTAGCACTGCTGCCAGTGGTTGGTGTGAGCAGTTACCAGAAAGTGAGCGTCTGCTTACCCATGGACACTGAGACGACTGCTGCTCGGGCCTATGTGGTCTCTATGCTGATGGTTAATGTCATTGCTTTTATGGTGGTATGTTTGTGTTACCTCCACATCTACTGCATGGTGCACAATCCCCAGCACCAGTCCAGCAGACATGATACCAGCATGGCCAAACGCATGGCTGTTTTAATTTTCACCAACTTTCTGTGTCTGGCTCCCATTTGCTTCTACGGCTTGTCTGCAGCTCTCCACCAACCACTGATGACTGTCACAGATTCAAAGGTGCGACTCCCTTTTGAGACTTACTCCAATTCCTTTTCTGTTTAAAATACTGATTTATGAATATTTTCTCCACAGGTGCTGCTGGTGTTTTTCTATCCTCTCAACTCTTGTGCGCACCCATTTTTTTATGCTGTCCTGACAAAGACATTTCGCCGAGACCTGCTGATGTTGCTGAGCCGGATGGGGCTGTGCCAGCGGCAAGCACACCTCTATCGAAGCCAGCTTGTCAGTATTACTGTACTCCCCACATATACAGAGAGACAGTACCTGCCCTAAAGTCCAGCCCCCAAATCCAAAAACGTTTAAGTACTAGAATCAAAACTGCTTTTGAGAGAAATCAGTTAGGCAGTTAGAGGACAGCAGGCCTTTCAGTGTGGTCAAGGCCTGTCCTGGACATTCGGGACATTTTGGTATCCTTAGCGAGATGTCCACTGATGTCAATTAGAGAATCGATTGACCTTGAAAGGTGCTATAAAATGCAAGCTAATATTATTCTTATCATTATCATTCATTAACATTATAATAATTGTTATTTTAAATACTATATTACTAGATTATTTTAAGTAGTATAAACAGCTTTGGTCAACTCCTGTTTTCAACATCATCTGTTAATAATTATCTTTACATGTACACTATTATGTTTTATCCTGGTTTTTATCATATAGAACATAACGCAGTTATTAATATCATTAATCCAGGTTAGCGACGGTGCAGAAGTGTCCTTGATGCTTTCACATCTAACAGGTTCAGGCATTGTCAGTATCAGACTTTATGGCTGTCCTCACCACTTTATGATCCAATATTATGGTGTCACAGTAACTTGATGTGATGTCATGTAATGTGGTGTAATGTGATGGGTGTTTATATCATTAAACGAAATATATTCATATATTCAAGTCAATGCAGGTCTGTAGCTGTTGGACTTTGTGGTTCTTGACTACAAAAGATTTGTGGACATTTCATTTTACAGGTCGGCAATTATTTTCTAATTATTTATCAATTATAAAATTATTATTATTATTATTATTTAATAATCGTACTGTATTTCCCAATAGCCTGTAATTTATTTAATACATTTCCAGGAAAAGAATACAAAGTTAATTGATATCATTAATTTCCATATCTGCTGATAAATAGATAATAATTAGCGAAGAACTATTTTAACCATTATATGATATTTTAGCATAGAAATTTAAAGTAATGTTTATAATGAAGTAATTCTTGATAAAAGTTTAAAGTTAAATATTGGGGTAATTTTGCAGTAATTCCAAAGAAATTTCAAATTACTTGCTAATTATCACCTAATTACCATGAAATTTGTGGACTTGTAAAATTAAGTGTTACCAGTGATTTTATTTATGTCCAGTTTCTGATATGGCTGTAAACACCTTCAACTGAATGCTGAGACTGTTTCAAATGGATTGTTTCAAATATTAAACCAATTAATTCAATTAATTAAATCAGAGGCTACACACTGCAATGCATAATGCACAAATTGCATTTTATACCAGCACAATTGTTTTTGCAATGTCATCAAAGCAAGTCAGGGTGTGGCTGCAGAGGGCCAAATTTAAGGTTTATGCCCTGATTATAAACTGTCAGGAGATATTCCCTTAAGCTCCACAGTCAGTTCTTCAGCAGCCTTGACCATCCATAATCTGATCACGAGGTTGTCTAACCTTAATAACCCAAAACCTAAATGATCTGATTGGTAGAGTTCTTGCAAGAGTACACCGTATGGGAAAAGGCAGTGCCTGTAAGACTACAATCAGGGGCAAATACATCTCTGTACTGTAATTATTGAGCAGTAGCTGCATCAAGCTAGACACAGTTACTGTAGATGTATGAGACCGCATTTACTTCCACTTACCTTCAAAGTAAATACACAAAACTTGGTAGAGGAGGGATATCCAGAGTGAGATAAAAATGTACTGTTTTTGTTACCTACGACTGTAAGGGGGGCGGATTTACTTGTGTACAGTTTAAAATACAGATTTAACCCTCTGAGACCTGTGGTCCCGACTGACTTTACTGTCTGTCAGAGGTTCTTGTAGGTTCAGAGTAAAGCTGCAGACATCATATGAAACTAGAAAACTTAAGGAACTTAACTTATGTCATTATCATGATAGAAGGAGGCTAAATCACCCTCCAAAGTGGGGCTAAATTTTAGTGAGGAAAAACTGGCATGGTCATTTTGCATGGTCCCTTGACCTCTGACCTCAGTATATGTGGATGAAAATGGGTTCTGTGGGTACCCACGAGTCTCCCCTTTAGAGTCTCCACTTTATGATAATCACATGCAGTTTTATGCATGCAGTATAAATGTGTTATTTTCACATATTCTTAAATGGTGTATTTGAATATTTCTGCATACTGGGGTCCCTAAACAGTCTTGAATTACATAAATTGGGTATCACTGTAAAGCTGGGACTCTTGTGGATCCAATGAGCCCAACTGCATTAATGTGTGATGATATTAGTCCTCATAGTAGCCCTTTTATTGTAGTGAGACCATTTTTTTTAAACTTCACATCACTGTATAAAATGACCTGCGGTGACCTCTAGGATGATCACAGCCTTATGAAACTTTACAGCCACAAACTAGAGACCTAGAGCATTCAGATGATGGATGGCTTTCCTGGGTAGATTGACAATAAGGGAGTTTCTGATCAGTTTCCAGAACAGAAGTGCTCGCCATCCAATTGTCAAAAAATACAGTTCTTGCAGAAATCTCAAAATGTAGAAAGTTTTTGACATCAAATCACATCATGGCTTTTTCTATGGTGTTCCTCAAGATCTTTGCGTCTTCATGTCGTATTTTTGTATTTAAATTATAATTTTTATCAGTTCTTGAGTGGTAGAAAATGGTTTAATTTAGCACCAAATCTGCGTAACAAATGGTATCAACACAAAAATTGCTGCAACTTATTGAATGACCAGCCTACACTTTGATCATAATATTCTAAACCCAGTTAAATTAATTTATTTATTTATTTCTGTTTATTTCTGATTTATGACTAGAACAGTTTGATACACAGTGCTGAGCTGCATCTCACATTAATCTTCAGTTTCCCAGCTTTCAGACAATGTACTCCACTTTCATGTGACATCTACTGCTGACCTGCTATCTCCCCCCAAAGGCCTCCTGTAGCCCCCTAAAAAAAGACAAAAATGGGTCTATTGTGGGTAAAATAATTATCTAACTAATTGGCCACTCGTCCTCAGCTGAAGGAGCCGAGAGGGAGAGAGTGCAGTAAATGGGAACAAAGCAGCGAATCGGAGAAATACATCGTTATTTTCTGAGCTGGCTCCACAGTGTCCCCTATTTCACACTGGCTTTCATTGGTTCCACCCAACAGGAGGTTGGTCATTTTCAATTTTGTGTTTTTCATGCATTTTATGCAAACTTTTTCGAGCTCCTGGAGGGTTTACTGGATTTGTTTCTAATTTGGTTGGTAAAAAACTCTGCTGTGCTGTGGCAACATGGGCAATTTGCATGTTTTGCCATGACACAGGAAGCGGTTGCAACTTGACTTAATTTCATCAGTGATCATCTGATGATGTAAGGCTAGAGAAAGTTAGATCTGCTGCTGAAAACACTGGACTGATTACTCAGAGAGAGCTTCAATGTAATCCTGTACGAGAGCTGATTTAAATAGAGGTTCAATGTACAGAGGTTTTGAATATTTGCTTAAATGCGGTATAAAAATCTCATTACTGTTCACTCTCATAACCACTACAGGTGTGTGGGATTGTTCATGCATGGATACGGTTGTATTACATGAATCCAATGTACTGAAATGTCTTTTTCTCTTCTGTTTTTATTGGATTCATTTTAATACTGTTTCATAATACATAATATTATCATATAAATGTAACAGTGATCTAAAGAGGAAGCATTCTGTGCTCTCTCATTGTGGTACAACCCGCATTTTTTTGACATGCTATCACAAAATTTACCTCAAACATACACTCTTAACATACATTACCATTCCCCCCGTATCCAAAAATGTACACCCATGTCACTGCTGATATTTTTTTTAAATCAAGTGTGAACTGTTTCAAAGAAGTCCAAAACTTCTATGGCAAGCTGCGTTGAGGAAACGTTTGAGGATTTGAATACGCTGTTCAACTTTATTGACCTTTTATAAAATGACATCAACACTGTATGCAGGATTATGTGAAAACAACGACTGTGTTGATGGACTTACTGCTGCAGCATCAAGCAGCCATTGCATGCCTATAATGTCAAAAAATACCCATTTCAAAGCATTTATTCAACAGTGGGTCATTACATTTAACAACCTGTGATAATATGATAATCATTTCACACAGACTGCTGTACTGTGAGAAGCATAAATTAAGTTGAAATGTACGTTTTCGCTGCTCTGGTCTCCTCTCTCGTGCTGCTGAGTTTCCTTTACGGGCGCTGTAAGCGCAGCCATCAAACTAACTGAAACCTCGCATGAACAAATGATGTGGGGGTTTACGGCTTGTCTGGAACGAGAGGGGAAACTGGTATACAGTTTGCATTTTGCTCTAGAGCTGTACCAAATAGTTTGAAGCTGCATTCATATCGACATTCAAATTTTTTTGCATTTTTGCATTTCATTGTTTAAACCCAATATTTCTGCACAGTTGCAGATAAAGATAGGCTTTACCAGTGTTATTAGTATTATTTGTTGAATTAGATTCCAATGATGGCTGTGTGGTATTATTTACGACTTATGTAACCCAAACCACTGCCCAACAGGTATTCATACATTTTACTATTTGGCATATTGTGACTTTTAATTTGTCACTTCTCACAAGTTGCCAGTAGTCTTTTCCCTCTCCACATCAGGTTCTTAGTGGATTCATTATGGTGCAGCTCCAATGTTTTTGCACTGTGCGTTGAGAACAAACAGCAATCAAAAAGATAACGAAGCCAAGAACCAGGTGTGGGCGGGCCTGTGGCACACGAACCATTCTGACTACGTACAGGTATGAATGAGGTGAACTACGTAACCATACTTGAAAGGACATAACCTGGTCTCATCTCACATTCATCACCATAAACACAAAAACAATGTAGAGAGCATCTGGATGAGACAACCATGGCACGGCATGGCACGGCACGGCCTGTTGAAGGAACCTGGGATACAGGCGGTACACAGGTCTTGGGGTATGATCGGCTCAGTTTTGGCGTGTTCAGACCAGGTTTTACGGCGCATATGATGCGCTGATGTGTGACCCAGCCTCTTTCATTGGGCTTTGAGCACAGCATGGCATAGCATGCAGGGGGGACTAAGGTCCTGTCATATGATCGCATACTTTATTTGTAAAATAAACTGTTCCTCATGACTTTTTTTATTTGTGAACAAGCAGAATTAATGACATTTGATTAAAAGGAATACTGATTGATATGTGATCGGCTGCCTGGTTTGACCTTTTGGAGTTGGCCAGTGATTGACAGCTGCTCAGAGACGGCAGCTGCATAGCAGACTCCAGCTCTGATTGGTTGTTTTCCTCCGGTCTGTGAAATCCTGCAGATGCCATTGGGAGTACGCACCACTCAGGATATAGTGACCGCTTTATAAAAATAACTTTGCACCGCAGTTTCAAATAGACCTCGTGCTTTTATTTTGAAGCTCTCGGTCCGGGGCTGCAGTGTACATCCTGTCTGTGTGACTTGACGCCTCTGCCTCTCATCGGTGAGCTGTACGGAGTCGCAGGGGTGTCGCAGTTTGATTCAGGGCAATTTCGTAATCCGCAGTCGCTGAGGAAGGAAGCGCAGCCATGGCGCAGGGGCTCAAGGAAAGATTTGAAAAGTTTCTCCATGAGAAGAATCTCATGACAGATTTTCTGGCCAAAATAGAGGCGAGAACCGGAGTGAGCAGGACGTACATCGCTCTCGGTGAGTGTTGACATGGGCGGGGATGGACAAACAGAGAAACTGATCGATGCATCAGAGAGGAAGAGGAAGAGGAAGAGTACGAGGAGGACGGAGTCAGCGCGTGGCAGGGACCGCTTCATACACCCTCATAATCTAACCAGAAAAATGAAATACTGCTCTTGATTTGAATCAGCAGCGTACAGCAGGCCTAGTGGCTGTTCATTGTGATCTGTTGCATCATATGTTTGGTATTGAGTGTTATTAAAAAAAGAAAAAAAACATAACAATCATCTGGTCGGATTTGTTCCAGCTGTCGTCGGTGTCATCGCAATTTACTTGGTCATCGGTTATGGAGCCTCCCTGCTGTGTAACCTCATCGGCTTCCTTTACCCAGCCTACATATCGTAAGTGTATTATTATTAGAGCTCTAACAAGGAGGCAGCGCCCCTACCCAACACACACACACACACACACACACACACACACACACACAGTCGTGTTTCCATGACTTGTGACGACATTACGTTGAATACATTCATTTCCTGGAAACTTACCCTAAACCTAAGTGTGACTGTTACTTACCAAATCCTAACCCTTACCCTAACCTCAACCTAGCCCTAATCCTTACCCTAACCCTAAACCAAACCATTATTGTTATTTTTTATTATTACATTGTCAAGGTAGTGTATGTATATGGTGTATTGTCGTCTGGTCCATTATTTCAGTTTATTGCGCAGCATTGTTGAATACTCAGTTCTGATTGGTCAATCATAGCGGTCTATTGTTACTTTATAACAGACGGTTGCTATGGATAACAGACCGTTGCTATGGGCGGAGTTCTGATGTTGTCTCTGGTGGACCATTTTTGTGTCAAATTATTGATTTCTTAAGTAAGTAGCCATGTAATAAGCAGGGTAATGTTCAGTTGGTGGGTCATTGTTGTGGAGAAAACCCTCTTCGGGGCAATGAGAGACCTCGACACTTTGTGTCAGGGTGTGGCTTTATCCTGTCTGGGTTTATTTCACAACAATGACCAGCTCACTGTACATTATCCCTTGGTTATTGCACGGCGTTGTTGAATACTCGATTCTGATTGGTCAGTGACGGCGTTCTATGGTTGTTATTGCTTTATAGCAGACTGTTGCTATGTATAACAGACCATTGCTATGAGCGCCATTCTGATGTCAGACTCTGGCGGACCGTTTTTCTTTCAATCAGTGATTTCTTAAGTAAGTAGCTGTGTAATAAGCAGGATAATGTACAGCTAGCAGGTCATTGTTGTGAAATAAACCCCGACAGGGTGATGAGAGACCCTTCCAGTTCACGTCTCTTATCAGTCTGTCTGGGTTTCTTTCACAACAATGACTCGCTCGCTATACATTATCCCGTACATAATACAGGGTTTTCTTTTAAGAAGCGCTGTAGGGATGCAATGATGTTACTTTTTCAGTCCTGGTGCTAATAGCGATAGCTGGGCTTTGAGTATCGGCTGACCCCGAGTACGATCCGATACAGTCATTAATAAATAAGCTGTAGGCCTCACTGTGTGGAAGTAACTGGGATCATCCTTTTATGAGTAAAGGCAACATCAGGCTTGACTTAAACATTGCAAATGTAACAAATAAATACATAGATTTAACTTATTAAATTGTTATGTATTATTAAATAATAAATTGTACACTAAACACTTTAACAAATTAACAGGAATAACAATTCAGGTGTAAAACCTTTTAATGTTTTCATAACATCCAAGTCAAAACGTGTACAGGAATTAAAAATCCAGTATATAATATATACTGTACATAGTATATAAACATAGATGAAATGAATGTAATAGATTGGCCCCATTGTCACTGATATCTGACCCAGCCGTTTGAGTCAGTATCGGATATCCGATCCGGTATCGGTGCTTCCCTAAACCATTGTGTGTTTTCAACAGTTTAGCTCCTTGACAACAAGTGAGGCTTATACTTAACATTTCAAATGAATATGGATGGATGACTGATTTTACAACCATTGCAGCTCTCTATATTGTTAGTGTTATCACAGCTCATTGATGTTGTAGTGCTCATTACTAGCAAACTGATCATCATCTAGAAAATTAGTGGCGTTTCCCTCTGATTACCTTGTGATCATGACTTGATTACGTAATGTTCTCAAATAATTTTCTGTGGTTCTCATATTCATTTTAAGACTCATACAGAGAAAACAATTTGATTATTGTGTTAACTGAAGTTATGAAACAGTAATCATGATGTAATTATCTCACAATTTCAGCTGCTGGTACGCTCAGTATCACATGACGGTCTAATTCTCACTTTGGCTCTGTCGGCCCTCGTCTCCAGGCTGTGGGGAATGACGCCATGATGAGGCCAATGTAGAATGACCAGAATGATGTGCAGTTAAATAAAATACATATACTGTAATTGAGTTATGATCTTAGGGGGGCCTTCTTCCCCCTCTTTTTTGTTTAAGGGAATAAATTTTAATATTTTTTTTTTTTTTTTATATATTTTAAAAAAAAAATAAAATAGTGTATAAAAAAAAAAAATAAAACAATAAAATTTTAAACCAAAGGGGGGTGGGGAGCTCCAACGCTCTTTTATGCCGGTGGGGAGAAAAGCCGGCCTGTGTTGTACGATCCAATAGAAGAGCTACTGTAGCTCAAATCCACACATTCATCATAAAACATAATCACATAATCAAAATAAAACAATCACAGGGACAAACAGAGCGAGATCGACTTCAGATGAAGACCAGATCATGTGCTCATTCTGGCTACTAATTGCTGTGCAAACAAAATATGCTTTGCATTTTTTTTGTCCTCTGAGCAGGAGCTCTGTCTACGTCCAGCTGCCATCTATGAGAGCCACAAACCGATCACTCGTGAACTCCGACCAAACGGTCAAACGAGGCAGCGCTTATCAAATAGGAATCAATATTCTCTTACTGTGACGCTTATTGCTTGCCTCAGATGTTTTCAGAAACATCCTATTGTGTGCTGTTTAACAACTCCTTTGCATGAATTTACATTCCCTCGTTCCATATTTTGCAGGCCTACATAAGAATGTTCACAATACATATAATGATATTACAACCTACTTATGCAATTTTGTGTTTTTTTTTTTTTTTACTTGATACCCTCTCAGACTGGGTTTAGCCACGATCTTGTCCCCCTTATAGACTCAGTTACGCTCAGATTTGTAATTTGTCTGAACCTGAGTAGGGCTGGGCAGTTCCTCCTAGGCTTCCCTTTATGAAGAAACAATAATGTGGATAATTGCAAAAGCAAACAGTGTTTTATGTGATCACACAGCTGGATTGCACAGCGTGTTTGAGCAGCAGCATAAAGTTCTCAACAAAAACTGGTTTGAAATTTGGCCCTTTCGAGGAAACCTGTTGTTTTTGTCAAGTTTATTAAGACCTGAGGGGCCCAACGACTCAGTGAGTGACCTCACCAGAAAGAACAATGGCATTGACAGCAGCTTAATGCTGTTTAAAACCCCTCAGGGGTCGGCGTCAATGGTTGAGAATAGCTGTGTGTTTGAAAAGTGTGACTTCAACATCAGAGATTGTTTTGGTTCCCATCTCTCATCAACGGCGTCTTTTAGTTGCTTTTATCAGTCCAAAACCAGAACTGTCACTTTAGAGGTGAGGCATCCTAAAACACTCAGATGACTGATGTGTGGTACAGTTAAATGAGTCGACTACTTTGTCATTCAGGTAGGATGACTTGCATTTAATGTGTAGGCAGCTCAGTTCAGTCTCATTATACACATGGAAAATCTGTGAAATCTGCAAAATTGTACCGTAATAACCTCATTTAAGTAGTCGGGAATGTCATGGAAACAAAAGAGGAAGGAAATAGGAAATCAATGCAAGGTAAGGATTTAAGGAGACAACAAATAAAAGAAAGAGAAAAAACAAAGGAAAGAGAAAACGAAGGACGGAAGAGATGGATGACCACATCAAACTATTTCTCTTACATGTTGTTGCTCTCTCTTTCCAGGATTAAGGCCATTGAAAGTGCCACCAAAGATGATGATACTAAATGGCTGACCTACTGGGTGGTGTATGGACTCTTCAGCGTGGCAGAGTTCTTTGCTGATATCTTCCTCTCCTGGTTCCCATTCTACTATATCGGAAAGGTAATCCAGCTGTTCTGTTCGTTTTTGTAAGTCGGAAGACGGACGCTACAGACTGAAAGTGAACGCATCAGCTCCATACGGAGTCTCAGCTCAGAGTAGGAGTCAGATTCACACACACTGGACTAGACAGAGTTGACAGACTAAGAGATGGTGATAGATTTGGTGTCGCAGACAAAAGTAAAAGCACCCATTTGGCAATATTTCAGATTTAAATCCAATGCTATCAGGGAACCATAGTGTTAATGAGGTAATCACTGTGTGGAGGATGGAGCGTTCACAGCCGATAAACGCCGGGTGGAAACATGCAGCCCTGCAACAAAAGCTGGACCAGAGAGGCCAGACACAGCACCACATACTGACCATCTGATCATCTTATTTTGTAAAATGTCTGGTAGAATCAGCAACACCGGTGTTGTCACCTCATTAGACTGAAGAACCGCTCACTGTAATTCAGAGAGCTGGTTTATGTGGGTAAAGTCAAACATTCGACTCCACCCACACTGAGCAGGTCCCGTCCTGTCCCGCCCTACCCCTCCCATCCCGTCTTGTCGAATGTAATAATCGTAAACAAAAGCACAGACTGCATACAAGCATAGCAGGTGTCACCAGGGGAATGTTGTACTAGTGGTTTGCGTGAACATTCATTCGGTCGTGTGTGCTTTACAGTATATCTCAAACTTTGATACAAGCTGCTCACATTTGTCTGCAGCAGAAAAAAAAGTTATTTAAACAACTGACTGATGCTGAATACATGAGATTTACTCATGTAAAAGCACCGTCTACTGACCAATCAGAGCTCGGTGTGCGGATTGAATTGTAATATTACATAAATAGTAATAATAAGTTATAGTCATAATCCAGGCTGAAAACAACACAGTATAAACTGGCAAATCCAGGAAGGACAGCTGGCTGTACGCTGTAGGCGCTTACTGCTATAAGTTATGTTTTTGTATTTATTTTTTAGCTCACTCAAGTGGTTTCACACCTTTTCAGCTGAAAAAAGCCTGAAATAATCATACACACTACACCATTATCTAAGAGCACAATGTAGGCTACTGGAATCTGTACGTTCAGTTTATTCTGAAAGCTATTTATATATCACTGCTCCATCTAGACTATATCTGACTTTTGAGTATACTGTTAAAATAATAAGAATATTAATTTATGCATTCACACTTGCCAGCTGTGCTTCCTGCATTTGGCAGCTTCAGCTGTGTGACTATCTGGATAATCTGTATAACTTCGTATTTGTCTAATATTATAGTTTGCCCTTTGCTTGTACAATGTGCCGCTCTGCTGACAGTAGACTTGTCCTTGTTTGTGATTGGTCACATGCTACAAACACCGCCCATTTATGAGTTGACATATTGAGTTGATAAACACTGTCCTAGGACAGTTTAGTGGGATCTTGTTTGTTAAGTTTATTCAAGCCAGATAACGAGAAGATATCCTTGGTATGTTGAACTGGCCTCAGTACATTTGGAATACAAATACTGCCTGCATATAAATAATTAAGGATGCACTTGCAAATTGTAAATCAAATGTGGGGTAACTTTATGAACAATATTAAAGTTAACAGTAGGCAATAGTCTCCGTGAATAACCTCCTAAATATCAGTTTCAGGCTGTGTGTAGACTCACTTTGTGGTAACAGGCTAAAGTCAAACAATGGACTCTGACCACAATGAGCTCTGCTTCTCACTAGTTTTTTTTCTCAGTTCTTATTAGCAGAGTAAAGTCATCATGTTGAGGGTGGAGCACACGGTACTGATGATAAAGAGTATCTGAGTTGCTGAGAGTGGTGTCAGCAAGTTTACCAGCCGGCAGTAATACGTAGAGCCTTTGTTTGCTTTAAGGGACGGGCGATATATGTGGTTATCTCCTCCCTCACAGACGACTGACAGGCAGAAGCTGCCTGGAAGATAAATTTCTCATCCATATAACTTCAGATATATAAAAACAAGATTGTGATGTGGTAATCCTGTATAATGTGCAGCCATGGTCTCTGTAACACAGGTGGTAATCTGACCGTAAATCAAAGGCCTGTACGACGAAGCAGGATTTAAGGTTAGCAAGGTAACTTTAGGGTTAACCCTGGGTTTCCAGTCCTACGACAATGCTTCAATTATCCGGGTAGATCGCCATGGTAACATGCTGAACAGCTAGCCTGTGTTATGAAGTGAGGAGTATCTTCTCATTATCTGGTTTAACAACCGAGATCCTGCTAAGCGGTCCTACGACGTGATTATCAACTCAGTAAATCAACCCAGGGTTTCTCAATCTGGCTATGAACGTGTTCATATAGAGGGGCGGGGTTTGCAGCTAATGACCAATCACAAACATGGACAAGTCTACCGTCAGCAGAGCGGCATATTATACAAACAGAGCAAAGTATAATATTAGACAAATACGAAGAAGTTAACCTCTTAAGACCCGAGCTCTTTTTTTGATATGCATTTTTGATGTCTCTTTGCTATTTGGGCTTATTGGAACCTGATAAGTATAAAAACTAAGCATCATCTTTTGACATAATGTAGTTTTAGAGAAAAATTCTGTCCACATATGCGGACACTCGTTCTGAATTTCCATAAAACACAATAAAATCACCATTGTGTAATAGTGCAAACCTCTATATGTCCACTCTGAACACAGCAGTGTTTTTCCTGACTGCTTTTGCATTTATTAATAACACTTGCAAACATGTTTTTTTTTTAAACATTTTGGAACATCACAGTACAATTTAATAAAATGAAAATTTTTCCCCTTTTGGACAGTCATAGCAACAGTATGGCTCATTTGAAGTGCTGCAAACAGTTGCAGGACTACTAGATGGCAGTGTACGTATCCTCGTACGTGTACACAAGACCCCAGTTAAATAAAATTAAGTATTATGTTCATATGACCCAAAATGTGATGTCATCGCATGTGTACGCCAGGTCCTAAGAGGTTAAACACATAATCCAGACTAAACGTAACACAGTTAAAGCTGCCAGTGCAGGAAGGACAAAAATGCTGGTGTGTGAAGATATAGTCGTCTAGATGGGTCAGTGATTATAAATAGCTGTCAGAATAGATTGAACGTACTGTAACTGTGACGTCTGTGTCCTGTTCTAGTTTGATGAGAGAGCTCTCTCTTTCTTTCCCAGTGTGCCTTCTTGGTGTGGTGCATGGCCCCAACTCCTTCTAACGGATCAGTCCAGATTTATAACCGCATCATTCGACCATTTTTCCTCAAGAATGAAGCCAAGATTGACGACGCGGTGAAGAAACTCCAGGACAAGGCGTCAGAAGCTGCTGACAAGATCAAAGATGAGGGTGAGGGAATCAACACATCTACGCAGTGTTTACTGTCAACAGGGGGAACGAAAACTGACAACTATATGTCAAGGCAGTATTACACAAAGAACAAATCCATCCAATTTTGTCACAAAATTTAAGGGACCGGGACTAAAACATCTGAGAAATACAAAGAGTTGAATTAAACGTGCCTTTTATAGCAACATTATTTGAAGGGTAAACCAGACAGAGCAATACTGCCTACTGGACCTTTTCGGTCCATTTTACATAAGAGTTAGTAAAGTATGGCCCCACTAGATGTCAAAATTCAAAAATATTCACCACATACTATACTAGTAGTACATACTTCTTTGGCCAAAATGTAGCATGTAGTATGCCATATGTGAATAAAAGTCAACAGCATGCCAAAAATACCTGGATGTCATACTGATTACTGGAAAATATTTCCAGTATGGAGCATATCTCGCCTACTGTTTCCCACAAATGCTTAATAGCGGTTAACTAGCGGTTAGCGGTTATTTATTAAAACAAGTAATATGTATGAACAAATCTCAGTTTATCATGAAGAGTGTGCACCGGTCGGTGTCACCCCGACATGAAAGTATGTCTCCTTTTAGTGGATGGTGGTGAACCATGTCCAGTATCTGTTTGACGGTCAGCTTACAGAACGTCTTGCAGGCAATACATTGGTTTAGGCTGCGAAGATCCAAAATGAGTCCTGTCTTCTTGAGAACCAGGAAGGAAGTACGTGGAGTAAAAATCCCGAGTGTTTGTTGTGTATGGGGACGACAGACAGCCAGTTTCTGTAACAAGGTCTGGACCTCCGCTGAGAGGAAGTTTATCTTCCCCTGGAAAGATAAACCCTCCTCGACCCTCATGAACAGAGCTGCTTGATTCTAAATTGTTTTGTATTAGTGACAGACTTTTATTTCTAGTTACCTCTGCTTTATACATTTATAATTATTTCTAACAAGGCATCTGACATTTGTGTACTTGTCCACAGCCAAGAGAGCCACCGCAAACATCATGTTTGAGGAGAAGAAGAGCTCCTAAGAAATGGGCTTCCTGTCCACAGCATCTCAAGAGCGGACTCTGTTACAGAAGAAATGTTGCCTTGAAATGTTTGTTTTTAACAGATCCTGTTCAGTAAACTAGATCTTTCTCCAACCTTTATTAAATGTTGCACATGTCACGTGTATCAATTAAAGCCATTTCCCAGGTCAGTTTACCTATTTAACTTTGCCTTCTGGAGGGCTGTAGGATAACTACAGCGGCCCTGATGTGCTGTATGTATGTACCAAATAAAAAAAAACATGCTGAAGTGGTTTTCTGATTCTTTCAGTCTCTTGTGCTTAATCTGAACTTTAAAAAAAAAAGCAAAATATCAGCAGAATTGCTGAGAATAATAATGTAATGTAATAATAGTGTGTTTGACAAGTTTTCAACAAAGCTATATAGGTAGACAGACTCTTTCATTCACACTTTCTCGTCCACCTCCTAACTACGACATCCAGCTCGAAGCTGCAACGATTTTTTTTTTTTTTTTTTTTACATACTATAATATTCACAGGCTGCACGGTGGTGTAGTGGTTAGCGCTGTTGCCTCACAGCAAGAGGGTCGCAGGTTCGATTCCGGCTTGGGACTCTTCTGTGTGGAGTTCGCATGTTCTCCCAGTGTAAGCGTGGGTTTTCTCCGGGTACTCCGGCTTCCTCCCACCATCCAAAGACATGCTGTTTAGGTTAATTGATGACTCTAAATTGCCTGTAGGTGTGGATGTGAGCGTGAATGGTTGTCTGTCTCTATGTGGTCTGTCTCTATGTGCCCTGCAATGGACTGGCGACCTGTCCAGGGTGTACCCCGCCTTTGCCCTCTGCTAGCTGGGATCGGCTCCAGACCCCCGCGACCCCTAACGGGAAAAGCGGTTGACGATGGATGGATGGATGGATGGATGGATGGATGGATGGATAATATTCACAACAAAGCCCATTCACTTGTTTATACATTGATAAAAGTTCAGATAACAAACAGGAAACTTGGGGCAAAGCATTGATCTGATTGGACAGAGTATTTGACAAAACTGAATGTACTTTTTAAACTGTATTAAAAAGGCACCATGACAACAACTTAGCCTACCTCCGTAGTATGTGATGTACAGTAAGTGACTTTGTCTTTGTCATTTGCAACCTGTTTCTCCAAATAACAAAAATCCCAAAACCACTCTCACTGAAATGATGTTTTAAAGGGGACATATCACAAAAAACTCACTTTCTGATGCTGGTGCTCATACATTTGGGTATCTGGAGTACCTGCCAACCCACATCCACTTTCTTAAAGGTGACAGAGGGTGAATACAGGTATATCGAGACAATTGGTGGAGAAAAAATGTGTTTTTTCAACATGAGTGTAAACGTTCTAGTGGAAACCCAAAATACAAGTATGAACCTGAAAATGAGCATGATATGCCCCCTTTAACTTTCAAGAAGCAGGCTATAGCGTGAACAAACCAGTTTCAGTATATAAACATATAGTACAGTCAGTAACTATAAAAACAAAACAGAGAGTTCAAAGTTTTTAGTCTGTTTGAGTAGATTATTGTTTAATGCCTATAATTCCAAAAGGTCACATTTTGATTGTTAATATATTATAATTGTACTTGTGTTTGTTATTTATCCATATAAAAGCAAAACAATATTAAGTTGTAATATGATTATTGTTTGTAACTCCACCGGAGGTGGGCTGCACGGTGGTGCAGTGGTTAGCGCTGTTGCCTCACAGCAAGGTCGCAGGTTCGACTCCGGCTTGGGACTCTTCTGTGTGGAGTTTGCATGTTCTCCCCGTGTAAGCGTGGGTTTTCTCCGGGTACTCCGGCTTCCTCCCACAGTCCAAAGACATGCTGTTTAGGTTAATTGATGACTCTAAATTGCCCGTAGGTGTGGATGTGAGTGTGAATGGTTGTTTGTCTCTATGTTGTCTGTCTCTATGTGCCCTGCGATGGACTGGCGACCTGTCCAGGGTGAACCCTGCCTTCGCCCAATGCCAGCTGGGATCAGCTCCAGCCTTCCCGCGACCCCTAACGGGATAAGCGGTTGACGATGGATGGACTCCACCGGAGGTGAATTTAAATATAAATTATTACTCGGTCCCAGCAGATAAAATGAAAAAAAGCTGGGTTGTCAAGCTAAAAATGACACTGCTTTTTTAGATACACCTTTAGTTGGCTTAATATACGTCTTTCCTGTGTTTGATTTAAACCTGCAAGCCCTGCAGTCCCAACGCCAAACTCCCCATGAACACCATGAACACCATGATCACTATGATCACCATGAACACCATGATCACCATGATCACCATGAACACCATGATCACCATGAACACCATGATCACTATGATCACCATGATCACTATGAACACCATGATCACCATGAACACCATGATCACCATGAACACCATCACCATGAACACCATGATCACTATGATCACCATGATCACCATGACCACTATGAACACGATGATCACTATGATCACCATGAACACCATGATCACCATGATCACTATGATCACCATGATCACCATGAACACCATGATCACTATGATCACCATGAACACCATCACCATCATCACCATGATCACCATGAACACCATGATCACCATGAACACCATGATCACCATGAACACCATGATCACTATGATCACCATGAACACCATGATCACCATGAACACCATGATCACCATGAACACCATCACCATCATCACCATGATCACCATGAACACCATGATCACCATGATCACCATGAACACCATGAACACCATCACCATGTGTTCCAAGGTGGAGACTGAACCACCTCTGCAGCCCACCCAGAGTCCAGTTCTGCCCAGGGTTTCTACCTGTTAGGGGAGCTTTTCCTTGCCACGGTGCTCAACCATACCATATGTGTATATACAGTATTTTGTATGCATAGTAGTTTGCATAATAAGCAGTTACAGCAGCTAAATGAAGCAATCTAAGGTGGAGGGAAGAATGGTCGCCATATGGGCAGGCTGTGGTCATGCTTCCAGTCATCTACTTGTAGATGTGTTTGTGAATGGGGATTGTGCTTATAAGTTGTTGTAAGTCTTTGATATCTATTAAATGACTATACTAGAATGTAATTATGAGAAGTTTAAATGCATGTTTTATTTCCTTTTTAATACTGGTCGTCAGAACAGTAAACATGCTGCTGATGTGAGTGTAACCTAAATTAATTAAAGGTAAGGCATGTTGGTTTGATAATTTTGTGTCAACGTGTTTTTAAAATGTGTATGAATTAATATATTCGTCTAATTTCATATTTATTTTTAAAGGATTGTCTTCAAGTGCAAAATATTTTTTGCTATCATTATAGTGCAATGGTGTTGACAGGCATGCGTTCAATAATTTTAGCAGAGTTATAGCAGAATCAGTTGGAAGTTATAAGACTCCACATAAATCAGAGACCCCTTCTTGTTTACTCATTGTGCTGCATAATGTTGGATGCTGTCAATCCACTTATCTTTTCCTCGGTGAAACCTACGATTTGTGTTTCTTAAATGTGTGCAGTGACATTCTGCCCTTTAGGATTTTACTTGTGTTTCACTGTGTGAGATGGGTCCTAAATTAAAGTTGTAGCCTTTAACATCTTCCTGTATATTTTTGATGTTTATATCAAGTGATTGTGCCGAGCCCACCGCAAACACACTGCACTGTGTGACCTTCAGTCAAGTTGTTGTATCTCTTATTATTTTATTGTTTTGGGGGTATTTACATACATATCTGTCCGTGTTTGATTAATACTACTTTCCACTGAAGTTTACCCTGTGCATTACACCCTTGTGGGGACACGCTCATGTGATTGGCTGATAAAGAGGATGTCATCTGATTGCCAACAGATAGTTCCTTGTTGAAAAAAAATGCATTTGTGGATCAGTTTAGTCAGGCGAGTCTCTCAAATCCCACATACAAATGCAGTGGAGATGAAATGACAAACAGTTTGTATATAAATGCACCAAAATGTGTTTTGATGAAATGACATTTCTGTGTATCAGAAATATATTTGTGAACCTTATTTTTTTATGTGGCTTTTATTTTACATTTATAGACAACGATAACTGTGTGCATTGAAAAATATTTGTGGAGTCATTTACATATAAATCCCAAAATACATTTGTTAACCCATTTGTGTGCATTTGTGAATACTGAGACTGATGTGATCTCATAAAAAAGTCATAGTAACTAAGTAAAAAAAATCCTAGTATAATATGTTGAAAAAATGTGTAGAAAATTCATAGTTTAGCGTCACGGGAACGGGGAGAGGGACGCAGTCGCAGACCAGAGGAAAGTTAATCCTGAAGGATAGAAAGGGGGAGGGGAGACGCCAAATGAAAACAGGCCTGAAAGGAAAGCTCCCCACACTCAATATATCATAAAAAGACTAAAACTAAAATCTCTGCTGCCAAAGGAAACCAAGGACCCAGCTAAGGCAGGCCACACAGACCTAACCCACTCAAAGAGACCCTGATGAGGACCTAGATGGTGAGCAAATCCCACAGATAGGTTCATGTGGTACTTCTGCAGATTCACACACCCCTACACAGCTAGAGCAAAAACAGGACAGCCTTTCTCCACCCCTGACAAAGAGACAATGAGTCAGCAACTGAGACCTGAAACCAGGGCTAGATGTAGGCTTCGACCACCTGATCCACATCAGGAACGATTAGACTCCACAGCTGCCTCTCCTCAGAGATGATTAACCCAGCCAGCTGGCTGAGGACCAAGTGACCCTAACAGCTTAGGAAGTCAAAAACAAAAAACAATTTATTATACTATGTTTATTTACATTAAAAAAAAAATGATTACAAAATGTCAGTGTAGTATGGTGAAAAATATGGTAAAAAAAAATAAATAAATTCAAAGTATGGTGTGTTGAAAAAAGTGCTAAAAAATAAGTCATAGTATATTAAGTTGAAAAAAGTCATGGCATTGTATGTTGAAAAATTCATAATATGGTTTGTCAAAAAAAGTGATAAGGTCAAAGTATAGTATCTAAAAAAAGTCATATTATACAATGTCAAAAAAGTGATAAAAAAATCATAATATAGTGGAAAAAAGTGAGAAAAAGTGATGAAAAAGTCATAGTATCCATCCATCCTCCTTCAACTGCGTATCTCGTTAGGGGTCACGGGGGTGGAGTCGATCCCAGCCGGCACTGGGCGAAGGCGGGTTCACCCTGGACAGGTCGCCAGTCCATCACAGGGCACAAGTCATAGAATAGTACGTCGAAATGAATTAATATAGTATGTCCAAAAAGTGATAAAAAGTCCTAGTATAGTATTTTTTTTAAAAAGTGGGGTGTGAAATGGGATGTGCAAAAACTGTATATTGATTAATATTATACTTGTCTTGTATTAATATTACAGCATCCCTCAAAGATGGAGGTTGAACAAAGAGTTAGGGCTACATCTAAAATGTCTTTTTACTTTTGATTATATTTTTGTTTTTTTTAAAAAGCTGATTAAAAAGGCTGCATTCAGCCTGTCATATTAAGGTTCAAGTGCACAATAATCCTCTTCTGTAAACGATGAAAAACGCAGTCCAGCCATGAACCGACTGCTGTAATAATCCTGCTGACAGACAGACAGTCGCACTGAAAATAGTCACACTGTATAAAGTATTTGTGTGGAACAGCTCCTACAAAGACACCGGCAATTAACCCTTAAATCCCGGTGTGCAATCCAAGCATAAATGTATGCATCAGAAATAGACTGTGGGCCTCTGCTACATGCAGCACACATTCCTGCTTCCTGAGGGGGGCTGGAGCCGATCCCAGCTGGCATTGGGCGAAGGCGGGGTTCACCCTGGACAGCTCGCCAGCCCATCGCAGGGCACATAGAGACAGACAACATATAGACAGACAACCATTCACACTCACATTTATCTGCAACCCTCGTATGTCGCAGAGTGTGTTTACTGTTACTGCTTATAGATGCATTCAGGTCCTGCAGGAGTTTCTGGTAGTTATAGAAACAATGATACCACTGATATCACAGAAGTCCACTTATTAATATTATCTTTTACTGTAAATCATCTCTCTCTCATGCTCACATCATGGAAACAAGGCTTTATATTAGAGCTACGGCCCTCTGAGACTTCTCATCTGCAGTCGGACTTGACTCGATTTGACCCCGATGCAACACTTGGCAGCCGGAAGCTGAACTCTTGGGGAACTGACCGCCAGGAAAACGATTTGTTGGATAGCTGTGAGAGGAATTAACTTCGTTGTCAATAAAATGACCTGCTGCTGCCATCAAAATGGTTTACGAACCCCCGTCCATGGAGGAGCACCTGCTGGAAAAGTACCGGATCATTGCACCTGTCAAAGGAGCAAAGGCAGTGCTTCGCTTTGTCGCCATTTCGTATCGAAATCAGATGACAGTTTAGATTGCCACAAGCACATTACAGTAGTGTTTTCTCAGTTGCACCATGTGCAAATGGAAATCATTGTTTTCAAGTGTGTAAAATTCTCACATCTATTTGCCATTTTCTCACAATTTTGCATGCGTCTCTCGCCGCTTTCACACAGGTTTCAAAAGGTGTAATACAATTATCTCCAGTGAGGCAGCTAACTTGTGAATTTCTCCACTGTGAGACTAATAAAGGAATATCTTATCTTATCTTAACATCCTCTGATATCAGTGCAACTTATCACATATTTTGCAATTTAGCAAATGGGAGAAGTCCTTACATGAGTTTTAGGTCAGCACCAGGCACTAGTTTTCTTGTTTTGCACTGCACCTTTTGGCCTGGCCCTGTAGGGGGCACTACTGAAGCCAAAAAGCCATCCATCCACCCTCCATCTGTTACCACTTATCCTAATCAGGGTCAAGGGGGGCTGGAGCAGACCCTAGCTAACATTGGAAACATGCAAACTCCACACAATGTCATGACATAGTGACATACAGCAAGTAAATATGTAATGCAGAGTTATTTGCAGACATTTCACTAATATTGGCCAGGTCTTTGCTTGAGATTGTGTCATGAAATCAACCTACCAAACATCTGGCATCATCAAAAACGTGACACTTTGTTGAAGAGAGTTGGTACGAGTGAGTACAGTGATTGATTTTAATGGCTTCATAAACAACTATATAAAACAGTTCATAAAAATTCATGCACTTTCAGTGTAAATTCATTTTGAAATATAGAGGAAATTTATGTACAACAGTGTGAACCGTAACAGTGACTTCATTCAGTTGGGTGGTTCACCACAAATATACTTGGCTGCATAGAAACATTGACATTATTGCCTACGTAGAAAAGAAAACTGAAAGGTAAAGAAAAAAATATATATGTAAAAAAAAAAGTCGAGTTTATTTAAGATCTAACGGGTGCTTCTATTGAAAGACAACTGTCTGTTTTTCAGACTGATTTCAAAAGTCAGCTCCTTCCAACTTCATGATTTCGACGCACTGAGGAACAAGAACTAAGCACAGGAGAATAAAACTATCATTAAAACAACTTTCCCTTTACCAAAAGTTACATTCTGAAAGCATTATCATGAAAGAACTATTATACAGAAACTCACTCGTAGAACGACAAAAAAGCCTGAGTTGATGGGGAAAAGTAGAGTTATAATAAATCCAAAAAAGCCTGAGGAAAAAGACCACTGATTTACTATTTTACAAAAATTTACAACAGTATTACTGGAGGAAAAAAAAACATAATACACCTCTCTCTCCACAAACAATCCAGGTTATTTTTGTACAGCTAAGATATGTTATTAAATAATAAATCACGCCTGGTGGAAAAAAGAAAACCTGCTGAGGAAATGAGAAATGCTGTAAATGAGGTACTTCAGGTGGTGAGCCTGAGCCCGGACTGGATTCAACCAGACACCTTTACATCAACTTGTAATGCGATTCATGTGACAACTGACTTCTCATTGAGCTAACACTTAAATAAGGTAGATAATCACATTAAGCATGATAGAGAGACAGAGACAGACAAACATAGAGAACAGTCATACAGGATCCAGTGTCATTGGTTGGTGGGAATATGAGGCAGCACTCAGGGTCAATTGTGTCAGTTTCCAGAGTAAAAAAAAGTTTATAAAAATAACAAAAGAAAATGCTGCATGCTGTTGAACACAACAATGCAGCTTTAAATTCTTTAAATACAAAAATATGCTTTGATTTTTTTTTTTTTTTTTTTTTTTTTTTATTTTCTGCTGCCTGGATTGAGCCGCTCCCTGGCATTCATCTCCCAGGTTCCCGAGATTAGCTGCAGCTTAAGAGAGGAGAGGACAGCCATGCTGAACTGACTGGTACACAGTGCTTCAAACAGCTTCCGGTTGGAGCCCACAGTCCTTGTAAGGCATTTGCTGTGTTGCTGAGTCTATGGCTGCTACTAGCAGACCCAGGCAGCTCCTGTTATGTCTTGCGGCTGCTCCAGATCTGCTCCGGTGTGCTCTTGTGGTCCGACGAGTAGTCGAAAGGTGAGCGGTGTCCCATGGGCGAGCGGGAGTCGTAGGGCGAGCGCTGGTCTCGGGGAGAGCGCGGCCCGCTGGCTGAGGCTCGCTGCTCTGTCTGCCAGTCTGAGTGGTAGCGGTACGAAGAGCGGTGGTCTGAATGTGAAGGATCCTTCATGTCCAGCCGGTGGTCTCTGCTGGAGCGAAACTCTTCCAGCTTCCTGTGTTTACTGTCATTGTAGTATCTGCACAGACACACAGCATCGGCGTGACTCAACAAGTCAAAGACTTAAGACAACAAAACACTTTCTATGGTGTTCTTCAAGCTCTTGGTGTCTTAAAGTGGTAAAAAAAAAATGTTTAAATTTTAGCACCAAATCTTTGTAATAAATGGTATCAACCCAATGAGATATAACTGGGCATGGGGATGTCCATCACAAACATATAATGGTCTAAGCTCTGGCACATTTTCACAGTTTTTATTTGTTACTTAAATCTGCAGTAGGAAGGATGTTTTTGACATCATTGGGCAAAAATTACACAAATATCCTTTCAGCGTACTGTAATTCAAGTGTTGGGAGAGACTTCTGCACCTCCTCATGATTCTGTTTTCAGGTCATAAAAAAATCTAAACTGTGACAAAACTTTCGCCAATAACAGGTGATTTCAGAGAGAGAGAGAGCCTTCCTCTTGGCTGGTTATTTCATCAACATGGCTGCCGGGTCACAAACGTTCTCATTTTACAGCTAAACAGTAACGACAAGAAAACAACCGAGGTGACAAATAGGCATTACAGTAACAGAATATTGATTCATATTTGATCAGCGCTGCCTAGTTTGACCATTTGGTCAGAGTCTGCGAGCAATACCAGTATACATGTTCTGTACCAATTTCAAGTAATTTGATTTAATATGGTGGAAGATCTGAAACATTTTGCAACTTTGATTCAGACAGAAAATAGAGAAAAGGAACCCTGACCACCACTTTAGCTAAACTCCAACCTAAATAACTTAACTCTCATATTGTTATATCACAGCAATAGGGATAGACAATATTATATTAAAATCTTCAAGATAAATGATTTTGTTGATGTTTTTTGTGATTTTGTGACTGTGTTTCTCGAGTGGAGCTTGCAGGGTAGGGAGAAGGAGTAGGGATCTTCATTACCCCTCTCCTATGACCAACTTCATTTCCTTTTATTAAAGCTAAATCCATCATTTGATTTTATAGATTTGTTTCTCTTATTCCTCTTCTTCTTATATCTATTATTACTATTATTATATTTTACATTCATTTACTTTTTAAAATTATTTTATATTTATTTACTTTTTAAATTATTTTTATTTTATTATTATTAATTATTATTATTGTATTTATTTATTAATCTTAAGTCTCTCATGACAATGAGTTACATACTACATTTAATAAGATGACTTTTGTCATGTCTGCAAAAAACAATAAAAAATATTTGAAAGATAACTGAGTTTATACTTATAGAACATTGATTATATGTGTATGCTCTGGTTTGATCAGTTTAATTACAATGAGACCATTAAAGATACTGGCTGTTACTATTTTTTAAAGAAATAAAACCCCTTCAGTTCATTCTGGCACATCAGCGTTGTGTCAACAATACATAGTCTACAAAGTGAAAGTGTCTGCTCCATGTGGAGTCTCAGCACAGAGTTGACGGACAAGACGATGGCGGAAGATTTGGTGTCAAAGTGAAAAGCAAAAGCACCTATTAGGCAATAGTTTGGATTTAAACCCAATGTTATAAGAGAACCATAACATTAATGAGGTAATCACCGTGTGGAGGACGGAGCGGTCATTGCTGGTGTGCATGGAGCAGCAGCATTGGGTGGAAACCTGCAGCCCCACAGAGAAAGCTGGACCACAGAGGCCAGACACACAACCACCCGACAGTAAATATCAAAGTAAGCGCGCTACATAAGTTCAGTGTCGTCTTTCCTTGTAAAATGTCCGGCGTAATCAGTAACACCGGTGTTGTCACAAGTTCATTAACTGATGGGAAAATTTCCTCACTGTCACATTACTGAACCTTTTTTGAAAATTAAACTCCATATTTGTGACGTGTTTTTAAAGATTTAGGTCTGCAGTAGGAACCAACGGGCTTATGTCTGAGAGCCACAGGCAGCACATTCTTTGGCTCTTTTCATGCAATTTGCTGACAAGAAGGCAGAATAGACAGCTTTATCCTTTAAATTCAATGGTCTTAAAGGAAAAGTGTGTGCGATCTGGCGGTACCTAGTGGTGAGGTTACAGATTGCAACTACTGAAGCCTCTCCAGTGTGCCAAGTGTGTAGAATAACTATGGTGACCGACGCAAAAATGTGAATCCCTCTCTAGAGCCAGTTGTTGAAGGGTAGCGTAGGTCATGTGGAGCAGAGCCAGTGTGCAGAGTGTGTGTATGCAGGAAGTGAGTGGTGAAGCAAGAGAGAGAGCAGCGGAGACAGCAGCGAGTAAAGTTAACAGACCCGGCCCACGCAGGAAAAATGAAGTGTTTTGTTTGTCCGTTCTGGGCTACTGTAGAAATATGGTGGTGCAACATGGCTGACTCCGTGGTGAGGACCCGCTACTTATGCAGATATAAACGGCTCATTCTAAGGTAGCAAAAACACAACGATTCTTTTAAATGGTTATACACTACTATTATTATTATTTTCCATTGTGGGTGTGACGTAGTTTATCAGGTGTTGTATCTCCGTCATATGTGTGCAAAACCAAACCGTTACAGTAATGATGGTATTGCAAAATCCATACCGTGGCCCAACGTGACACCTGTGACGGTGATGAAACCGACATACTGCCCACCCCTACCTGGAGGCAGCACTGATTCCTCACCTGTCCTGTCTGTCTCTGTCCCTGCTGTCTGGTCTGTAGTGGTCTCTGTCTCGGTGGTCTTTGCCGTTGCTGAAGGAGGAGTACGGTCTTTTCCTGGACTCCCCTCCTGTGGTCTTCCTGTGGGACTCCGAGCTGTGTCTCTCCTTACTGCTGTTGCTCTCGTGGTATCGCCCGGAAGGCTGATGCCTGTCTGAGCTGTAGCTGTCCCTGCTGCTCTCGTCCTGGTGAGAGTTGTCCTTCAGCCTTTCAATATCTGAGGACGAAGACCACAAATGAATCAGTACACAGTGACAACTCATTCTGTATGTGCGAGACAGAATAGAGTGAGACAACAAACAAGAGTGTACCTGCATGTTTATAGCCGTGGGTGTTTATACTTCTAGTGTTCTGCTCCATCGCCTGAAGAAAGAATCGTGGACATGATGGATTTCCACTGTCAGTAAAGGACTTGATACTGTAATCCAAATGAAGAATTACTATAGGGCCTTCACATACCTGGGCGTTCTCTTGTCTTTTCTTGATTGCATGCTTATACAGTTTATGTAGTTTCCTGGCATCAAACTCAGTGAACTTGGAAACAAATATCCACAGGTTTCTGTACAAGACAAAGACCACCAGCTTAACATGTAGAACATGTGAACAAAGACACAAGACTTACAGTGTACCTCATTCAATCTGACAGCGAGCCAGGTTAAATCTGCACTGATGGTAAGCTTAACTTTGTGTGTGTGTGTGTGTGTGTGTGTGTGTGTGTGTGTGTGTGTGCGTGTGTGTGTGTACTAACTTTCTCCACTGTTTGATCTGGTCTGGATTGGAATACTCTTTCAGACACTCGGTGATGTGGTCTCCGATCTTTATGAGGCACTGTCTCGTATGTTCCAGTTGCTCGCGCTCCGACAGCCCTTTCTCCGGTCTGTCCAGCTGCTTCAGGGCTGCTTTCACTGGTCGCATCCTCTCTTTACACTGCAACGTTCACACTAAAGTCAACTCCAGCAACACGTTGAGCCTGGATGGATCACTTCTTAGTCATCAAAATCTCTTTTAATGATACTGCTATTCCATTACTCAAGCACAACATAATGAAAGAACCACATAACAACATAATCAAGGATAACATAACCAAAATAATTGTGTAAATACAGTGTACTATATAACATATACTATACAGAACAGCCTATGGTTCGCCATTTGCGGAACATACCACACTGAAGGTCCTCTGGTCCAGTTCCTCAGACTCCTCAGACACCGCGACATTCTCTCCGCTTGCTGTTATATGAACCGGCATATCAGAGGCTTTCTTTGTTCGTTCTCGTACCTCAGTCTTTACTTCAATCTGATGAAAAGGATTTGAGAATTAATTACGAACCAAATCATCATGTTTTTTTCCTTAACCCTCTGAGACCCACAATAGACCAGTTTTTGTCTTTTTTCGGGGCGTATTTGAGGTCTTTATGGGGAGGTAACAGGTAACAGGAAAGCTGGGAACCTGAAGATTAATTTGAGATGCAGCTTAGCATTGTGTCAAGTTGTAATTAATTGTAAGTGTATAAGGTTTAGGAATATTATGATGTAAGTGTATGATGGTCATCCTCATGTTCTATTATGACCCAGAAGTTTTTGCAGCATGTTTTGGGCTGACAGCATTTGTTACACAGATTTGGTGCTAAATTTAAACTTTTTTCACCACTTGAGAATTGATCACAATGACACTAATCCCTCTAAAATTGCACATTAAGACACCAAGACCTTCAGGAACACTGCAGAAAAGCCATGCTGTGATTTGGTATCAAACACTTTTGACATCTGGAGATTTCTGCAGGAATTGCATTTTTTAGCGATTAGATGGCAGGCACTTTTTTTTTTTTTTTTTGCCCCAAACTGCAGGTGATTATCATAAAGTGGGCATGTCTGTATCTCGTGGGTACCCATAGAGCCCATTTTAATCAACATATCTTGAGGTCAGAGGTCAGGCGACCCCTTTGGAAATGACCGTGTCAGTTTTGTCTTGCTAAGATTTAGCCTAACTTCATAGCATTATTTAGCCTCCCTCCCGAATGGTAGCATGACGTACCGTCACTCTAGCAGTAAAACTGAACCTACTAGACCCTCTGAAACAGTAAAGTCAGGATTGTGGGCAGGTCTCAGAGGATTAATGGCTGATCAAGACTGTGGTCCACAGTAGTAAAAGAATATATCAAATAAATTATATGCTCACCTTTTCCATGCTCTCCTCTTGTTTATGTACCGCCTCCAGAGGCTTTGTTTCTTTTTTTTCTCTTTTGGCTCCTTTGTCTCTTTAATGTCCCAACTTTCCTCCTTCTTCTCCTTTTTGCCTTCTTTCTTTACATCTTTTTCTTTGACCTCCCTCTCCCCTGATGAGGAAACGTCTTCCTGTTCAGGCTCCTCGTCCTCATCTTCCTCCTTCATTACCACCCTGTCTGTTCGGCTCCGTCTGCTCGGCGCCTTCACAGGTGTCACCTCCTGAAAGGGTCGAAACACGTTATACATCAACGCCACACTGAGAGCAGGAAATGTCTGTTTCAAGCTACAGCTAGCAAAGCAGTACAAGTGGTATCTAAATGTACCTTTTCCTCCTCAATTTCATCCTCGTCATCTGACCTCTTGTCCGATGGGGGATCGGAGGATGTGCTCTTCAGCACTTCGTCTGTCTTAGTTGGCTTCAGAGTTTTGCTTTTTTTACTTCTCGGTTTCCTCTTCCGTGAGTTGGCCTACAGACATACAAAGAAGCATGGTAGATTCTGGTAGACATGTATAATTCTGTCAACTTTCATTTTTACCCCACTACATTTCCAACAAAAAATGCGTACTTTTATTACAGTTCCCCTAAGCATCTTCCTTACAATTGCAAGCAAGCAGATCTGGTAAATCGGTGGTCCTAGCTAGCAAGTTACGGCGTTCATGTGATGGGCAAGTGTAAACAAAGTGCTCTCAAAGCTGTAGTTAACTTTCGACTTCCACTTAAGTCCAGACAGACTGTATGTCAGATCATGCTACATGCTATTTACGACTACGAGAGAAAGGAAACTGGATTTTGTTCTGTAGATCCTTGAAGCCATGAAGACCTCATTTTTCAAGTGTAATGTAGCCTCCAGTTTAAAGGTGGGGGACATGTTTCATTAACAGCATTTACTTGTACTTTTATTTTCAATAAATACAATTTCATATCAGATACTCTAAGACTCAATACTCTAATAGGTGACTAACTTCTACTGAAATCATTGTTTGGTTAGATATCTGTACTTTTACTCAAGTGTAGCTTTCAGATACTTCATCCACCACTGAGACTTACTGTCCCTGCTTGTTTCTGTGCTTCTCTTTTGGCCAGGTCCTTGCTTAGCAACTTGATGAGGTAGTCTGCTCTGGTCTGTAGCTGTTTGGCCTGTGGCTTCTTGTCAGGGTCGTCTGGTAGGAGCTGATCAACAATGGACACAGTAAACATTTTCAAAACAGACAGAACACACATACATCACACTCTTACATTAGTTTTTGCCCTTGCTTCTGTACGGACATTTGAAAGGAAAACAGTAATACAAAATATTACACAAGTATTATCTTGTTTCGGGTTGTGGCGGCCGGCTACAGTTTGTTTTGACAGACATACATAGGTGAATCATTTTTCCCCACACCTATCTGTGCCTGAACTCACCTTGTGAGTGAGATTGAGGTCTGGGTCCATCTTGATCATCTCCCAGCTGCCATAACCATACTCATAGATTCCTATGAGGAGGCTGGAGTCGTCCTCCTTCCCCCACTCAATGTCAAAGTGTGCTGCCTTCGAGTGGCATGGAATCATATACCTACACAAATACACAATTCAAAACTGGACATTCAAATATATAGGGTCATGTCATATTTAGCAACAAAGTTGCTTGAAATAGAAAAGATATGAGTTCAGTATGTGCCATTAAATTACTGGACATTACACAGACCAATAAAAATAAGCCATGATGCGCAGTCCTGTCTAACAGAAATCGTGTAGTGCATCTGAAACCTTACTTCTTTCTCTCCTCAGGGTCAGCAGGAATGGCCTTGTGGAGTGGAGCCAGCTCTTCCTCGTGCGAGATAACAAGCTTGGCATTCACCTGGACTCCAGAGATCCTGAACGTAGGGCCCTTCACCTTCCCTCTTCTGCCTCCTGATGATCAAACAAGTGGAAAAAAAAACAAAGCACTTAAATGCAGGGTTGGTGACCTTGAGAAACTAGCAAGGGTATGCTAGATTTTCAAAAATGTTACAACCAAAAAAATAGCGCAAGCACCAAACGTCTGTAAATCTAGCGCAAACGTTGCACAGCAACATAATTTCGTTTATGTAGTTTAAAATATAGTAATTGTATATAAAGATTTGTAAATACATTGTTTTTTGTACTTAACTTGTGTTATTTGTGTGAGTGATGCAAGATTTTGTTAAGTATGTAAATTGCTGCTGTAACACCTCAATTTGTCTCAACCTCAATAAAGTCTGTCTGTCTAATGCCACTCCCCCAATATTATCATTACCAACAAAATCATATCATAATGAATGTAAACAATGAACCAACTACTAACTGAGCAACTGCAGCACAAATTTACATTTTGCTAGTTTTATTCACATTTTTGGTGAACTTTTTAAGAAGCTGGGAGCTCAGTGCACTTTCTTTTTTTTTTTTAAGTTAATGTTGAAAAGTTCTCTTTAAATTAAAAATATGCTTTAAGGCAATCTTAAATCAATGTTTGGTTACCTGAAGTCTTCTCTGGTCCACAGGGGTTTTCTCGTAGCGTTCTAACACAGCCGTTGTGAACGGTCTCTGCTAAGCGTTTCAGGTCATGTTCAGATTTATCCACAAGTTCGGCATCACGGGCAATAGCATCCAACCTGAATGACCAGGACACGTGTTGAGAAGACTGTGTGGTATTTTGTTTTGTTGTGTTAAAAATAATAAGAAAATCTGATGCGGCTTACCTTTCCAGTGGTCCTCCAAATTTTTTGTAACTCTTGACAAACCTGTAAGTAGTTCACAGAGGTGGTAAAGGTATATCATGCAGTATTTTGCTAAAAAAACAAACATACTCCTAAAAATGATCCCTCTCCATCATCACTTATGACCAACTAGAAGTATGTGGTGGTGTCTGTATCCACAGTAACTTTGCCCTCTGCATTTTTTTCTTCTTATTTTGCAATGTACAGGATTAAAATATGGTGACCAGGGTTGTGCAGAGGTGTGTTTATTTGGGCTTAAGAACAAAAATGTCAGGAGACAATCAGAAAATAACGCTTCCTTCACACCACTCCCTCTCTTCATTCATACTAGCTCATTCGACCACCACTGCTCTTTCTCTTGCTTGTTGAGCCGGGGAGGAAGGGGGCAACTTTAAAGGGTTTGTCCACAAACACCAGCTTGACAGTCCTGCATCATAAACCTTTAACAGGAATATGTGAGGAGGAGTAGATAAATAGCCACACTGAGAAATCACTTTAATATACTCACCTCCGGATCTCAGCATCACTAAAGCCCTTGATATTTTCTCGTGGAATGGTCCGAGGCCGTCCTCGTTTCTTTGGCCTTTTTCTGTCTGAGGGGGAGTCGCTGTCAGACCCAGAGTACCTCCTGTTCCTGCTTTGCCGGCCCGCACTGGCGTTAAAGCTTATCTGTTAACACAAACCAAGAAATTCGCCAGGAAGTTCATTAAAATGCCCAATATCACTGAATAGCACGCAGATTGTAGAGAACATTTTTTTTTCTGGAAAAAAATAAAAATAAAAATTATATTATATTTATATTTTATATATATTTTACTATACATTATATTTGGCAGGATTGCATATGTACCTGTTTGGCACAATTCCTCATGCGTGGCAGCAAGTAGATTTCCTCTAGCTCCTTCTGTCTTTCCTCCTCCTCCATTCTCCTCCTCTGCTCCTCAGGAATGATGTCGTCCCAACTCCGCTGACTACGCTCAGAGTCGATGTCTATTTCCTCTTCCTCCATCATGGAGAAGTTGGCAACCTACACAGGTCAGGTCACAAACAAATGTAAATGTTTAATTGCTGAAGAACAGAGCGTCGCGATTCTGGATATTGTTCAGCCAGTTTCTCAAACAAGAACCTTTTTTTTATACCTTGAACTGAGACAGCAGTTCCTCTCCTACTGTGGAGGGTCCAGGGTCATTCTCCCTGGTCTCAGCTCTTTTGAGGATCTCATCAATGTCCATTTCCTGGAGAGCAGAAAAGGCCATGACATGCTATTCCAATATATTTCAGAGAAAACGTGTGATTGTGCACACACTAGGGATGTGACGGTGACGAAATTTTACCACTGGTTAATAAACTTGTGACAACACCGGTGTAGTACACCAGACACCGAGTACCGAATACACCAGATATTTTACAAGAAAAGATATCAGTCAATCAATGTGTGGCACGCTTGCTTCTTTACTGTCGGGTTAGGGTTACCTCATTAACATTATGGTTCTCTTACAGCATTGGGTGTAAAAACAAAATATTGCCAAATAGGCACTTTTGCTTTTCATTTTAACACCAAATCCTCTGCCATCTCTTAGTCTGTCAACACTCTAATCCCATGTATGTGAAATATAACACAGTGTTCGACTATCTATTGGTAACATGCTGCTGATGAGCCAAAATGAATTAAAAGTGTTTTATTTCTGTAAAACCACCGTGTGACACCCGTAACACCCACTGTTGCAAGTGTTGTACATGCATAATTCAGTATATAATTACATACCTGAGGCTCCTGCTCCTCACCCTCTGGCTCTTTGAAAAGCTCCTCAGCACCAAACTTCAGGATGGAAGACAGCTCCTCCTTGTTGAATGGTGCTGAACTGTATGTAATAAAACATACTCAAGTGAGAAGACAGCAAAGTGTAGCAGCAACATTTGAGAGGAGCATAAACACTGCAGATGAAATCTCCTGATTTGCACTAGTCTGCCTATATTGAGGTGGTCAGCAAGTACAGAAATTTGAGCTCAAGAACGACATAGGCAAAAGGAGAAAAGGCAGTCAAGTAGCAGAAAGCGGTATGCGTTGCTTGCCTGGAGGGAGCAGCACCAGTATGGAGGACCGTTTTCCCTGTAGTGTCCATCCTCTGAATGACAAGGTGGTCCAGCACCATTTTCTTTTTCGCCCTCTCAATGATTTCCTCTTCTACTGAGCCCTTTGTCACCAGACGGTAGATATTCACCTGCCAGTCCACAAATCAACAGTGAGATATACAGTATACTGTGTATATTGACAGAATAACATTTAAACACATTGAGGTAGATCATTTATGTCTACTAAGGATGATCTGAGTTCGGCCAGAAAGACTAACCTTAGTGGTGGAATGTACTTCAGAACTACAGTGTTGAGGTAATTGTGTAACTGCTACTTTTTACTTGTACTACACTACATTTCAGTGGGAAATACAAACACAGACTTCCCGGATCAATAACTCACAAGTGAAACATTGTTAAACGATGGCTCTTTCTAACCGTAGTGAAGTAGACAATGAGCTACAACCTCATTTAATCAGAACCAGCCGTCCTCCCAGATGGACACATAAAATCTGTCTCTAAGTGCAGCCGGCTGTGAGACGAGAGGTCAGGGACCTTTGTGAATAAGACAGTTATTAAATGCCATGAAACAGAAAGAGCTGATCATGAAGGAATTTGTAGCGAACAAGAGCTTTGTTCGCTAGAGAGTTGTGGCAGAAATTCACAGAGCATTGTAGATTTATTGTCCCTAACAATACGGCTGCAGTGCAGTGCCACAATATGTTTGAACAGCTTCTGCCTCCCGTACTATCCCGACCCCTGCTGATGTAATTACAGACATCTGCAAAGTCATTTCGCCTAGTCAAAACTCTAATACAAGATATCTGTAATTACATTTTTGACTATCCATAACTCAAGTTAGAGATATCTACATCATCATCAAAAATGGCAATGTAGATATCCTTAATTGAGGAGAATTAAAGATGTCTTGAACGACTAGTCATAATTGTGGATATGTGTAATGAGAAACCCCAAACGCATGAATGGCAAAAGTAGCTTGAATCATACTAGTCAAAACAAAATTACGGATATCTTGAATTAGAGTCTTGACTGGGCAAAATCACTTTGCAGATATCTCTAATGAATATCATGTTTAGCTACATATTAAAACAGCTTACCATAGCTAGCTGGCATTCTTCCACAAAATACATCAACAAAAAGTGAAAATGGTTGGAGGTTTATGACAGGTGCTGCATACCTGTCTTTTCTGTCCAATCCTGTGGGCTCTGGCCTGGGCCTGGAGATCGTTCTGTGGGTTCCAGTCTGAGTCAAAGATGACTACTGTATCAGCTGATGCCAGATTGATACCCAGACCACCCGCTCGTGTTGATAATAAGAAGCAGAAATCCTGGGCACACAAACAGAGATTCACTAAATGTTAAAGTTTATTCAAATGAAGCATAAAGTGCATTTATTGTACACAGGGCAAGGATCTTACCTCTGAGCCCTCGGCATTAAAATGATCCAACGCCTGTTTCCTCATCTCCCCCTTGATGGAGCCATCTAATCTCTGTGTAAATTTACAACATTTCAGATTCAGAAATTTATAACAGAAATATGCAGATGACATTTCATCTTTTCTAGTTAGCTGGAGGAGAGCGCTTTTGTGAAGCATATCTGCATATGTACAGTATGTCTGACGGTTATGTGAGCTACAGTACCTGAAAGAGGAATTGTCGGCTCCTCAGGTATTCAGCCAGGATATCCAGCATCCGAACCATCTGGGAGAAGATGAGAACTCTGTGGCCTCGCTCCTTCAAACGCACCAGCAGTTTGTCCAACAGAACCAGCTTCCCACTGCTGCGAATCAGTTGCTGTCGGAGGAAAAGAGGGGCAAACGGTTACTCGACTATCCTCTCCTCGGAAATCAATGTGTTTTCTGTCAGGCTCATCTTCTGCAGATAAAATACTCTGTAACACACCCTTTTACAGGTCTGCAAATTTCATGGTAATTAGGTGATAATTAGTAAATAATCTACTTGAAATTTATTTGGATTTACTGCCAAATTAGCCTAATATTTATCTCAAAATAGTAAAGTTATGGTTTAGGGAGTTTTTTAAAGAAATTTCAAGAAGTGATATGCTAATCTATTTCTCAGCAGACATGGAAATAAAGCAAATTAATTAGCTTTGAATTCTTTACCTGGAAATGTATTAAATAAATTACCAGCTATTGGGAAATAGCAGAATATAATTACTAAATAATGTTTATAATAAAGTAATTTTTGATACATTTTGAGGTAAATATTGGGGTAATTTGGCAGTAATTCCAAAGAAAGCAGTAGCAGTATGTTTAACCATGTCTCCCCAGTGGTACAGTCGGTAAGTCACCCAAAAATACACCTGATATAGCAACACAATAAGATAAAATAAACAGACCTGTAAGGCTTCAACTCTGTTGAGGAACTCGTTGTCCTCCGGGGGTTTGATAAGGTAACAGTGGTTACAACACTTCTTCAGCTCCATCATGATGTTCAGGAAGCCTGACGTGCTGCCTTTGGTACCTTTACTCAGAGCCTTGTAGTTCCTGGTCAGGATCCATCTGATCACAAACAGAAGACACAAACATTAATATACTATTTTAGAAAGTATGCTAATGTCTAGCAGTAAAATTATATCAAATACTAATGTTTTTTTGAAACTTGACCTCACTGTATAAAATGACCTGTGGTGACCTCTAGGGTAATCACAGCCTCATGAAACTTTCCAGCCACAAACTAGAGACCTAGAGCACTGAGAGGATGGATGGCTCTGCTAGGTAGATTGAACATAAAACGGATGCTGCAAATCTTGCAGAAATCCAAATGTCCAAAGGTTTTTAATACTAAACCACAGCATGGCTTTTTTATGGTGTTACAAGGGTTTTGTATCTTAGTGTGGTATTTTGGAGGGAAAATGATATTTATCAATTCTTAAGTGATAAAAAATGTTAAATTTAGCATCAAATCTGTGTAATAAATGGGATCAACCCAAAATTGCTGCAACAACGAATGGCAATGTTATGAGCCATTATACACTTTCAAAAATTTTTTTTCCTGACTTATGACTAGAACAATGTGACACAATGTTGAGCTGCATCTCAAATGAATCTTTGATCCCAGCTTAAGATGAGGTACTACACCACCACAATGTGGCATCTACTTTTGACCTCCTTGTACCCCCCTAAAAAAGAAATCGTTCTATAGTACCGAGGGGCGGAGTGGAAACGAGTGATAGTGTCCAGCTCTTACTTGTAATACTGTTTCTGGATTGCGCTCATCTCCACTCTGAGGATCTGCTCCACTTTGGCAGGAAGAGATTTCTCCACATCCTTCTTCACTCGGCGCAGTAAAAAAGGCTCCAGCTCTTTGTGCAGACTGGTGTAGCCCGAGTCTCTGCCTTTACCATGCGCCTCCTCAAACAGCTCCCAAGAGTGAAACCTTGCGAATCAAGACATACAACACACATCAGTGACAGTGTGGCAATACAACCGACTCGTGATACAAGATATAACATTTCTGAATTATTCCTCATGATTAAGTTTCATCATTCTTACTTTGTACATATTGTCTCATAGGTTTGTTAGTATCATTAATTATTTCATGATACATTGTTATATCAGTATATCAGAGGTTACTAATAGAGAGACCGCGGTCTGGTTCCAGACCCAAACACCGCCCTATACAGAACCCGACCCATAACCTCTTAAACTTCAACAACACAGCGGGGGGCACAGTTACTACTCTGTATTTCAGAGGTTGTACTGGGCTCGATTGTAACGGCAGATTGAAAGTACTGATATGAATCTAGAAAACTTCCCAGTGGTACCAGCGGTGTCATGTCAGGAAGGACGCTAAGAATGCTCTTACTTGTAATACTTGTAATACTTGGGGGCGGCAGTAGCTCAGTCTGTAGGGAGTTGGCTTGGGAACCGGAGGGTCACCGGTTCAAGTCCCAACATGGACCAAGAACTGAGTGTGAACTGGTAGCTGGAGAGGTGCCAGTTTACCAAACTTGTTATGGTGTTACAAGGGTTTTGTATCTTAGTGTGGTATTTTGGAGGGAAACTGATATTTATCAATTCTTAAGTGATAAAAAAATGTTAAATTTAGTATCAGATCTGTGTAATACATGGTATCAACCCAAAATTGCTGCAACAACTAATGGCAATGTTAGCTGCATTCCAACACTGATGCCAACAACTAATGGCACTGTTGAGCTGCATCTGAGCAAGGCACCAAACCCCCAACTGCTCGGGGTGCTTGTCAGGAGCAGCCCCCTCACTCTGACATCTCTCCATTTGATGCATGTACTGTGTATAAGTTACAACAGAGTGTAAAAATTGAATTTCCCCTAGTGGGACTAATAAAGGTTGATCTTCTTCTTCTAAATAATGCTACGAATTTTTACTAAATTCGGGCGGATCCAATACCACTTGGAAACCATCAAAGCATAAATAGAATGAATTTCTGCAATTAAAAGGCCATGTCAAAATAAATTTGGCACATCCATAATTGAAATCCTTGCCAGGTGCCTGCATCACCGTCCTGTTGTGCCTGACTCAGACAACCCTATGACGCACATCCACTCCGCCTTCAATGTGGTCAAACTGTTAGAAAAAGTACCAAAAGCAAGTTGAGTCAAATTCGGCACAAGTTAGTATTTAAGCATAACAACTGATATGGCGTACTTGTCGGGCATTATGAAGTGCAGCAGGGACCAGAGCTCTTTCAGGGAGTTCTGCAGTGGTGTTCCCGTGATCAGAAGCCTGTGATTGGACTTGAAGTCGATCATGGTCTTGTAGAGGAGGGAGTCATCATTCTTCAGTCGGTGTGCCTCATCCACACCAATGAATGCCCAGTTAACACTGCCCAAAAATGACTGCAGACACACATGTTATAAGTTTTGCATGTCCTAATATTATACTGCACATCTTTAGATGCGAGTGTCACCATTTCACATGTCAGAAATAAAGGCGATTAATTGATAAACAAGAGCAAGCCCATGGTCCGTGATAAAGAAGAATGAAGTGAAGTAGCTGCTGACCTTGTCTTTGAGAAGAATTTCATACGTTGTGAGAAGGATGTTAAATTTCAGTCTCTTGCTATGGACATGCATCCACTCATGTGTCCTTATCTATGAAATGAAAACACAGGTGAAAAGAAAACATGAACAACATTAAAACAACCATTAAACAGATGCTTGCTGCTTGTATCCATACAATCTAACTTAAATTACAGAAAAGGGGTTAGGAAATTGTATCAATGCAAAAAAATAAAGTGTGTGTGTGTGTGTGTGTGTGTGTGTGTGTGTGTGTGTGTAACAGGTTTGTGAACCACCGACCATACCATGTTCCTGCTGCTGATGTCTCCAAGGTAGACCACAACATTCATCTGAGGGGCCCACAGCTGGATTTCTCTCTGCCAGGAAGTTAATGTAGAGAGTGGCACAACCAGCAAGAAGGGTCCATACAGTTGGTGATCATTAAACAGATAGTTGAGGAAGGAGATTGTCTGGATGGTCTTCCCTAAACCCATTTCATCAGCAAGGATGCAACTGTTGCTTCTATGAAAGAAGACAGAGCAGGAGAGAGAAACAACAATCAGAGAATCAGATTGTGGGCCTGTTACACACTACTGAGTGATGGGGCCTCCAGCATATGACCATGGGTGGGATAAATTGTAATTATATATTAGGTACATACAGGGTCTGAAATTAGCAGTCGCCACCCACCAAATGTGGGTAAATTGTTGGCGTTGGCGGGTAAAATCATCAGGCCATTCGCCACTTTGGCAGGAGGGGAAACGCTGGAGATGGGAATAGAGAACTGGTTCCCATTAAGAACGGTTTCCTAGTTGTTCGGTTCCTTTGCATCTCATGCCTCTGTCACTATCAATTCCTCATATTGATGCTTTCTGACAGTTACACACGCAGAGTGACGCATATGCATCCTGTATCACATTTCAGTTTGTTTGGGACCAGAGCCATGGCGGATGGTAAAAAAAAAAAGCACTCAAAAGCATGGCGCTGCTACTACTAAACCTGAGGGGTGTACCCTGTTTCTTTCCTGATAATGTTACACTGTGAACAACAAATCTGTGTTGAAATCAACAGGAGGAGAGGTAGTAACATTACCTGTTAGCTGCCGGTGGGCAGCACAGTCCTGCATGGCTAAATAACAGAGCTACTAACGTTAACAGAGGGGCCGTTCAGTTATTATGAGGCATTCAAACTCTGTCCAGTAAAAATTACTACTGGGCGAAGGTTTATTACAAAGTTATTGAGATGTCTTCAAATGTAATTTTGTAAAAGAATAAATTTGACGAGAATCTTGAATAAATCCAGTTGTTTGAAGGAGATGTTTTCACAGGAATGTATTATAGAGAGACTACACTACACACTAGCTCTACATGGCTTGCCATTTGTTTTTTTTTTAATCAAAGCAACTATTTAAATAATCAATCATTTGCATTGTGTGCTTTTATGCAAATAACCATTATAGATGACAACAGCAAACTACAGTACAGTACTGTGTACAGCACCCTTCCACCCCTGATAAATAGGGTTCTCCCGGAAGCCACAGTGTAACTCAAACACTATAATTTTCCATGCATATTATGTTTTTCTATGTAAAATATATGGAATATTGAATAACGCATCTAAAATGTTATTCCTTCATTTAGCGCACAGATTTCAAAAGTGGCAGATAAGATTTCTGAGTGGCAGACAAAAACATATTTGCCTGCCACAGTGGCAGAAATTAACTTCAGACCCTGCATGCATACCCTGATTACGATGGTAGTTTTTTCACCCCCATAATTACAGAACACATATTTGGTTGAGGCATGTTGAGAATTAAGGATTGCGTAAATCTTACTTGCACCAAGAGTGGGCCATCCAGTTCAAACTGTCCAGCTGGTAGTCTCGGAGCTCCAGTCCATCACTTCCTATGTAACTTGGCTGCTTCTTCATAGGCATAAACCTGGGTCTTTGTTTGAGCACCTACAGGAAGGAAAAGCAGTTGGTGATACTGGAAACTGAGAAACTAACACAGAAGAGATCACACCAAGCTAAACTAAGTTCACTCTCCCAAGGTGAAATGCATTACCAACATAGTGCCACTGCCAATGGAGACTTGGCAGAGCATTACCTTGCAGTCTCTGGATGGAATGGTCTTGGACTGGTTTCTGCTCATGTAGTCATCAATGCATTTCTGGAACTTTTTGGCGATCAGAGCGCCATCCTCCCAGCTACACTCTGAGTATGGCAAACCCTGCCACTTGCAGAGGTAGTCTGGATAACCAGCTGCCGACTTCTGGTTTGAATGTCCTGCCCAAAGAAATTCAGAGACGTATTTAGTTGCACAAATCCAATGGCATCAAATTTATTCAGAGTAAAATGTGTCATAAAAAAAAAAAAAATGATATAGCCTGAGAAAGTGCACCTATTATTCGCTCTACAAGCTGGTATTGAGAGTGCAGGTCATCCATCAGTTCTTCCTGACAATTGAAATACTCTATATCCTCTGGTGAAGCCGCCTTTAACCTGAGAAGATGACAAAAAAATAGGCAAAACAGAAAATAAGCAATATGGTAAGCGGACTTGCATTTAGATAGCGCCTTTCCAGTCTCAAAGCGCATACAGCACGTCAGCATTCACACATTCACACACTGATGGCAGAGGCTACCATGCAAAGTGCCAACCTGCTCATCATGATCCAACTATAATACTCATTCACACACAGAAGGTATCCTGCTCAGAAACACTTCAACATGTGAACTGGAGGAGCCGGGATCGAACGTCCAACCTTCCGATTAGTAGGCGACCCGCTCTACATCTGAGCAAAAGTCGCACAATTGCATGTATTCCATTTCTGATCAGCGTAAACGAACCATTTTTCCAAGGGTACACTATAAAATAGAAAATTTAAAAATTGAAATTGTGACCAGAGGATGACTGGTTTGAATCCCAGTAGAAACTAGGAAATTCTAGATTGACAATTTTATTGACGAATCAAGGTGACCCTTTCATGTTTCTATTTGGGATGGGTCATGATTGGGTCGTTAAATTATATAAAAGAAATTTGAATAGTTTATGCGACAACTCGTCCCATCTTAAAACATATTTATTTCCCTTGTATTAACTTTCGCAGGCGCTGCCTAGTACTAACATTATTACGAGTAAAACGTGTGCGGTATGTTCAGTTCGGCTCGGTATGTGTGTGCGCCATGCTCCTCATAGTTTCAGCAGGTAGATCAGCTGTTCGAGCAGCCGAACATATCGTCATTCAAACTAGACAGAAACAAAATAAAACTCACCAACAGTCATGGTTAGCCTTTCCACAGACTGATAAACTCTTAATAATATCATATCAATCATAATAATAATAATAATTTTCGAATACTAGTTTTGCTTGAAATGCACACCCCTAGTTTCTATGCCGATTAAATATTCCCACTGAACTAAAAGAGGCATCTGCTTTTTTTGAGTGCTCGGGAGACAAAACACGCTTTGATTAAAATCTTAACCAGTGATGATAACCAAAACTGTCATCAGTCACATGTGACAAGTGATTGCTGAGGGCTATTTCAGAGCTACAAAGAGGGTCTTGTGCCATTACAGCTATGTCAGTAGCTTACGCTGCCAATCATGTGGAATACAGATTCAACTGGATGAAATTTGTTTTTATGTACATATGGCTATTTTAAGACATTATATTAATTGTTTAGGTAGGTATGTTTAAGTTCAAATGAACAAAACAGTCAAGAACAGTTAGATGGGACAACGGGTAGAAAACAGCAGAGGGTCCATGTGGATACGACCTGAACCCTCACATTTTAAATCAGCCAATGCTACAACTGTGGCGCACCCATATACTGATGGAGCTGACCACGGATGTATAAAGAGAATGGAGTTGATGGGGAGGTAGCGACAGAGGTAGCAACGGAGCTAGCAGAAGTATTGACCAGGTAGGATGGCAGGCCAATGAGAATTTGATTACTTTTGTCTGTCATGTGGTTGTCATTTCATTTGTCCTTTCCTGCTGCTCAGTGGTCAGTAGAGGACTGGGCAGCTTTCACTGTCGGTGTGTTAAATAATTTGTTTACCAGATTATACTAAAATTGTGCTTAAGTTTAATAAAGTGAGATCGTCTTGGTTTATTAAATAAGTTCTCACCATCTCTTTTTCTCCTGTTCCTTCTTCTTGAAATTGTCCAGTTTCTTCATGCCCTTGACGTTCTGTAACTTGAGTGTCTCCTCTGTCTCCCAAGTGTTGTGGATATGAGCCCAGTTCTTCCACTTTATCAAATATTGGATCTCACCGGCCTCTTTGTTGGGATTGAAGTTGGCATTGGGGTCCCCGTCTGCTTCTACAGCGTATACAGTGGTTACACTTCCTGTTGCTGTTAGGAAAAAATAAAGGAATACTGTGAATCATATCCTTAGAACTGGGGTAAAATATGTGTTGTTCAGTTTGGAGGTGAGCAGTTCAGAGAAACAGGAAGTCCAAGCTGATTCTGTCACACTGAATTTCTAAGCAGTCTTCCGGATATCTCTTGACTTCCTCTAAAAATTGTCAGATTCCCTAGTTTTCCCTACAGCTCTTACACTTTGATAATCTGGAAATTCCATACCTAGCTAAATACCTTAGTTATATCAGTTATATCATAAATCTCTGCACCGTGTTCCTTACCTCTTTTCCTTCCTATCCGGCTGTCCATCACCCTCTCCAGTGTTTCAAACTCGTCTTCCTCAGGCTGCGGGACATCTTCACCCAGAACTTCCACCAGGTCGTCTGAATCAGTCTTCAGCTCCTCGTCCTCCTTGTAGCTGATGTTGACCGTGGCCTGCCGCCGTGGCCCTGCAGATGCCACCTTCTTGTAGTTATCATCCTCGTCCTCAGAGGAAGAACACTTCTGGGATTTCTTCCTCTGGCTGCTGCTTTTCTTCCCATTCCGAAAATTCATCCTGAGACATGGCAAGAGATGAAAAGAACGATACATGTGCTGAGTTTAACTCGCAACACTCTTTGAATCCCTTTTAAGATAATAGGTCATATGATCAATACCTTAACAGCTGAGGTGAGTGACCACCACAAAGAGACACTGTTATGAGAATAATGAAGGCCTGTGTACCAAGGCAGCCATTAAAGGGCAACTGTCCACTTACTTGGTTGGAGGCTTTCTGCTTTTTATATTGTGACTAGGCTCATAGTCTGATGCTGTTTCGTCACTGTTCTCCTCCGCTGATGAGTCTGATCCAGAACCACTCCCAGATCCAGAACCCGATCCAGAATCAGAGGAGCCTGAATTTCTTCTCCTTTTGGATCCACTTGATGAGTCAGATCCATCGCTACTCGAAGAGTCCTAGAAGAGATCATCAACAAAGACAGAAAATCCATGTAAATTCATTATGCACCTCCAGCAGGTGTAGTCAAAGCAGGAGAACAGGTGCAGTCAATGCAGTGAATTACTGGTACACAAAATCCCATCAACAAAATTCACACAACACTGTCTTTCCCACTCGCTCTCTTCTTTAAAGTACAGATACGAAAAGCAGCAGATAATGGAGGTTTGGGGGCCCCTAACAAGTCCGAACAACTGGGGTGCACAACTTTCAATCCAAGAGAAATAACCGAACCGCGGACCGATGGAGTATCGGTGCTGCTAGCTGAGGCGAGGCGAGTGTGGCCGGTGCTGGTGGACGGTCAAAACATCCCAAAATTGCATTTCAAACAGCGGACCATGATAACATGTCTATCTGTCCTCCAGTGTGCTGTGACCAGCATGAGGAGGTGCAGCTCCACGATGGAGCTGCAGCCAGACAGAGTAACAGAGAGTCGGTGTTGCGCTAATGCTTGTCTCATTTGTGGTCTGATAAATAGTAAATCTCTCTAAACTAGTTTCATCTAAAATGGGTTGAAAAGCACTGCAATCTCATCTGACTATTAACCACATCCACATTCTCTGTTTGAGAAAGAACATTAACCAGAAAACAGGAAGTACAACTGACTGGAGGGAGGCTTTAAGTAAACCAGGGACCCAGGCAAATGGCACAGAAAATCCTATATGGAATCAGTTTAAACAAACCTCATCAGATCCACTATTTGAGGAGCTTTGTCTCTGCTGCTGCTGCTGCTGCTGTTGCTGCTGCTGAAGCTGCTGTTTCCTGAGCATAGCAGATCTTTGCACTGCGAGGATACTTGGGTTGGACTTCCAGAACTGCAAACAATGGGTGTAGTGTAAGGTTAGCCAAAATATGTTAACAGGTTAGAAAGCTTTCACACAACAAGAGTCAACCAGTATTAAGATCCCAAAAAGAACTGTGTGCCACTAACAGTGTGCTGAAAGTCTGTCATGTGACTAGGTCAAAGGTCAAACCACCTGAACTCTTGTTTCACAGTGTTCAGCAGCTTTACAGTTAAAATATAATAATTTTCTTGTCAATGTAATTTTGTTTTCTCTACATGCAGTTTGAGAAACAAATAGGAGCCCATCTTTGCTAATTTCTTGGGAAAAATAAAATGACATTTCCGTACCTCAGCTCCGTCAATGTTTGACTTATTTGGCGGTTCCATCTTCTCCTTGGATTTCTCTGTGTCAGAGTCTGAGGGGCTGCCAGAGTCTGAGCCACTACCTGAGTCACTGCTTCCTGATTGACTGCTGCTGCTGGAGGAGCTGGAACTGGAGCCTGAGGCGGACCCTGATGCCGAGCCCGATCCAGAACCGGATTCATCATCAGAATTACTGTCACATGTAAAGAGAAAATAATAAAATGCATACAAGTACAAATTAGCAATTAATAGATGAATCAGCCACAAATCAAATAAGTTTCACATATTGGACTCATTCCAAGCGTGTTTATCCTGGTGCCGAAATAATACCTGGTATGAAAAATAATACCATTTTCTATACCCGTTTGTCCTTTATTACACTTTATTATTACACAATGGCAAAGTGTTGCAAGTTTGTAGCTTATTTATTTAGACAATGATTGGCGGCCCCATCAATTATTTCAATAAGACAACCATGTAAATGCTGCTGGGATGTCCAGCATAAAAGTTGATCCTTTCCTAATTATTGCTACCATCACAAAATAATTCTGCCCAAATGCAGTATGAACTGCTGTGCAGTGTAAACAATAATACTGTAAACACTGGCCTACAAGTAGGCTGCATTCACAACGTATTTGATGGTGCCAGAGAAATGCAAGTCCTATCAATCATTCTGAATGTGGGGGTCCTTTGGGCTGTGGAGGCTGTAATCAATTGGCCATTAACGTGAGTCTCCCACATCCCTGCACAATGCCTGATCTGGTGTGAATGCAGCTTTAGGCCATCAGTCTGTAACTTTATAAATGACACATTTCAATGGAAACAAACTGAAGATGGTAATTGGAGAGGTATGAAATTCTGCTGACTGATAAATTGGATTTTCATTTCATCATGATATGAACATGCTCAACAAATCCATCGCAAAAGGCTGCCTGAAACATGAGGATTAAGAAAATTTTATTTAGGGATGTTGGTTACCAAAACCTTTTATTAAAGACCATAACGTCAGTATTTATTATCACACTGCATCATTTGCACTGCTCTGTTGGGACTGTGGAGCTCTACACACATACAGTGAAGTCGACCAACAGCTGATCAGAGAGGCCACAGTGGAGACAGTGAAGTGAACCAAATGAAATTGACGACAACCGTCACTCAATAATATTAGTAATAAAACCTTCACAAATATAAAGTATACAAATTGAGACATGTAGAAAAGCTAGAAATCAATCTGCTCTATCTGCAGTCTCACATCCACCACTGCTATGTTTGCACAACCACAGCACGCTAGCTCGGCTAATAGCAAATTGTTACCAACAAGTGTAAGGTATTTTGTTGTGTTGAAGGCTCTGAATGACTTTGGTTCTCTGTTGTAAGCAGTGATCAAGTGTATGTGTCCGGGATGTTAATTGTGAAGGGTGGAACGAAAAGTGAAGCGGTTATCAAAAATTATATGTGCAACGCAACAACCGGCTATACGAGCTAAAACAAAAGCTGCCTGTATGTAGTGGTATCTGCAGGCAGTGAATCACATCAGCACAGGGAGGAGGATAGGAGGAAGGACTGATACTGACTGATGTCTGTGTTTTTCAGTGTTTATAATTCACTCTGGAATACTATGTTTTTTTAGTAACATGTTGGATTTGTTTCTAGTTAGATATTGATGAGATTGTATCGCGGCTTTGCTGTTGTAAACATTACTGCTTGTTGCTGCTCTTGAAACCACATGTAGCCTAGTTGTATTCAAAATATTAAATTCTAATCTGGTTCTTAATTTAAAGACAAACGGGCTGACATATGTAGAGCAAATATGCACACTTCAGTATTTGTTATATCACAAGTCATCACAATACTGAGCAATGATACTGCAAATCACAGATTTTCCTCATATCGTGTAAGCTTAGTATGAAAGTATTCTGCTCCAGTACAATACGGGTCAAATACAGCACACAGTTACTATTACTAATACATTATAAGCTGTGCCATCTGAGATGACACTTCAATAGAAACAAAAGTGTAATGACTACTGTCTGTCAAAAAGAAAAGAGACTTCAGTAAGCTCTTTACTGTGCGACACAAAACAAATCCATCCTTAGTCCAGATGTGTGTCATGATTGTGATTCTTTTTGTGTAATAAACAGCAACTGTACTGAAATAACTTATGTACGTGATGTGACATGACGGTCAACAGAAAATGTGCCTAACTCACCCTATTTGTCTGAATCCCGCCATCCAAGTGCACAGGTAAATAAACCACACCCCTGTGCCAATTACCGGAAGTGATGCTAACCAAAAAAATGTGTGTATCCTCAACAAATAATGCTAATAATAAACACACATTTTGGGTCCTACAAAATAATGTAATTACTATTATCAAACTACTCTGATGTCCTTTTGAAAAGATGATCAGTTGATTTACCTTGATTCTCCACTGCTGTTGCTTACACTTTCATCCTCACTGCGTCCAGCCATGTTGAAGTCCGAAATATAGACTCCCCTCTAAAAATCTGTAGTATTATCTTTTCACGTGGTTAACCTGTACAAGAAGAAACACATTAACAACATGAGAAATACTGTCTGGGACTAGAATATGCAAAGCTGTCTACTGTATTTCAGTAACATTATGCCTTCCCAGCAGAGTGCATGAAGAGGATCTGATAAAGCTGTGAATGCGGAGTATTAGGATCACACTGAGGAAAAAATCTGAGCTTTCGAGAATAAAGTAATATTACAAGAAAAAGTTATAATTTAATGAGAATAAAGACATAGCATTTCAAGGAGAAAAAGCTGTAACTTTACGAGAATAAAAGTCATTTCCTCCTCCACAAAAGAGACGATTTCATCTCGGTCCTTGTGATTCTTTCTTTGGAATAACCGCTGTTTCTTTTAAAAGGTCTGCATACTTATGATAACGTGGTGTTGATGCGGCAAAAGATTATTTCGTTATTTGTGAAACCTGTAGTAAAGTATAACTTTACAAGATGCGCCACATTCCTCATTTTCACAGAGGTGGTATGCTGATCTATTTGCCCTCAAAAAAATATGTAAAATTATGACTATATTAATATGACTTTCTTCTCGTAACACATTATTCTCATAATAATTTGACTTTTTTCTCGTACACTTCTGACTTTCTTCTCATAATATTACGACTTCTTTTTCTTGTGAACTTATGACTTTATTCTTGTATTATGACTTTACTCTCCAAATCTCAGACTGATTTATTTTTCCTCAATGTGGCCCTAATACTGCACTCCATTGTACAAAGTAACACACTGCATATACAAATCCTCTATGCTTACAAAGTGAAAAGCATTTGCAGCTCAGTACACCATCCCTGACTATCTATAGCCCCGGATCAAAGTTCAACCAATGAACTGTCATTGTGGAGCTGTCAATACACTTGTGCACGAGATACTTTTAAATGTTAAAATTTGTGGAAAGTGACTTATGTTCTGTATTGTAGGATAACTGTCTCCGTGGCTCACTAAATACATATCTGCTCATGAATATCTCAAGTTGAAATCAGAAAAGACGGGAGATGTGCGGATGGCTGCAGTTACATGTAACTGTTAACTTTGCTGTATTTGTTCCCTCACCGCAGAGGCCTGTCGGGCCTGAGCAGCAGCTGCAGCGTGTTTTCACAACCACACAAAGCTCCGTAGTCACTCTAAACACTAAATGACCACATTAACCTTAGCCAAGCCCCAAAACGTCTAACAGTAAACAGACATATGCCAACCATGGTGCCCTCTAGTCTTACTGTGGCTACAGTTTAGCCTGTAATGTTAGCTAACTAGCTAATACCGGCTAATGACGCCAACATTAGCTATTGGCGGGGTACGCTGGCAGTAATGTATGCAGACACTGCCAACGCGCCAGTCATTATTATATTCCAGTATTCCGTAACAATCGCCATTATCGTAATACCACAAGATGTTTGATTAATGCCGGCCACGACTGTCCCCTACGTATAACCAATTACTGTTTGCTAACGTTAGCCAGCTTGTATGTGTTATGCTAGTATTATGATTCTCTGTTACACAATCATAACATTTGTGAAACAATAAAAGCAACAGTTAACGTTTTATTTCCATGTGGGTCAAACGATAAAAACCGTGCTATTTCTTTTTTTTATAATTTACATGACGGTGGATTCAAAAAACATGAAGTGTGGGGGATGATAGCCCAGCGTTTACTAAGGTTGCCAAGGAAAGTAGCGTTAGCTAGCGCTATGAAGCACGAGGCTAGCACGGAAGCTAACAAAATGACAAAACTTTGCGCTAGTTCATGTTAGCAGGGAACCCATGGAATGTACACTTTCCGGTTGTAGACGATACCCGGCGTTTAACATTCAGCAATATTTCACTATGCAAATATCTGTGCAAGTGCTGGACCACGCTAGTGCGCTACACTTGTTTAGTATTCATTAATAAACCCACAAACCCAAATCAGCTAACCTAACTTCACCCTCTTCCATCTTGTTTTCATTCGCCGCTCACTTCTCGCGGCTTTTACCACATCAACATGCAACGTTAGCCTACTTTCTCACTGAACTAGGGGATAAGTAACTCCACGCTTTGTGTTAACTCGTGTCTTTTTTGTGGTACCTGACAAACTCCAATGAATTTGTTGTTTATATCCGCCTTTCCACTCCAGAGGTCCTTTATTCTCGTATTTAACTAGCGAGCTAGCAGCTGCGATAGCTAACGCTACCTTACGCCAGCTAGCTAACTCCCAGTTATAGAGAGCAGCCCCCGAACGATTCACTTCGGTAGATCTGGGGCAGTGTTGGTTGTCCTCTCCCTCCGAAAAAAAAAATCAAGTTAAGTCCCCTTTCCCGAAAGATGCAAACAAAGTCTAGCGCTCGTTGGTCAGCTGCGATTGTAGAAAGCTGGCATTTCAATCCTAGGTCTTCCGACAACCGGCCTCCGCCATGACGCCGTAGGGTTCACTTCACTAGGAAACCCCGGACAGTGACGTAACGACTGTGCGCCTCACTACACTGCATCAGCAGCAAACATCTGGCAGCGAATATTTTTAGACAAGAAATACTTGTACAGGACAAATGGCCGATAAACAGGCCGATAAGTTAACCCCGTCGGAGCTACGGGAATGGCTGCGAATAAGGGTGCTGCGGGAGGAAGGACAATGGCGCGTTTGAGTCGCAGATGTCGAAAATGTTGAATCTGTGACAAGTCAGTCGGAAGATCAGAGATAAGTGATAAGTAAAAATAATCCAGTATGAACTCACAGTGAGTAAACCCAGAATTAACTGAAAAAAAGCAAAGGAAGGAAAAGAGATTGAAGAGTGGAAAGTAATCATACTTTAAATGTAAAGGGATAGGGCATGTGGCAGATCAGTACAAGGCAGAGTGGACCAAATGTGCTGTAAGTATAGCGGCTGTGCAAGTGTAATTGTTGTGGGGAGCATTGAGGCATTAACCCCCTGAGACCCACAACAGACCCGGTTTTGTCTTTTTTAGAGGGGTACAGGGGGTCTTTGGGGGGGATAGCAGGTCAACAGTACATGTCACAATAATAATTTTGTAATAATACTAATTTTGAGCTCAGCACTGTGTGTCAAGTTCTTCTAGTCATAAATGAGAAATAAACAAATTCATTATTTAAAATCAATTCTAGATGTGTATAAGGGGTTTGAACATTATGATCAAAGTATATGATGGTCATCCCCGTGTATTAAGTTGTTGCAGCAATGTTGGGGTTGATACTATTTGTTGCCCAGATTTGATGCTAAATTAAGCCATTTTTTAACACTTGAGAAGTGATAAAAAATTATCAATAAGCTTTACAAAATACCGCCAAGACTTTGAGGAGCACCATAGAAAAAGTCACGCTGTGATTGGTATCAAAAACTTTTGACATTTGGGGATTTCTGCAAGAATTGCTTTTTTGGTGATTGGATGGCAAGCACTTCTGCAAACTGCCCAGAAACCCACTTATCATCAATAATAACTAGAAAAGCCATCCATCCAGGTCTCTAGTTTGTGTCCGAAGTTTGAAAAAATGATCTCACTACAATGAGATCCACAAGAGATTCAGCTATCTATCTATCTATCTATTGATCTGTCTATCTATCTATCTGTCTATCTATCTACCAACCATTTATCATTTTAAATTAAACTTGAAATGTGACAACAAAGTGAAAAGGGGGAAAAGTCATTTTAAAATAAAGTGAAGTGAAATCAAAGACCACAAAGTGTACAGTAGCTAATGTGTCTGTTTGGGGCGGCAGTAGCTTAGAATCCGTAAGGACTTGGGTTAGGATGTGGAGGACCCGGGTTCAAATCCCCCATGGACCAAGACCAACTGGTTGCTGGAGAGGTGCCTAGTTTACTCTTGGGCACTGCCGAGGTCCCCTGAGCAAGGCACCAAACCCCCAACTGCTCTGGGCGCTTTCAGGACCCCTCACTATGACATCTCTCCATTGACATGTATATGTACTATATACTGAGCACTGCAAAAGAAAACAATTTCCCCACTGTGGGACAATAAAGGAATATCTTTCTTTCTTTCTTTCTTTCTTTCTTTCTTGTTAGAATCAGCACCTATGCAACAACACCACCATCTCTGGTGATATAGCCTATATGTTGAGCACATGATAAATTAGGCTACATTAATTTTATGCTTTTTTTTTTTCAATTCTAAAATGAGATTTTTTTTCCTCAAAGAATCAGCTCAAATCTTTGAACAATTAGTTTATTGTTCACAACAGATCAGTATTTCTCACTCACTCAAGCAAATGCACAATAACCACTTGTTATTTGGCATGGATGTCATTTTATGGCAAATTTTCTGTTCACTGTACAATCTGACATTACATGAAAGCTCAAAGGTTGATTTTCTTGTTATAATACATGTAACACATTACTACACAATACCTTTACTGTATAAACACATGTACATGTCCTGTTTCTATGTGCTTGTACAGTGTTGACTTTTCCCAGTAAATGTTTACTTACTGTTAAAATGAGAACCTAAAAAACTCAACGTGATACATAATAGAAGGCAAAACTGACTTTCTGGTACAGTACAGTAAGCAGTCAGTGTCAATAAAAGAGGAGAACACCATGGTGAAAAAAAACACAAACATTTTCACCAGTACGGCTCACAAAATGACAAAACAACTTTTCATTCTGGTGGCCAGTTGACTGACACAATAACTAGGTTTGGAAGCATGAATGAAGTGGTTTTTGGGGGATTACTACCATTTGCAAAGATGCAATATTGTTATGATGTCCCATGAAACAGTTGTGACAATTGCACGTTAAGAGAAAGTTAAGACTGTTTAGAAAAATGAGTGACAGCGACTGAGAAAAGCTGTAGGGTGGAGTCAGGTAAAATGGGCCACTTTTTGGTAATGATTTATAGGACCATCAAATAAGCTATACATGAGAACAAATGATATTTTCATAAATTGGCATGAGTCTCAAATACTTATTTGTTAAAGAAATGTGTCACAGTTGTTTTGCAATCATGAGAGTGACAGTATCAGCAGGTTCCCTCTTGGGCTACGACACAAAATAAAGTGGGCCAATATCAAAAGAGGGCAACACTAATTTCAGCTGAAATCATTTTAATTTTAACAGTAAATTAACACTAACTATTGTATTTTATGTGCTATAGTAACAACACCATAAATACATTTCATGCAATAAAAAGCTGAACAAATATGTTATTGAGTGATGCATTAAAAAGTAACTGATCATGTTGTATCAGTGTGTTTCTGTACATTAGTGTCTTTAAGTCTGGTGTGTGTGTGTGTGTGTGTGTCTTTGTTGGATTCATGCTTGTGTTAAACATTTGTCGTAAACCTTCTTAGAATAATCATATACAGTACATACATGAAATTTGACCTCTGCATTTAACCCATCCTAAGCATTTAGGAGCAGTGGGCAGCTGTGAAGTGCTCGGGGAAAATGACAACATCTTTGACAATAAATCAAATCACCTAAAATATTTTTAACATTTCCTGTAGCTATGTCTTAACATCGCATCTAATCAGGTTTTTCTTTGTGTTCCCCCCCCCCCCCCCCTTTTTTTGGGCGGCGGTAGCTCATTCTTTAGGGGGTTGGCTTGGGGACCGGGGGGGCCCCGCTTCAAAACCCCCCAAAGACCAAAAAACTGAGTGTGAACTGGTAGCTGGAGAGGTGCCAGTTTACCTCTTGGGCACTGCCGAGGTGCCCTTGAGCAAGGCACCAAACCCCCAACTGCTCGGGGCGCTTGTCAGGAGCAGCCCCCTCACTCTGACATCTCTCCATTAATGCATGTATGTGTGTTTCAGGTCTGCATGTACCATGTAAAGCAACAGAGGAATTTCCCCACTGTGGACAAAAAGTTGATCTTGTTCTGTGTTCCCTTCAAACAGTGTTCAACGCATAGATTTAAAAAAAAAGATTGTCAAGATTGTGCATGGATACATCTCTAGACCTATGAACTTGTTTTGCACCCTTAATATCTATGTAACATCTGTGTAAAAGTGTGTGTATGCATATATGTCCCATATTAGTAACCTCAGATCAATCAAAACGTCATCAAACATGTCAACTAGTGTTGGAGCAACAATGCAAGACCAGTTATTGTGATTGGCTCTAAAATTTTAAAGGGCTGCTATGAACCTCCAACCTTAACTGGTCCATTTTACATGACTCCGCCCTAAATCTGATATTTTCTAAGAAATTTGATATTTACTTTTGTTTTGCTTTTTTTTTTTACCACAGTGAATTTATGGATGATGAATTTATGATGATGGATAATCACAAAAATGCACAGACCTGCAATAATGCAATAAATAGACAACCCTCAAGGCATAATTAAAATCTGACAAGTTTCAGCAAGCAGAATTTTTGAATGCTTTCTTCATTAACAAAGGTACAGATACATAGTTGAAAAAAGACAAAAAGAACACATATTTCATAATGCCATGGTTTGTGTTTATGTTATATACATCATATTATAATCATTTCTAAGTTTTAATGGCTTTTTTGTTTTTAATATTGGTATGACGGTGCTATACAGTTTAAATTCATTAATAAAATGCAGGAAAGTTGGCTTGGTTCCTAATATTTGTCTTATGAGTATGACATTTTCCAAAAATAATAAACAATTGTATTATATATAGCATGTTCTTTCCAATCTTATCTGATTAAAATATATCATTACCCCAAACATACAGTATTTATTTCAACATTCATCTTAAGTTTCTTAAGTTTTACAGTGAAAGAATAGATGGGAAATACTTAACACAGTTATATATGTATTTCTGTATTGGTTCCCATGTTTGCTTTGCAGCCTATGTTGTAAAGTAGGAGTAGTTTCATTGATAATAGACATAAATTACATGTGTCTGTCTTATTTCTTTGTAATATTTTATAATATTTTGTTATACTATGATGATCATGTGATTGTCTCCCCTTGGTTGTTCATACTACAGTGCTGTGAAAAAAAAAATTTGCCAGCTTCCTGATTTCTTATGTTTTTGCATATTTGTCACACTTAAATGTTTCAGATCATCTAACAAATTGTAACATTTGACAAGATAACCAAAATAAATAGAAAATGCAGCTTTTTAAATGATGATTTTATTTATTAAGGGAAAAAAAGCTATCCAAACCTATGTGTTGATCTGAAACATTTAAGTGTGACACTGTAGGTTAGACCACAACCACCTTGTCTGTTTGTTTTTTAAGCCCTAACGAAGACCTACAGAGATGGAAACATGTTGGTTTTTTACCCACTACAGTAAAGATTACCTTCATCATTGCCACTTGTTTTGGTATTTCGGAGTGCCTGGATTCCCTTTCGGATTATTCACAGATATCACACTTGTAATCAATATCCAGCTCGAATCTTTATAACACAAGTTTTATCAGGTAAATTCGATGTAATATTTTGAAAGATGCTTCTTTAAGTTTATTGATACAGTATTTATTTCAAATAAAAGTTTTCTCCCACTGTATATCCTAAAATAATAATAATAATAATAATAGTAATAATAATAATAATAATAGAAGGCACAGACACGTGTGCTCCCATTTATGTTTGTTATCTCTTCCACTATATTAGTACCTCCATTATAAATATTTTCCACACAAGCTAATGAATTAAAATCCGCGAGTATCATTGGTCCGCTGAATGAGCTCGTTGATTACGTCACGGTTCCGGACCAATAGGAAGTGACCCTGTTCTCCAGCAGCTCCGGAGCGGAAGTACACAGTCTACAGCCCGTTTGTAAGCGGAGTGATGATAGGATGCTACCGCAGAGTCCGGACACTACACTCCTCTCTTATAGGATAAACGCTGTCAAAGTTCTAGGCGACCTTACAGAATAACCTGATAACAATGAGGTGACAGAGAGCGACAGCCTGGAATAAATGGACAGCACTCCAGAGGGTGAGTTACCGCCAATATCGAGCCATTTAACCACAGCATGCACGGAGCAGAGGACCGGGGTGAGGACCGATGCAGTAGTTGGCAAAGAGGAATGAAACGACGTAGGTAATGCGGAGAAATAACGAGACAATCCACAGATCCGCGTCCCGACTCCCTAATGATCAGCACTGAAGGGAGGGATCATCCATAATATGCGATCATATTTCGCATCCACAAGCGAGACTATAGCTTATTATTATATTATATATGTGGCTTGCATGTAAAAGCATTCACGAGGGTTCTATGAATATGACCTGGATAAATAATCATATATACAGTGTATATCCTTTATTTAACCATAAACACTCATTGAGATTAAAATCTCTTTTCCAAGAGTGACAAAAGACAAAAACAAAATAAATAAAAGCAAATACAACACACACACACACACATATATATACATATATATACATATATATATAAGAGCTCCTTCCAGGGTTGGACTGGGATAAAAAGTCGGCCTTGGCATTTTGGCTTGGACCGGCCCCATCCCATCCTCCATCCCCCATTACATATTTAAATATTATACAGAGACATGTTCTGAATATAGACAGTGAATAAAAGATGGGACATAGTGGGTTTGGGGAGTCCTCCCCTGACAAAACAGAGAGAGATGGAAATCCACAAATATATATATTTAAAAATATTCACAATTTTCATTGCAGGAATTAAAAACAAGACATATTTGTGTGTGCATCAGAACTCTATTTGTAGACCTTTTTTATCTTGATTTTTTTATATTTATATACAACAGTGACTATTTTTGTTTGTATTGAAAAATATTTTTGTGGGGAGGGTCATTTATATATAAATCACAAAATTCATTTGTGAATCCCTCTGTGTGCATTTGCGAACACTGAGACTGATCTGACCTCATAGCACACTGACGATACCGACGAGTCACGTGACTAACGACTGACCTAACAAAATAAGTCAGCTTTAGTTTCACACAGGACACAAACACTGGCCTCCATGTTGAAAATCTTGTGTTTCAAGATGTATGTCTTTGAAAAACTCCACCTCAGTACAATAGAGGTGATTGCAATTAAGTTTGGGCTGCTCACAGCATGAACAGTTTCTTAATTGATTTTCCAGAAAATGCACTATAATAGGCAAAACCCTACTGCAGTATATGTATGTTGATATCACATTTTGAAATTGCATATAATAAAGATATTATTCACATCACCCACTCCTAATTCGAAGGACTTTAGAGGTCTGATGACGCAAAGCATTTCACAAGAAAGCAAGCAAAGATGTACAAAAATCAGACAAAGTAAATATAATTTAGTGTCACAGCAATGTTTTTGATGACGTTTTCTTTTTTTAAGTATATTTTTGATAAAGTTGTGAGCACTCTGATTACTTTGGGGACGACTTGCACGTCGACATTTCATAACTGGTTCAGATGATTCAGGTGGATAATTTGTGTGAAAGGGATGAAGAGTGGAAACTTGATGTTATTGTCAGTAAAGAAATGGTCTGACTGCAGTGTTACTGTGTTGTTACTACTGTGACAAAGGTCTAGCCTTGTCACAGCAGCAGATCAGTAATCTTTTTAGAAAAGTCCAATTTGGTTTAAGAGATGCATTTCTGGCAATAACATCAGTTAAGATCATTGGCTTTACTACCGTTAGAAATGTGACAGAGAAGAGAAAATGTTTTATAAGTTAAATATGCAGAAATGAAACTGTCCGCGACAGTGTAAAGCACAGTCACATAGTAAACATGCTCCTGTGTTGTGGATCTGTACAGAAGTGAAGCAAGCTGTATTTGACATCTTTACCTTTGAGTGAGTAAACTTGTGTGTGCATTAGAGGACATTTGTCACGGTTTGTTCTCCCACTTAACACACAATTTTTTTTTATCTATATCATTTTACACTTTTATTTCTTTTACTCATGTATTTTCCTCTTTTTTGCCTTTTCACATAATTCACACATGGCCTTGGTGTGTCAGCATTTTAGAAGCAGACTTCACAAGAGGAAGTGGTGACTTTAATTTAACCATTCAGTGCAAAGTACAGTAATTAATATCAGGAACGCTGTTAATATTATACTATATATACTGATCCTTTTGAAATGCCTGATAGTGTAGTAATTGTCCAAAACTGCCTGTAAAGTTGAAATATGAGTGCAATAAAATATGAACAGTGTTTTTGAGTCATTTGTCCATTTTGTTTTTTTTTTTTTCCATACTGCAACATATTTGTTTTTTTCATGAAATATTTTATAAGCCCCAACAGGCTTATGACATTCAGTGTCTTTTTGTCATCTTTAGGACTTCAGAGCTTTGTCATTCTTTATGTTTACAAGTGTAAGCGGTGGACTTCTGCGTTGTGTTGATCAGGTAGAAAAGACGCTGTGACGCCGGGATCTCTGATGAACACGTAGGGAAACAGAGCCTCCATGTTAAATCTACTGCCCGTTCCAGCTCCTTCACATGAATACAGTATACAAAACAGAAGCTTAATTTGCCATAACGTTAAGCTAGCAGCATTTACTCTTAAAACATCTATTTTTAAAAGCCAGTTTGTCGAAATAAATATATTAACAGATTGGGATAGACATAACATTGTAGGAACCAACAATAGAAACAAAGCAATAAGATAATAATGGGATGGATAAGGATAATAAATAAGCTAAAAGAAATGACACCCACCCCACAAGACAGCTGTACAAAAGGGGAGAGAAGAAGGGGATTTATAGGAGGGACCACAGAGGAGCTCTGAACGTCTCATATTCTGGAGTTTGGAGGCTCTACCCAGTCAAACTAAATTGTAACCCGAACAATTTTGTGTAATTATAACAACCAGAGAACAAGATATGTACTGTAGGTACATAATGGCGCTGTCACACAAGGAAATGAACTGTGCACACTGGGGGTAACAAACTAGATGACATCCATCAGACATTTAGTTTAAAGTGTTGAAATCAGGTTATGGGATAACAGAATGGGCCGAGAATAAGATCTGATCTTGAAAGTGAAAGGACTGAAAGAGGGAACTGCTGACCTGCTTGAAGGAATTACTTCAGCTGGTTGCCTTCCTTGTGTATTTTGATGCTTTGGCAACGTTTTTTTGAAACCTCCATGCCAGTAAAGCAACTTTGAATTGACACTGAATTGCAGTTGTAGCACAAATAATTTTTTTTCAAATTGACTTAACAATTAAGCCCAACTAGGGATGCACTGATACGACTTTTGCAGTCCTGATAATGATAGCGATACCTGGTTAGGTTTAGGGTTAGGGTTAATCCAATACAGTGTACTGATCTGTTACCATTGTTTAATTAATAAGCTGTATGTGACTCTTTTCTGTGTAAGGCAACATCAGACAGGACTTAAATATCGCTTTCCTAACAAATAATGTGTAGATACACATTTACCAAATTATTATTTATTAACATAATAAATACACTAGCAACTTGGTTAAAAAAAATCTAAATTGAGAGAAATTACAATTGAAATTTAAACCTTTTAAATGCAGCAACAAATTGTTGAAAACTGAAACAGGAATTTTTAGTATATAATGTATGAGAGTATATAAACAGAATTGAATTAAATAGATCGGCTCCATTGTCACAGATACTCGATCCAGCTATTTGAATCAATATCAGACTGATATCTGATCCATATCACCATCTGTGAATCCCTAAGATCAACACAACTGCTTTGAAACTGAGCTGACAGAACGCCCATTTTCAAGTTATTCCTATATATATGGTCTAACTCAGTCCAAAAATATTAGTAAACATGAACGACTCTCTCCCAAATCTAAAAACTAGAGTACTAAAACTGAAATGTGTGATGTCGTACGGTCGGTAAGTGTGGAGCTGCTCCATAGACAATGAACTGTATGAATGTATCATAACTGAGATCATTACTCTCCTATTCATTGTCTGAGGTTTGAGACTTACTTCTCTAGTTTCTGGCTAGAGAAGCTCATGTTCACACACATTTATTGAACTTTGGCTATGGACAAAACATTGGATATTTAATGTAGGTGGTGTTCCCCTTAAACTTTTCTTTTCAGACACAAAATTAAGACACTGAACAACAACTTAGATGCGCAGCATCAAGATGTCTACCCATAAAAAACAAGGGAACGTCTTCAAGACGCCATTTTGATGACAGTCTTTAATAATAGAAAACAGGAACTTGACAGAAGCAAAAAGAGAACTGCAACTCGCACAGACGTACAGTTTGAGCATCTGAACAACTCAAAACCTGTTTACTCCCTTTGCAAAGTTGTTCTGGTCTAACTAAGCCCCGTCATGCATGCTCTCATTTGTTTAATCAAATTCAAATATTTCACTTTGAATTGGCTCTGGGTGGGTCCATGTATAGACTTCTCATGGCTCTGTATCACTTAGCCGTCAGTAAAGGTCAGAAAAGAGGCCATCGTGTTCTGCACAGTCGTCTGTGGGAGATCTGTGCTGCTGGTTGGAAGATGCACTCGAACGTCGGTATTTGGGGGGGGGGGGGGGGGGTCTAAATCCTCTCTGAAGCTTCCTGCCACAACAGGTCCACACTGACGCTCCCCTCCACTAATATTAGGTAACACTTCATTTTACAGGTCCACAGATTTGGAAATGCTGCTAAATTACCCCAATATTTACCTAAAAAATAATAGACAAAAATGAGAAAAAAAGAACAAGACCCTAGAGTTGTTTTGTGTTTTGTTTTATTTTTGGCCTTTTTTGTGTCTTAAAGCTCCGGCCTGTAATATAGTATATAGTAGGTCAGCACATTTCATGGTAATTAGGTGATAATTAGCAAGTAAACTACTTTAAAGTTCTTTGGAATTACTGCTAAATTACACCAATATTTACCACTAAATATATCAATAATTTCTTTGTTAGGCTGCCTTGACTTGGGACTTGACTGTGGACATTTATTATTATTACTTTCTATCTATCAGAAGCATTTTTTTTATAATTATACTTCCAATAAGAAGTAATACATTTCATAGTAATTAGGTGATAATTAGCAAGTGACCTATTTGAAATTTCTTTGGAATTACTGCCAAATTACCCCAATATTTACCTCAAGGTTTATCAAAAATTACATAATTATAAACATTATTTAATAAATACATGCTAAAATAGCATATAATGGTTAAAATATGGCCCTTGGGCTGTACACTGCTGTTCATCGGAGGTGGAAAACCAAAACTAATAGAAGACTCATGATCAGCCTCAAATCTCACCATTGTGACTTTCATCTGCACAAATATAACCTGGTAGCTAACGTAATGATTCAGGGAGTTTTTAAAGAAATTTCAATTTCATTTATTTATCAGCAGACATGGAAATGAAAAATATATGATTTAACTTTGTATTCTGAAAATGTATGAAATAAATTACCAGCTATTGGGAAATAGCAGAATATAATTATTAAATAATGTTTATAATTAAGTAATTTTCAATACATTTTTTGGGTAAATATTGAGGTAATTTGGCAGTAATTACAAAGACATTTCAAATAGATTACTTACTAATTATCACCTAATTACCATGTAATTATGGACCTATAAAATGAAGTTACTGTTTTAATTTATTTATTGAGACCTACAGTATGTAGCCCTTCAAGGCCACATTTCAATTGAAGTAAGAACAGCTGAGGAAGTGAAGACAGTTGACTTCCTCGAGTGGGAAGAGACGTGAGCAGTAAGGTCGCAGTGCGAAACCCACAAAGAGTCAAGTAGACATAATATGGTGAGATTTTCCATCCCCCAGCGCATCAGCCCCAAACAAACATGAACCACCTTGAAGACGAACTACAATCTGTATGTAGCCTATTTAGCTGAAAATGTCACCGTGTTGCACAATCTCTGCCACGCTGTGTTGTAGACAGCGCTGCTGTTTTCCTTTTCACTTGTGCTCTGACACCATGATGCAGATCGCTGTGGCGGGATCGAGAAAATTAGACTTTTAGAAAAAAATTTGCATGAAATACATTTTTAGAGATTAATAAGAGACTAAAACATGGAGGTTTTTCCACATATTCATGTGTTTTGCTGTCAGATACAAATCTGGGAAAAGCATTTTAAAACTACAGAGGCATTTCCTGAAGAAATAGTGTGATTTCTGTGCACTTTAATGCAGATTTGTGTTATTTTTAATGACTTTATAGTCATAAGAAAACTCAACGTGACTTTAATGTATTGGTTTAGTTATGCAGTATATGTAATGGGAGTAAATTTGGGCTTTTATAACACTTCTCTATTCTGCATTAGAGCATTTAGGTACGTGTCATGAAAATCGGCTTATTCATAGATTGGACTGTTTTTATAACTTAATAACATGATACTGAAAGAAAATACCCTCCCTAGCAACAGCCTGTTCATTCATCTGGCAAGCGAAACAGAATATTTATGCATTTATTATCGCTAATTATACATTTTCTGTGTGTGCATTGTTGATTGTGCCTGTTAACCTGTTAACAAAAAGAAAACTCAGCAGACATCTACAAAGAAGGTACGCACAATTATCAATAGTGTTGATCGAAATAGAGATGTGCGGCTTTAGAAACGGGTTTTTTCAGGAGGCTGCACAACGTTACACATGCATTGATCTAAGAAAGGTAGCATTAATTGTTTTTGAGTTACAGGAAAGTAAAAAAACGGCACGAAAGATGAGCGTGATCAGTGTAATCATGCAAATACATTAGTGAAATGTTGCTGAGTGAACAGAATGCAAAAAGAGCAAAGAAGGAGGAGGTCACACAAACACTTAAAGTAAAGTGTGGACACTGATTTGTATATCTGTATCTGTGTGGATGCTCTTTGACATAATTGTCTAGCTCCTAATCTTAACCTACACCTACATGGCTAACCCCAACCCTTAACTTGGGGCTGTGTCAAGTGCAGCTTAAACATGAGCTCAAACTGCACTGTGGTGCGACATAGACTTATTTCTTCTGCCGGGAAACGCCAGCTGGTGTAGCTCTATTGTCCTCCAGGTGGAAACAGTAGGGATTATACACGCGGTTCAGTTCCAGAAACAAGCTAAGATATCAAAAAGGAAAAAAGTGTGAAAATTTGTCGTAAATCGGTAGAAATATGGGAGAGTTGTGACCTTGGGAAACTGGGAGGGCAATAGAAAATCCTGGGAATATCGGGAGGGTTGGCAAGTATGATAGTTACCCTTGGTGTCACTTTAGGTTTAGGCAACACAGAGCAGCGCTAGTCACGGAGTCTGACAGCTGCAGGAAGGACTTGCGATAGCGCTCCTTCACACATTTCAGGTGGAGCAGCTTGTCGCTGAAGGAGCTGCCCAGTCCTGAGAAAGTGTCCTGCATGGGGTGGGAGTCGTTCCCCATCATGGATGGCAGCTTGGCCGTCATCCTCCTCTCTCCCACCACCTCCACTGGGTCGAGGGGGCATCCTAAGACAAAGCTGGCCTTCCTGATGAGTCTCTTCCTGTCTGCAGCTGAGATGCTGCTGCCTTAGCAGACCACTCTATCCTGAGCAGATAGAGTCTGTTCTGGCCACTATACCTAAATCTAAATATCAAAACCACTATCGTTAGGTTTAGGAAAAAAATCATTGGGTTTAAACTCCTACATTTTTACATAAAAATGAAAGTGAATGTTGTGAACACGAGACATGTACGAACAGCTGACTGTATCATGAAAGTGAAACATAAGCGACCTCCACCTCCCCTCCCTCCCGCCCAGCGTGTCTCGCATTTTGCCTGAGCATTGACTGTTGCCACCGATTGGTTTACTTTGTAGTTAATGGAACGCCTGGCGCTTCGGTATTTGATGCCCTGGGAATGAGAACGAGCCACAGTCAGTGTTAGATTTACTGATTGATAATTTCAACAAATATAACAACAACCCTGCCTTTTAGAAAACACCTTTTAAAGTTCTAGTTCTCAGTTTAATTGAACTGAAAGTCCATTTTAGGACCGAACTACCAATCGGCCCAAAAGGCTGTGGTGTGTGGTGTGTGCATTTTACTGACAGTATGCTGTGTGTGAGAAACACACCAAAGACAGCTGGCACTTCCTGACCGGTAAACATGTTCTGCTCACTTCACATGACTGACTAACTGTCCTTACACTGCTCAGCACTGAAGCACATAGAGTCTACTCCTGTTGGATGAAATGTGCTGTATAAGTAAAACTTGACTGATTGATTGATTGATAGAAAACACTGCAACACACACACACACACACACACACACACACACACACACACACACACACACACACAAACACGTGTTTCCATCACTTTAGAGTACATTACATTGACTTAGCCTCCATTCATTTCCTGCAGACTTACCCTAACCCAAACCATAACCAGTACTCGCCTTATCCAAACCTTAAAGATGCTCTATACAATATTACAGCAAACCACTACTTGCAAAGATATACTGGATTAATGTCTACCTGCAGCTTCGTTTAGTGCACGTTTGTACATATGAGTGTATCCCACTGGCTAGCTCAGGTCGCCGTTCGGACTGTGCTAACAGCTGGTAACTCCCCCCACTCACGGGGCCATTGCAGCAGTGTAGTACCCACCCTCTGGTTCCCCCTCAGGTTAACACTCTTAGCTCTTTTAGCATTGTTGCCATTGACTCTACTGTTACCCGTAATTTGAAGGCAGCAACTGGAACCCAAGTTGCACCTGATGGACAGCACATGGAAAAATGATTATGATTATGATTAACTGTAGTTAGTAATAACACACATTTCGTTGGAATTACTGCCAAATTACCCCAATATTTACCTCAAAATTGACTGAAAATTACTTTATTATAGACATTACACATTACATTTGTGTAGACAATAAGTAACACAATGGGTTGATTTGTGCCTGATTGGAGGTGTCTTCTAATAGTTTTGGTTTTCCACCAGCACACAGCTGCCTCTCAAGCCGAAGGGCAGTATTTTAACCATTATATGCTATTTTGGCATATAATTATTGAATAGTATTTATAATAAAGTAATTTTCAATAAATTTGGGAAAAATAAAAAAAAAAAAAAAAAAAAAACCCCTTTTTATTCCCCCGAGGGGAAATTCAACTTTTACACTCTGTTTGTTAACTTATACATGGTACATGCAGACCCGAAACACACACATGCACATGCATCAATGGAGAGATGTCAGAGTGGGGTCCTACACCCCAGAGTTGGGGGTTTGGTGCCTTGCTCAGGGGCACCTCGGCAGTGCCCAAAGAGGTAAACTGGCACCTCTTGAGCTACCAGTTCACACTCAGTTCTTGGTCATATTGGGATGTACCCTCCCGTTCCCAAACCAACTCCCTACAAACTAAGCTACTTCCCCCCCCAAATATTGGTGTAATTTAGCAGTAATCCCAAATCACTTTCAAATATGTCACTTGCTGATTATCACCTAATTACCTTGAAATTTGCAGACCTGTAAAATGAAGTGTTACCAATAATCCTGCTTTATACTGTATTACAGGCCAGAGCTTTACGACAAAAAAGCCAAAAATTAAACAAAAAACTCCAGGGTCCAATTTCTTACTTGTTTTTGTCATTTTTTTTCTTAAGGTATTTTGTATCCAGCTACAGTAGTGTTTCCAAGGCCAACCATGAAGTTTCTCTCTCAATTAAAATACATCCTTAAAATATATGATGAAACACATCCAAAGTTATTTGCGCTGTCACTAGTGTCACATCATTTCCTGCGCACAGCAGACGTGTTGGTCAGTGTTCAGATAAAAAAAAAAAAGGAAGTAGAAGAATTAAATTGTTAAGGAAGTCGTTGAAATGAGGAAGCGTCAGTGCTCCACCACCTCACTATGTACCAGCACACAGACTGGTAAGCTGGTCCAGCTGGGAAACACAGTCAGGATCAAATTGTGAGTGACTGACCGTTTGCATGTGGCTTTGACAGCATATTGTCTGTTTGTCAGGAGCTGGCTGAACTTAAGATGATCTGTTCACATGTTGCTCAGACTGCTGGTATGCTGAAGGACTGAAAGAACCGAACTAAAGGTGGATTAACACTGAAACTACTTCACCACATTGTATACAGTAAGTGCAATATTATACAGTAAGTGCAGTTTGTGTTTCCTTTTCTGTCTGTTTAAGATTGACTTGTTGGACTTCACTACCACAGTTCCTTGTTTCAAAGTGTTCAAAGAATTGCAGTTCCTTTTCTAAATGGATTTTATCACGTCATTTCATGTCTAACGTCGCCGATTTCTTTCTGATAAAAGCAACAGATAACAGTAGCCCTTGTTTCAGGACATTATCTTGAAATGAATAACACATATAAAAGCATGAAATTAATATTTTAAAACCAAGGAAAGGACTTGTAATATGTTGGATGTGGACTCTTAAAAATAAAGTTTTTCCAGGTCTTCATTAGTAGTGGAAGTACTGTACTGTAAGTCCAATTTTTGGGACTATAATTTATTTCCATATCTGCAACATAATATGTCTATTTCACTACATTTCAGAGGGAAATGTACTTTTTACTAGGGATGCACCAGACTGGACTCAAATAGCTGTGACAATGGGATCAATCTATTAAAGTCACTGCTATGTTTATATACTATATATAATAATATATTTCAATTCCCTTTTGAGTATTGTTGCTGCAATAATTCCTGATATTTTTTCTACCAAGCTGCTGGTGTACGATTTATTTAATGTAATAATAAATAATTCACTAAATTATATGTATTTATTTGTTACATTTTACAAAGATAGGAAAGCGATATTTAAGTCAAGTCTGTTGTTGCCTTACACATAAAGGAGTCACTCCCACACAGTGAGGCATTAATTAAACTCTGGTATCGGATCGGTAGTCGGTATCAGGCCAGGTTTCGCTATCAGTATCGGGACTGAATGTGCATCCCTACTTTTCACTACACTACATTTACCGACAGCTATCGTTACTTTGCAGATTCAAATCTAACATTAAAAACACATGAGAAGCTTATAACATACACATTGTTTAAGAGTGAATCAGGGTTGTAACCCCTTACAAAAAGCAGCGTCTACCCTACCGTTGTCACATCTGAGATGTTGTTAGCAGTTTCCCTCAAACTTATCACACAATTTCATTTAAAAAATAGTTTGAGACCAAAAGGGACAAATATTGCATATTGATGTGTGTAGCACAACTTTGTCTTTGCTTCTTTCCAACCACATTAATCATCTCACAACTCCCCAGATTTTCGTTTCCCTATCAACGCCGAGCTTGGGGGACACTTAATTAAACTAACTGTAATAAATAACAGAATAGCTATAAAATGTTTGCCACAGGTTTTAATTTAAAGTATCACACACTATCAGGGAGGTAGAGGCACTCTTGTCAGTCATTTTGAAGGAGACAGACAGGCAGACATTTCCTCCTCTGTGTACTTTTGTTGTACACAATATGCATATTAAATATAACTTTTCTAAAATAATATTTTTTTTTCTTCAGATGACATTAATAACATAACTAATAATGTTTTCAAGATACATAGGTTAACATTTTACTACGATGGTTGTATCTTACAGTAGTTTATTTTCGGTCGGTAGTTCTTGTGTGTTAGATATGTTGGTAGGATGGAGATTAATAGAGCAACATGATATTAATATAAAATAGTTTAGACATAATAACATTAACATAATATAGTATGATATAGAACATCCATCCGTCCATCCATCTTCAACCGCTTACCCCGTTAGGGGTCGCGGGGGGGCTGGAGCCGACTGGCAAGTCATTATTATATTAAAGGGTTTATAATCTACATGGAGTAGAAAAATAAAGTTAAGTCAATAGTTAAGCTATAATCGCTGCTAGACACTCGAGTGTGTACCGTAGGCTGACATGAAATGAATTACTTACGTGATGGAAAATAATTCATTTATCATAAGGAATTGTTAAAAGTCAGTAAGTATGGCTTTAGTTTATTTTTCTTGTTTCAGCAACAGGCTGAAGTGTCCAATGCAGTGTCTATGTATACGTGTCTATGTTCCCTACCACTGGTGCAATGGATTCATCCTGTTGAAGTCAATATTTTAACTCCATTTTTCTTTCTTTAGGCTACACATTATTGATTTAATCAGTATATAATATATCAATATATAGATATATCAGTATATGTGAATAACTAAATTGGCACTTGCATACCTCCACTAGGTGCTAGAGTATGACTGCCCCCCCCCTCTCCGTTCGCCTTCATCCAGGTGTATTTTTGTTTCTGTTGAGATCAGCTGCACGTAGCAGAGCATCGAAAAACACTTCATACAAACTGGACAGAAACTAAATAAAACTCACCTAAACCATCATTGTAAGTGTTTCCAACAATCACTAAGTGTACTTTCGTTAAAGTCAACTCTAATTTCACAGAGTTTGATCTGAAAAAATGACGTCATAGTTGTAGCCAACACCGGTGAAAACATAACCTCCTTGGCCTTGGCAGAGGTAAAAATATTAACAGTAATTTTTCAGAGTAAATTAATCTTGATTGTTATTTTACTTTTGCTTTTAGGGGTTAATTGGACCCTTTGTTTGGGGACTTAAAGGAGCCACCATCCAGAAGCCAACATGGCTGACGCGGTGAACGCATTGCCATTCTTCTATGGCAACATCACCAGGGAGGAGGCGGAGGACTACCTGCAGCAGGCGAGCATGAGCAGTGGCTTGTACCTTCTACGGCAAAGCAGAAACTATCTGGGAGGCTTTGCGCTGTCCGTGTTGCATTCAGGCCGCTGCTACCACTACACCATTGAAAGAGAACCCAATGAAACATACGCCATCGCTGGCGGTAAGAGCCACAGGACCCCTGTGGATGTGATTGACTACCACTCCCAGGAGACGGACGGCCTTGTGTGTCTGCTAAAGAAGCCCTGCAACAGGCCCAAGAACATGCAGCCAAAGGTGGGACCGTTTGAGGACCTGAAGGAAAAACTGATCCGGGAGTACGTAAAGCAGACGTGGAATCTGCAGGTTAGTTTCAACTCCATCCAGAAGGATGGTCATTTAGAAAATCAATCTGATTGTGAAAATGAAAGTTTACAATATACAATTTGGTGGGTTTTTTTCTATTTTACACGTACAGTGTGAGCACTCAGATTGTGGCTGACGATCGGTCTGTTCAGTGTGAGCACATAAATCTTGTAAACATAAGTAAAGATAGCGACAGTAGAGGTGGTAACTGTGATATTGTTGTTGAGAACATGTCAGAAAAGCTTGGCCTGAATGTTGTCTTTATTAGAAATGCTTGCTCATAGCTCATGTGTGTGTGCAGGGAGCAGCTCTGGAGCAGGCCATCATCAGCCAGAGGCCTCAGCTGGAGAAGCTCATTTCCACCACCGCACACGAAAAAATGCCCTGGTTCCATGGATCAATAACACGAGAAGACTCGGAGCCCAGGCTTCAAAATGGCTCCCGTACAAACGGGAAATTCCTGTAAGTATTTTACAAGTGTTAACAGTAGTGAACGACGTGAAAGGGAATTGTTTCTAATCTATCCGAATTTGACCACTTATTTCGCTATCCTCCACAGCTCACAATATCCATGGTCACGCTCAGAAAACATGAACATCACAATACTCCACACTGAATAATCACATTCACATCCACTGTTATGACCAAGGTCAAACAAACAAACCTCTACCTCATAAAACACCTACTTCCTTGCAAATGCTCGTTTCTAGGAAACTTTCTTGCTCTTGCAACCACCTCCTCAGACATTTTGAACTTTAACTGAACCATCTCAAACCCAAAAACTCTACCTCACCTACCTCAAACTCTACAGAACAGTGTTTGAATGACTACTTGGTTTTGGGGTGGGCACCATATACTGTACATAAATCATATCTGCACAGCCTTCTTAGCTATCAGCTTTACGAAGATGAGAGCATGACATGGCTTTTGACTGGATGCATTATCATTACACTGCGAAGATAAGAGGAAGTCTTATTTTGCTCATCCCCCAAAATGTTGCTGGATAAACTCAATCACAGGTCAGACCTATCTGTAGTTAGGAAACCAGCTGGTCAATGTGAGAAAGACACATATTTCTCCCACTACTGATTGGTCAGTGCAGAATAAAACAAAATAGACCCACCTCATAAACCAATGTGATCTCATCTCAGCTCAGCTGATTAGACTGTTTTCCAGGCCATTAAATAGGAGTTATCAGTCGCTAAAAGCACCATAGATGTGGGTCATTAGGGACCTACTGTGTCTATTACATTGTAAAAGTGAAAGTGAAACTTGAAAGCAAGCAAACCTAAACTTTTAATAACACCGTGAGGCTATGATACAAGTTTCTTCCTGCATTGGTAGTCGATTTTAGCTAGTCGTTGGTAGAGAGACAGCAGTGGAAGACGTAGCACTGATATTGTTGTTCTAGTCACTGAGTCAGTGCTAGCACATGCTAGCACTGCAGCAATGGTAGCTTTCTATGTGCTATCACTCATTTTTTCATATTTTTTTTTTCATGTTTTTGCCTTTTTACACATAGATCCAGTATTAAAGAGGATAACCTGCACAGAATATCATGAAGTCATATATCATTGTAAAGCTTAGACTATAATCTATCCATCAGTCACATTGTCAAGACACTGATGTCAACAGAATTTGACCTTTGACCTCCAATGATGCAATGGGGCAAATTCTGAATGGCATAACGAGCACACACACATATATACTGTATATATACTGTGTAGAGTATTTGGCAGCTGCAGCTTCGGTTGAAAGGCAGTGAGTGGTCTCAGCTGAAGAAACACACACACACACACACGCGCACACACACACTGTGGTTTCCGCTCTGGCAGTTTGCAAAGGACTTCCTGAAGTAGCCAAACGAGGAAGAATGACAGCAGGGTGAGATGTGACTGTTCTGTCCTTTTCCTCACAAAGTGTAGAAAGAAAATTTTTGTTTTCATTGTGATAATAATAATAATAATAATGTAAAACTATAATCATGTTATGATTTTTGCTTTACGTTAAGTTGCTTGCAAAGTTTCAGCGCTGACTTCAAAGAGTGACGACAACAATATATTTCAATATTTCTAGATATTTTAATTTCCATAACATTTTTGCATTTTCTATGTTTTTACAGAAGAGACTAGTATAGTTATAAATAATGACACAGCGGCCACCAATCTAAGTTCCTGTTCAGTGTCTGAAATAAGGCTCTTCTCTTTATTACTGTAATGTCAGCGCCGGTTCAGGTTCTAATGTTTGAACATATTACACCCATTTATCAACCAAGGTGCAGCTAATGTGGTACCAAGTAAATATTATTAAAACTTTCCACGGTGGCAAATATCAAAAAGTAAAATAGAATAAAATAATTAATATTTGTTTCAAAACAAAGTGTCAAGGTGCTCTACAGGACTATGAAGATTAAAATATTTCAAGACTAAAACAATAGAGATATATAAAAATTACAGTACAAATAGAATAACAACTGGCATAAAACAAATGAGAAAATAAAATCAGGTAACTGAAAAGTACAGAAGAATAAGACACAAAAATACAGCCATTTAATTAAAGCTTTAAAATGTTATTTAAAATGTCTTAAATGACACAAAACTACCAACAAAAATAAATCAGTATATAAATGATTAATAAATGATTCCCCCAAATCATCACCACCTAAAAATGCCATTTGTGCAATTGATGATTTCACATTTCAAATATACATAAATATGATATTTTACATGTGAAATGTCTGGAAACCACATAAGCCTTTCACAGTATGTGCTGATTTGGATTTAGTCCATGTAATATGTATTTTTTTTATTTTATTTTACTTCATTTTATATCTGACATTTCATATGAAATATCTTACAATCACTTGATTGAATGTAGCTAATGAGTATTATTATTATTACTTTGAATGATATTTTTCTATAAATTCATGTGTGTTTGCCTTATAATTTTCCTTTTGGTAATTTGCATTTGCACATTTAAAAAATATATCATATATGTTAATATATGTCAAACAATGAGTAAAAATATAGATCGATAACGGACGATATGAGAGCTGTTTGCCATTGTGTCGGCACTGAAAGGATGTGTTTTAGTTTTGTGTAAATATTTAAAAATATGCTATATTCACGTTACATTATGTGAGCAAATACGAGTAATTCATAATAATATGAGGAAAAGCTGTTATTAAAAGCTGTCACTTCAGTCTAAACCATAAACCATGAGCACTGATAATAGCACAGTTATAGTGAAGTTGAAATATATATAATGTCTTCAGAGACACTTATTACATGTCTACAGACTCAATTCATGTCAAGCTTTTCTTGTAACCTAAATGTATTTCCTGTAGTCTTGAGCTTTGTACTGATACAACTGTTATGAATGACGTGTTCTCTATAATATATTGTATATTTTTGAGGCATTTGTCGCACTGGGCAGTTTAAAGCGTGTTCAGTACCACATGTTACTACACACGGTAGCTGTAACACAATGGATGTGGTAATAGTGTCGAAACCTTGGGCTGAAACTGTTGCAATGGTTCGGTAAAAACTGTTGATTTGAGTTTATTTATTTTTATTCAACCTTTATTTAACAATGCAAGTCAATTAAATATTCTTGGGTTGGCGTTGAGCATCACTCTCGACGTACAATGACCATTATTAACCCTGGAGGTGATGCATGTGTGACTGCACTGGATTACCACTCAGATGCTCGGTGTGCTAATGACACAACATCCTGTGTTACACTGTAGAGAGTTTATGGGAAGGCTTGAGGTTGGATTGCATTTCTGGGTAACACTTCATTTTACAGGTCCTCAAATTTCATGGTTAAGTTGGTGATAATGAGCTACCAGGTCACATTTGTATAGACAATAAGTCATAATGGTGAGATTTATGCCTGAGAAGTGTCTTCTATTAGTTTTGGTTTTTCGCCTCCGATGACGAGCAGTGCTTCTCAAGCCTACGGGCCCTATTTTAACAATTAAATGCTCTTTTAGTATATAATTATTAAATAATGTTTATAATACAATAATTTTTGATACATTTTAAGGTAAATATTGGGGCAATTTGGCATTAATTGAAGACTGTAAATGAGAGATGGTGTGATATTCACTCCAGAGAAGGGATAGCCTTATTTATATTATTATTATTATTATTACTGCTGCTATTATCAATATTTCTGCTATCACTCCAGTATATCCAGTCCTATTTGTATTACTACTTATAGCTGTTGCGCTATTATTGTGGTTGCTGTGCATCTCTCTCAACCCAACTGGTCGAGGCCACCCACCCAGAGCCAGGTTCGACCCGAGGTTTCTGCTTGTGAAAGGGAAGCTTTGTCCTTGCCATGAGGATCTCTTGTTAAATCACTGAGAGCAGTCCAGACCTGGTCTATATGAAAAGCATCTTGCCATGACTTCTGTTATGATTTGACGCTATTTAAAAGTGACTTTGAACTGAATTGAATTACTTGAATTCATTTCCTCCTCTTCTTGTGAGTGCAGGATCCGACAGAGAGATGTGAATGGATCCTATGCTCTGTGTTTACTCCATGAAGGACAAGTCATGCATTATCGCATTGATAAGGACAGGACCGGCAAGCTCTCGATCCCAGATGGCAAAAAGTTTGACACCCTGTGGCAGGTAAACTATGATTTTCATATTTCTTCATATTCTCATGTTGAAATGACCTGTGATTGGCTAAAGTCTCCTGTCACGGGCTGGATGTTTGAAATCCTGAAACCAGAGCCATGAGGATGTGCACAAGTCTAGTTTTCTCACAGAACACTTGAATTACAAGATGCTGAAAGGTTATTATGATTTTTTTAAATTAATCTTGATATATGTTTAACTAGCCACCAAAAATTGTTGAGACGAACATTTAAATGTTTAGCCCCGCTACTGGGAAGTCTCTATGTTGTCAACTCATGTCGTCTGAGGTATAATGAACATTTTGATTTCTGAAGAAAGTTGTTGTGTAGATATTGATGCATGTACAGTATATACAGTAGTTGTGACCACTGTGATGAGTGTCTGATATGTGAATTTCTCTCTTTATCACAGCTGGTAGAGCACTACTCATACAAACCAGATGGGCTGCTGCGAGTGTTAACAGAACCCTGTCCAAGACCTGATGGCGAAATCGGTAAAACAAATGCGCACAACTAACTGAAACGTGTCTACAGCAAGACTGTCATTTAAACAGTGTGCGTAAAATGTGTAAAAGTGTAAGAATGTATTCAAATCTGATCCACATTTGTTGTATGCTGTGTTCATAGGGCTGATAGGACGGCCACTACTCCCACGGGACCATCCTGGATTAACTACTGCTTTTGTAAGTTTTGTGTGTGTTAATGCCTTTGCATATTCTCATGGTCCTGTACCTATAGTATATCTAAAACACAGGAAGTAAGGTCATCCACTCACATGTGTCTCACCAAAGGAAATGAGGACACCGTCTATATATTGTACCTGTCAACACTAGTTTTCAATCATAACTTTGTGTCTAAAATGAGTTTAAATGATAAAGCTGGTTGTTATTTTATGTTTACTGACAATAAGATATAGGTATAATTATAGATCAAGTATGAATAGGAATTTTATAGTTAGATTGAAACATGTCTGTTCATCTTCTGGCATGTGGACTGCTAATATTTAAAGACTTGGTTCACCAACAGTTGAATGAGTCAGTAACATGACACATAATGTTGACACACCCTTGTTTGGAGCTAACCATTCCCCTCAATCTGTTTCTACTGTAATGATCATGCATGGCCATAACATTACCAGGTTGCCCTCTGATAACCTCTCTGACATTTTGGTTTTTAGCAAAATGCGGCAGGTGGAATTCTCTCCAGACTCAGAACTGTTCCCATACCTGGCATAAAAAAGGTGCACTAACGCTCCTCGTAAACCTATTGGTCACAGTAGTGTGCAACCCCTAACCTTTCCCCGTGTGTGATTTTGCTTCAGTGTGGATTGCTGCTACTTACTAACACCACAGTCTTCCTTGCGCTTTTCTTTATCATGTCCCCTCTCCATCCCAGATCAGATCCCTGATCAGATCAGAGCAGGAAGGCCAGTTCCAATCCGGTCCCTACAGCCTCCCACGCCGTGGCGGAGTGAACTCTGTTTGTAGTCACACTCGCATCTCAGTGACGCTCCCTTCTTTAAGGTGGAGGGTATCAATACGGCAGCCACGTCAAGACGAACTTCCCTCTCTCCTGCAAGGAAATAAATATCACAATCAGAGACACTTTATTGATGCCCAGCGGGAAATTGAGTTACTAGTTTCTAGACTATGAAAATAAATATATAAAAATAGAGAAATCATAAGCAAATACAGTATAAATAAGAAATATGTATACCAATAGTGCAAATAATAATGCTGAAAAATAGGATCTATGCAAATGATATAAATAAATGCATTTATACAAAAAAGCAATAGTATAAAATAAGAATATTAGTTTCAATGTACTGTATAAATAAATGTAGTTATTGATGGAGTAAACCAGATTATTCCACAGTTGAAATATTGCACTGTTAAGTCAGAATAGCACAAGTGTATATATATATATATAATAAAGGGGTAAAAATAGGGTTATATACTGTATATTGTATATATACAGTACATAAAACACACAGTATACAACAATTTACAATCTAATGAACATGCATATTGTTTTCTAGACAAGACAATGGTATGTTTGATCCTAAATATAATCTATTTACTTTATGTTGTTGATGTCTGCATGACAATAAAGTAGAATAAATTAAATGTCTGTCAATTTTAGCAGTTTACAGTAAATGTTTGTACTGGTAGTTGCATGAAACTGACACTGGATCGTGTTCCATGACAAACAAAACAGCGTCGTCAGCAAAGGCTGCTGGTTAAGTTCGCATTGATGCAGGCTCGCTGTTGGAGGGTTTTATAACCCACTTCCACTTCCTGCTAATTAGTTTTGAATGGCACTTAATATAGCGCACCCTTCTCACGAAAGCGCAAACAGGGGGTGTAAGGTTGGTCTGGAATTGGGCCATAGTTTCACAACCGGAGTTGACTACAAGTAGTAGTTGGCCTACATGTGATTACAATCTAACACCATCCAGTGGTTACTCACTATAATTACATTCTGGACCACAGTCAGCAGACCCATGCTGTGTCCCATTCAGTAGCTCCCTCCCTCTATGTGAGCATGTCAAAACTCCTCCACACATCATTATATACCAATATTCACTGGTTTAGTTTAGTTTTATGGGACTTTCTTGGAATGTGGATAATTTGGTACTGATTGAAATAGAGACAACATTCTGAGATATACTATGTACAGTATGTATGCAGTATATAAGTATCTATTTATTTGTTAGAGTTTTTTAGCAATGCTTGTACTATTGATTCAAAGTTGGTGATGTCAGTCCACCACTTCGGTCTAGACTGAATATCTCAACAACTATTGGATGGCTCGCCATAATATTTGGTACATACTGTATATCCATGGTTCCCAGAGAATGAATCCTCATGACTTTGGCGATCCTCTGCACCCAATTCAACTGATTTCAGGCCATCAATAGGTGTTACCAGTTGCGTTACCATAGATGTGGGTCATGAGGGGCCTACCAAGCCTACTACGTTGTAAAAGTGAAAGTGAAACTTAAGAGCAATATGTTCTAACATGTTTTAAAACTGAATGAGACGTCACATTTTGAACACAAACAAAGAGGCTTTCTTAGGTTTAGGTAACAAAACTACAACTTTTTTAGGTTTAGGCAATAAAACTTCAACTTATTTAGGTTTAGGCAACAGCTTTGCATACTGTGAGCGAATCTGACAACAATCAACATAGCAGGAAGCTTCACTGCCTCTGTGAACCCAGTGTTATTGTTTTTTTGTGTTTATTGTTATACATGTATTGTTAGTCTTTTGGAGAACCAAGCCTATGAGGTTACTAAATGGACTGTATTTACAGTATATAGCGCTTTTCTAGTCTTAGTGACCACTCACTTTACAACACAAGTCAGCATTTAGCATTTCACACACCACTGACCATTGTTTGTGACCCATGTGAAGCTAAAAGTTAACTTCCCAAAGTTAATTCTGAATGGACACTATACATGTAACAAATGTGTGTTATACACCATCCCTGGCATGACCAAAAATAACATAACCTCTTACAGTATACCCCCATGCTCCGGTCTCCATTAGGGGTACCGACCAAGCAGCGGTACTTGACAATCTGGGAGAGAGAATGAGTTGAAATATCGGTTCCTTTCTAGGAAATTATTAGGACACACTGGGACCCATAAAATAAAATGTTAGCATTTGATGCTTTGTCCAATATTGAAAGGACATCACTCTAATTATTTAGACAAATTACAAAAGTATCCTGTTCAGGAGACGTGAGGCTAACAAAGGACTGTGGGATCTGACAGATACATTAGATGTGTCCTTTAGGGTGAAAGGAGATATTTCTTGGAGAAGCCGGTGGTTTTGAACAGCCTGTTGTGATCTATTGGGTCTTGAAATGTGGAACTGAAAGGAGAGACCCCTGAAATTAATTCTGCCTGACACTTCAGTTACTAAACTTGCTTGAACGCATATTACGTTAATCCCTTGCATTTATTCTCTTCCTCTAAACTCATTGTATGGACAATCATACAATGTACCAATTAATGGACACATGTATTACAGTGATACTGACTGATGGCTGAATTAAAACATATTCCAGAAACCCAGATGTGTTAGACTTCTGCCAATGGGTAGACTTAACATGTTTTCATATACTCTGATTCATTAATTGCTGTCTTTTCAGTACTTTTTCTCCACTTTAGACATGGATGAATGAGTCTTGAACAAATTCTAACCTAAACCTAAACATTCAGCAAGCATATCACTATAATACAGGTTCCATATAAAGTGCTGCTTAATTCACTCGTTGTAGATTAGGCTGCATTTCAGTAGTGCACCGAGTAGATGTTTTATGTGTTGTCTCTCTGTGTGTTCTCTCAAACATTGTCTTCTCTGATAAACTCATAACAGAACCGGGGATCTCGACACAGCACCACAGATAATCTCAATCCTTATGAAACCAGGGTGCTCAATAATCAAGCAGCCAACAAAGGTAATTTATTTAAAATGCAGTGGTGCAAGCATAACCTTGTATTCAATAGAAAGTTGAGACTACTTTTGTTGTTGCGATTGAAAACGTCCTAGTACCTTTGAACTCCCCTGTGCACTCTTTTGAGTGTCTGCTATTACTTTGATTTCTGCAGAAAGGTACAGATCCAGACAACCTTCCTTTTAAATGGCCAGTTTATGCAATTTAAACAACACATTTCTATTTGTGATTCCTTGTAGTATTAAGCTTTGCAGTAAACAGTGGTTACGATATTGTAACCCTAGTTCTTTAAGCACAGACGGAGCCCTCTACTGAACTCTATTGGTACTACTCTCCTCCAATCATGAGCATGCATTCGCCCGCTGAGATTACATAAATGTAGCCAGCCAATCAGGATGTGCCTACCCGAATACGTGCAGACCCCACAGTATATACGCCATTGACTAAGAAGAACTGAATTACAGATATCTGCAACACATATCCAGTCTACCTATTGTGTTAAAACCTACCTAAAGTGTTAAAACAGCTTGCCACAACTGCCTCAGCTGGTTTGAGCTAAGGTCCTATCTCTAACTGGGCAGATAGCCAGTTAAAATTTGGGATAATGCAGTGACACCACCCCAGGTCACTCCCTGGACTGGACTGAGGCAGATCTGTGACATCATGTGTTTTGGAGGGCACTGAAAAACCATGTTGTGCCAGTAGTGGCACCAGATCAGAAAGTCTTGGAGGGCACTGACAAATGACAAACACTGACTGATTTCTATGTCTCAACTTCACTTCACATATAAGTTTGCATAATGTACAAGACAGACTTATGAGTCAACCACTCTGTCACTACTCCACTAACGTGACATGGTCATTTCTCCACCAGAGGCCATGCCAATGGATACAGAGGTGTATGAGAGTCCATACGCAGACCCAGACGAACTGAGGAGTTCCACAGTGGATCGCAATCAGCTCTTCTTGGAGGATGGAGAACTGGGCTCTGGGAACTTTGGTACAGTCATGAAGGGCATCTACAAGATGAGAAAGTATGCTAAATCACATAACACCACATTACACCAATACAAACAACCCAACACCCTCACTTTAATTGCCCAGTATATCCTGATACAGCCATTATGGAATACCAGACCTCTGACTCACAGTAGTATTTTGAGCTTGGGGATAAAACTGGCAAAATACAAGAAAGTAATTAAAACAGCATAAAAGGAAAAATAACATACAATTTAAGACACAACTGGGGCAATCTCCCAAGATCCTAAAATAAAATATCCTAGTTCCAGCTGTCCAAAGACACCACTTAGTACCATTTCAAAATACCATGTATAGCAATGTTAGATGGATCTAAGGGCCATTTCTCTTTACTGGGATTTAAACAAGAATCTGACCCTTGATGTCCATTATCACCTCTTTTATTCACTCTAGTTCAACCTTCCATCAGATAAAAGCCCACGCAACACAAGACTATCAGGCTTCTGTACATCAGCAAACCATCAATACCACTCCAAGCTAGTTGACGAAATAATCAGATACCATGCTACACCATCAACTAGCCAAAGCTCAAGATTCTGCCTGTGACACAAACTAATTGTGGTGCTGAAGTTGGGAATCAACAACATCAACAAGGATAGTAGAAGAATACTCAAATGTACACTGAAATAGTTTTTGCTTGATGTAATCATTCATACCGGCCTTTAAGAGATCCCTTTCTAACATGCTTTCAAATGTATGTGATGAGAGCCAAAATCCGCGGTCCTTATTCTGTGCAAAAAGACAATCAAGTTTTGTCTGTTACTAATATATAGTAAATCTGTTTAATATGTGCAGCAACATTTATGATGTCTAAACTCAGTTTGTGTACTTGTCTTGTATATTGTTTTACTCTAAACCCTGTGATGTGTTATGGATTGTATGTTGTGGATCCTTTTCTGTGTACTGGGCTAGAGCTAAAACTTTCTGAGGTGGTACTGGTTGCCTGCAGCACATCCAGTGTGCCACTGTGTTGGTATATATAGAGACCCCCTCCCCCTTCTGATGGACTCCATGGGACCTTATTTCTGCAAAAAATATGCATGTTAGTCGACAGAGAGACACAAATAGCTTTTTGATCCCGTTTGGATTACGCCATGAATCACACATATGATGTTTGTCAATTTAAAACATGATTTTGGAAGTCAAGAAAGTCGCAGTTTGTCAAAATATCATTTACTTTTGTGTGAAACCGCTCAGTGAACTACACCTCTTGTCTCCCACAATATATGTCATCAACACTAGCTAGCTAACTTACCTACTTCTTATTTGGTTTTCACCTCAGTGTGACAAAGGACAACTCCTGTAGTCACATCAGATCGGCTCTCACAGAAGAGGAGAGACGATATCCACTTGCAGAATCAGACAGCCGTCTTTGAGTTTGTGAAAAGGTTTTGAAGGAGATTGCCAGCGCAAACAGACTGGTATTTGTAACTAGATTGTATATTGAAAAAAGCTAAATAGTGTTTGCTGTGCCCCATTCTGGGTTTCGTTTTCAAGACTGTTGCATGCAAACAACTAGTAAGTAAACCTGATGTTTGTTGGCAGATTTATCTCATAATAATGTTTAGATTGTGTTAGTTTTCATGGTATTCTAGTCTAATATATAGCACTGCTAGTGCGTCATATCATTTGCCACAAATTAAGAGAAATAGATACAGCATTGCAGGCGGCGCCACGTTCGTTCCTATCAAAGTGGCTCAGTGGTGCATGATGCCAAAATGGCTTAACTTCCAACTGGAGAAGCACTCGGATCGTCCAGCGATCTTCTGCATCCATTGGACCTTGATTCACCTAAAAAAATCATCCGCTCAGTTAGAGATATCTCTTTCCCAATGTAAAAAAAAATTTTTTGGCTAAATGGCACCACATGACTGACACAGAAGTTGTAGCACCACCATTTGACTACTATGAGAATTGGCATCAACAATTGGCACTCTCCATAGGGGCTTGCTTAAATACAATACACATGACAATTCCCACTTGTTCTGAACACAACAAAGTGACACACTAGATGATGCACATCCACCTCCCCACAAGCTGCAGCCAGTACGACTTCAAATTTCTTGCATCCGTGGTGAATGTCAATGCAGACCAGATGGCACAGTCATCATAATGCTACCCCTCCCTATGCATTAGGACAGAGAAGCCAGTTGCAGTCAAAATCCTCAAGAATGATGACAACAACCAATCGGTTCATGAGGAAATGCTGCGAGAAGCCAGTGTCATGCAGCAGCTGGACAATCCTTATATTGTGCGGATGATTGGTATCTGTGAGGCAGAGAACCTCATGCTGGTCATGGAGCTGGCCGAGCTGGGACCGCTCCACAAGTTCCTGCAGAAACACAAGTATGTACCGCAACTAGATCCTGACCATTCTCTGGAATAAGGCATTCTCTGGTTTGGTTTGAAATAAGAGTTTCATAGATACTGGCCAATAGCAGTGTATTGTCGTTCCTAGTGTGGCAAAGGACATGGTTTCCTCTGTGGATGGGCTGGACAGGTCCAACTCCCTTTCAAAATTCCACTTTACTCTGAATTGAACATCGGTCAAAGATAAGGCAGGACAGTGCTCTTTTCAGTAAAGCTGCAAATTCATCATCTATCACATACTGGACGACCTTGAGACTTAAAAAATAGTGGCGAAAGTGGGGGAAAAATTTTGAGTTTCAGAGCCTTTGTTTCCTGCATTCTGCTGACTTTTAAAGAATAAAAATGGTAAAATATGATAAGTACACTACAACAGCATTTTTAATCCTAAATACTTAAATTTTACTTTTAATTCTCAGGATATAATACAGAATAATTCGCCCCTCTGGCATAAGCTAATATTCATCAGTCTTTATTTGTTCATTCAATCATTTTTGGCCCCTGCTTGAGCATTTTCTTTCTCTTAGTACTCTCCATTTCTACAATACCACTGCGCTCTGAAACCCATTATTTTATTTTATTATATTATTACCCACGATTACTGCATCAATCTTCATTGAGGTTTACAGTTAAAATACTTACGACAGCAGTAAATTTTAAAATAAGACTAACAATTGATCATCTACAGGCAAACAACCATAAAGAACATCACAGAGCTGGTCCACCAGGTGTCTATGGGGATGAAGTACCTGGAGGAGCATAACTTCGTCCACAGGGACCTTGCTGCCAGGAATGTGCTGCTGGTGACGCAGCATTATGCCAAGATCAGCGACTTTGGTCTCTCCAAAGCTGTCGCTGAGGATCAAAACTACTACAAGGTAACTGCTAACAGTGACGGATACAGCTTTTTTGTGGTAGATCAAGCATAAAGCAAGTCCAGGCGTATGCATATTACAGTTTATTACAGCGAAAGGGTTGAGTGAGGCAATATGTCTTTAAACTATCCCGATACGTATAAGCCTTGTTGAAATGGTTTTATAAAAGGCCTTTCAGATTGAATTAACATGAACCAGCTTTTAGTGTTTTAGAGTTGCAAAGACCAACATGAACGTGAACATTATAAAGCTGTTTCGATAATTTTTTAGAAAAACAGGATTAAAATAAAAATGTTATCACTAGTGGTGGGGAAAAAATCAATTCACCTGCAGTATGTATCTCAATTTTATTTATTTATTTATTTATTTAAATATTTTTTTTAATGCCAGATTCAATATTTTTGCTGCATTTGCGGAGGCAGAAAGAAGTTCGTGCTTTTATTGTTATAGTCGCTTAACGTGACCGTGATCCACTCTGTATCCATCAACCAAAACAAACCGCAGTCGGCTGCAGCGAGCCGATACGACAAAGCAGAAAACAGGGGCGGGTCCCCGTGGATACAACATGCACCTTCACATTTTAAATTCAAAATGGTAAACACTACACATACAGTAAAGTATGGAGACATTTGGGGTTTCACACATTGCACGAATAGCAGAGCTAGACACCATAGCGAAAGCTGCATGCTAACTCTGTCATGGACAGGAAACATTATCGCATTGCTGTAACGCAAGTCAAGCCAGCTGTCACTCACATCTCTGTGGTCAAATCGGCCGGCGCTGTAGAGCACCCATATACTGACATTTATGCTAAATTCATTCAAATGGCCACAACAGAGCTGACCATGGATGTATAAAGAGAGCTGATGGGAGAGTTAACAATAGACTTGGTGAAGTTAGAGGAAGTATAAATGTGTGACTACATCTGATTTTCAAATGTTAACAAAAGGAACTCCATATACAAAATACATATAACATACAGTATGTAAAAATATTGACTGGACATTTAATAAATAAAGCCAAAGACTTTGATCTATTTGACTTTAGATCATTTCTTTAGATCATTTCTGACTACATACATGCTGAAAATCAAACATTCTTACAGGATTAATTTAGATATTTTCCAAAGTAAAACTCCCTATAAGTGTATGATTCAACTTTTTCCAATGGTCTAATGTTAAAAAAGTTAACAAAAATAGCAATGAATCATAACATTGAGTCGCAATACTTGTAGAATTGCTATATATATCAAATTGGCACCCAAGTATTATGATAGTATTGAATCAGGAGATGGGAGAATCGTCCCAGCCCTGATTGTTACCATAACCAGATACAAATGTCTATGTAGCACTGCAGCATACTGCTCTCTGTGCAATACGGTAAGCTGCAGTCTGAGGCTGCAAAATGACCAATGTAACACTAACTCATAGCCACTGATGTTTTGTGTGTGTTTCCTCCACCAGGCCAAGGGTCATGGGAAGTGGCCGGTGAAATGGTACGCTCCTGAGTGTATAAACTTCTTCAAATTCTCATCCAAAAGTGATGTGTGGAGCTTTGGAGTGCTCATGTGGGAGGCCTACTCCTATGGCCAGAAACCATACAAGGTATAAATAATCTCAGAAAGCAACCTGAGCCATGATGACACTTATTTTACACATCAGGTCACTTACACTAATTTACTGGGGGGTAACAGCAGCAGTATTAAGACCTGTAGAAAGCGGCTGCAGTTTACTTTGTCCAAAAACATTACAAGACAAACATTTGTGGTTCACTTATGGTGTTGTTAAGAGTTTTGCCAATAAAATTAGTAGTCTAATTATGTAAATATGGGAATATGTAATGATAATCATTACTATTACATTATGATATTTATTTTTATTAACAAAACTGTCTGATGGATGAGTCTTTTCTTTGTAAAAATCTAGAGACTTTACCAGGGTTGCAGAGGCAGTCATAGCGGGCGAGGTGGAGCATCTAAACTCTGACAATGTTGGAGCAAATTTTCGATTTGCCATCAGTTTTCATAAAGCTGCAATATTCAAAATCTACACAGTTGACTTATTGCCTCAAAATTCCCAGAAGTGAATTTAATGAAGAAAAAAAAACATAGTGTTGTTCAGACTTTCAGCGGTACTGAGCAAAGTGTCCACCTTTAATCTGAATGTCTCACTGCTCACAGGGAATGAGAGGAAATGATGTCCTGCAGATGATTGAAAGTGGAAGCCGTATGGATATCCCCGTCAACTGTCCATCAGAGATGTATGACCTTATGAGGAGCTGCTGGACATATAAGTATGGGACTAGTTGTCTCTAAAGCTGGGCATACACTGTACGATTTTAGAAATGTTGTTGTGTAATTCCTACTCCTGCGTACGAGTAGATCATTTGCGATGTAAAGCCAAAGCTCAGGATTTAGGCGGACAATATGGCTTGTCCATTTTGCAGAGAGAAAAGGCGCCGATGTTGGGGAATCGGCTTGTAGCTCTGCTTCAACTATGTGAGAGCCTGTGATCGTCTGACCAAAATTTCTGACATGTCAGAGATTCATCCAACGGTCAGTCGGGAAGAGTTAATCGGTCCTCTGTCCTCCCTGTACGCTGCACAGCAAACGACGCTGGACAAACGACGCTGGACAAACCTGAAATTCTGCCCGACTCTAAAATGAAACTTGCGGCTCAAAATTCAGGACAGAAACAGGCTAAAATTGTACAATGTATGCCCAGCTTTAGTCACCCCACAGTAACGGTTTGATCAACAACACACTCGTACACCACATGGGAATAATGTTTACTGCTTGCTGTTTTCATGATTTGCAGGGTGAATGAAAGGCCTGGATTTGCTGTTGTTGAGCCTCGACTACGAGAGTATTATTACGACATCGCACAGTGATTCTTCACATGGATGTTATGACATTATGCAAACCATTGCTTGATGTAAAAAATGCATTTAATCATGTATATCAATGACTGGAGATGGTTATTAATTATAAATGCTGTTGTAAAGTATTGACTTCAAGTGGAGGATTAATTCTAACTTTTAAACCATAATTATGCAAATTACATTTATTTTATTACTTTTCTTGTTCCTTCCTGAATGTAAACAATATGGAAGTTGTAATAAACATATGCAAGTCTGTGTTATTGTATGCACGAACATTCATGTTACAGCTAACAAGCTAAATTCGGTAGATGTGTTTCATACTGTTAGTGAATATAGCAGCACCATTCATTATAGTTCAGCCCCCCAATTAATTAATTCCACTATGAAAATGTGTTGAGATGTATTATAGGGGGTTTATTTAGATGCAACACTATTGAGCTTATTTAGAGCCCTTGGACGTGTTTAGGTTTTCTCCTCCTGTTTTCAACAATATAAGAACTTTGTAATACGTTCAATATAAACTAACAGACCATTTTCATTCCCCCGAGTTTGTTTTTGATGAGTTGTGGATTACTGCAGGTGGCAGCAGAGTCTAACTGATGTTAAACTGAAGCCCCAGACAGAAATGTTAATGTTGCACTAACAGCGGGCTGCAGGTTTAGTCCTCATATTTATGTCTGAGTACTCTGATTATCGCTACCTCAAATATGGATATTTTCTCAGCTTGATGCAATGTACCCAAAAAAACTGATTTCCCAAATGAAGGTAAAGATTACTAATAGATATCATATTGTAGTTTAATCATTATATGATAAAAACAATAATGCCCCAACCCCACAAGCTGTGCATTTAGGACTGCTGAGTGTCCCATGAATATCCACCTATCCACTGTGCAAGAAAAATCTTTACATAACCTTGGACAATACGCATCAAATTTAAACTTGCTCATTGTAAGCTTTGTCCGATATTTTGTATTTCATAGTGGAACAATTGAAGCAATCAACTGTTTTGGGACTTTGCTCTATAGATAAATACATTATGTTAATTATGGAGCTAAAATATCTGCCAAATCGCTAAGAAACCAGGCTGGAACGCTGTCTAAGCCAGTGGTTTAAAAGTAAAGGAGTCACTCGAATCCCACATAGACAACAATAACTCAGACTTTCAGTTTAAAACCAGGAGCATGATGAGGAGGTTGCTCTACTAGATCAACTGTGATAAAATAAATAAATTGGATGTAAAATACTGAAGGATCTTTCTTTAACTTGATTACTAACGTATGTACTGTCATGTACCCACCGTACATCACTGAGTACATGAGACCAACAGTATGTTGCTGCACAAAACATGATGAAGAAATTCAGATGTTTTTGTTACTGCAAGGTTTATACTGACTATCACTATCCGCACTGCTTGTAAAGCCAACAAATTTGTTTCCATGGTGAAGAGACGGCTCAAGATGGCAAATAGGCCCTTGTATAAGGCAGCAGGGTCTGATACTGTTTCTGCTTTCTGACTATATCACACAAAGAGTGTCTGATGAGCTCTTCAAGGTGTCACATCCTGACAAATATTTCTTACTTTCATGCAGTCAGATGCAGGGATGTTCGCTCTCATCCAATGAGAGACACATTGACATGCTCTCTGTTGCCGCAGGCATTTTATATTGCCTTCCAGAGAGAAGTAACTCCAACTGACCACAGGAGGGGGTGGGTGGTATCGGACTTTGGGTACCGCACAATTAGAGGTCGGACGATGTGGGTTTTTTATGGCCGATGACAATTTTTTACAGAATCTTTTTTTTTTTTTTTTTTGCTGATATCTTTGGCTGGTTTTCTTTTTTCCTCCATCTGAAAGAATACAACAGCTTAATAATAACAAATCTTCTTCTTCTCCTTTCGGCTTTTACCCTTCAGGGGTTGTCACAGCGAATCAGTTGCCTCCATCTAATCCTGTCTCTTGTATCCTCTTCTCTCACACCAACTACCTTCATGTTCTCTTTCACTACATCCATAAACCTCCTCTTTGGTCTTCCTCTAGACCTCCTGCCTGGCAGTTCAAAACTCAGCATCCTTCTACCAATATATTCACTATCTCTCCTCTGGACATGTCCAAACCATCTCAGTCTGGCCTCTCTGACTTTATCTCCAAAACCTCTACCATGTGCTGTCCCTCTGATGGACTCATTCCTGATCCGATCCATCCTGGTCCCTCCCAGAGAGAACCTCAGCATCTTCATCTCTGCTACCTCCAGCATCTTCCTCCTGTCTTTTCCTCAGTGACACTGTCTCTAAACCAAACATCGCTGGTCTCACCACCAGTTTACACAGCTTAATAATAACAATATGCGCAGAAACTATTTATTGAACAAAACTTATGGTCTGTGTCTCCAATCTGTGTTTTGTGTCTGAACGGTTTCACACAGTTAAGACGTTCTTCTCACGCACTCTTGCAAAGGTCAGTCACACTGTGTCTAAACCAAACATCCGCTGAGGTCTGACGGTAGAACGGCAGTTTGACTTACACGTTTTTTTTTTTTTTTTTTTTTTTTTTCTCCTTTCCCCCCTAATCCCCCCCATTAACCCCCCAAAGGAGGTAACAACTTTTTATGGGATCTGTGCTTATTTTAGTATTACACAAAAATGCGTATGTTAATATTTTAGTGCGTGTGTGACCATCACCGTCCCTCCTGTAACTAATCTTTATTGGGTTTTCCTATTACGAGCCAGAGAGGGAAGTGCTATACTTAAGGAGGGCAAAGGGGAGGAAGGGGAGAAAGAGGGTGGGAAGGGTACATGCTATGAATGTGAGGTGCTGATTTATACCCATCAACTAGTAACCTATGAGAAACAACGAAGGGAGAAAGTAAACCGTCAGAGACAAGAGGAAAAGTGCACTTATGTCCGTGAATCCAGTGTAAAGATCGAAGAATGATCTATCACATTTTTGCGGTCCCATTAGTTCTCAAAATGGGACTCATCTACCCTAACCAACATGCATGTGTTATTGACACCGAAGCCCAGAGCGGCTGTCGTGACTAAACCTGGGCAAACTGGTTAATGCACCACCCCATCCCAGGACATGAGAGCACCAAGGAGGCAACACCCAATACCATCAGACCGCCGGCCGCACACACCCCAGATCCCAGAGGAGGACGGCCGGCACCCCCCAGAGCACCCCGAACAGCCAGGGGCAGGGGCACAGCCCACCCACCACCCAACACCCACCCCCGACCACCCCAACACCCACCCCCACACCCCACCCCCGCCCACCACCCACACCCAGCCCACCCCCCCCCCGCGCGCGCCCCCACCATGGCACACGACCCGACCCCCCACCAGAGGACAACTAGCAGCACGCCGCCACCGGGCCAGCCAGAGACCGCCCGGCCCAGCCCGGCCCGGGGGGCGGGGGTGTAGATGGAACTAGTTACTAACCCTGCCTTCACCCGGCCCGGCCCGAGCGCGGGCCCACGGCCCCGCACCCAGCGCCCCCGCCCCCCAACCTGAGCCGAGCCACCCCGCCCCCATTATTACCCCGGCGGCCCCGGCACCAATCCAGCCCCTTTCCCCCAGCAGGGGGCCCGCCAGGACCCCCCCCAGACCACCACCCCCCCCCGGAGACCCCACACACAGCATTAACGTGGCCCCCCACCCCCGGAGGGACTAGCCCCACCAGTACGCCATGTCCAGAGTCACCTTACTTCCCTATACTTTCCCCTCCACCCATCACCCTCCCCATTTAGTCAACCTTATATAGTGCGGGCGCGCCGGCGGGCCAGGGACACGGAGTACCTCAGCCTTCCCTACCCTATCCCCCCGCGCCGCCCCAATTTTTTACCTGAACCGGGCGAGGGGGGCGGGAGACGCATCCCTGGGCTCTCAGCCCCCCACCCCCAACCCACTCCCCCATCCCCCCTCCACCCCTAATTTTTATCCCCTGTACGAAGGCACAGAAGGCAGCCAGTTGGCCCAGCCCCCCAGGCAGGGAAGTGGGGGAGTAGAACGCTTTCAACCCTATCGCCCCCACCGGGGCGAGAGGGGCCCCTCAAACCAAACAGGCCCCACCATCGGCCAGCCCCACAGTTCAACACCAAGCAGCACCCCACGCCCCCCAACCCACCACGCCACCCCCCGTACCCCACCCAACGGGCCCCCCCGCGCCGCCCCGGCCCCCCACCCCAACCCTGCCACACCCGCCAGGGACACAGACCTCCGCCCTACTACCCCCGCGTACCGGCCCCAGGTCACGGCCAGCCTATTTATCCCCTGCGCCCGTCCCCGGCCTTCATATAGCGGCCCCCACGGAGAGCCCCGGGCCCAGCCCACCCCCAGCCCGCCCCCCCCCCCAGGAGGGGCGCGAGGAGGGGAAGGCGGGGAGGAGAGGGAGGAGGGAGGCAGGGGCAGAGGGGACGGGGAGCGACGGAGGCCGACCCACCCCAGACCCCCCACCCATCCAGGGCCCCAGAAGCCCGCCCCACCCCCCAGAACCCCCCCACCACAGCACCCGCCGCCAACCAACCCCATCCCGGACGGAAGCAAGAGCCAGCGGCCCCAGAGCCACAACAACCCTGGGAGAATAGAGGACACCCACTCAGGGGATCGCCCAGCGCTCCGGGGGGAAAAAAAAAACACAGAACACAAAACAGAGACAAGGAACAACAACACAGAACAGACAGGGGGTGGGGGGCATCATGACTGGCAGTTGGAGAGAAGGGGGCACCAACGCCGGAGCAGGGGGCCAGGCTCAAACTTATGTTTCAGTCCATCAGCCCACCAAAAGCTGTCCATCTAGCTGCGGCAAGCAGACGCCTAACTAACCCACCGGGACAGGGGAGGAACCCCAAAGAAGATTTCTATACTCCCTCCCACGAACTCATGCACTGGAGGACAGAGCCACATGGCGTGGAAGTAGTCATCCGCTGTGTTTAGTGTGCTGAAGAACATGTATCGGAATCAGCCCCTTTTTGCTTCTTTTGGTGGTGGTCTATGACTTTAAATTGTATCGTTTATTTTAGTTTTTAGTCATTTAGTGTTTACTTTGTTCCCAACCCACACTGGACTAACAATAAATCTTTTCCCATTTTTCTATTGTGCATTTTACATTTCAGAGTTTTTATTTAGATTTTCTTCGTCTTTAATCTTAGGCTTCTGCAGCCGTTAATTATTATTTTATGCTATTTTTTTTTAAAACGTTAAACTACTAATTATCGTCCCAGCCACAGTTAACATGTCAGCCATCATTTTATTATGAAACGTGTGAGTGTTACCCTTTGTCTTTCCAGTACAAAATTATAGTTGTTAGGTGAAATCTATTGTCCAATGGGTGTATTTCAGGGATGTGTTACAAATTTTATTAATTTTCCACCACGCGAGCGTGTTAAACAGTATTTTAACGTTGTCGTTTTATACTTTGTTTTCGACCAAGAAGATACATGTTCTTTTCTATTTCTACCATATATCTTCAGTATAATCCATTTATGATGACTACTCCAAAGAAAGGAATTTGTGCTTCAGACCTCCCTATTTATTTTTTTTTTCTAATTTAACCTTGTGTTTTATTTTTCCAGTAAATTTTTTTTATGGTCTAGTGTCTGCCAGTTGTAGTCGTGGGTCGGACATTTAGGAGAATTTTTGAGATTATCATTTTTACTATGCATTCTCCTATAGAGGCACCACATTTAGGCATCTTGATTTTTCAATGGGAAATTTAATTTAAAACCTACAACTTGAAATTATACCCTATTTTATATTCCAAATATTATCTTTAGGGATGCAGCCCTCCCCTCTCTCTCACATAACAATTGATTGTCCAGAATTAAATCTATACCTAAAATATAATTAAAAATGCACTTTGCAATGAGTTGATGTGGCCTGAACAACATCATCTCGAAACAATCTTTGTGTGTTTAGCTATCCAAACCTTAATTTATCATTTTCAATTCACTCAGGTTCTATATATGCAAACAATGAAAGTGACACCTTGTCTTTTCCTCTATTAGTGTAATGCTTATTATTCCATTAGTTGTGACCATTGCCATGGGCGATGGGTGCGCACGTGTTCTACAGCAACCACACTGGGCTGCCCGCAGATGTGCCTGCTTGCTAATGGGCTTAAAATGCTCAGACATCGGCTGATGCAAATTATGAAAAAAATGGCAAAAAATCGGCCCAGTTAATCAGGTGACCTCTCCATACAAGTGCCTCAAGCTGCCTCTGAGGTTTCCCACTTGGACACACTCCAAAGTGTTTGTAAACCTATAGTTATAACTGCGGATGATGTTAAAGGGGCCCTGTGGAGATTTCTTCTTTCCTTCTCTGCAATGTTGCATTGCATATAAGGTTAAGGACACAGTTCCTAGGAAGGTGTTTGAGCAATTTAGTTTCCCACCACCAGCAGCAGCAACTGTAGCTGTGAAGAAACAAAACATTCACAGGGTCTTTCGTACCATCATGCTCTCAGCACCTTCCCAGTAAAAGTCCCGGAGCAAAGAGGAAGTAAAGCCAATAACATTGTCAAAAGGAATGAAAAAACTAATCTAACATACAGCATTTTCCATCAGAAAATAACAAAAAATAGCCATGCATAAACCCACATACCAGGAGTTGTGACGAAACAAAACATTCACAGGATCTCTCAGCGCCTGTGTAATATGGAGTAAAGTCACTAAGCGCTCCATGCTAGCGAACAGTCCAACAGTGCACTGTAGCGTGGCGAGCTGCACAGCAGCGACATGCACCGACCATGACACACTTCTCCTCTGATTAGCCGGTTAATGCATGAAAAGAAAAAACTCCTGGCGACACTTTGGCAACTCTAAAGCTTAACGACACACAGGAAAAATTATCGTGGAAATACTACCTTGAATCCTTCAGGATAAAAGTCAGTGATTCAACACAAAATTCTTCCAAAATATATAATGCCCTGTTCAATATATAGCGCAACAACATCACACTGCTACATTTCCATTCAATGTCACTCACCCAAACACACAACGTGTATCATTGAGGTCTAACAAGTCCATTTCCTTCCTCTCAAAACATTTCCAATATTTATTTTTAAGTGTTTTAAATTCTGTATTGTTTACATCCATTTTTTATGATGTTGCAGTCTTCATCCCTGTCGTTGTTGGCACATTGCAGCATATCATATGTAACCGCCACCTGCTGATCAGTGGAGTAGCGTGTGCGTGCTCATGTGCGTTCTCGTGAAAAAAGGCAACAGTTATGACAGGCTAACAGTGTTTACCTGAGGGGGAACCGGACGGTGAGCCCAACACTTCAGTGATAACGCTGTCGGTCGGGGGGGTGTTATTAGTTGTAACTGCCGTATAAGCGCAGAGCGGCGGCCATGAGCTAGTCAGTGGGGCACGCTCACATGCACGAACACACACAGAGGAAGAGCAACTACATTCTCTGCTCAGGTAGACATTACTCCTCTATATCTTTACATAGCACATAGCTGTTTGCTATTATTATTAAAGCTCTGGCTATCGTATGAAGCACCTTTAAGGCCCAAAAGAATTCACTGAGAAAGAGTTCAAACAGAAACTTGTGCATGGTGGAGGAGAAGGAGCCACATCTCCCAGACTGGCCTGCGGTAACATAAACCGTTTCTTAAAAAAAACTAAAAATGACAAACGAAATGCTACCGTTACAGTTACACCTTTGACGTTTCCCATAAGAAGTGGCTGGGGCGCTGGCCTCCAGTATTGGGGAACGGGTCTTTCTTTACGCAACCCTGGCTTGTGGTGGGATTCCCCCCGGCTTATTGCTGGGACATCTGCCGGAAGGAGGCCAGCCACAGTGGGGATGTGCAGCCTGATGTCAGGTTCTGTGCAGCAGCAGCATGAAGCCACAGGGCATGTCTCCACTCAACCACTGGCCAGGGCCTCAACAGTCTGTTCACAGATTCGCACACACACCTTCTACTTCTATTATACCCTCACGATAACCCTGACCCTACCGTCAGCACACTGCATATCTGACTTCAGCCCGACTGGAGCCTGATTCTACGCTGAACACTAAATCCTGATCACAGAGTCTAGAAGAACATGGCTGTAGCCTCGGTGATGTCTACATGTAGACTGGAGATTACCACACACTAACATCATTCATCCTATAGGCATTGGGCTAGTCTATCAAGCTTTATTTACAATTAATTATTTATATTTAAAAAAATAATAAAAAATGAAAAAGGAATTCTAGCTGCTTTGCAGCTGTGGGCCGGGGCCGGGCATTTAGAGGAGAAAGAAGGGGAGGAAGAAAAAGGAGGACAAATACAAATACAAGATAGGCCACCACCATTAATCCTTTAAGGTGTGTGTTGTTCATTCTGCCCCAATCAGGTCTCAAACTCACAACCTCAGATACCAAGACCATGTCTCCATCTCGGTGAGCTTACTGCGTCATCAAAACTACCACTTCACATTAATCTAATAATACATATATTCACCAGAGTTGAATGTAAAGGCAGATTTCAAGCTAGTGTCAAAAATTCAATTTTGAGAAAAAAATTCTTAGAATTTGCATATCTCATCTAGACAACACAGAGATGTCAGTAATTTATTTTAATAAAGATTGATTGCTCTATAAGTGACAAAGCGATGTTTAAAAATGCTTGATTCCCATTGACTGTAATGGTTCACATGAGGATATAATTCAAAATACTGTCAAAAATACAGTTTTGGGGATAAAATTCTGAAATTTACCACCCTACATCTACCATGACCTCAAATTTTTACATTTATTTTCATGAACATTGGAGTTTTATTTAGTGGCAGTTTCCAGTAGTTGTGTATAGCAGTTTACACTAAAACGTTTTGATGCACTGTGGCCTCAACTTTCGATAATTAAAATATCTGGCCGGCTGGTTTGCATCTGAAGATGCGGCATAGTTTCAAGTTTGGTGTCAACTGAGCAGAAAATGTAGAAGGAAATAGATTCAGAAGTTTTACAGGTTTTGAGAAAAACAGTGATGGATTTCATAATTCCTGCCATGTTGAAGCATCTGGACATTTCTGCTGACTGGTGCAACATTTTGGTGGAAGTTGTAAACTTGTAGGTCGTACGGCTGATTTGTTATGAATTTTTTGGCTGTAGCGCCACCATCAGGGCTATCGGTCGGTTGAGGAAGTTTAGCATAGGACTGGACCTATAGTCAGAGTTTGGTTTATTTTCATGCATGCATGAGAAGGCAGGTTTCCTAGGAATAATAATAATAATAATATTGACAAAAACAAGAGGGACCAGTTGCATAGCAGCCAGACCCCAAATATCTATAGAGACAGAACCATTACTCCTACTCACAATACAAAAATCACATTAATTGTACACGATATAAAAAAAACTGTTAGCTATGCAGTTATGTAGTACATACTGTACATATTAAAGCATTGCATCAACACATTATAACAACAGAATAAACAAATTAAAATATTCTTGGGTAAATTATGCTGAAGTCAAGCTGAACTTAGTAGCTTTTCCCAGAACATTTGAGCTTCGTATTGTACCTCACAGGACAGACAGCCAAAAGCAATGGAGAAAGGGAGAACGTGATCTTTGTGTTTAGTATTATGTATGTACTGATATGTATTTCCAAGGTACCGCATGATGGGATATCAAACAAATATTGATGTTTTCAGTGGACTACTTTCTACAGAAAAGAAAGTTGCCATGGAAACTATGGACAGTCAAGTCTGTGATTTATCCATGTTTTTGTTTTCCATTGTCCTGTCTTTTTAAAGTACTTATTCAATGCTAAACTTAAATTCATTCACCTCCACCTCAAGACCTGGACAAATGAAACCAAAACAATTTCCATAGATGATCACTGGAGAAGAGGTGTTCTTTGTCAGTACTACATCATCTAATGGCTGTAGTTATGTTAGTTGTTAACACAGTATTGGCTCATGCTGCTACTGATTAAAAATGTGAGAAATGGTGGAGCCAATGGAAGTTCATTTATAGTGCATAGTAAGTTAATACTGTACAGTATATTGTAATTTTAGTCATATGTTGTTTTTCTTGGTAATTTTATATGTCTGAGGAAAATATTGATATTCGCAAAGACCTCATCATTCTCCTCTGTCATGCCTTTACATTTCCTGCATTATGTCACCCACTTGCCAGCTTGCTAAATATTTTAGCTACGCGTTTCACTTGAAGGCACCATTTGTCACAACATCAACACGACGTCACAAGTCGTGAACTCAGAGCTTTCAGAAACTTTCCACTTATGAGGTCATGAACACAACGTTTATATGGGCCCAACTCATAAACAGGGTAAACAGGACCCCATATGAAGGCACTACTAGTAGTAGCTCCATGGTCAGAAACCCCGCCCCTTCCGGTGGAACCCCTATGACGTTATTTCCGAAAAAATATGAACATAGTCAAAAATAAGGGACAAATATATATATTTTTTATCCCATTTGAACTACTCCATGAATCACATGTATGTTTATCAATTTAAAAATAATTTTACAAGTAAATAAAGTCTCAGTTTGTCGAAGGTTTGTCTTAGTATTATTTAGTTTTGTGTGATCTACAGCTCCCGTCTCGCATAATATACGTCACCAACATTACCTCGCTAGCAAGCTGCTACCTCAGCTATGTACATCGCATAAATGATACGTTGTCTTACCTGATGTGTTTTATTCAGAGATTCCTGGTCTTTTTAGCAGCTGGGAGGAGAAAAACGGGCCAGATCCGTTGCTGGTGTGAGCTCATCTCAGTAAGAAACACACAGGCATCGTAGCTTCGGCGAGGAGACGTCACTCATGCGACTTTTGAGCGTGTGGCATTTTTAATACGTATTTTCAGTCTTACTTCAACAATATTACACTAACTGGGACTTTCTTGACTTGAAAAATGATGTCTTAAATTGACAAACATCATATGCCATTGACGATTGTACATATTTTTACCGAAAAAAGGGTCCCGCGGGTTTACCGGAAGGGGCGGGACTTAGGGTCTCTATCGTTATGATACGTCAACTTGGGCGCCACATTGAACCTGGCAAGCCTGGCCGGTATCCCCATACTAGTGAACGGGGAGCTGCTGTTTTTCTGGATAAAAAGCACTATAACGTTTACATTTCTCAGCCGATTTCAGTGAGTCATTATCATATAAAAGAGTTCATGATCTAAGTGGAGTAGACAAAAAAGTTTTGTCTCCAGTTACTTAGAATCTCAAAAGTTATTTTATAATCGCTGCTAGATGCTCAAGAGATGAGTGCATACCATAGCCTTACATGAACTGAATTACTTACATGACAGAAAATAAGATTAATACTTGTAGGACGGTCCCTATATAATATAATATAATATCTACGATGAAATGTCTCCCTCTGTTTTCATTTACATTTTCCAAGTCCTGATACTTATGTTGTGATGCTGATGTGACAAAAGATTAAACATGTCCTTACTTTTGAAACTTATACTAAAGTAGAACTTCACAAGATGCTCCACGCTCCTAATTTTCCCATAGACTGTTCTATCTCCCCTCTAAAATATCAAGTAAAATGACTATAATATTACTTTATTCTTATAGCATTACAACATTTTTTGTTGTAAACTTCTGACTTTATTCTTATAATATTCTGACTTTTTTATGGTAAAGTTATGACTTTGATTCTTATATATTACAGCTTTTTTTCTCGTAAACTTCTGACTGTATTCTGATAAGTATTACGTATTCTCATAAACCTGACTTTATTTTTGTGATGTTAGGACTTAAATCTCAAAATCTGCTTGTTATTCGACTATATGACAGTTTCTATCACAATGACTTTGACATGTGTAGATCAAATGTTTGCGCTGAAAGACATTTCAGTTATTCTTCTGGTGTGAACTAAGTACAGCTTAATTAATCAATCAAAATCAATACTACAAAAATGACATTAATGCCCATTTCTCAAATGCATGCACGGTGCTCAGCTATCAGTTTCTATTAGCTTCTATCTGTATTCAACTCACTGCAAGTGAAGGATTCCAATCCCCATTTATGAACAATGTGTCCCAACATAATGTATCTCAGCCACAGCACTGCAAGAGGAAGGATTATGGCAACCTCATGTCATCAAGTAATTATGTGCAATAAAATGTCATTGGTGTAGAAACATTTCAGTGTGACAGGAGTTTTATTTACAACTGTGTGATATTGTCATGCCCTCATACTCAGGTTCACGTCGCTTACTAAAATAACATATCTTCACTGTGGCTCATTCATTCATCAACAGTTTCATAAAATCAGCTGAAGTATGTTGGGGGCTCGGTAGAAAAGATGTCTTTAAAAAAAAATGATATCAATATGGGAAAAAACTCAAGGTTCACTGACACCCTTTTCCAGGGCTTTCAATCAAATTTAATATCAGCAGATGTATTTCTTGCTGTATGAACACTAACTGAACAAGCACCGTCCACTAATAAAACTGAGATGGGTTCAAAGCTCTTGATGGATCTAGTAAAGGGACCTTTCTTGTCTGACTACCTTTTTACAAAGTTGATTCTCACATTTTTTTTGCAATATGTTGATATAATTTCAGTAATATACTTTTAAGAGTAATTCACATTTCTGAACAGTTTTTAATGTCACTCTGAGCAAGAGCAATGCTGTTTATTTTCTGTTGGTCAGTAAATCAAATTAAACATTTCTAACCAACCAACTAAATAGTACACACTGGGTCAATGTGTCCGTACAGTCACAACTGTGAAGCACTAGTTATTTTTGATGCCTTGTTCAGAGTCCATGACTTAAGCCCTGATTTTCCACTCGCTGACAGTTTTTGGGCTCCCCACCCACAAAGGCCCCAGATCAGAGCCAAATCCGGATTGGTTAGCCGTCACAAATCGGTGCTCGTGTGTGAACTGTTCAAAAATGTGAGCAGAGAGGCTTTGCCGATGCATCGCCGACGCATTCCACTTACCTAGCATGCTACATATCTGAAGCGTGTCAGGGAACTACAGCCAATGAGAGCATGAGACATGGGTTGAGGGGAAACCTGGTGGAGGGATTGCCTTTAACAACCACAGATGTATTAAGAGAACCGGAAACAGCGTTGGAGGCGGGGACCTGTTCATTCTTATGAAAGTTGCTCGGTGGCGCATGAAGCCAAAATGGCTTGGCCTCTGACTGTAACCCGGATCTTCCGGCAATCTTCTACAGCCTAGGTCCTCCAGCCTCTGTGTGGGTCTCATTCACATAAACAGAGGAAGGGAATTATTTTGGATTCGGCTACTAGTGCACTGTGCAACCTAATGATTTACATAAGGACTCCATAAGGACTTCCACTCACCGATAGTTTTTGGGGCTCCCCGACAAAAGTCCCAGATCAGAGACAATGCGCATTGTTTATGCGCTTACTGTCTTAACTGTTCAAACACATTAGCCGAGAGGCTAATCTTACATGTTAAATATCTGGACCTTTCAGGGAGCTACAGCCAATGAGAACTTGAGACACAGGGTGAGGAGAAACCTGTCGGAAGGGTCGCCTGTAGCAACAGGAACTTACTTAAGTGTAGCATCTGCAACACAGACCAAAGTTGTTGTTGCACTAGGGGTGTTGGATGTTTGCATGAATGAGCATAACTGGTTTACATAGGAGAAATGGTAAAATGGTTCAAAAGTGAACATGTGTGCCAGCGACAACATCAACCAAGCACAACTATGCCCATCATTTCTGTGTGTTTTTGTGACAAAACAAAATTTAGGGACTTCATCAGGGATTCCTCCCTGTGAAAGATCTTGTTGTGTGAAAACTACAACAATTACAGCGAAGACAGCAAGTTGTGTACAGCACTCTGACCACTTTGGAAGTTGTGTAGTGTGAACTTGGCTTAAAGCTGCAGTGGATAGAAATGGACCAAATATGATTTTAAAAAGTTATTTATAAGAAACGGTCACTATATCCTGACAGTAGCTCATGAGACAGGTAATCTGAAAGAATCATGTGCCTCTGCGTCCTCTGGTGCTCCTAATGGCATCTGCAAGATTTCACAAACCGAAGGAAAACAACCAATCAGAGCTGATCTGGAGTCTGCCGTCTCTGAGCTGCTGTCAATCACTTGATCAAACGGTCAAAATAGGCAGTGCTGATTAAATATGAATCAATATTCTGTAACTGTAATATCTATTTCTTGCCTGAAAGGTTTTCAGAAACATCTTGTAGTTACTGTTTAGCTGTAAAATGAGAAAGTTTGTGACCTGGCAGCCATATTGAGATCAGCTGAGGAAATACCAGCCCACCAGCTGGAGCACAGCCAATAGAAACGTTCAATAGGAACGCTCTCTCTCTGAAATGACCTGTGATTGGTTAATGTCGCCAATCGCTGGCTAGATATTTTTTAAAGCCTGAAAACAGAGCCATGAGGAAGTGCAGAAAAATATTTGCCTCTCAAAACACTTGAATTGCAATATGCTGAAAGGTTATTATGAAATCTTTGCCCAATGATGCCAAAACTTTTTGCCTACTGAAGCTTGAAGGCTGCATTCACACCAAAGTGAAAGTCAGAAATTACACACATTGGCAATAAGTCTCAGATTCAAAACTCTACCTTGTGGACGTTATTCAAGTCTGTTTTATGATTCCATGCAGACGCCTCTGGTGTTATTCAGTGTTGTGAACACAGTGGTACATTTCTACCAAATTAAAAAAAGCAATAAACCCTCTGATGCATCATTCATGTAACATATTCACAGAAATGTCTGTGGCTCTTGGAGGGGTTCATTAGTCAAGGAGGTTAGTAACTAACTGCAATCATACTGCAAAGAGCAATAACCATTTGAAGAAATTCATGTTTTAGATTTTAAGTTATTTAAGTTTGAACTATTGTAAGCAGTGGTCAATGATTGGTTAGTGGTGGTAGTTGACACACCCAGCAAGTGCTTTACACCTGAACATTGAAGTCACTGGCAAAAACACCAGCCAGGAGCTAATGTCCTGTGGTCAAACAGACGTCCTCTGGGTGCTGTACGGTCAATGTGCTGACGTGTACAGTTTCACCCATAAATATGTTGGAAGCAGTGGAGGAGTAGGACAGCTGAAGGCAGAACTCTGTGACGGTTTCTGGAAGGAGTGTGGCTTCACTCCCCCTTGAAGTGAGGACGCCTCTTCTCCTTGAAAGCAGCCAAACCCTCCAGTCGATCTTTAGTTGGTATCACCTAGAAAAACAACACAAACGTTTCAGTACTACAAAAGATGCACCTCTTTATCTGAAGCTGTTAACCTGATGTGATTCTGGTATTTTGTCCATTCATTTTATATTGAAGGTAGAAATATTTCTGCAGACTGGGTTCCCTAAACAACCTTGAATTACATAAGTTGGGTATCACTGTAAAACTGAGACTCTTGTGGATCCAATGAGCCCAACTGTATTCATGTGGTGATCCTGCGGTGACCTCTAGGATAATCACAGCCTCATGAAATTTTACAGTCACAAACTAGAGACGTAGATCATTCAGAGGATGGATGGCTTTCCTAGGTAGACTGACAATAAGGGGGTTTCTCAGCAGTTTCCTCAAGAGAAGTGCTCGTCATCCAATCGGCAAAAAATGCAGTTCTTGCAGAACTCATAAATCACAGCCTGGCTTTTTCTATGGTGTTCCTCAAGGTCTTTGTATCTTAATGTGGTATTCTGGAGGGATTTTTGATCATTTTTATCAATTATGGAGTGGAAAACATAGTTAAATTTAGCACCAAATCTGTGTTACAAATGGTATCAACCCAAAAGTTGCTGCAACAACTTATGAGACATAATAGAGAATGGAAATGGAAATCATATACTTCAATCACAATGTTCTAAACCCTTAGAAACCTTTACAATTCGTTTAAATAATTAGCTGCATATCAAATTAATCTTCAGGTTTTCAGCTTTCAGATGATGTTCACCACTTCTTTGTGACGTCTACTGTTGACCTGCTATCTCCCCCTAAAGACCCCCTGTACCCCCCTAAAAATGACAAAGACAGGTCTGTTGTAGATCTCAGAAGGTTAATTACTCACCTGGGCATAGCATGCTTCCTCAATTGCCAGACCTGTAGCTAAATCCACCTGAAAGACAACGTGGCCTCTCTCAGTGAATGTTCACAACGCAGATGAAAGTCTATTTTTCTTTTCAAGAGAATCGGTCCTGACACTCTCTAAGTAACCACCATGACATTTACGCTGCTGCATGTTACATCACGGATACCCAGCCTGACAGCGACTGGATTTAAATGCTCCAACAAGGTTTTTTCAGCAATGCCATCTTTAACCTGAGACAGTTCTCATCATCGACATACAAGTCATATCTTAGTATATTTATTCCAGCATCTTACTTTTGTCATTTCTGTTAGTTGTGATAACACAATCTAACTACTTGTGTTCCTTGACCAAAAAATTACTGTTTAAATCCTGACCCACTCAATGATGTGAGTATCTAACTACATTGTTAAAAAAAATCAATAAATAAAAATAAAAATCACAAAACACTTTTGTTGTTTTGACTGCAAAAAGTGTTTTTCATTTAAGCTAGAATTTATCAAAATCCACGAGAGGTATTTCATTTTTCCTAGTGTGGGGTAACAGCATTTCAATTTGCAAAACTCTCCATGCAAAGAGCCAAACTGCCTCCTGAAGTTCTCATACTTAGATACTAAGTGCAAAGCCATTAATCCCATGCTCAGCTTACAGCCATATTTTAGCACAGTACATGATTGTTATAGCAGACGTACAGATCACAAAATGAATTCACTGTGTGTTTTCAACCAAGTCTCATTATTTTGACAACTCTGCCCGGGTGAATCACATTGCAGCATAACAGATAATCGCCACACCACTGTACAAAAGGCTGGTTGCAAACTTACTTGGCAGTTTCTAATAACACGGAGCGGGCTGTTGGTTATGAAGGATGGGCAGTGGCCTGGGCAGGAGGAAGGAGATACTAGGGCTGGGACGTTTCAGCTATCTACCAATTTGATATTATCACGATACTTGGTTGCTGATTCGATATGTATTGCATTTTTTTTTTTAAGTATTGTGATTTGACATTACAATTTATATTGATTTTTGTAAATTTTTTAACACTAGATTACGAGAAAAAAGTTGAATCATACACTTCTAGGGACTTCTAATTTGGAAAATATCTGAATTAATACAGAAAAAATGTTTGATTTCAGCATGTATGTAGTCACAGATGTCCTGAAGTCAAATATATCAGTATGTGTCAGGCATTATTTATTAATTTCCCTCACAAATTAGTGGTATTTTCTTTTAATTTATAAAGGGACATGTAATGTATTAAACTACTGGTGAATACAATTCATCAATCTTATTTTTATAAATGTATTTTGTATATACAGGTCCTTTTGTTAACACCTCACTTTGAAAACCGGCGTGATCACACCTGTATACTTAAGTATTAAGTGTGTATTATGATACTCCGCCTCTCAAACACATCTCCCTGTTGAATTAAATCTACAGCGCGCTGTACGTACACACACACACACACACACACCACTGGCAGGTGATGGCAATCGCCAGCCGATGGTGCCAGAGCTAGAGAAGACAATTGCAAAAGATGCAACACACATTACATCAGAGTTTTGCAAAGTGAATCACTGCTGTGAAAAATGAGTCAAGGCAGCTGTCAGATACCATAAAAGGAGTCCTGCACTGTCATCTTACACTTACCTCTATCCCCTGGTTGATTGCCAGTTTCGCCATCCTTATTGCAATTGGACCCTGTGGAGTGACATTTTAAAAGGGTATAAGGTTTCATATAAATTGCTCTTATGAAGTGTGTTAAGTACAATATTATAATGCAATTATAGCATGACATTCACTGACGTTTTGTTTTTCCCTCAGTGTATAATCTCCTTAATAAAAAAGAGGTCTGTTTGTTGTTGTTACCTGAGGGTTGATCTCGCGGGCGAGCTCCAGAGCCCGCAGGTAGGCAGCATCTCCACTATTATTCTGCTCCACAGAATGACTGGCGAGACCCAGGCGACACGCCTCTGCTCCATCCACCACCCGGGCGGCAAAGATTAGCTCCTTAGCAAGAGAAACACCAATCACCCTGGGGAGACGCTGCGTACCACCTGCACAGAAGTGAGCAGTGATGAGAAACCAGGATGTAACGTGGCCTCGACCGTGTGTGGACGACGTGAAGGTGTTTACTGGAAATGATGAAATAAAAAGCATCCAGCCTTACCTGCTCCAGGAATAATCGCAAGTTTGGCCTCAACTAGTCCCATTTTTGCAGTATTGGCTGAAGAGAGATCAGAGAGCAGTATTACTACGTACATATAAATACTACTCCCACCACCACTTTTTGATTTCGGCTCTAATGCACTTATCTGTAACCTCAAAATACAGTCCACTGAGTCTCTCACAGGCAATTCTGATGTCACAAGCAAGGGCCATTTCCAAGCCTCCTCCTAAGGCAGCTCCATCAATTGCAGCAATTGTTGGTACTGGAAGGTTACCTGTGGGGGAAAAAAAAAAAAAAACAGCGACCCATCAAGAGACATAACATGTACACATTTAACCAACTACAACGGCTCAAGTTTCCCCCTGCGTCCAAGCTATGCAACAGTTTTTATTTATATCCATCAAAATATCCCCCAAAACCATCCATAACTGAGCCTCACATTACACTCATTTCTGATTCTTAATCCATGCAAAAACCTTAAAGTGAAATCCACATAATCAACTGTGATGTGTTCACAGGTAAAAAGACAGAAACTGGCAGAAGAACTGTGATTATACCATTATCACGTAATTACAATTACTTAATTATTAAGTAATAATGACAACATTACTCGGCAGACAAAAAATCGAATGGTGCTGCTCTGATTCTACATGTGAAAAGGTTGATAATGTTAACTACTGAAACTTCCCCAATTAGTTATGTACATTAAAGGACAAGTGTGTAACATTTAAGGGGATCTACTGGTATAAATGGAATAATAATACGTATGTTTCTTTGACACCTGATAATAAGAATTGTTGTGTTTTCATCACCTTAGAATGAGATGTTATATCTACATAGGGAGCGAGTCCTCTTTGCTTTGCCTGGACTTTAAGACAATCTTTTTGTATTTTGTTGTCTGAAATGATATGTTTAAATATGTAAATGAGTCATTAACTAATGCTAATTTTTGGTGAATTAGCAGGAATCTACAGATGTATTTTGGATGTTTTCTTTCCACTTGTCTGACTGAAGACATGGGTGAACTTCATTTTCGTCCACAAATTTTATGGCAATTAGGTGACAATGAGCAAGTAACCTATTGGAAATTTCTATCAAATTACTGCCAAATTGCCCCAATATATATATCTAAAATTTATCAAAAATTACTTTATTATAAACATTATTTAATAATGATAGATATTTATATATTACATTAGACAAAGTTTATAATAAAGTAGTTTTTTTTGAGGTACATATTTGGCAGTCATTTACTTGCTAATTGTCAGCTACAGTAAGTGTGTTAGTGAAGAGGTTATGGAAGCAAAATAGCCCAAAATCTCTTTGGTCACTGCGTGAAAAACAAAATGTTTTTGCCCTTAATTCAAGTGTTTTTGAAAAATATAGGGAAACAAATGAAAACAACAAAGTTGTGAGGCACGAACATGCACCACTTCTTTACCCAGCTCTGTGATGAGTGCTCTTGCTTTGGACACAAACGGTCCCACTTCACTCTGGTGCATCTTGGCCCTCTCTTTCAGATCTGCACCTGCACATAGAGACAAAGCATCGGCATCAAACCAGAAACCTGTGGCTTCCTGAAACATGAAGCAGAGGAGGTGTAGTGTGGCCCGCCACTCTGAGCTTTGGTATCTGCCAGATCAAACTGTCTGACTATAAAGCTGAATATAGCTCTCTCTCTACTGGATCCATACCTGCTCAGTATCAGCAGTCAAGGGCTGCGGTTGAAAAGCCAAAACAATTACGTCCTAATGTCTTTTCTTATCTCTTAACCCTACAATGTTACGAAGATTGACTACAAAAGGTGCTCACAAAAGTCAAAAATCCCTTCAATGCAATAAACAAATAGAGTTTACCTGCACAGAAGATCCCTGGAACCAAACTGCATATAATGACACTGCGCACTTTGTTATCCTTCTTGATACCCTCCACAGCCTCAAACATCTGAAAGACAATTTTTGTTTCAAAGATTTAAAAAAAAAATTTAAAAATTCTCAAAATGTCTTCATGATTTTAATGTGAAAACTGCTTTGTATTAACAAACAAATTATAGCCTAATAAACTGGAGCATAGTTCAAGTGCTGAGTGCTTGGAGCCAAATAAGACAGGAACATGTACAGACGTGTTTTTAATGATCTATTGATCACTTTGTTTCCATACACTGTCGTCATAACTGAGGTGGAATGAGGCTCCTTTGATGATACACGACTGTACGCATAGAAGAGTATTACGAATAACCACAGGTTCGGTAGAGGAGCTTCCACATCTCAACAGTGCATCAGAATCTCAGGCCCTGTTCAGACCTGGCATTAACATGCGTCCTGAGAGATCCGAACACAAGTGGACAGCTCTAACTACGTCTGTTCAGACCTGGCATTAACATGCGTCCTGAGAGATCCGAACACAAGTGGACAGCTCTAACTACGTCTGTTCAGACCTGGCATTAACATGCGTCCTGAGAGATCCGAACACAATGGTCAGCTCTAACTACGTCTGTTCAGACCTGGCATTAACATGCGTCCTGAGAGATCCGAACACAAGTGGACAGCTCCAACTACGTCTGTTCAGACCTGGCATTAACATGCGTCCTGAGAGATCCAAACACAAGTGGACAGCTCTAACTACGTCTGTTCAGACCTGGCATTAACATGCGTCCTGAGAGATCCGAACACAAGTGGTCAGCCTACACTACGTCTGTTCAGATCTGGCACTACACTGCGTCTCCACATGCATGAACTTTAGCCTACATGCAGCCAGAAAGCACAATTCCAGTTTGACTTGTGCAACCGATTATTGGCTCAGTCTTTTTTTTTTTTTTTTTTTTTTAAATACATATATTGATATGAACACAAGGTAAATAGCAATACATACCATTTTGACCAGATTTTTACTTATGGCATTTTTTGCTTTTGGTCGATTTATCCCAACAACAACAATACCTGAAAGACAGAATTATATCATGCTGATTAATAATGTCATAACGACGACATATCATAACACAACAAATGAAAACACAAGCATATAAATAAGATGCACAACATAATAATAATAGTACATTGTTTTAGCTGTTAATGAGACACCACTTTAACATTTTATACACAGGATATCATAAAATAATTACATACAGTACTCAGACCCATCAGACTGTAATGAAAGTGTAATTTTAGAATTAAATTTCACAAAGGGACACCAATTGTACTGTAAATAACCAAAGTGTATAAGTGTATGTATATTAGTGTATTGTGGTAGACTATGTGTACTGTATGATGGGTATTTTTGTGGTTTCATTATATAAAACCTGTATATTTTAATGACATTGTACATGTAAAAGTCCAACTATGGACAAGAGTTGAAAATTATCTGTAACTATAAACTGTGTGCAGCACATCAGTTTCATTCCCTGTATATGTCTCTATCAAATAAATATAAAATATAAAAAGAAGTTTGACCCGATTGCTATTGTATTTATACCCTCCACCTTAAAGAAGGGAGCTTCAATGTATGGAAGTGTATTGCATTCACTTGAATAAAAAACAAAAACAACAACAACAACTGTCCCGCACATGCCCCATCGTCAACTTTCTACCGTACCAGGTCAACGCCTGCGGGTGTCTGCGTAATAATACCATCTATATGACTTAAAGACTGAAGTATCTTAAACCAGGAAAGTAAAAGTAAAGTAAAACTTGATTAAACTAAACAAGCAGGTCATGTTTGCTTCCGTAACATCGAGCTCTCAATAAAGGAATGAATGTGTGAATTGTTTTGAATGCACAGGGAAATAAATAAATAAATAAATCAGAAACTCAGAAAAAAAATTACCCCAAATAACCAAGCATAAAATAAATTACTCTGGAGAACAAAAAAAATAGTCAGAAAAAGATGAATAATTACCTCGAAAAACAGACCAATAAATAAATTACTCAGAATTTTTTTTTTTTTTTTTATTTCAAGTGAAGGCAACACGCTTCTGTATGATTGAGCTGTGAGTGACTACAAACAGAGGACAGGAAGGGAGGAAGGAAGGGAGGAAGGAAGGGAGGGGAAGGGAGGAAGGAAGGGAGGAAGGAAGGGAGGAAGGAAGGGAGGAAGGAAGGGAGGAAGGGAAGGAGGGACCGAATTGGAATGGTGCCAGCCTGAACACTGTTTCACAGTCAACTTCCGTTTGCAGGGGCGCTAGCTAACCAGACTTCCGTTTAGACAATAACAAACACTTTTCCTTCGATAAACTCCCATTTGTACCGGCACCGACGATGACCGGGACTTACCGGCGTCTTCTCCGTCCAGGTATCTAACGCGCAGGTCCTCCTTCGAGTCCGAGCTGTAGTGTCGCGTCACGGCTCCGTGACCGTTCAGGCGAGACGACGGCGACACTTTACCGAGGCAGGCATACTGTCTCGAGCCGGAGAAGGCCGCTGCCAGCATGCACGCGCTGTCTCGGCTCGTAGCCTGCGCGCGGAAGGCTTGCAACAGGGCTCTGCGTCCCACCTGGACCGCCATGCTGAGGACGCCGGAGCCGCAGTGTGTGCTTTGACTTTCAACTTTGAACCCGGTCACGTGCCCGCGTCACGTGACTTATGTGCAGGCTGAACGGGACACGGGACAAATATTAAAATGGCCCCGTTCCAATCCGGAGTGAAGTCTGTGTGGAGTCACTCAGCTCAATGAAGCTCCCTTCTTCTTGATCAATACAGCAGCAAGCTGAACCCTTTCTCCTGCAAGGAAATAAATATCAGACTCATACATACTTTATTGATCCTTGGGGGGAAACGAAATCAGGTTTTGCTTCCATTCTAGGAGAGAAGTGCAAATAATATTACTGAAAAATAGGCAAATAATATACACCGGCCACATAATTAGGTACACCTTGCTAGTTCCCCTTGCTCCCCTCTGCTATCAGACTTTTCAATAACCATGTGCAATAAATTCACATGTGCTTTTCAGGTCACCACATGTGAGGGTGTAAAGCTGTCCACGCTGCAATAGAGGTTGTGCAATACCCTTAACTCATCACATCAGTGTAATTACCAGTGCAATATCTATACTTTCTATAGACAATAAACCTGGTTCCCTTTTCATACGTAATCCTGGATAAAACAACATATGCCATCGTTCTGTGAATTACAATTTCCATGATTTCTGATCCATTTTATTTTATTTTATTGTTTACTTTTTATAGGTATCTTATTCCTGTATATTTGTTTACACTCCTGTATATTTGTTTATATTTTTCGTATATTTTTATGTATACTTTGGTGTTTTTTTGTAAATGTGCTGCTGTAACGACCAAATCTCCCCACTGTGGGATTAATAAAGGTTCTATTCTAGTAAAAGGTTGCACCCATGTTTGCCTTCAGTACTGCCTTAATTCTTGGTGGCATACTTTCAACAAGGTGTTGGAAACTCAGATTTTGGTCCATGCTGATATTATAGCATCATGCAGTTGCTGCAGATGTGTCGGCTGCACATCTATGATGCGACTCTCCCGTTCCACCACATCCAGAGGTGCTCTACTGGATTGAGATCTGGTGACTGTGGAGGCCAGTGGAGTGCAGTGAACTCATCATCAGGTCCAAGAAACCAGTTTGAGATGATCTGAGCTCTGTGACCTGGTGCATTATCCTGCTGGATGTAGCCATCAGAAGATGGTCCACTGTGGTCATAAAGGGATGGACACGGTCAGCAACAATACTCAGGTAGGCTGCGGCATTTAAACCATGCTCAGTTGGTACTAAAGGGCCCAAAGTGTGCCAAGAAAATATCCCTCATACCATTACACCACCAGCAGCAAGGCAGGATGGATCCACGCTTTCATGTTGTTTACACCAAATTCAGACCCTGTTATCTAAATGTCATCCTCTGTAAACCCTGGAGATGGTTGCGAGTGAAAATCCCAGTAGATCAGCAGTTTCTGAAATACTCAGACCAGCCAGTCTGGCACCAACAACCATGCTACGTTCAAAGTCACTTAAATCCCCTTTCTTCCCCATTCTGATGCTCGGTTTGAACTTCAGCAAGTTGTCTCGACCACATCTACAAGCCTAAATGCTGAGCTGCGGCCAAGTGATTGGCTGATTAGCTATTTGTGTTAACAAGCAATTGAACAGGTGTACCTAATTTTGTGGCCAGTGAGTGTAAATGTAGGCATAAATAAAAATGCAAGAATAGTGTAAATAAACATGAATATTAGTTTAAATGTACTGTATAAATAAATGCAGTGTGAGTAAACCAGATTACTGAAGTTGAATTATTGTACTAAATGATTTTACTGTTAAGTTGGTATTGCACAGATATAACAGAAGATATAAATACATATTACATTTATACAGTTGACGATATAAATACAACATATACGTATGGATATATACAAACATATATGTTGTATTTATGTATATGTTTATATGTATGTATATACTGTATATAAATAGTGTGTACAACTTCTACATGTTCAACTTCAGTACTTCTTGGGACTAAATTGGCACACTTTTTAGTTTATAAAAGTATACTTTGAAGTGTAATAATAGCTAATCAATAAGCGAACTATACCACAAGTAAACTTATAGGTTTATTAGTTATATATTTGTAGCCCACTAGTTTATGAAAGTACACTTTAAAGTATACTCTGTGAACTAGTTTAATATTTTTTACAGCTAGTATACTTATGTTTTCTTTAACTTACTGCACCTAGTCAGCAATTCAAATATGACGTCAATAAACTTGTGACTTGATGTTTTGTGATGAGATAAAAAAAAAAAAGTTTTTCTCCAATCTCCACACAGTGAATGAAAAATGCAAAACAGAAAATTACTGAAGAAATTGAAGTAAATTAATATCAGCTCTCATACGGTTTAGGTTTGATAGGCTACTCTACTCGGCTTGTAGTTGTGCAAGTATACTTCTGTATACTTACTCTACTTTTGTTAAGTATATCTCTGATAAGTACATAAAAATTATTTTAAATTTAAAAGAAGTATACTTATAGCACACTTGAATCAACTTCTGTTTGGTAAGGGTCCCACTGTGATGGCAAATGGCTGAGCAGAACTAGACTTTAAACCTGGACCAGGTCAGACAACTTGAGGCCCTCAGTGAGCTCTGACTCGGACTTGACTGACACTGAAGGCACCGTAGCAGAGTTGATATGTACCTGGATAATCTAACAAACCAAGAAAAGAAACAGAAAAAAGACATCCTTGATACAGTGACAATACCTTTATTGTAAACAAAAACCCACCATTACAATAAATTTGGAGAAAAGTGTTCAAATACAGGTTGCTGGACTTGAGGCTGCTGAGTGAACGGAGCCATCACCACCACCGCCATCTTCATCATCATCATCATCATCATCATCATCATCGCGATGCTCCAAACTTTGACAACAAATGCACACACCATTCTTTTGAAACGAACTAGGGAATGCACTTGAATATCAACCAGGGTTGGTCAGCTGCTTTGTAATCATCATGTAATCACATCAAATGGCTATAAAGCAATTTATAAATAAGCCATTTGATGGACGCCTGACAGGTCTGGATTCCATAACTAAAACAATACAATTACAAGAAATGCACAGGTAGAAATCTGAATCTCTGGAGATGTTTTGATAATGCAAATGCTAATTTTCTATGAATTGCTAACATCTGAAGATAGAATACTGGTGCCTTCAAATGGGCTCGTGTTTACCGCGTTCACTCGTTGTAGTCACAACGTCATACATGGAAAGTTTCTGAAAGATCACGACTTGTCCCTGAGACCTCAACTTCAGTCATTATGTTTTTGCAATTCCTTCTTTATGTTACCCACATGCTAGCTTGCTAAATAGTTAGCCCCTGTGATTTCTAGATACCGACAGTAATGTTTAATATTGTCGTTGCTTAGCAGCAGTGTTCTCACGACTTAACCACTTGAACACCACGCATCGCGTACACGACTTCCCATGTTCCCTCATCTGAAGGCACCATATGTCAGATCTTTATAAAATCCAGCTACGCTGTTGTCAGCTCCATCCGATGGTTAATCACAATCCTCCAGCCAGTGTCACACACACTCTCAGGTAAACCAGCAGCGTGAAAGGTTTATCTCAATAATCAACAAAAATCCACTAAAAGACAAAAGAGAAGCAATGGCTATTTGGCAAATAGTGAACCAAGTGCAGCGGCGCCAGTTTAAAAGATAAGCTCAACTTAGATTAAATCTGTAAGTTTGAAAACTGCAGCAGAGACAATGGAGCGCGTGGTGTGTCCAAGAATACAGTATTGTTCACTGAAGTGTTGAAGGTGAGCAGCATTAACATAGTCAACCAGGATGAGACAGAACAAAAATACTTTGTTTTTTTCCTGAAAAGCTGTAATTTGATATTAATTATATATATATAAGTGCCCTTAAAGAAAACCTTTGGCTTTTGCTGACTTCATTTTATAGGTCTGCAGATTTCATGGTAATTAAGTGAGAATTACCCCAACAATTACCTCAAAATGTGTTGAAAACTGCTTAATTATAAACTTGATTTAATAATTATTTGTTAAAATAGCATATAATCATTAAAATAGGGCCCTTAGGCTTGAGAAGCAGCTGTGCGCGAGGTGGAAAACCAAAACTAATAGAAAACACTTCTGATGAGGCACAAATTTCACCATTGTGACTTATTGTGTACACAGATGTAACCTGGTAGCTAATGTCATGATTCAGGGAGTTTTTCTAAAAAGTTATAGAAGCTATTTGCTGATTATTATCTATTTATTAGATAACTTTATATTCTTTTCCTGAAAATGTATTAAATACATTACCCCTTAATTATTAGTGCTTCTTGGAAAATAGCACAATATAATTATTAAATAACATTTATGATAATAATAAAAATGAATAAAAGTCGACAGTCACATCCCAAAATATGAAAATAAAGCATTTCAATTAACTTTGTATTCTTTTCCTGGAAATGTATTAAACTAGCTATTGTGAAATAGTGAGATATAATTATTAAATAATATTTAGAACAAAGTATTTTTTATTTTTTTTTGGTAAATATTGGGGTAATTTGGCAGTAATTACATTTTTTTTTTAACAGGTCACTTACTAATCATCACCTAATTACCATGTAATCTGCGGACCTGTAAAATGAAGTGTTACCTAATATTGCAAACTTTGTCATTTCATAGTTTTTCCATGTTCAGCGACTTTTGATTAAACACACATTTTCCCTATAATTAGTACCAAATTACAACATTCTCTCTATGTCTTGGAAATTATTCAGAAATTACAAACCCATAAAATAAAGCACACTTATTAACACAGCATTCCCTTTAAAGCAGAGGTATGGACTAAACCTGACACCACACCAACATACAAATGGATACAACAGCCATACTACATTAGCTAAAAACAGACTCCATCTTTAAAGCAAACAGCGGCCTGACTGACCCCAGCCGAACACGTATTGATCGCGCTGGCTGTTAATAACTGGGGCCTTTACCTGACCCACAAAATTAAAGCAGAACAGTGTTCAGTCATAGTGGGGACAGCAGTCGTGAATAATTTGGTAAAAGAAAAATAAGAGATCCACACGTATTAAAATTAACATCCTACACTTGAAGGACGTCTGTCTCGCATCATTGATTAACAAGCAGTGCCCAGGAATCCTTTATTATATTTCTACTCTACCTCTACTGCAGTGGAGACAGGTGTTTATTTGATTTTTTTCGTATCTGTATTTCTTAATTTCCCCCTTTTTAAAACTATATTTGATCATATTTTAATAAAAAGTCTCAGTCTTTCTGTTCAGCTCATTTTGATTTGTTGTTAAAGGGATACCTCGGGTGTTTTGAAGTGGGGTTTGTATGAGGTACCTATCCACAGTAGGTGTATTTCTTAGACTAGATGATCAGACAGGTGTACTGGTACAGGGAGCGAATACAATACAGCACTGTTGACGGGGGCAGCAGCGTTTTTTCACCTGAAAGAAAGGCTCACCTAAAAAAAGTGTGCAATAAAGTCAGACTATTACACTGCTTTAGTTCACCATCTGACAGGGAACTGAACTGAAATTGAAAACTATCTCTGCTTATCAATACATAAAAAAAGTATTTATAAGAGTCACTTTCAGTTCAGTTTCCTTCTGGAAAATACTGAAGGTAAATATAAAGAAAACATAAAGTGATATTTATTTTTTTAGGTGAGCCTTTCTTTTAGATGGCTAAAATAGATTTTGCAGCTGTCCCCGTCCACAGCAATGAATTTCTTTGCTGGTACTCCTGCCGACCACCATCTACTGTACGTAAAACACCTACTATAGATACATACCTTATACAACCGCACTTCAAAACACCCCAACTATCCCTTTAATACATGTTCGCCTGTTAAACATTGAGGCTGAATAATTAAATAAATTCAGTGTAATGTAAATTTCAGCACTAACTCGATCAGTTTAAGTGACTCATGTCATACTCACCACTCAACAGAAATAGTTTTCAATCACTGATTTTTTTTTTTTTATCCCTGATTAAGCTATTGTTACTGACACTCAACATTTCCTGCACAAATTGTAAAAAGAAATTGCAGGAAGTGTTCATTTGCAGCTTACCAGTGGTCGACAAATCATTCATATAATCAGATAGTGAATGACAGCAGTATTTGTGTGAGAGGTGTGACATGAGTCTGCTGTTGTACTGATGGAATTATTGCACATTATACTGAATTTACCATGTGAACTATTACAGTACAGTTAAGTCCACCCCTCCTCAAGGTTTTTGAATCTGTCTATACTAGCAAACAGCCTTTGTTCGTGCTCCAGCAGCTGCTACTTGAACAGCTTTTATTTGAAAATGTACGGTAATCAATAGGGATGCATCAATACCGGATCGGAAATCGGGCCGATACTGACTCAAATAGCTGAACCAGATATCAGTGACAACGTGGCCGCTCTATTCAGTTCAATTTATGCTTATATACTATATACATTATATACTGGAAATTTTATTTCCTGCATAAGTTTTGACCAATTTCTTGTTGCACTAAAAATGTTAGATTTTTGCCAAGTTGTTGATAAACAATGTTATTTTAATCATAAATGATTCAAAACATTTATATCTGTTTGTTGCATTTTGTTTTAGAAAGTTAGGAAAGCCATGTTTACATCAGGCCTGATGCCTCTTTACTCATAAGAGAATGATCCCAGTCTTCCACATAGTGGGCATACAGACTGGTTTCCTATCGGTAATGATGTTACGTGCTGTGTTGAGTAATCTAAGAAGTTTCTGTGAAGCAAGTATCGAGGCTTGTATCGTCTTGGACCAGTGACATCATTGAAGTTGCCCAGAGCTGAAATACAGTTGAGAAATTATTATTCCTGAATAAAAAAAAAAAAAAAAAATGTCTCCCATCTTTCCTTTTCTTATAGTTACACAAGCACATTCACTGCCCTCTGCCTGTTTAAATAGGTGGTTCTGTGACGTACATGAAGCCCAGATGAAGCCTCGTGAAATGAACCCTTTTGCAAATCAATTTTCCGGAGAGCTTCAGTGCTTGATGAAGCTTCATCTCGCCATCGCTACGTAGCGATACCCAAATACCAGGTATCGCTATCGGTATCAGGACTGAAAAAGTCGGGTCGGTGCATCCCTAGTAATCAAAACATTGTTTGACCTCGACATCAACCACAAAGTGCAACAACAAAATACAGTGGAAATGCAAAAAAATACAAAAGGTCATGCAAAGGAACATCCTTTTGACAATGACTGGTGATGATCAGTGGTGCTTTTGGTTGACTCTATCACAGACCCTGGCTGCGCTGTGATCAGTCTTTTCAGAGAGACCACTTTAGCAGACAGGTTGGCAGGGCCCTGATACAAGTCCTTGGCGTCTGAGGGTTCTTTTGCATCCACGATGGTTCTGTTTGAGACGGGGCTCGTGGTCAGCCTGCTACTCTGGCAGTCATTGGGCAGTGTCTCTGTGCTGCTTTTATGCCACTGCTCAGACTGGTGGGTCCAGTCTTGCATGTTGGTGACCTGTAATGACAAAGGGCACGGGGAGGACTGGGTGTATTCTGAAGAGTCCTGAGTAGTCGGGTAGTAACCTCCCTCTGAAAATCTGACGGGAGACGAGGACCTTCCAGAAGATTCATATTCAGGGTCGACGGCCTCCACTTTGATTTGCACGGTTCTGGCTTTGATCCGCAGTTTATGGGGCAAAGCTGAAGAACTGGCATCTGGCACTTTGTGCGTGGAGACAATAACACTTCTTGGGTCAGACGGTGTCAACCCTTTGGGGACCTGCTGCTCATCCTCACCATCTGATGATTTGCTTACAGCACCATCGTCTGAACTCCTGGGGGAGTTACTGGATGACCCTGTGAGCTGCAGGAATGAAGCAGGCTGGGAGTAGCCGCCAGACAAAGGGCTGACCATGTAGTTTCTATAGAGTTCGTAGGGACTACTCCTCTCTTGTGCATAGCTGCCATTCTCTGCTGGTTCTTGCTTGCAGATACCAAACCTGCCCTGAGTTGCAGTACATGTCTCGGGCATGTGAGGTGAATGCTTGATGACCGATATGCAGCTGCTGTGCTCCAAAACCCTGCTGGAAGAACTCTGGCCAGCACTGGGTGGAGCAAACTCCTGGTAGAGGTTGATGTTGGCGGAGCTGGATAAATTCTGGACTTCTTGGGCATACGCCGCCAAGCTCACTAGGCCAAACTTCAGCTTCAACGACAGCAGCTCAGCCTTGAGGGAGGCATTTTCTTCTCCGAGGGCCATCAGCTTATTCTCAAGCACCATGTCGTTTATGCGCCGCTTCTCCCTGGAGCGTTTGGCCGCCTCGTTGTTTTTGCGACGCCTCTCCCAGTAAAGGGTGTCTTTCTTCTCCTCTGGGATAAACTCTCTTTTCCTGCGGCAGGTAGTTTTAGCCTTGAATGGAACTGCAGAGATTTTGTGGCCCATCACGTCTCTGTTAGCCCCCTGTAAAGCCAGGACCAGGGCATCCTCGCTGGGGTCCACCTCTTGCTTGATTGATTGCATATTATTACTGTTGACTACTGTCAATATGTTCATAGGTCTTTAACTGTACACCATAATGCTTACATGCAGCAATAGTAGCTGGCACACTGGACTAACCCACTTGAGTTGAGAAAATCTGTGGAATAACAGACAATGAGAGAGGTTATGTCAGTGTCAAGTTGAACCTAATTTTCAAGTTATCGATCTCAATGCATTTCCCATTAGGTAGGTACGTCTCCCTCTCAGATCATACAATATGAATGTAAATACACAATTGGACTGATTATTAATGCACATTATGAGTCAATACTTATGATTCATATTGATTTAGCTCAGAGTCAGTAGGATTTGATCGGATATTTACTTGCTTTGTAATTAAGGCGTATTGCTTTTAAGCTATTAAATTAACACATAAACATGAATTTATTTAAATTATCATTTCAATAGAAGAATCTTTAATGCTGCTGCAAAAAACAATCATAAAAAACTGGCATACAAGTCGAAATGTTAAATTAATTCATCTGTACGTATATTTTATTTTATTTATTTTAAAAAGAATTTGCAAGCTTTTCTCATTTATTTTAATTTTATTTAATTTGTTATTTCTTTTTATCTTAAACTTAATTTTGAACCATCATGCCCTGTGTACATATGTTATTGTTATTGTGAATAATGATAACTTTCTTAAATAAAATATTTTCAAAACAGTTATAAAACTAAAGGTTAGGAATGTGGTAAAATGGCCAAAATAAATGTCTCTCCTGACTTTGTGTCCTCAATTTGTCCTTAGCGGGGGTCTATATTTAGGAAGTAAATGATTAAGAGAAAAACATAATAAATGAAAGACTAATAGCCTTGTGGCTTGATGAGATTTAATATGATCCTAAACCAGCCCAGTGTCAGTACTTACATAGTCTATTAGGATGTGAACATTTTAAAGCTTGAGGGCTCTTTAAGTTAACTTATAAATACATTTGCACTTGATCGTGTAGAATATTGCACTTTATTTTATAGGTCTGTTTTGTTATTTTTATTAAAATAATATTGCTTTTTATTTAAATGTCTGGGAAAAGTCAGTAATAAAAATGTCTTATACTTATGTTGATTTTTGTGATTTGATAGAAATGTATCAGATTGTGTGAAATAGGTATATGATACCACCTCATTAATCTCAGCCCCTGAATCAGATCAAATTTGTATCATTGCAGACTGATATCAGCACATATCGTATGGTAGCCCAAAGAATTAATATAAAATCATGATGAGACAGGTGTGTGCCTCAGGTTGATGAGGGAAAAAATTAATCTGAACAATTTTAGCAAAGGGCTGCAACATAATATGGAAAAAGTAAACGGGTCTGAATACTTTTTGTATGCATTGTAAATATTAAGGCCGGAACGATACACCTAACTCCTGATTTGATACTATCATGATACCTGGGAGCTGAGTCAATATGTGATTGCGATTTTTTTTTTTTAAAGTATTGTGATTTTTTTAGCACTGCGATTCGCTGATATGATTTGTTGTGATTTTCTTAACTTAACTTTTTTAAGTTGATTCATACAGTTTACTTATTTACTTACTTAAAATCTCTAAATCAATACAGTAAAAATGTTTGATTTTTAGCATGTATGTAGTCAGAGATGTCAAATATATCACATATTGTTAGTTTTCCAGAAATCACACCTTCTTTTTAATTTATAAGGGCTTTTTATTATTTATGTTATTCATTTATTTAACTTTTTTTTTTAAATCTTACTACTTAATTTTGAACCGTCATTCCCTCTGTGCATGTTTTGTCTGTCTAAATGCTCCATGTTAAATATTTGTGATTAATATTCTTTTTCTTAAATAAAAATACATTTTAAAAAATAAATAAAGGTCAGGGGTGTGGTGAAATGTCCTAAATAAATGCCTCTGTGTCCTCATTTTGTCCTTGGTGGCCGTTTATATTTATGAGGTAAACGACTAAGGGAGACATATGATTACTAAATTAATAAAGATTAATGTATGGATTGGAGTTGTGGCTTAATTAGATTTATTATGATCCTAAACCCCAATGTCATTTCTTCAGTAGTCTATAAAGCAACTTGCAATTCTGTGCTCTAATTTTATCATTTGAAGAAACAGCCACATGCTACTGATCCGATACTGATACTGTACAGATGTTGAGCACACAGCTGTGTCTAGATGCGAGGGTCCTTTCTAACGAGGCGACATATGACAACAAGACTAAATCTGGATCACACGTGATAAAAAATGGGTGGTAAAAGCACCGCAACGTGAGCTCGGTTTTGGGAGGATAGCGACGTGGGATCGGCCCGGGACCGCAGCGGACCGTCAACACGTCCTATTGTCCCAGATTCCTTCATTGTGTCAGTAGGACACAATAAACTCCCACCGGCCTCCCGCTACTAGCAATTTCTACGGCTGCAGACGTTATCTGTGAGGTTTAAATATCTCTTAATAAATATATGAGCCAGATATTCAACGCTACGTGTAAGAAAATGTGCAGAGACAATGTGCCCATTCACTCTGTTGACATCATCGCGGTGCTTACTCATGGAGCGTGGGGTCTATCTACGCCCTAAAAAGTAACGTGAGGTCGGGTAAACTACAGCACAGAGGACGTTGCTTTAGCGTTACATTAACTTGCTGACCCATAACAGTCACGTAACGACAGCAGCCACGGGGCTTTCTTTAAAAACGCCACTGACAGCCACTTTGAGTTTTGACTTACAACACCGTGTTGCGAATTCCAACTCCTCGGGCCTTACGTAAACGTTACGTGCCTCAATACAATTCAATACATGTCTCATTTACCGGCCTGCTTTTATCAACAAAACACAAGTACTAACCGAGATAACACACATTATTTCGAAGATTTATTGAGATTATTAACGTCGTTATTCTACATTTTAAGTGTTTGTATTAGTAACGTTACGCAAGAAAACATAGAGGTTAGCCACATGCCACGGAATTAGAAGCTAGCTATGCGCCTCCGTGATTTACGTACGTTCTTCCGAACACGTAAACACAACACCATCCCGCAGAAACACTACAAGTAGGATTAAGATTGGTTGAACCTCAGATAAAACTGTACCTTTTCTAGCTCCTGGTTGAGGATTTGGTGTGGTTCTTCACTGCGTATCAAGCAGAGTAGTTTAGTTTTGGTTCCCCATCAGCTAATAAGGAAATGACTGTCGACGAAATCCTACAAGTTGCGAAGTACCTGGCTCTCCTCCGTTGTTTTTTTTCCTCTAAAGGTGGCTACTGACTGACTCGGGGATCTGTGTTAGTAGGTCAGTGGTTAAGTGTATTGGCAGTGTGAGATTAAATGACAGCAACGGAAGCCAATCGGAATGCAGCATTTTGAAATTTTAGCCAATGACTCTTGGCTTCAGCCGACAGGGCTCAAATCTCATATAAAACGCATGTCGTCATCCACAAAGCGTGCGGGGCTTTTAGGTGCGGCAGTTCACGACACACTACTTTGATTTTCATGATTTTACGACATCTTACCGACACATTTCATGTTAGTTTTTGTCTTTTTTTTATGGGGGTACATGGACTCTTTAGGGGGAGACAACAGGTCAACAATAGATGTCACATAGAAGTGGTGTATATCATCTAAAAGCTGCGAAGCTATAGATTAATTTGAGATGCTGCTCAGCTCTGTGTCAAGTTGCACTAACTGTAAATCAGAAATAAACACCAATTAATTAATTGTTTAAAATTAATTGTAAAAGTGTATTAGAGTTTGGGAAATTATGATCCAAGTATATGATGGTCTTTCCAATGCTTTATTATGTGTGTCTAGTCTTCTGGTCATAAATCTGTATGAATTAATGAATATAGTAGTTGTTTGAAATTAGCTGTGAAAGAAAAAAAATGTGAATTGTGAAATAAGGGCTTACAACATTGTGACTGAAGTACAATATATGATTTCTGTCCTCATGCTCTATTATGTCTTATAAGTTGTGTGTATTTGGTGCTAAATTGAACCTTTTTTCCACTTGAGAATGAATAAAAATCACCAGTAATTCCTCCAAAATACCACATTAAAACACCAAGACCTTGAGGAACATCACAGGAAAAGTCTTGCTGTGATTTGGTTTCAAAAACTTTCTGCAAGAATTGCATTTTTCGGCGACTGGATGGCGAGCACTTCTGTTCTGGAAACTCAGAAAACTCCTTATTTTCAATCTACCTGGGAAAGCCATCCATCCTCTGAATGCTCCAGGTCTCTAGTTCATGGCTGTAAAGTTTCACAAGGCTGTGATTATCCTAGAGGCCACCACAGGTCATTTTATACAGTGAGGTCACAAGAGTGTCAGCTTTACAGTGATACCCAATTTACATATTTCAAGACTGTTTAGAGACCCCAGTATGCAGAAATATTCAAATGCATCATTTTAGAATAGGAGGTAATAACACATTTATATTGCATGAAAACAACTGCATGTGATTATCATAAAGTGGGCATGTCTGTAAAGGGAAGACTCATGGGTACCCAGAAAACCCATTTTCATTCATGTCTTGAGGTTAAAGGTCAAGGGACCCCTTTGAAAATGGCCACACCATTTTTCCGTCACTAAGCTTTAGCCCAACATGGGTGACATGGTTGGTAGCAATGGATTCCTTAGGTTTTATAGTTCATATGATACCTGTCTTCCCTCTAACCCAAAAACTGAACCTGGTAAAGCCTCTGAAAGGCAGTAAAGTCAGTCGGGATCACCTCCGGGTCTCAGAGAGCTGATTAGTTCCTAAAGTAGCAACTTTCTAAAGAAGATTGGCGTGTAAGGCCACCTCCAGATATGTATATGAAAAACAAATTAAAAAACATTATCAATCAATCATCAATTATTAATAAAATGTATTTTTTGTGCTTGTGTGTAACCCAGATGGAGTACAAATGGCTGGGGGACCCATTATCATCCAACTCTGCATTGTGTTGCAGCGCTTCCAAGTGTACCAACCCCTCTAGAGGTCACTGTTGGATAGCTGGTGTAAATCTGTACTCATCGTTAAGATGGCTGCTGCATTCCAGAGTCTGTGCTGAGCACCGGTGGGAAGCCATCCGTTCAGTTACTGTTCTACATTACACTCTCACAAAGTCATCGATACATGAGCCCATATCGGAGGATGAACAGTGAACTTAACCCTATAAATGGTCGTTTTATTTTACCCTCAACCTTTTACAAAACAAAACACATTAATAAAACACTATAATACCCAATATTTCACTGAAGCTTGAGTTTGAATATATATATATATAGTTTTATATATAAGTTCAAGTTATGAATATGTTACTTAGTTGTAATAAATAGTCACCCTTTGAGTAGAAATATATGTATGAAAGTAGAATATACATATGGCTTGTATGGTCACTCAGTTGGAGGAGTTTGGTATCTGTGTGTGAGTTCCAAGTTGTTAACAGTATTTAGACGGTGGGGTTGAGTGCTATGAGCCCCTCTCCAGCCTGAATGTCCTATATTATTATTATTATTATTATTATTATTATTATAGAGGACACTTCTGTTGAGTGAGTCCCAGAAAATGGCCTGTAATTTTCTCCTGCAGTGGTTGGTATACAGACTCTATACATGGGAGACACGAGATTCTTTCTCCAGTTTAAAATACTATGATGACCACATGTTATCCATCCATCCATCTTCAACCGCTTATCCTGTCAGGGGTCGCGGGGGGGCTGGAGCCGATCCCAGCTGGCATTGGGCGAAGGCGGGTACACCCTGGATAGGTTGCCAGTCCATCGCAGGGCACATAGAGACAGACAACCATTCATGCTCACATTCACACCTACGAGCAATTGAGTCATCATTTGTCAAAATACTGCATGTCTTTGGACTGCGGGAGGAAGCCTGAGAACCCGGAGAAAACCCACACTAACACTGGGAGAACATGTAAACTCCACACAGAAGAGCCCCAAACCGGATTCGAACCTACGACCCTCTTGCTGTGATGCAACAGAGCTAACCACTGCACAGCTATATGTTATGTTTCATTAAATCATATACAATTTACTACACCCAAGTGGCTTTTACTGTATGTTGAGTCTATTATTTGTTTTGACAGATGACCATATATAATCAGGTTAGAGGACATGAATTCATTCTCTTACTGAGGAGAAATACACAATATTTTTTAATATGACTTTATTCAATACTCCATAGATGGATGTACACATTATATGGTAAGCAAAAAACTACTTAAACAAAGCAAACGTGGTGGAAAGGACATTGTAGTACATCGTAACACCAGGAATCGTCACCAATAAAGAAAAACTATAAACAATAAAATGTTCTAACCAAAGTACATGAATTACAAATGTGTACAATTTGGTTATAAGTTGATGTTAGAAGTATCAACCTTGCGGGAAGTTGTGTGTGAACTTTGTCAATGGCCTGAAAAAAACGTTGCTCTTATATTGGTTTAATTTGAGATAAAATTAAATTGGTGACTATAATTATCAACAAAGTTACCTATAGCCTGTTTCTTTCAAAACTGCTACAGCATTTCTATTCATCATACATTATATCGCTCTATAATTGTGGCTTTCACAAACCATAAAATAATAACCTCAAAAACAACAAATGTCATTCAGGGGTGCACAAGTTGAGCAAAATGCCATCACTACAGAAACCTGGGTTCAGTTCTGGGTTCTGGTAGCAATACCTCTGGCTTGGTTGTGTCTTGCAGTAATCAGAACTGGCATAGTCAGTGGGTGGGAAGAGGGCGAGCGATCATCTCACTTTTGCTGAACAAGCAATTTATTCTGCTAGGTCGGGGTGCCTGTAGAGAGGGGTGTGGTAACAAAGGTGGGAGGGTGGGCACCGGGGGCATAAATCCAAGCCCCCAGGAAGAGCGTCGGTCATTGATGCCAATTTTTGTAGTGACCAAATGGCGATACTACAACCTCTGTGTCCGCCATGTGATGCCATTGGGCCCAAAAAGACTTTATCCCATAGACTTACATTGGGAAAGAGACCGAGACATGTGACGCTACTGCACCCGCTCCGTGGGCTTGATGGATGCGGAAGATCACCAGAAGGTCCGAGGACCTTTTTCAGAAGTAGAGCCATTTCACTTCGTGCACCACTGAGCAACTTTCACAGGAATGAACGGGGCCCCGCCTCCAACGCTGTATCCAGTTCTCTTTATACATCCATGCATGAATCACACCCTTATGGCCTCCCAGTAAATGGCTTTGCTGACAAGTGAACAGAAGCAGCACCGTGTGAATCATCAAGGCAAGGCAACCTCTAATGTACTTGTGGATAAGAAAATGTTTTGTGTTGCACAGCAACGCCAAGAACATGAATTCCTCTGAACAGCAACATTATAAAAACAAGGTCTATAGAAGGTTCATTTTGCTTAATTGTTGACAGGAGTTTGAGAGGTGCAAACATGAGACACACTTGCCATTCAAATGCATCAGTACAATCTAAGAAACGTAAAAAAAAACACATTCATTGTTTCAGAAAATTGCTCACTTCATTTTATGCTGCTTATTGATTTTTTTGGCAAGCTCAGCTCACAGAATATTTCAGTTCTTCAAACAGCACCACACTTATGTGTCTGACAAGTGTATGACCAATTCGTCAGTCTGTGGAGGGTCATTGTCACCTAGCAATTCTGTTTCAGGCACTAACAAGTCCTTATTTTGGTCTGGATCTTCCTGGGACGCCCTATCAGCCAAGTCCTCATCATTGGTCTTGGAGTCCTCATTTAGCAAAGCTGCTCGCTCTGTGACAGAAGTGTTGGAAGGCGCTGTGGTGACGTAGCCTGTAGATGTGGATCCACTGCCACTATGGTGAGAACCAGCTTTTGTAGCCATCTGTGGTGGGTGGTGCATCTGCTGGTGGGGAATGGGCATAGGTATTTGCATGGGGTAAAAGTTCTGCAGGTATGGGTAAGCTGGCATGGGGTGGTATCCATTGACAGGGATGTAGAGCTGCGGGGGCACCATTGGCCGATGCATTTGACTCTTCATGGGCATGAACTGGGGCTGATGGTATGGCAAGCTCTTTTTAGGGCTGGTGTAGCGTGATGCATTTGCTGTGCTCATGCTGATGTTGCTAACAGGGCTGGTGCTGAGAGAGCTGGTCTGGGTAGTGTTGCTGGTGCCAGAAGTCTGAGCGGAGCTGTTATAGTTGGACAGGCTTTCCCAGGAGCGCAGACGTGTGTGGATGTCCTTGAAGCGAGGCCTCCTTGCTTGGAATTCACTCCAACACTCCAACATAAGGGTGTAAATCCAGGTGGGGCAGTCGTCTGGACAAGGCAGGAGCTGGTGGCTGCGCACCATCTCGATCACATCCTGGTTGGAGTAGCCACAATACGGCTGCAGACCGTAACTGAAAGTCTCCCACAGCAAGACACCATACGACCAGATGTCGGAATCGGTGGAGAACTTGCCATACATAATAGCTTCTGGGGACATCCAACGAATGGGAAAAGGGCTTGTGCCCATGAGATTGTAGTAATCAGCAGAGTAGATGTCTCTGAACAGGCCCAAATCCAGGATCTTGATGCTGAGTTTGTCAAAGACCAGAATGTTTCGGGCAGCAAGGTCTTTGTGGACTATTTGCTGGCTGGAAAGGTACTCCATTCCAGCAGCAATCTGGGTGATAACATGAAGGAAGTCAGCTTGCTCCAGAGTGGATTTGACAGTCTTATCATCATCTGAGCTGCCAACATCTGAGTTAGGGGAGCGCATCACCAGATACTCATGCAGGTCACCGAGGCCGGAGTAGGTGAATATCATGCTCATTGGCTGCTCTTTGGTGACCACACCCAGCAAACAAACGACATTTTGGTGTTGTATGTGAAAGCGGAGCATGGCTTCATGGCGGAATTCCTCACAGAGAGTGACATCAACCTTGTCCTTCAATGTTTTGATGGCCACCACCTGGGTCTGCTCACCAGGTGCAGTACCATACATGTGGCCCTTGTAAACCTTGCCAAACCGATCCTCGCCAAGCTCCTCCATAAACCGTACTGCTGACATGTTTATCTCCCGCAGCTTGGCCTGCAGCCACAAAGCAATAAATAAGATTACATGTCATCAAAGTGTATGGCCAACAATAAAACCTAATGTAATACTTTACCACTGGAATGCAGCAGTTCATTATTCAAGTGTATGAAGGTTTGTTGCTTTTTCATTACTAGGCATTCAGACCAAAACCAGCACCGCATTTAAAAAAGTATCTATGTTGGTGCTGCTTCACGTATCGATGAGATGATGAAATAAGATATGCAGATATTAGTTTGACTGATAGATCCATGAATGTTAAGGCTCATCAAACACCAGTATACAGTACTGCACAGTGGTTTATAATACAATGAGAAACACCTTAAATTGACAACCACATTATTGCATACTCTTCAAGTCCCATCTTGTGTAGGGGTCTTGAATTTAACGCCTTTATTATTTCAATATGGCACAAATTCCTCAGTACATTTAAGCTTTAAGGGCCAGTGTGTAACAATTACGGGAATCTAATGGCAGAAATGGATTATAAGTTTAAGTGGAATATATTATTTGGCATATAATCACCTGAACATAAGAATCGCTGTGTTTTGTTACCTTAGAATAAGTCATTTATATCGACAGCAGGTTCTTTTCATGGAGTCCACTATGTTGCACCGCAATGTTTCTAAAGTAGCCCAGAAAGGACAATCCAAACACTGTTTACTTTTCCTGCTTGGGCTGGAGTCGATGATGTTACTCGCTGCTATCGCTGCCGCTCTCTCTCTTACTTCACCACTCACTTCCCATGTAAACATGCTCTCTATACAATGGTTCTGCTCCAAATGACCTACGCCACACCGCTAGATACTGCCAGATCCTAAAAAACGCTCCTTTAATCATTTATTTTGCATTAAAATAAATGAGGGGGCTGCATTTTTAACGCAGTGCTAATGTCAGTCTGAACACAGCCATACATCAGAAAATGTAAATGAAGTAAAAAAAATGTGTGTGTGAGTGTAATACCTGGTGTTTTTGCTGACTGAGGAGAGACAGCTCCATCTCCTGGCTCGTTGAGCTGCTTAGCTGGCAGCGAAGTGGTGTGTCAGTTGAAGCCTTTTGCTTGTTGCGACACATGCAAACCAGGAAGAAGAGGCAAGCGATGACCAATGGGATCGCAATCGCAGGGATTAGAATGAACAGGATCTCCTTCCTAGGGGTTCTCTGGAGGCTCTGGAGATAGTAAGATAATAGAGGGGTTAATGCAAGTTAAGTTTTTTAATTTGTAACGTATTGAGACCCACAATAGACTCATTTTTGTCTTTTTCAGGGTGGTACAAGGGGTCTTTAGGGGGAGACAGCAGGTCAACAGTAGATGTCACATAAAAGTGGTGAACATCATCCGAACGCTGGGAACCTGAAAATTAATTTGAGCTGCAGCTCAGCACTGTGTCAAGTTACTCTAGGCATGAATCAGAAATAAACATGAATTAATCAATGAATTAATCATTTGAAAGTAATTGTAAAAGTGGATAAAGGTTTAGAACATTACGATAGAAGTAAATGATGTACGTTTCCATGCTCTATTATGTCTCATAAGTTGCTGCAATTTTTGGGTTGATACCATTTGTTGCACAGATTTGGTGCTAAATTTAACCAGTTTTTCCACTCGAAAATTGATAAAAATTATCAACAATTCCTCCAAAATACCACATTAAGACACCAAGACCTTGAGGAACACCACAGAAAAAGCCATGCTGTGCTTTGGAAACCGTTCAGAAACCCCTTTATTGTCAACATACTTAGGAACGCCATCCATCCTCTGAATGCTCTCGGTCTCTAGTTTGTGGTTGTAAAGTTTCACGAGGCTGTGATTATCCTAGAGGTCACCACAGGTCATTTTATACAGTGAGGTCAAATAAAAAAAATGGTCTCACTACAATGAAACGGCTACTATGAGGACTAACATCCTTGGCTTGAGCCACGTTGGAAGTCTTATAAAAATGTTTTGGGTCAAATTGCTGCCGTAACATTTAGGTATGAGTAACTCATTTATATTTAGAGGTTCACATCTGAAAGGGGCTTAATTGCTACCACAAACATACACTGTGGTGTCGGCATATGACACTAAAATGAGAGTGGCCATCGGCATATACCAGTGAAGGGTGGTAAAAAGTAAGTGAGTAAAAATAGGTAGAACTGTCTAACACATGACCAGTCTAGATATTTTTTCTCGTCTTCACAGTGTTTCACAAAAAGTGTCCTTTATCAAACACTTATGTTAGAGTAACATGGAAATAATCCGCGTAACTATTAAGAGAACAATGATTGCAATAAGGCACTTACTGCAGGGTTGGATGTCACACAGGTCCACCCTGACCTGAGGGTCCAGGGTGAAACACCAGGGCGCCTGCATCTGGCCCCCTGGGTTACGACAGAAGTTGTGACTTCCCCAGAGCTCGGGGTATTCCTGGGACAGGTGGTGACTGTGAGGGTACTGAGCGCTCCATGGCTGGCAGTGATGACCAGACGTAGTGACGCTGACTGTGCCCCTGTAGTCAGCCCCGCTTCCATTGTAGCAGCTGTGGTCTGACGGGGAATCTGTAGAGCAGACGTGACTCAGTGTGGATGCTCCTGAGAGAAGTGACTCTTGGAGTCTTCAAATGAAACTGGTGAGCTTGTGTTTACTGGTGCCTTCAAATGAGGTTGTGCTTATTGTGTTTACGAGTTCAGCCCCTATGAACACCCCCCTTTTGTCATATTCACAACCTCATAAATGTAAAGTTTATGAAAGCTCAGAGGTTTTTTTTTTTTTACTGATGTTTACTAATGTCAGAAATGGCAGAGGTCATGGAAGTTTCAGTATATAAGTTAATATATTGTAATCTTAGTCTTTTATTATTTTTCTTCATAGTTTTATAATATGTCTAAGGAAAATGTTGATATTCTCAACAACCTCATCCTTCTCCTCTGTCATTGTGCCTTTGCAATTATTGTATTATGTTACCCACTTACTGGCTTGCTAAACTGTAAGCTTTTGTGGCTTGCAAGCGGTGACAGTAACATTAATATTGCTGTAGCTTTGTAGCCGCGACTTAACCACTTGAACCTTCGAGTTTCATTTGAAGGCACCATTAAACATGGGAAATCATGCACACCGTATGCTTGGCTGTTAAAATAATAATGACACGATCAGATAAATGATGTTGGTTTCAGTAAATATTTGTAAACTGACCAGCTCCACTTATTATTACAGTGTTAGACAGGCTGGAAATTGTTGTAAAAATGGATTTATTCAGAAGCAGAGTGCTGTTAGAGTATGTGTAATGTGTGCATGCTGTAGCATCCACCTACATGGGCCCAGTTTTTCTGGTGGCACTCCTATCCTCATACAGGAAGCAGCATCAGGCGTGCCCGGCCTTGGCAGCAGGTTGCAGGTGGGGAGTTCCAGCTGCATGAGGATCATGGGATTGGATCGGGCGATGGTGTACTCGGTGTGGCACAGGTCGTTCTCCAGGGCCTCACACTCATCTCTACAGAGCTGACGGCGCCGAGGGGCCCGAGTGCCCTCGTCACACAGAGGGAAGACGTAGTAGCAGAAGGACGGGATGGCGAACCTGGAGCACTGATCCGATAGGTGGGTGGAGGTGCCAATCATAGTGAAGGCAGCTTGGAGGAAACAGAGACACATTTTTCAACTGTTTCCCACATGCTTACACTGTAAATTACCAGAATAAAATAATAAATTATATTATATAGTTCGTTTTTTTTTTTTTTTTTTTTTTTTTTTTTCCCATTTTTTTTTTTTTTTTTTTTTTTTTTTTTTTTTTTTTTTTTTTTTTTTTTTTTTTTTTTTTTTTTTTTTTTTTCCCTTCCTCTCCCCCTAATTACATATGATGATGGATGATATAATTAAAAATATTCAAAATATAATAATATTCAAAATTCAAAAACATAGCTATTATACCTTGATTATTCTGTGAATTCACAAGAGGTTTCTCTACATAGCCAAATAAATTTGTAAAAATTGATCATATTTTTGTGTTTATATGAATGAATGTTTTAAGTTATTGATGGGTTAACAGATGAAACTGTTTTTCATTATTTCACAGTGCTTTAAGTGTTAATTTACAGCACCATACTGGCTACTGAGTTGCATTAATGCAACTAGAAGTCAGTAATTTACTGTGTCAGTTATTTTACAGCGTACCATTTACACAGTAGTTCTACAGCAGCATACTGCTAAATCACAGTAATATGCTGTCATAACTACTGTGAGTTCACAGTATACAGCTGTCTATGTAATCTGGTTTATGTAATCTCAGATATCCTGAGTGGTTTGAACTACACCCAGCTGTTTGTTGATAATAGCTTCCTGCAGGGCAAAATGTCAACTCAGAGAGTCTGTTGATTTTGTTACCTGTGATGCGGTTTTCACTCTCCCCCTGCATCTGCAGAGACTCAACATAAATGCTCTGGTTGCCAATAAAGCGAGCACAGGCAATGCCTCGGTATGGCTGACAGAAACCTTTTTCACGTGACCTGAAAAGTAAAACAATATATTAAAAAAAGCAGAGAAAAAAGGGAAGAAAAAAAAGAGAAAACTCCCAGGATCATGGGAAAGTGGCCAGCTTTGCTCTGTTGGTAGTCCAGCCTTGGTCCACCAGAGGGCACTCAAAAATAATCCTGCTCAGTACAAACTGTATACTGGTCTCAGATCTTTAATAACCACATTGAAGGGATCCTTATTAAATGTGTTCTGAAGAGTCATTTCTTTTATAAACAAAAATCCAGTATTGTTCAGACTAACTAGCAATCATACTACATAGGAAATATGGTGTCAGATAAATGAACAAAGATGCAAAGTGCACAAAAAGGAAATCATGAAATTGAAAAAGAGTGAGCCTGAGCTGAGGAGATAACATGCAGTATTTATATTTAAAGACCATATAGTGCTTAGTACTGGCCATAATGATTATGAGTACTACTCAGCACTACAAGACTAAAAAGTACATTTCCACTAGTTTTAACTAATGTGTAATAAGGCTGCAGTTGGGAACTTTTAATAATAAAACTGTCACTATATCCTGATGCATGCAACATCTAATCTGTGAAAAACAAATCATGTTACTCTGTACACTCCTGCACTCCTCACGCAAGATTTCACCGTGCCCGAAGGAATCAAGGAGCCGAAGAGTCTCTGAGCAGCCGACAATCACTGTGTTATGTGTTCAAGTCAGTCTTAAGACAATAAATTAATTCATACAGTGTAGGACCTTTCATTCCAAATCCTAAATCATTTGTGACCCGGCCACCATGTTGAAATAGTCAAGCCAAAACCAAAAAAAGCCCACTGGACGGAGCAAACTTTCTAATTTTACAGCCTAACAGTACACTAAAATATGTTCCTGAAAACATTTGAGGAGAGAAATAGGCATTACAGTAACAGCATCTTGATGAATATTTGATCAGCGCTGCCTAGTTTGACAGTTTGATCAGTGTTCAAAGAACTCTGCTTCAAAGACTCTTCGTTGTTTTCCTTTGGGCGCTGTGAAATCGTGCAAATGCCATTATGAGAGCTAAGAGGAAGCAGAGGAACTTGATTTTTTCACTGATTATCTGTCTCATGCACTCCTGTCAGGATATACTGTAGTTACTGTTTTATAAACGGTTTCATGAGGCTGTGATTATCCTAGAGGTCACCACAGGTCATTTTATACAGTGAGGTCCAATTTAAAAAAATGGTCTCACAAAATATGATGGCTACTATGGGGACTAACATCATCACACATAATTACAACTGGGTTCGTTGGAGCCACATGAGTTTCAGCTTTTCAGTGATACCTGATTTATGTAATTCAAGACTGTTTAGGGACCCCAGTATGCAGAAATATTCAAACACATCATTTAAAAATAGGAGAAAATAACACATTTATACTGCATGGAAAAAAACTGCATGTTTTGTACCCAAAACTGTATGTGATTATCATAAAATGGGCATGTGAGTAAAGGGGAGAATCGTGGGTACCCATTGAACCTTTGAAAATGGCCATGCCAGTTTTTCCCTTATGCATATGCGATAGAGGAGCAGCTTTCACTGGAATGAACAAGCCACCATGTATACATTTCTCACCCATAGTTTGAAACATCCATGTCTGCACACACACACACACACACACACACACACACACACACACACACACACACACACCTGATGTCAAGCCAACAGTTCACAACTTGTGACTCCATATGACTGTGTGCGTCACTCGTTCCTGGAAATCTATTAAATGTATTATTCTATGCTTGATAATCTATTCTTATTTGTTTTAGTCCCCATATCTCATTATGAGGACTTTAAAACATTATGTAATGGAAAAGTCATTAGCAAACGGGCCTCTGGCATTCCCTCTATGAAGAGAAGCAGGTCCCCTGGAAGTGTTGGGCTTACTGCGGAGCTCTGCATTTACTCCTGGAAACTTATTTAAGGACTGCTGAATGAGTGGAGAACCAGTAGATAAATTACAAAGGATGTTAGAGAGGAGATACAATACTTTTTTATGAATAAAAGCCTGATTTGTATCTGTGTTTTTTCTCAAAACTTTGAACATCTTTAAACGAGCCAAGTGATATTGGCCACCGTCACCTATTCTTAATCACTTAATGCAGTTTTCCTGTCATGCACATTGTTTATCAATGATGTTGATGTGTGTGGCCATTTTCAAGTGGGTTCCTTGACCTCTTATCTCAAGATATGTGAATGAAAATGGGTTCTATGGGTTCCCATGAGACTCCCCTTTACAGATACCCACTTTATGATAATCACATGCAAAATCAGACAGTTTTTATGCAGTATAAATTTTATTTTCACCTATTCTAAAATGATGTATTTTAATATTTCTGCATACTGGGGTCCCCTAAACAGTCATAAATTACATAAATTGGGCAGCCTCATGAAACTTTACAACCACAAACTAGAGACCTAGAGCATTCAGAGGATGGATGGCTGTCCTAGGTAGACTGACAATAAGGGGGTCTATGAGCAGTTTCGAGTGCAAAGTAGCTCGCCATCCAATTGCTGAAAAATGCGATTCTTGCATAAATCTCAAAGTGTCAAAAGTTTTTGAGAGGAAATCACAGCATGACCTTTTCTGTGGTGTTCTTCAAGGTCTTGGTGTCTTAAGGTGGTATTGTGGAGGGATTATTGATCATTTTTATCAATTCACAAATAGTAAAAAAATGTTAAATTTAACACCAAACCTGTGTAACAAATGATATCAACCTCAAAACTGCTGCAACAACTTATGATATACAAGAGCATGGAAATGCATACTTCGATCATAAAGTTTCTCCTGTGGGTGGTGCTAGAGGAAAGGTCATGTGGTCATTAAAATCCAAATGATTGATGAATGTGCTCAGTAAAGCTGGAGTGTGATATTTCATGTATATAAGTGGATCCTGACACGAGAAAGGACCAGAGGGTCACAGAAAAACAATGAATCATTTGGGGACCATGGACATCTTTGGCAAGACAACATAAGAAAAGAAGCATAGACAGACCCACTGAGCAATATTGTAATCCCCTTGTTAACCGAGCAAAGACATCTTTTAAACATATTTAGAAAATTAGAGTGTATAATGTGATGAATACAGTGAAATACAAGCACCGTATTCATCCTGGAAACACCAGACCTGAATAGTAGACACAGTTTATTGGTACTTGTCACCTGAGGATCTGAATCCACCAATTGTCTCAAGTAGACGACAACAGTTGGTCCACAAGTGAATCAATGTTGGCCCTGCTGAGATACACAGTGGCTGGATTGTAAAGTCTAATGGCAGCTGGGAGAAAATGACTTCCTGTAGCACTCTTACCCAAACCTTCCTGGGGCTCTTTGCAGAATCTGACTCCCATCATAAGCTCCCCTGGTGTCCCAGTACAAAAACCATCCCATTGTGCAATAATACAATAGTCTAAGTCACTTATGGGAGCAATGTGTAAATCATTAATATGTTTGATTTTATTACAAAGTCTGGGAAAGTAAAAGATAGAAGAACCACCACAGGCCTTAAAGCTGCAGTGGGTAGAAATGGAGCAAACAAGATTAAAAAAAGTTATGTTTTTACAACAGTCACTATATCCTGACAGTAGTGCCTGAGACAGGTAATCTGAAAAAAAATGATGTGCCTCTGTGTCCTCCAGTGCTACGAATGGCATCTGCAAGATTTCACAGACCAGAGGAAAACAACCAATCAGAGCTGATCTGGAGTCTGCTGTCCAGCTTCCATCGATAAGGAGCCACGAGTCAATCACTCACAAACTCCAACCAAACAGTCAAACTAGGCAGCGCAGATCAAATATGAATCAATAATCTGTTACTGTAATGCCTATTTCTCGCCTCAGATGTTTTCAGAAACATCTTATAATATACAGGCTAGCTGTAACACTTTGTGACAGTCATGTTGAGATCAGTTGAGGAGATATGACGCGCCGCCTTCCAGCCGGAGCACAGCCAGTAGGAACGTTCAATAGGGTACTGTCTCTCTGAAATGACCTGTGATTGGCCACAGTCTCCTGTCACAGGCTTAGATTTTTTAAAGCCTGAAAACAGAGCTGTGAGGAGGAGCAGAAGTCCAGTTTTCTCTCAGAAGAATTGAATTACAATATGCTGAAAGGTTATTATGTATTTTTTGCCTAATGTTGCCAAAAACTGTTGCCAACTGCACCTTTAAAAATGTATTACATTTGACGTTACAATGTGAAATCAACAAAGGTCACCGAAAGACAGTCCCTAAAAAGTTATTACAAGACACTCTGGCTGCTTACCAGCATGTTGAGCTGCTGGTCAGTGTGAGTGCCGAACAGGAAGTTGTGTTCATCAACTGACCTGAAATTGTTGTCAAACGCGCTGTTCAGACCTGGTATTGACATGCGTCCTGAGTGATCAGAACACAAGTGGACAGCTTTAAAGTACGTCTGTTCACACTGGGCATTACAATTCGTCTCCCGCTCTATATGCAAATAAATACGTAGTAAACACATGGTTAATACAGCAGATTTGTGATGTAATATTGTACCGTACCATATGTGGCCATATGTGGCCCAGACCACCTCTGAATGTGGTCTGAAAGATCCCATCCGAATGCATCCTCAATGCATCTTGAGTGGGTTCACACCCGTACTTAGAGCTGTCCACTTGTGATCCGATCACATGTTAATACCAGGTCTGAACAGGGCCAAACCTGGCTCTTCGCTAAGGTCATTCTTATGTTATGTTTGTGCTTGGTTTAGTCTTCCCGGCCTGACTTCAGTCCTAATCCACAAAACAAACATTCTGAGCCCAAAGCTTGGGATATACACACAGCAAAGGCCTGCATGCTTACAGTACTAAAATTAGACACTGTCTCAGAGCTGGTTAATGGCAAATGATGTGCTGGCAGCTCTGTCCTATTATGTGAACACAGACTGTGAGTCTTTTTGATTTTGATTACCCACAGTAACATTTACGTGGCACAGGTAATTGAATTGAGCGTCTACTAAGGCTGACTCTTGTTGTCCACATAAACGTCTTCCTATCAGCAACACTTGAACTTGGAAGCTACTGATAGAGAGTAAGCCTGTTAGTGCGGTTTAGTGATTTTGACCCTGTAGTGTACTGTTACATCTTATTGCGTACTACCACTTACTAATAACAGAAGATACTCATATTATATTTATTTTAAGAATCAGGATTTGATCCCTGTTGCCAGTCCCAGCTTCTCAGATGTGGGGTTTTGTTGCTTTTCTTTGTCATACAGGAAAGTGTACAGATATCTCTGGACTGTTGGACTTCACATAGGCTGTTGGAAATTAAAACAGGCAGGCCTATTTTTCACAATTGTCTGCCATTTTACGATAAAACAATTAATCACTTTAAAGAGAAAATGTAGTAGTAGTCGTTAGTTGCAGCCTTAAACACAGTGGGGCTACCGTTTACTTTTACAGTAGGTTCCCCTAATAAATCCACTGGTGCAAAGGACACCTGAGATTTCACACTGATAATGTTCAGCTGATTAAACTGTTGTCAGACCATTAAATAGCCATTCATCACTTTCTATAAGCACCATAGATGTGGGCCATTAGGGGCCTACTACACCCACTAGTAGGTTTTATCATCTATTCACATCGTAGATGACCAAAAGAAGGTATAAAAGAACACGACAGCGACCTCTAGAGTCCGCAGTAATTATGACAGGAGCAAAAGGGGGAGTCAGGCGCTGTAGGTCAAACCAACAATGTGTAGGTGTCTTTGTGTTTATAGTTATTTAAGCCCAAAACACAAACCTAAACTGTTTTTTTGTTTTGAAGTTGTAAATTTGTTGCCTAAACCTAAAGAAGCCTTTTTGTTTGTATTCAAAATGCAAAATTTCATTCAGTTTTACATGTTAGAACATGTTGCTTGCACTTTCACAACACAGTACACCCACATCTGTGGTGCTTATAGCGACTGACAACGCCTCTTTAATGATTCACTGGATTATCTGGATCTGGACAGTTTTGACCTGGAAGATATCACCGCAGATGTCAACCTGGATGAGGATTTCTTGACTGAATAGCCAAACTTTTCAGTTGCATCAGGTGCAATGTGACAAAGGAAAACGATCTAATACTCTTACTTGCATACCAAATATTGCTTAAATAGACAAAAAGTACTTGTAAAATGAATAAATGAATGAAACTTCCCCTCCCCCAGCTCTAGATAAAAGACATTAAATGCGTCATATTATTGGCTGATGAGATAAGCTCCCTGGAGGAGGCATTCAGAAACAGTTGGTCCGACTGAGGACATGAATCAGCATTCTTTCCAGTTCAGAGCAGGCCTGTCCAAACCACTGGCTAGTGTCTGACTGCTGGTCCAGGAATCTATTCTGAGCCCCATCCTGGTGAGTCAAACCCAAGAAAGAGACAGAGAGCGAGAGAGAGAGGCTGCATGTCCTGCTACCCTCATGGTTTGGTTCCATCAAATCAGTGCAGCATAACACAATATTTTCATAATGTCTAATAGTCAAGTACGAGTGTTAGCTGACATGTCATTGCTTGTTCTTTTTGGGCAGACACCACAAACATTTGCAATTCGTCACACATGTCAGAGGATATTTATTAACTACACTAATTTCCTGAAAACCAATCTTCAAATCCATCCTCACTATTACAAACCTTAAGTCTAATTAGGCAAAGGGCTGTTAGCTGTGGTCATTTCCAAATTTAATCTCAATTCTAAACCTAAAACTTGAATACTTACCACAGGATGGGTGAAAATCCATATTAATCTTTCAGCATATTGTAGTTCAAGTGTTTTAAGAGAAAACTAGACTTCTGCACCTCCTCATGGCTCCTGAACTCAATCCTTTTACAACTTTCTGTCTTCAGTTATGCCTAAACCTTATATAATTATAATTTAAACAGGAGTTAGGATGTATACATATTCCCCCCGTATGATTGTCATGAACAGGGAAATTAATTATAGAGACCAAAATATTATTGTACCAGGTTGTAAACATGTTTATTTCTGCTGTAAATTTGGGCATTTTAGCCTTAAGTGGCCAACTGAGGAACTGCAGTTTTTGACATTTCCATATTGGATTCATGTCACAGCATTGGAGGGGTTTGGATGGAAGCAGTGGTTGATATTAATATTTAATTTTAAGTTTAAAAAAATCTATCTGTAGTGAAATATCCTTAAATTGGAGGGCTTTCTGGGCATTATTTCTGCTATTTATTCACACACTCTGACAAACACGCTAATTTATAGGAGATGTTCACTTACGGTTCATCTGGGCCATGTGTGGGCATCTGTCCTGTGAGTCAAAAATAAAAAGCATAAATAAAACATTATAGCTGTGTTAAGCACATAATTCATACTGAAGAGGCAGCTATTTTGCTTTGTGACTACATGCATAAGACCACCATGGCTTAGAGCTATAATCAGGCCCAAAAAATCAGGCCCAACCCTACATGAACCCGCATAGTTTCTATCCAAGCATGACCCAAGCCCGAACCACGGCAGCAGTTTTGGGCCGGAGCCTGATTAAAAACCACAATTTCCACTGTATATAAAATGTAAATGTGAACCTTACCTAGTTTGACATACAGGACGCCTGTAGCAGAGATGACCTTGAGTGAGTTGGAGGCGACACACTGATAATAGCCAGTGTCTGTCGTGTCCAGGTCCTGGATGCGGAGCTTGGATCCTGCCTCTGTTTTACGGATGGTTATGCGTCCCTGCTCCTGAACCACAGGGGCGTCGTTTTTCAGCCAGCGGATGGACGGTCGTGGGTTTCCTGTCACTTTGCAGTGCAGCGTGGCTGTCTGGCCCTGGAAGTGGGTGATGTTGTTGACCGGCTCCTGGAACTCCAGGAAATAACCTTGAGAAGCTGAAACATAATGGGTTAAAGGTTAAAGGAAGCATTAAAACTGAGTAACAGGTAAAATGCGGTGTGTGAATGAGTATTTAGATTAGTTCCTGATGGGCAGGTTGGCATCTTGTATGGAAGCCTCTGCCATCGGTACATGAATGTGAGTGTGACTGCTGACATATGCAAGTCCACTTATCATTTACAGATGTCTGTGTTAAATTTAATGCACATTAATGGGCACAGGACAAAATTTACATCATGCAGACCACAGTTTTGTGGATTGCTAAATGGACATGTGTACCCCCAGTACTTAATATGTTACCCCAATTCACAATACGTAATTAACATGATGACATGTCATCAGATCCCCATAAAACTGACAGAAACCAAATTTGTAAAGTAAAACACAGTCTGTTTAAATCACAGCACCACTGAAACAGAAAAGCTTCAGGATGATTCAAGTTTCACACAATCACTTGAGAAAGAGATCGAAAAAACCTGAAGGACCTACAGGACAACTGTGTGCACACAGGGTATGATGGGAAGGGTCAGCGTTCCTGAGACCTGAACTTTTAAAGAAGCGTACCTGTCAAGACTTAAGACTTGACTTGGACCTTTAAGTACTAATCTAATCTAATAGATTTTCAAAGATTTTCATTTAAATAGATGTCTGTTAAGTCACCAACGCAACAGTGATTGAGCATATGGCCCACCGATGAATACTGCAATATTTATATATTTGCAGTATTAAGAACTGGGTGTCTGTGGTGATATTCACGGAAAAAAAATATTAAGTTACTGTTAATGCAAACCAAACACTGCAGCACATTAAAAGCATTCAACTGGTGAATTTTATTACGCCGTAGTCACAGGAAATGCAACGTGGGATGGAAGAGGGCAGGAGATCTGAGGTTGGGAGAGATGAGGAGAGGTTGGGACAAGCTTCCAAAAACCTTCCAAACACAAATTGGCCAGAAACACCAAGGTTCAAGTCTTGGCTGTATACTTCATCAGTACTATATTCCTGGAACCAGACCCCACAACAAACCTCTTGTTCAACAGGAAACACTGCGTGAACAGGCCTCAATTACATCCTCGGGAGGGCCAGATCACACCGAGATGCATTGCTAGAGATGTGTCAGCAGCAAAACCATTATTTTGATATGGTACGGTGGGCCTGCTGTTTACTCCTATCTGGCGCCACATGTTGTGTTTTTCTAGAGTTTTTTAGACATGCGCAAAAGTTAAAATATTCTCACTTTTTCAGCACCAGGCACGAAATCACACCATTCGTCTGTCAAACTTGGCCCAGGCAGTCTGTGGACCTTACTACTTTACCACTTCCTTCCTGTTTTGGTGCTGGCTGATGTGGTAGGGCTAGCTAGCTAGTTAGCTGTTGGACTGTGGGAGGGAAAGGGACCTTCATATCTCATGCTGTGATAGTTTCATATAGGCTACTGTCTTGACGGAGAGAAAGAGACCACTCATGGTTAAGCACAAAGCCCCTCTCCACAGATGCATCAGCTGTTTTGTCCGACGCCTTTAGCCAAGGGGCATTTTTGAAGAGTTTTAAAGTACACTTTGAAAACAAACATTACTGGGAGCACTACAGGAAGTTAATTACAACTCAAGGAATTCACTTTATAGACTACCACTGATACTAACAATCTGACCACAGTTTAGCACACTGACCAATCACGGTCCAGTCATAAAGTAGGTTTCGCCCTTGTCTTGTTTCAGTGCTTTTGACTCTCAGCTAGGTTCTGTTATGCAGATTACTGTATAAGGAGATAAAAAGGAATGATCTGGGTGCAGAGACAGTGATAAACACACTGAGAAGTCTCCTGGCTCTTAATACCATCTGCATTTCAAGCAGCAGCCAGGCTCTGGAGTTTGTGCAATGGAAAAACAGAGATGCGTGCCCAGCCTCCCATCCTGGCAACAACAAAGCTCTCCACAGAGCAGGCTACAGATGAGTGATGTCACCACGCAGCTCTTTAATTATAACGAAGGACGAAGGATTACGGATGTACTGTAACTGTCAGCGCTTCAGGAACGGAAAGATGAAACAGCTGACATGCAGAACAGCTTGAATGTTTCTGAGTATTCTGACGCTCAACGTTGCTCTGCATTCTGGGTATGTCATAGTATGACCGCAAGAACAATGTGAACTGAGGGTCTAAGGATAGAGTGTGTAATATGCTGTACAGATTGTAAAACAATTTGAAGCAAATCTGAGATATAAATAGAACTGGCCTGACAGAAAAGTATCTATGTGATAAGAACGGCAGAGTAAGCGCATAAAAATGAGCATTCATGTAATGATTAGGTAGAATTATGATATTTACACGTAGGTGGTACCAACAGTAGTGGACCAACAATAGAACATAAAGAAGAAAATATAAAGTAAGAAGCCCATTTACCGAAAGCAGCATCAGTTTGCTGATGTTCAGACTTAACTTTTTTTTTTTAACTTTGAGATAAACGTCATGAGCAAGACGCGACTTACTTGGAAGAAGCCCTGGTAATTGCCGGCCTATGTGAGATGGCCAGAGAATAAAAGGCTACTTTTTCAGTCATATGTTCAAGTTTTCACACCTCTAATGTCCATCCATCCTCTGGTAGACGCCCACCTCATCAGGAGGAGACGGTGAAGAAGAGAGCGAGGCGGAGAGAGTCGGTGTTTTGCGCTAATTCTACTCATTTGTGGTCTGAAGAGCCCACTCTCACACCCCGGGTTCCTCGACCCCCCCCCCCCCCCCCCGGGCCCATTAATCCCATTGGACCCACCTTTCATCCCGTCATACCTCACTCTCACTCTCATTCATCCCTTCAGGACTCCTGTCATTTCAGTTAACTATCTTTGTCAGTGAAGTAAGCCCTGTGTCAGCTGTGTTGCTACAATGACAGTCTGGGTGGATGAGGAATCAAAATCTGAACCAGACACAACACTGTGGCAAAATACTGAAAGGCAATGGCAAAAAGATCTTCAGCCAAGTGAAAATGGAGCCCAGTCCAGATTACAGTCATGTGGCTACATTTATCACTACATCAATCCATGTTTTTGCCCAATCATGGCTGTATTATTGTGAATCAACACTTCAGACTCTCTTATCAATCATAATTCTCTCAAAGAATGTAATACAATCCTGCAGAAGTAATGGCGGCATGCCTGTGTGCTCGCTGGGCCCAATTTCAATAATCCACTGAGAGATTCAAACATCATCATTCCTGGTCAAAAGCTACTTTGTGACTAGTAAGGTGCCCTGTGGAGGCATGACTGTCTCAAATATCAAGGCCAAAGTGCTTGATTGATTAGTCCTATCCCCAAGAGATAGCAGCAATGAAAAGCTGCTTTCTCTCAACGGCAGCTCTCTGGCAAGCTTCCAAAGCCTGGTCCACTTGGACAACCAGCCTGTTTGTCGAAGAAATGACTGCTCAGGCCACCAAATGACACCAAAAGTGGTTGAGTTAGACTTAACTTTAGTTGATCAAGGGAGAAATCCTGAATCAAACAAGCTTTTTGAGGAAAAAAAACATCTGGTCTAAGACTTGTGGTGCATTCACGTGCAAACAGATGAAATAGATCATGTGAACACTGATACACTCAACAAGCAGATCAGGACGGCTGGCATGAGGAGCTTGACTCTTTGGCGGTGGTGTCAGAGAGGAGGACGCAACCTACAGAGCATCATGGATGATGACTCTCATCCTCTCCACCATGTGCTAGACACGCAGAGGAGCACCTTCAGCAGTAGACTGATCATGATGCATCCCGAAACTCCACAGGAAATCCTTTCTTCCTGTGGCACAGAGCATACAAATCATCCACCGCATGTCTAGAGAGAGACAGCAGATATATGGGCTGCTGAGGAGGCTCCAGCCTCCATGACAGCTCTGAATTTATTATCTTGTGTTGCGGGTTTAAATCAAAATTTCAGCAATTTTAAACTGTTTTATGCTATCTTATTTGATCTGCTTTATCTACGTTCACATACTTGCTTGTGTTTAGCAAACATTTGACATTTGAGAAAAATAAAAATAAAATTGCGCAGAGAAATATGTTTATATTCCTCAGAGTAAAGTATTAAAAGTATTATTTTGGAATAGGCACCATCACTTCCCACTCCCTGCTGTGCTGAGCATAGACATAATGTTTATTATATACACAGACGCTGCATTGGATGGCTGTTGCAGCGATGCGTCAGCGTGGCCGCCATATTGGGCCTGGCAAGACTGGTCATAAACTCATATAGATTAGCTAATAATAAAGCTCTTAGCTGATGTTACGGAAGAAAATGTTTTGTAAAGATGCAACGTTAACTTGAACAGTTGATAATGTCAAAAATGCTTAAAAGAAAATGTGATATGATAGTACTAGTATTTAATAATTACCTAATAATTGACTGATCCAGGATATCGAAGGACAGATAGGTGATCCACGAAGCAATGACGTTAATGTATTTAACAGTTTGTTTTTTTTTTTATCCAGAAAAAAAGGCAGCTCACCCGGTCACTTGTATGTGTTTACGGGCCAGTCTTGCCTGGTCCAATATGGCGCCCATGTTAACGTACAGTACGATCTAGGAGTCAACGTCTACGGTGCTGAGCTTGTCACTTCCTTGTGGCGAGCGTCGAGGCCTGAGTTCAGAGATATTCTACATTCTCATAATAATCTATTGCACATGAGCTAGCTGACTGTGAACACCCTTACTACATTTACTACTTAAATAACTGGCATGTATGAAAACTGTGCTTTGAAACTACATCTAAAATAATGATTATAATAAGGAAAGAATAATTACACATAAAGCTCTGCAAAGTTTCCTTTCTGTTCTACTACTGCTAAGTGCTCATTTGAGTCCCTGGAGAACTGACGGTCACTGCAAACAGTCTTCACATTGTAGCATTCCTTTTTCCCTACCCTGGTATTAAACAGACACTGCTTCAGCAGTATCGAAGCTACCCTTAAATTATAAAATGATTGATGCTCATGGGCCAGGAGTCCATGCTGACACCATGCTGCATGGCAAGCGAAGCTAAGAGGACAGGGCTTAAAACCCAGAAGGCATAAACATTAAACCTGTTTCAAATCATCAATGAACTCTTTAATGAAGGTGATAGACCTGATTGTTGCCATGATTTAACAAAAGGTAGCCACACACCCATACTATTTTAGCAATGCTGTTGTGCACTTCCTACTCCTAGTAGGTCATTTGTGATGTAAAGCCAAAGCTCACGATTTATGTGCTCACACGACCTGAGTGCTCACACTGTACGTGTAAATAGGTAGAAAAAAAAACATGGCCGGTCGGCTCCTTTGGGCCATTCTGGCTGTTGACAGCTGTCAGTAAAGACTAACGCTAATCAACTGTGCCATCCTGTCTGCTGAAACATCACCAGCGTAACATTATGTGGACTGGCACGTGGCTAGGAAGACTGGACAGTATGGCTTTTACATGTTGCAGAGAGAATTGGAGGGAAGCTAGCTATGTTTTACTAGGTATATTTGTTGTAGCCTACATTATTTATCTTGATAGCTATGTTCTGATTACTGTAAGAAGAGGACAAAAAAACACACTGAGATCAGGAAATCAGCCTGTGGCTCTGCTTCAACTGTATGAGAGCCTGTAGTGAGCCAACCAGATTTTCTGGCATGTAAGAAATTCCCTGCGACTGTCCAACAGCCAGTCGCGGGGAGTTAATCGGTCCTCGGTCCCCCCTGTACACTGCACAGCAAACAACATCTGACAAAGCTGAAACTCGGTCTGACTCTAAAACGAGATGTGCGCTTCAAAATTTGGGCCAGAAATGGGCTAAAATCATATAATGTATGCCCAGCATTACACTGACTTCTGAAAGGATGACTGAAGAAAGTTTGAAGATAGAAATGAGGTGAATCTGGGCTGCACGGTGGTAAAGCGGTTAACGCAGTCTCCTCACAGCAAGAGGTGTGCTTGGGGCTCTTCTGTGTAGAGTTTGCATGTTCTGCATGTTATCGGCCTCTCCGGCTTCCTCCCACAGTCCAAACACATGCAGGTTATTGTTGATTCTAACTTGCATGAATGGTAGTCCATCTCTATGTGTCAAATGCTGTGTGGCGGCGCAGCAAGCCAGGCCATCAGCAGCAGACACTATAAACATGTCTGACAACTCACAGACACTTTGTATGATTTACACTGGTAACCACAGGGCATATGATCTGCACATCACTACAGTCAAATCATATTTAACCTCAATATACACTCATCACTCATCTCATCATTCATCTTCAACCACTTATCCGGGGTTGCAGGGCAACAGCTCCAGCAGGGGACCCAAAACTTCCCTTTCCTGGGCCACATTAACCAGCTCTGACTGGGGGGTCCTGAGGCGTTCCCAGGCCAGTGTGGAGATATAATCTCTCCACCTTGTCCTGGGTCTTCCCCGGGGCCTCCTCCCAGCTGGTCATGCCTGGAACACCTCCCTAGGAAGGCGCCCAGGGGGCATCGTCACCAGATGGCCGAACCACCTCAACTGGCTCCTTTCAACGCAAAGGAGCAGCGGCTCTACTCCGAGTCTCTCACGAATGGCTGAGCTTCTCACTCTATCTCTAAGGGAGACGCCAGAAAAAAACATTTTCAGCCATTTGTATCTGCGATCTTAAACTAAAAATAATTTAAGTGCTGTTATCTGTGTGTAGAAAAAAAAAAAACAAACCTTATTACTGTGGAAGTACTGATCTGCCTCAGAGCTTTTCAGATTGTTCACGCTTCACTGTCTGTAGCAACGGAGTCAATAAAGTAGCAAAGTAGTAAATATGGTAGTGTACGTTATCTGAAGTCCTCCAATCCCTCCATAGTAGAAGGCAGAAGTATGATCACATTTGAGGTGTAACAGGTGGTGTTCCCACATGTTTTCCTATATTTGTTTAATACAATCGTTTTAGCAGAGAGGATTAGCGTACTGTTAACATGAAACATGTCTGTTCCGGTTCAGTGACATGACACACTTAAGTTGTACCCATAATTCACGCAAGGCATCATGGGAGCAAGGAATAAGGTGGAGATATGTTTACAATTGCATTCCTGTATGAAGGAAGAGGTGACAAAATGTTGTATAGATTAAACACATGATATACAACAGCTTTAAAGGTGTTGGTTGGTGGATTGAACTGGCACAGTAAACTAAATGCTAAATATTTATCTTACCTTCAGCTGTCGGTGCAGCTCCACTCTGAGCCTCAGCCAGACCATCTGTATCCACCGACAGACCTGGATCAGCTGCAGAAAAAGCCAAAGAGAGGATATAAGAGTTAAAACTAAAGCCCAAATAACACATCTAACTCACTGGTGGTGGTCCCAGAGGCCGCAAAGTTTATTATAAAAAATGTTGGAAGTGTCGGAAGAAAGGAACTACGGAAGGAAATGTTTGTAAAAGGCTTAACGGTAGTGGGGCTACAAATTCAAAGTTTGTCTTGAGGGTGGTGCTTGAAAAAGGGCCATTAAGAGAAGAGTTCACTCTCTTGGGATCACAAATGTGATCATTCAGAGCAATCTGTTGATTAGAATATATATATATATATATATGTCATACATACTGTATATGAATATGTGTAACAAATTCTGACAATTTCCATATGTAGATATAAAAGGCTCATCCTAATTCTAAACACGAGTCCTAATTTTCAGCCGATTTGATGGTTTTAAAGCTATTAAATAAGCATTATCAGTCACTGTAAGCCCCATACATGTGGGTCAATAGGGGCCCACTACACTCACTAGTAGGTTTTATTATCTATTCACATGGTAGATCTGTGAAAAGCACCATGACCTCTAGCGACCTTAGGGGCAGAAGTCAGACAATGTGAATCTCCATGAGCGGTGGTTCACCCAGGAGACCGGAGTTTGCACCCTGCATGAAAACAACTATGTCTAGATGTCTTTGTGTTCGTTGGTATTTTAACTCAAAACATGGTGTTTTTTCCTTAGCTTAACTAAGTGGGCTTTTTTTTTTTTTTGCCTAAACCGAAACGTGTAGTTTTGTTGCCGAAACCTGTTTTTATTTTGTGTAAACCTAAAGAAGTTGTAGTTTTATTGCCTAAATCTTTTTGTTTGTGTTCAAAACATGTAGGTAGGTGTAGTGGGTAGTTGTAGTAGGTAGGTGTAGTGGGTAGTTGTAGTGGGTAGTTGTAGTAGGTAGGTGTAGTGGGTAGGTGTAGTAGGTAGGTGTAGTGGGTAGTTGTAGTAGGTAGGTGTAGTGGGTAGTTGTAGTGGGTAGTTGTAGTAGGTAGGTGTAGTGGGTAGGTGTAGTAGGTAGGTGTAGTGGGTAGTTGTAGTAGGTAGGTGTAGTAGGTAGGTGTAGTAGGTAGGTGTAGTGGGTAGTTGTAGTAGGTAGGTGTAGTGGGTAGTTGTAGTGGGTAGTTGTAGTAGGTAGGTGTAGTGGGTAGGTGTAGTAGGTAGGTGTAGTGGGTAGTTGTAGTAGGTAGGTGTAGTGGGTAGTTGTAGTAGGTAGGTGTAGTAGGTAGGTGTAGTAGGTAGGTGTAGTGGGTAGTTGTAGTAGGTAGGTGTAGTGGGTAGTTGTAGTAGGCAGGTGTAGTGGGTAGGTGTAGTGGGTAGTTGTAGTAGGTAGGTGTAGTGGGTAGTTGTAGTAGGTAGGTGTAGTGGGTAGTTGTAGTAGGTAGGTGTAGTAGGTAGGTGTAGTGGGTAGTTGTAGTAGGTAGGTGTAGTGGGTAGTTGTAGTGGGTAGGTGTAGTGGGTAGGTGTAGTGGGTAGGTGTAGTGGGTAGTTGTAGTAGGTAGGTGTAGTGGGTAGTTGTAGTAGGTAGGTGTAGTGGGTAGTTGTAGTAGGTAGGTGTAGTAGGTAGGTGTAGTAGGTAGGTGTAGTGGGTAGTTGTAGTAGGTAGGTGTAGTAGGTAGGTGTAGTAGGTAGGTGTAGTGGGTAGTTGTAGTAGGTAGGTGTAGTGGGTAGGTGTAGTAGGTAGGTGTAGTAGGTAGGTGTAGTGGGTAGTTGTAGTAGGTAGGTGTAGTGGGTAGTTGTAGTAGGTAGGTGTAGTAGGTAGGTGTAGTAGGTAGATGTGGTGGGTAGTTGTAGTAGGTAGGTGTAGTGGGTAGGTGTAGTAGGTAGGTGTAGTGGGTAGTTGTAGTAGGTAGGTGTAGTAGGTAGGTGTAGTAGGTAGTTGTAGTAGGTAGGTGTAGTGGGTAGTTGTAGTAGGTAGGTGTAGTGGGTAGGTGTAGTAGGCCCCAAATGACACACATCTATGGTGCTTAAAGTAAAGTGCAAACAAAGTGCTTGTCAGATTGTCAAACAGTGTCTGAAACCTCATCCTCCAAATCCGCCTCCTGAAGTCTTAATTGCATCCTGCACATAAAAGCTTATCTTTGCCACTTGTATCCGCGATGTCGTTCTTTTGGTCACTACCCAAAACTCATGACCACAGGTGAGGGTCGGAGCGTAGATGGGCTGGTAAATAGAGAGCTTTGCCTTTCGGCTCAGCTCCTTCTTCACCACACTGGTGCAGTACAACGCCCTCATTACTGCTGGGGCAGCACCAAACCGTCTGTCCATCTCATGCTCCATTATACCCTCACTCGTGAAGAAGACTCCATGATAATTGAAGTCCCTCGCTTTGGGGAGTGACTCTCCCCAACCTGGAGGGCGAATTCCACCATTTTGCGGCAGCGAACCATGGCCTCATACTATCATCCTAACCGCTTCATACTCGGCTTCATACTGCTAGCTGACCTACTAGCTGAAGCTCACGGTCATGATGGGGCCAACAGAACCACATCATCTGCAAAGAGCAGAGACGCACATAAGAGTATCCAATCTACATACTTAAGATAAGGTAATATTAAGACAACAAATAATAGAATGAAATCACATTTAATTGTTAGGATATCATCTGCCACTGAACGTCTCATAGTCTGTTTAAAGAGTTGCATTACCCAAATTACCAAAATAAACATTTTGTTTGTTTATTTGAAGCATACAGAGACCGTAACGTCTGACTATTTCAGTGTTCTCTGCCACTTCTCTTCGTTCAGCTGTGAGGCAAACTGGGTTTTTGCTCTGAAATACACAATCCATATATTTTTTATGAGCAATATGTGTAATAGATACTCTGGCTGCTCTGATTGGGCCTGGCTCTCCCTGGGAGCTAATCAGGATCAGGTGCATATGTGAGCAGAGACAACGTATGGCTCGGTTATTAGCTTGACTTGACTTGGCAACGGCTCCTGCCTTCCCTGTGATACAGAGCATGTGCTTGACAGATGTGGTGGTGGAGGAAATTGGTGGTGCTGAGGACTTCAGTGAACAAAACCATACGGCATTCCTTTCAGGAACCACACTTCCCTTTAGATTGGAGTCCAGCCATAGACGTGGGCAGCAATGGAGACGGGTCTCTCTCAGAATGATAAGGATAGATTATTTCATGAAATATTTCTGCATCAGATGCAAATGCTGGATTTTCATTCACCAAAGACATCTGTCAAAAGATGAATGTCAAGCATAGTCCTCTGAGATCTTAAGCAAGTACGTCTGACTACCCTATTTTTTAGACATCCTTGCAAAACACATTCTCACTCCTAACTCATTAAATACCGGCACTTGGTCAGTTCCCCCGGCATCAAAGACCGGCACACTGGGTACCCCTCTTGCGTTACTTTTGGTTGGACCAGAGATGACGTGTCAATGTACACTCATTACATGGTTAGTATCCTTTCAAAATAAACTTCCATTTTCACAGGAACTTAGGTTTAAACAACACCACCACTTAGTTACATTAGGACAGTGGTGGTTGACGTTAATTTCACTGTCTAGCGACTCACGTGACACAACGAGCCTCAAGACTAAAGACTGACATGACAAAATAAGTCAAGGTTACTTTTAGTTTCACACAAGACATGAACACCGGCCTCCTGGTTGAAAGTCTTGGGTTTGTTTGACCCATCCACCGACCCTCCATCGCACCCTGAATGAACTCTCTATTAATACTACATCACTTGCTCCGACTGTCATATAACGCAATGGGTGGGTTTACATTGCAGTTGGTTGAAAGCGGATTCGTCATATATTGTTGCTAAAGGGTGCCGCTGTGGGTCGGTTTCTGATGCCAACGTATACCTACCAAATGGCGGTATTTGATGAGTTGGGAGTGAGAACGGGATGCCTTGCAGGGCCTTCTAAACATCATAAAACACAATGCAAGGGCGAAGCACAAGAATCAAAACAAAGCACTAGTCTTGTTTGATCTTTCCCTTGTTCACACTCAGCCGGCTGCTCCCATCTGTTACAGATTTACTGCAGAAGTAAAAGAACTAAAATCTTAATGGAAACAACACAGAGTGATGTGTTCCTGTAAGAACATTAAAAACTGAGAACAACTAAATGTTCTCAGTAAACTGTATAGTCAGACCGTCTGTTGGACTGATTGGGGGATTCAGTACTGCATTTCCATAAAGGTGGGGGATTCACAAGAGACAGGCCAATGGCCTGTTCTGTGTAGGATCCAGCTAATAAAGCTCTGAGGTTAAAGAATCTTTATCCAGATCTCAGCAAAACATCTGCGTAAGCTGACTCCTCATTTTCAGTCTCCTTTGTCACTTTTGTTTTAATTATTCTTCATCTATTGCTACAAATTTTGATTGATCCATTGACCCCTTGCCTGTATTAAAATGCTCTGGATCTAGAAGACATGAAGGTTGCAGTCAGCTTAGGTAAGTGAAACTTACTTTGAGTAGTGATTGGTACTGGGTCATTGTCAGGCTTTGTTAGGGCTGAGCACTGAGCTTCTCTATACACCCTGTGCATTGCCTGTCGGCACCTGTGTCCAGTCGGATTTGAAGCTGCTGTTGGCGCTTACTCACGTTGTTCCCTCCTAGCTAGATCCTTGCTTGACTTGTACAGATTCTCAGATGTACGTCGTTTTGGATAGAAACGTTTGCTAAATGAAATTGTAAAATAATATTGCTATTAAACTTAAAAATTCTGTTTTAATTCATGTTTCTACTGTGTTCTCTTACACATAGGCTTCTGTGACTTGTCACACACTAACACTTACAACACACTGATTAGTCAACACAGTAATCACTAATCCCAGTCACTTTTGCAGTCAGGCGTGGATGGACAGATGTGGCAAGCGGCTCTGTTCCCGGTCAAACCAACGACTTTTAGACCAGGGAAATGCCACGACCTGAGGTCCAAAGGCTGACGGATGTGTCAGCCTTTGGACCTCAGGTCGTGGCACCTCTTTCCTTTTCTCCAACAGCTGATGACCAAGGTTTTCCAGGAAAGTGCAGTGCTTATAACGATATGAGGCTCCCTAATCAGTCCTTGGGACCACTACTTGGACGATATCTTTACTGTTGTCCCATTCAGAGTTGGTTTTGTCTGAGCTAGCTTTGTCATTCTCATGCTCCAGTTCTGCTTTTATATGATATTATTCATAAATGGCACAAAAACAAATCACTCATATCAGCAGCCTCAGGTACAGCTTCATGTCAAGAGCTGAGCTGGTGCAGCAGGTGCTGCACCGTCGAAGCTCATATAGACAAACTTTTTGGTAACACTGCATTTTACAGGTCCACAAATTCCCATTTCCCAATATTTTCCCAATAGCTGGTAATATATTTAATACATTTCCAGGAAAAAAAATACAATGTTAATTGATATGATTTATTTCCATGTCTGCAGATAAATAATAATTATCGATTATTAATCATTATAAATTATCAAATAATTTCTTTGAAAATTATTTAGAAACTTTATAAGCAATCTTTGTATATAATTATTAAACCATGTTTATAATAATAGTTTTATTATAGTATTTTTCAATAAATTTTTAGGTAAATATTGGGGCAGTAATTCTAAAGACATTTCAAATAGGTTACTTGCTAATTATCACCTAATTACCATGAAATTTGCGGACCTGTAAAATGAAGATTTATCAACTTTTTCAATACTGTATGTATTTATTCATGTTATTTGTTCCGTCTAACATGCTTGTACTGTGGGTTGTAATGAAAAGCTGCAGCCTCTGGTGGTGTAGTGTAAATATATGTCACCTGATCAGATACATGTTAATCTAATGTATAACGCTATTAACCACAATCTATCAGGCTAAATACAGCTGCTTACTACAGCACACGAACATTCATTCTGGGAACAATAACACAAATGAAGCTTTCACATGAGTATTATCAGTGAAACAGGGACCAAGGTTACGACAATCAAGCATCAGCAAGCCCAAGAATGTGGAAAGAAGAAACAAGTACTGGACGACAAGATAACGACCCACCTATGCTGGAACGCCGGACCCAACAGCAATACACACTTACACTTAATCTCTCACACACATGCAAGCACATAGTCACATGAATTGTTCACTATAAGAAGAGGAGGATTTGATCAGACAGACGGGACTCTGACTGCTGAACAGCTGAGAACCGAACTCTATGTACTAGTTCAGATGCTAAGGCTAACAGAAGTATCCTCCAGAGCTCTGTAACTCTTCTTTTCCTCAATATATCAGTGTTTTGATTTTAACTTGTCGTCGTGTTGTCCTCATTGGAATTATTGTGTGTCTTTCTCCTCCATCGAGAATTCTGAACATGCCCTGGCCTTTAGTTGTTGAATAACATTGTATTTTATACAAACAGGGGGAAACTAAAAGAAAGGCCAGCAAGTTGGTGACCCCAACGTGATTCTCAAGGAGGACAGAATTGGATCATCTAATCGGGAAAAGGACAACTGGACACATAAGTGAAGTCAAGGGGGACCGCCTTTGTTGTGCAGGGCCCTACAACTAAAAGGTAAGCAGTGACCTATTGTTCTACAGAACTAAACACTGTGAATTGATTATTTCCAAAATTTTGCACAACAAGGTGAATCTCCATTGAGGTCTAATCCAAATTGTTTCGTGAAAACTGAGGAAAAGAATAAGTTAAAATACTGAATAAGAGAAGAGAAAAAGAGATTACCGGTAAGTGAAACAAGAGAAATAAAAGAGAGATAGAGATAAAGGGTGAGAGACCTGTACAAACGTGTGAGGATTGTACAAAAAAAGCGCATGTGGGTGCAAAACCCAGGCCAATAGTACCGCCTGAACAGAATTGAATATAAGCAAAAGCGCACTGAGACATCAGTAGTCCTGATTGTGAAAAAGAGAACATTTGTATACTGTGTGTACATTGTGGGGAATGTGTTAAGGGGTTGGATAATTGTACACAAGTCAGAACACCACTGTCAGGGTCCTGGGAATTAACCCCAAGGGAGAGTCCGGCTGTTGATTTAGTCGGCAGGTAGAAGCTTGACCTCCAGAGGCTGATGACTGGCAGTGACTTCTGAGTACAGTTATATAGTCACAAGGGTGGTAATTTTGTGTGGGAATATATTCTTTGAGCTGGTTGTAAGTTAAAACTTTGGGAATAATCCTATCACACCGGACAGAAACAGTTTCTGCCTAGAAGGTTGTGTGAAGGGGATTGTCTCAGAGGGGGCATAGCGACCCAACTCAATCAACCCAGAGGACTGTGACATTGTGAAATGACTGAAAAGGAAAAAAATAAGAAGAGGGATGTGTCTCCACCGCGAGGAGGCACAGCCCTACACAGAATATGGGAGCAAACAAGAGATGGCGCAGACAAAACTGAAGATCCTAAATTGTATAAAGTGTACAAAGAAATTTGGACAGCTTGGGTGTCAAAAGGGGAGATAAAAATACCACAGATCCAGGAGGAATTGGGAATTGGCTACAAAAATGTGATGTAATAATGATAGGAGAAGCTGAGACAGCATATAATAATCTCCAACCTAGTTCAGTTTGGAAGAAAAGACAGTTACAGAAAGTGTGGGAAAAAGCAGAAAAGAAAAGACGTAGGTGGCATTGTTTTGCAATGGCAGCAGGAGCACTGATGACACAATCAAATGAGAAACCACCACCATACTCAAATGCACCACTTCCACCTCAGGCAGGACACATGCTGCCTGTATTCACAGTCAATGGTACTGTGGCAGTGGATGAAATAAGGGAAAGTGGAGGTGGGAGGACCGATGATCCTCCCGCTGGAGCCTCTGCGCCACCCTGTAGATCTTCCACTCCATTGTACCCAGATTTGACCAAGCTACCAAAAGAAAAGGAAGATGATAATGAATCAACCACATCCACAGGCACTGACTGATGAAATTATAAAGGAGCTAAATGAAACCACAGAAGAAGTTAAAGCCCAGCTAGCAGAGGCCATTGAAGAGCGCAGGGCTTCCTTGAGAAACACACATTTGACAGAACAACCACTGACATCAGTGACTGTACATGAGAAGACAAAACCTGTAGAGTGAGCTATAGGAGGACGAGTAACTTTACAGCCACTGAACCCTGAAAATGAAGACTGGACAGTACTGACTGACCCCACACCCATTGCATCTAGGACTAGACAGCAAGTGAAGAAAGGAGAAAGGGCAGGAAGCTACTCAGGCCCACCTGGGTATGGTCCCATGAGGGGTGGTTGGCAGCCCAGGGGTGGCCCAATGAGAGGAGGAAGAGGAAGAGGCAGAGGAGGATTTAGACCATATAATCCTCCATCACAGAACCCCACATGTTGGATATGTGGACAGCCAGGACACTATGCCAGACAGTGTGGAAAGTGGGGACCATGGCAACCATACATGCAGCAGCAGCCACAGCAACCTGCACCTCAGCCACCACAAGGGCAACACACAGCTCCATTCCAAGATAGAGCTCCACCATCTGGACCCAGAGGGCAGGGTCAGTTCCCATAGGGGTGCTCAGAGTCCACAGGAAGGGGAACTGGTGAACCCTTCCTGACAATGGTTGTAGAGGGGCATTCTGTGGAATGCCTTGTTGACTCTGGGGCAAAACACTCTACCCTAGTACCAAGCAGGACCAGGACTAAGAACACCTACAAGCACAGCAATTATCCCACCTAGCCCTGGACACACGTTGATAATGGATTTCACTGACATGATAGACACAGTGGCAGGAAAAAGATACTTACTCACTGTCATTGATGGCTACAGTGGATGTCCATTTGCAATTCCATGCAAAAGGGAGACAGCAAATGAAGTCATTAAATGGCTCATAAACACATACATACCAGAACATGGTTTCCCCAGAGTCATAAAGTCAGACAATGGCTCACACTTCAAACAGAAACATCTCACACAAGTAGAGGAATTTTGTGGCCTCAAACACAGATATGGCAGTGTATATCATCCTCAATCACAAGGCAAAGTGGAAAGACTAAACAGATCACTTAAAGAAGCCATTGCCAAACATATGTCCACCAATAAGACAAATTGGGTGAATGCCTTACCAATAGCACTAATGGCTATTAGAGCTAGAGTGTCAACCAAAACAGGCTTCACACCTTTTATGCTGCAATATGGCAGACAATTCCCACATCCTCTTGATACTAGACACCCACCACCTGCTAAACATGACCAACTATGGGCACAAGCCATAGGACTGAGGCAACAGTTATACATCAGAGCCCACAAGAGGAAGTGGACCTCACCCAGGTGGACGGGACCGTTCACTGTAACAGACAGAACATCACATGCATTAAGGGTGAGGGAGAAACCAGGAGTGTGGATACACTTAACACGCTGCAAAAATGCATAAACACAAGCTTACACACACCACATATACTCAGCTGCATGAATGGTAGAGAAGAGCAAATCGCTTAGAATCAGGATATCTACAGGTGACAGGAGAGCATTAATCAATAGATATAGTGTAGATGAACTCAGGGATCTGAGTTCAACAGGGGGAGTTGTAGTGTAAATATATGTCACCTGATCAGATACATATTAATCTAATGTATAACGCTATTAACCACAATCTATCAGGCTAAATACAGCTGCTTACTACAGCACATGAACATTAATTCTGGGAACAATAACACAAATGAAGCTTTCACATGAGTATTATCAGTGAAACAGGGACCAAGGTTACGACAATCAGGCATCAGCGAGCCCAAGAATGTGGAAAGAAGAAACAAGTACTGGACGACAAGATAACGACCCACCTATGCTGGACCGCCGGACCCAACAGCAATACACACTTACACTTAATCTCTCACACACATGCAAGCACATAGTCACATGAATTGTTCACTATAAGAAGAGGAGGATTTGATCAGACAGACGGGACTCTGACTGCTGAACAGCTGAGAACCGTACTCTATGTACTAGTTCAGATGCTAAGGCTAACAGAAGTATCCTCCAGAGCTCTGTAACTCTTCTTTTCCTCAATATATCAGTGTTTTGATTTTAACTTGTCGTTGTGTTGTCCTCATTGGTATTATTGTGTGTCTTTCTCCTCCATCGAGAATTCTGAACATGCCCTGGCCTTTAGTTGTTGAATAACATTGTATTTTATACAAACAGGGGGAAACTAAAAGAAAGGCCAACAGTGGCCACTAGGCTTCAGTCTTGTTAAGAAGCTGCTAGCATGCCATCAAGCCCACCTATATACCCTGCGCCCCAGTAACGCAGTAAAGTAGTGTTTTGTCATATATCAAACTAAGGTTTTGCTAGACAGTAGCCTACACTAGAAGAAAACCAACACAAACAAAGAACTGAACTGAGCTTCCTAAAGCCTGGCTACAGGCGTCGCATCAGACAGTGGCTGTGATTGATTACATGTATCCACTGCCTTGGAAAATGAGGGATTTGGGGCAATGGGATGCTTTTCCATCCAAGGCTGAATAAGACTGCTGGCTGCTGCATTCCAACAGCTTGCTGCCTCAGCCATGAAAGGGCCCTTTGAGAGCTGAGAGGCCAGACCACGGCTCCATCTACTGGGGTTTTGACAGAGGGCCCTCTGGCACACCTCAACACTTTCCTTCTCTCTCCTGTTCAAACTGCTTGTATATATATATGTGTGTGTGTGTGTGTGTGTGTCCTCGTGCCTCTCAGTCCTCTAACCTTTGTCTCTGTTACTCCCCATCCTCCACCCCTCTACATTTTCTGCCCTCACTTGCAACCTCTCCTCGAGTTTTAAGCGAGAGTTGATTCAACAGTTCGCAGAGAGCAGATTGGAGTTATACAAACATTTCTTGAAGGCAGAGCTACTTTAGAGGCAGACATGATGTTGCTGGCCGAGTTAAACCTTAATACACAGAGGAAAATAACCACAGAGTGTCAAAAGAGGAAAACATGGCTCAAAACTCAGCTACTGCTTTTCTTCCCTCCAAGAATGTGAGTGTTTAATGAAGTGTTGTAAAGCTGCAAGCTGCCATTATGTTGTGTTAAATCAATATGGAGTACGTGGTGAAGTATGGTTAATGAAGCACGTCCTGCTGAGCAACTGAAACGTTGATGGGCTACCTTCTCTCCTGGTTGACAGTGCCAGTACACATTCATGCTGGAGTTACCACTGTTAGATGGCTGGTTAACAATGGGAATGAGGTGATACTAGCTGTGTATTGGAAAAAGTCTGGCCAAACGATACATCATGATATGGGGGCTACCATTCAATAAATCGCTATATATTGTGATACTGAAAGCAAGATTTTTTTAATCTACTGTTAGTATTAGGAACACACTGCTTTATGCATGAAATCTGAACACATTTTTAAAAACTTTTTGTAAAACTGCATTTGCATTCATCACAGTCCCTGTAACATGCAACATCATAGCAGTACTTTTTGAGTAATCTCAGCCACAAACTTAGCATTTATGTGTTTACATTGTAGGTACTTGAAAGTCATACAGGTGCTAAAGGGTCAGTATCACGCTGTGACAAAGCGTCGGTATTTGGCGCCCTGGGAATGGGCTGCAACAGTGATTGGTCAGACCGTGGTCAGGATGGCCAGGTGATTTCTCAGCTTCTGACAGAAGTGGAGAGACAACACAGCCAAATAGTGCAGGGGGAAAAAAGGAAATGCATGCAGTGGATATAACAAAAAATAAAAATAGTAGGTCCCACTGTAAACACAGGAAGTAACACCATATGAAGTCCTCACAAGGTTCTTAAGAGTTCAGGTTACAGGTTGTTAAATACCTGCAGTGGAAACTACCTATTAGTGTGAATGGAGGCCAGAGCTTAGAGAAGAAGCTGTATTTCCACCTCTAACCACGTTACAGTGGTCATGCTTTGACACTGCCACTTTTAGTTTGCTTTGATGTTTAAATGGTAAATGGACCTGCATTTATATATAACGCCTTTCTAGTCTCCCAACCACTCAAAGTACTTTACGCTACATGTCAGCATTCATCCATTCACACACTGATGGCAGAGCCTTCAGTATCTTGCCCAGGGACATTTATGAACATAAAGACTGGTGGAGCCGGGGATCGAACCGCTGACCTTGTGATTGGTGGACAAGCCGCTCTAACTTTAAACCACATCTTGTGTATAGCATTGGTTGTAGTTACATGCTATTTTTTTTATCAGGATTATAATTCTGTTCATTATAATTTTGTTCTTATTCCTTAAAGAGTCCTTGTAATTGATACTTCCACTACTACTACTACTACTACTACTACTACAACTATTATTACTACTGCTAATAAGAATAAAAATAATAGTGTAATATCATATACTGTGATTCAATGAAACCGAGATATTTTCTAAAATGGTCCTTGTACTGTGAAAACTTCATCAGCTGTATTTGAAACTGCCTACTACATACTACTCACTAATATGCAGTATGCAATGGTTAAAGCAATGTATTTTGCACTAGACCAGGCTTTAGCCGTTAAACCAGCGCTTAAAGCAATGGACAAAAAAACAAACCTACTACCATTATTGCAATATTATCAAAAAATGCAACATAGATTTTGCATATACTATATGGTTTAAACAATCTGTTTTAACAGCTCATACACACATACAAAGACATCGCTCAACAATGGTGTGTGAGCATCACTGGCCAGCTGGCAAGCAAGGTACGCCCGAGGGTGACTGTGAAACTTTTCAACTACAAAAAAAGGCAGATTTTTACAGGGTCACGTGAATTTATGATGGAGATTAATGTAGTGATATTTAAACAAACTATCTGTCAACAAGGAAATAAAAGCCAGACCGGTCTCTAGAGAGCTCCAGCCAGCTCGCAGCGGTCTGTGAGCGTGAACGCCCAGCTGATGAGGCAGCCACCCCGGCAGGCGCTAGCTAGCTGTCACAGCAGTTTGTGGAGCTTCTAAACTCCAAAAACATTGCAGCAAATGCTCAGTTCACCATCTAATAATGCTAACCTGTCAATATCTTATCTGATCTTATCATATATTCACAATCTATACAGTTGATTTCTCACCTCAAAAATTGTCAGAATTGAATTTAGTGATGAAATAGGTACAAAAATGTAAAAAAAAAAAAATAGTTGTTTTTGGCTGCTGTTATTGAAACCGTAGCCTGCACCATTCCAGTGCTTTACATTGTGGGATATAGTAGGCGATGCATACTGGAGATTTTGCTTTTGTTGGCATACTGCATACTACATGCTACATTTTGGCCAAATCAGTACGTACTACTAGTCTAGTATGTGGTTTCAGATACAGCCATCCTGTTACAGCCCTAATTACAAAGTCGTACATGCTTCTTATAATTATTCAGCCCCTACAACACTAGCATGTGTTGTATGAAAGACTGTCTACATTCATGCTTTCACTTCCCTCTCTGCTCTCAAAGTATCAGCACAAACAACTACGCTCTATCTGTCGATCTGGCACTTGACCTGATGCCGTTCAGACTCTGTATATATTGCTCTGGTCTCGGTGCAGCTTGAGGGGCACACATTATCTCCCCCGTCTAAACAAGTCAAGTCCTGGTCAACCTCCCTCCTCCAGATATCCAATTCAGACCGCACTGTGTGCCTCCTCTGTCTCTCTCACCCTTGTCAGCCTCTCAGTTTTCTGTCATGGGAGTTATTCAGGGCCGCCTGAGTTACACAGACAAGTGCTGTCTTAGAATGAAACCACACTGCTGCTGAGGTCTTTATTTATGGGATCATTAAATACGTCCCTCAATTGTTCTCAAAAAAAGCAATTTCTGTTTTGTTCACAAAGATATGGTTTGGTACAACATGGTTTAAATACAAATGTCAAAATGTCCCTGTGTCTTTCACATTCTGTAACATCTATCTATCAGTATCTGAGGCTGTATCCAAAACCACATACTATTCCAATAGTACATACTTTGATTTGACCAAAATGTAGCATGTAGTATGCGAACAAAAGCCAAATCTACAAAAATACTCAGATGTTGTATTGATTTATTGAAAAAATCTCCAGAATGCCTGAAACTTTATATTTTCTATATCAGTTAAACTTATCACACATGATCACTGTCAGCTGGCTGACCCTGTTCAGGAGGAACAACAAAAATGTGCTGCTGCCAAGAAACCAAACCTTCAAAAGATCTACTTTATCTTTTCACTCATCTCTGACTGAGTCAGTGGCTGAAGCAGAACTGTTATAGGGGTTGAGCATACCATCCTCACTTTGTTACTGGTTGAAACAGGAATGGCAGACGTAAGACAAGCAGAAGACAGACGTGGTGAGTTAGCCCTCCATAAACTTCATTTTGTGGAGAAGGCGTTTACTCAAGGGTGGACTGAGCTATTAGGGAAAGAGAGCGAAATGAGGCCAATTCAGACAAAAATTGAAAGCAGAAATCCTAAATTAATCTCCCAAACCAGTTAAGAGTGGGATGGAAAGTCTGAATGTAATGCACTGGAATGTGTTTTTGGTATTTCAACAAATCTCTTAACCTATCCTGTCCAACATCCACCTTCTTTAGACTGTGAAAGAAGAGACAGACGATGGCCTGAAATTATGACCCCTCATAAAAGCTCAGGGTCGGCGTATCTGATGGAAGCACGTCGGGTGAAAACAACCCAGACTGCCCTGAAGCTACATACCATGCACTCACACACAAAACAGGTCAAATAAAAGAAAAATAACATGATTTTACTGCTACTTTATAACTACTATGCTACTATAACATACAGCATTGTACTGTTAATTAATCTCATGGACATTATGTATTTAATTCATCTGCTTTTAACCCCCTTGTCTTTTTTTAGGAGGGTACAGGAGGACTTTAGGGGGAGATAGCAGGTCAACAGTAGTTGTCACATAGAAGTGGTGAACATCATCTGACAGCTGGGATCCTGAACATTAACTTGAGATATATGTGAAGATGTGGTAGTCATAAATTAGAAATAAACATGAATTAATTAATTATTTTAAATGAACTGTGAAAGTGTATGAGATCAGAACATTGTGATTGCAGTGTATGATTTCCATCCCCATCCTCTATTATTTCTCATATGTTGCAGCAATTTTGGGTTTATACTATTTCTTACACAGATTTGGTGCTAAATTTAACCATTTTTTAACCACTTGAGAATTGATAGAAATGACTAATAATCCCTCTAAAACACCACATTAAGACACCAAGACCTTGGGGAACACCACAGAAAAAACACGCTATGATTTGGTATCAAAAACTTTTGACATTTTGAGATTTCTGCAAGAATTTCATTTCTCAGCACTTAGATGGCAAACATCTCTGCACACTGCTCAGAAACCCCATCAACATGAGTCGACCTAGCCCTGCTAGGTAGATTGGTCTGTTATTTAACCTTTCCTTCCTGACATGGTTGGTTCTAGTTTCATATGAGATCCATGTCTTCACTCCCTAAATATGAACTTACTAGAGCCTGAAAAACAGTTAAGTCAGTGGGGATCTCGCCACAGGGGGCTGAACATATTTGGGACAGACACTGTAAAGTTAAATAATTTCCTGGTCAAAATAAGGCAGAAATCCTTCAAGACATGCTACAGATACACATCGTTATAATGCTAAACTCTTAGCAATGAAACGCCTGCTGACACATCCAGCAGACACACAGACATCAACATTCATTTTAAGTCAATATTCACTCTCCTTATAGCTCTGCTTTGGTCTCCACCAATTCTCAATTTTATGGAGACTAAACTTGACAGCATAGTCCTCTAATAACAATACTGATTACTGCAGGTCTAACAGGCAATGTGAGCAGTATACCTGCCAGTACATCTCAACTAATTTAGCTTCTGAAATAACACTGCTTCCATAACTACCCTCTCTATTGTGTTGTACTGCACTATTATGGCAACATCAGTATTTTGCCCCAAATCAGATTGAACGTAGATCCTGCAGAGCTCAGCCTGCATTGTCTTCAGATACTAGTGACACTTCTGTCTGCTCATGGCTGCTCATATGCGTAACTAGACTTGAATTTCCAAATGCAGACTAACAATAAAGTTCTCTCTCTAAAATTGGAGCTTGTTTTTCCTTGAATGTTTGTCACTTGATTGGAAACGGTCAGTGCTTTAGCTATACTGCATCAGTGTGTTAACAATGTAGTGGCGACCATCGCTGACCTTCGGTGACCTGGTTTGGTCAGAAACGCTGCCCTCCGCTGGCTTTAGGTCAGTTATTTGAGTAATGTCCCAAGCAATACCACTTTAAAGCTGCACTAACATTCGGTATGTTTCAATAGTTCAAGAGTAATGTGTAAAGGGTTGCTTGTAGTGACAAACCCACAGGAAATGATAACTAAACTGTAGCGTACTCGTCGACACTTTGGAAAGGTTTAACCTCTTTCAGCCTGTTGTTTTAGTTTCACAGCCCACAACTATACTCTTTGGTCCAGCCACTTCTTTCCAGCAGCAGCAGGCAGCTGTTTTCAGTGGAAAAAGCTCTGATAAACCCACTTTACACTGCAGCTGCTGGATGAAGTGGAGCATTTAGCAATTTAAGAGTTGGTTATTTTTCTTGGTAGAGACCAAACCAGAGCTAAACTTAGAGAGAATGTGGAAGTTTCATTCATCAGATGGATGCAAATACATGTGGTCTTAGTGTTAAAGCTGCAGTGGAGAGAAAAGGAGCAAATATGATTTAAAAAGTTATTTTTCTAACAGTAGTGCACGAAACAGGTAATCCGAAAAACAAAATCATGCCTCTGGTGTCCTCCGGTGCTCCTAATGGCATCTGCAAGATTTCACAGACCAGAGGAAAACAACCAGTCATAGCTGATCTGGAATCTGCCGTCCAGCTGCCGTCTATGAGAGCCACGAGTCAATCACTCGCAAATTCGCTGATCAAATATGAATCAATGTTCTGTTACTGTAATGTAGTTAGAAACATCTTGTAGTTACTGTTAAGCTGTGAAATGAGAAAATTGCAGCCATGTTGAGATCTCTTGAGGAAATACCAAGCACTGCCCACTAGCCAGAGCACAGCCAATAGGAACACTCTCTCTCTGAAATGACCTGTGATTGGCCAGAGTCCCCCTTTTCTCTCAGAACACTTGAATTACAATACATAGAAAGGTTATTATGGATTTTTTTTTGCCCAATGATGCTGAAAAAAATTGTTGCTTACTGAAGCTTTAACAAACATGCATCAAGAACTTGCCTTTTTTCCAGCGATACTGGAAGCATTCCTGAGACAGAAATGTGATGGTGGTGAAGTTCTTCTCAATCACAAACCATGTCCAGATGAGACTACTTCTGCCACACAGGCTCCATCACTATCATCTAGACATAAACAAGCATGCGGACAGTCTTTCTGATGTAACGACTGTATCATGGCACTCTCTGGATTGTCAGATGGTATCACGTCTTGCCTGCAATGGAATTTCCCCTTTACTGGCTCTGATGCTAGTCCCCACTTTGCGAGCCCTCGTCACAGTGGCGGCTTACAGAGGGGTAACTTCATCCCTGTGACTGAGTTAGAACAACAATAGCTATCTCATAAAAAGGGAGGCACTTCCCTTCAAATATTTGGCCATTTGCAGGCTCAAAGACAAGACAATAAATGAGGCTGAAGGTCGTGATGGGGGAAGAGCTGAGTCATTTGCATTTTATTGGCTCTCTGATAAGTGTGTGCATACCATGCTAGGTCTGTGGAAAACTAGGGTCAGCCATGAAAAAGAAAGCTGTTGGATGCATGTAAAACAAAGCTCTAGTGTCAATTGTTTATCTTTCTCCAAACCAGCTCTTAGTCATACTTTCCTTCACCCAAATAGTCTGTGGGAAGAGCACGAATGTGGAGCTGAAAGGTGCTACGCAGCAGAATATCACAGAGATTTAGTTGTGAACAAACTCTGCTCCCATTTTCTTCTACGCTTCCTCTTAGGCCCCCGTCTCTGAGCTATGATTAACAAAGCATCTGCTGTAGGAGGAGGGACAGGCTATTAGTTTGACAACCCTGCTGTTAACATATTTCCACAGACCAATGGGAGACTGTAAAGGCCAACCACCTCTTACTGAGAGCATGTTTTACTCATCTGTCTCCGTGAACAGATATGCTTCAGTTTCAACAGATGAATCAATCAACACAAAGTCACAAAATGTGACCCATCTCTTTTGTCTGCACCACTTCAGTCCAATCTTGTTAGAGTCGTTTTGCCGGCCTACTGATGTGTAACACCAATAGTCCTTCAATTCACACACATATCCTTCATTCTGTATATGTTGTGAACATGAGGACAGTGATCCAAGATCCAGAGTTTCACTCTGTGTAAAACTGTGGGTGGGATAATAAAATAACAGAGTCAATAGAAACAGCCTGCTGGTGGACTGTTTTTGTCCGTTGAACAGACTGATGTTTTCCTGGTATTTCAGGTCATGGCCGTTGTCCTTTCAACTCATTATAGTACAATATACAGACTATAAAGCAAAATGTCCCAAAGTACTTAATTATAGGCTGTATTCAGAACCGCCTACTACGTACTACTGAGGAACGCAGTATGCAGTACTTCCTGCATACTGCGTTCCTCAGTAGTATGCAGTATGAAACAGTTAAAGCGATGTATTTAGCAGTATGCTAGACCAGGGTTAAGCCGTTGAATCAGCTCTTCAAATACTGGAGAAAAACTACCAACACTTAAATATTATCGAAAACACAATTTTGATTTTTTTGTTTATATTATGTTTGTTTACTTTCTAAGGTATTGCAGGTTTAAACTATTTATTCTAACAGCTCTTTTTTAGTTGCAATAACAAAACAGTGGACTGATCTGCCTACAGATATTAGCGTAATGTTAAGGGTCATGTTGTCTCAGCAGGCGGCTCTTTCCCTGGCCTCTTCCCTCTTCCCTCTTCCCTCGTCTGTGAGCATCACTGGCGAGGAAGCTACATCCCTGCGAAACTGGGAGGCTTTTCAACTCAAAAGAGCCTACTAGTAAGGCATCCGGGTATTTTTTGCTATTGTAGATTTTGCTTTCGTTCCCATACTGTATACTACACGCTACATTTTGGCCAAATCAATATGTACTACTAGTATAGTATGTGGTTTCGATTACAGCCACATGGTACCTTCAGATGGAACTCATGAGCTCGTGTTCACAAGATGGGAAGTCGCGAACACAACATGCGTTGCGTTCAAGTGGCTAAGTCGTGAAGAACACGGCTGCTAAGCAACAGCAACATTAACGTTACTGTCCGAGTCTAGAAGCCACAGAGGCTAACAATTTAGCAAGTGGGTCACATAATGCAGGAAATGCAAAAGCAGGAAGACAGATGAGAGAGATGAGGTCGTTGAGAATATCAACATTTTCCTCAGACCTTTATATTTTATATTATAAAATTACCAAGAAAAACAATACAGTATATGACTAAAATTATAATACACTGTTGAACATTAACTTATTACGCACCAATAAATGAACTTCCATGGGCTCCACATCTTCTGACAATGTCAACAAACACGTCATAAGTCATGAACTCTGAGCTTTCAGACATTTTCCACTTTTGAGGTCGTGAATATGACATAAGGGGGGCGTTCAGATGGACCCATCTTGTAAACATGGTGAACACCACCCCATTTCAAGACAACAATAGAGACCAATGAAAAACCACAAAACCTTGTGCCTACAGTAGCAACGATGCAAAGTCTTCAACTGATGCTGACTCAAGTGACATCACTTGAGGACCTTTATCAGACTTCACACAGGTCCCTCTGGAGACACTGCATGCTTTATACTGCATTTTTTCACATGTAGTAGTACTCACTTCAACTACACCTGTAAACACACTTTGACGAGTGAAATCGGTGGCGTTCTCCTTGAATCATTCTGTTCATATGGATAATAAATAACAGTATACTTAATTCTACAGTATATCATGATATTAATATATACAGTATGGTACAATAGTAAATCTATTGAGAAAGTGTTTATGAATAAAATAACCAGGCATGAATGTCTGTTTTTTGTTAAACCACTGAAATACATATTTGTCAATTCAAAGTCCTTGATCGCATCAATGCAAAAGCCATACAAAATTACAATGTGACCGCAGTCCTTTTCATTATTTTGCAAGAATAAGAGTCTAAGGATGCATTCACACGAGATCCGGCGGTGTGGAGGGTCCAGGATCCTCCGGGGATTCGGGGGTAGTGCATTTGGGCTGTGCTGAAAAAACCACAGCGGCGGAAAAGTAGAACCAGAATCAACTTTTGGAGAAATGCAACCCGATGTTACGCTGCAGCCAATCACATAACCGGCGATTCAGAGCTGCACAAGCTACTTTACCCACACTGACGAAACGTAACTTCCAACAAATCGCCAGTCTCAAAACACTGATCTCCTGTCCTGTGTTTATTGAACCCATCCATCTACCACCCACAGACACCAGCGGTCTTTTTCTACTTTTATTCTACATCAGAAATCCTTCATAAGTTTGTGAAGATGGAGCCACTGAAAGGTCTGGAACAGGTTTTTCTATTGTGGTATTAATACAGTTGCAAGAAAAAGTAGGTGAACCCTTTGAGATTACTTGGATTTCTGCATAAATTGGTCATGAAATGTGTTCTGACCTTCATCTAAGTCACAACAATAGACAAACAGTCTGCTTCATCTAATACTGCACAAAAAATAGATGTTTTCATGTTTTTATTGAACACAACATGTAAACATTCACAGTGCAGGGTGGAAAAAGTATGTGAATCTTTGGATTTAATAACTGGTTGACCCTCCTTTGGCAGCAATAACCTCAACCAAACATTTCCTGTAGTTGCAGATCAGATGGTCAGGAGGAATTTTGGACCATTCGTCTTTACAAAACTGTTTCAGTTCAGCAATGTTTTTGGGATGTCTGGTGTGAATCGCTCTCTTGAGGTCATGCCACAGCATCTCCGTCGGGTTGAGGTCTGGACTCTGACTGGGCCGCTCCAGAAGGCCTGTTTTCTTCTGTTGAAGTCATTCTGTTGTTGGTTTACTTCTATGTTTTGGGTCGTTGTCCTGTTGCATCACCATCCTCTGTTGCGCTTTAGTTGACGGACAGATGGTCTTAAGTTTTCCTGTAAAATGTCTTGATAAAATTGGGAATTAATTTTTCCGTCGACGACAGCAATCCATCCAGGCCGTGAGGCAGCAAAGCAGCCCCAAACCATGATGCCCCTCCACCATATTTCACAGCTGGGATGAGGTTTTGATGTTGGTGTGCTGTGTCTTTTTTTCCTCCACACAGCGTTGTGTGTTCCTTCCCAACAACTCAGTTTTGGTTTAATCTGTCCACAGAATATTTTTCCAGTAGTGCTGTCGAACATCCAGGTGGTCTTTGGCAAACTTCAAACGTGCAGCAATGTTTTTTTGGACAGCAGTGTCTTCCTCTGTGATGTCCTCCCATTAACTCCATTCTTGTTTTATGTTGTAATTATTGTAGATTTGTCAACAAAAATGTAGCATGTGCCAGAGATTTCTGTAAGTCTTTAGCTGACACTCGAGGATTCTTCTTCACCTCATTGAGCATTCAGCGCTGTGCTCTAGCGGTCATCTTTACAGGACGACCACAACGAGGGAGAGTAGCAACAGTGCTCAACTTTCTCCATTTGTAGACAATCAGTCTTAATGTGGACACATGAACATCAAGGCTTTTACAGATACTTTTATAACCCTTTCCAGCTTCATATAAGTCAACAAGTCTTGATCGTAGGTCTTCTGAGAGCTCTTTTGTGCAAGGCATGGTTCATATCAGGCAATGCTTCTGGAGAACAGCTAACTCAAAACTGGTGTGTGTTTGTTTTTTTATAGGGCAGGGCAGCTTTAACCAACACCTCCAATCTCAACACATTGATTGGACTCCAGGTTGGCTGAATACTGGCTCCAATTAGCTCCAGGAGAACTCATTAGCCTGGGGGTTCACATACTTTTTCCACCGTGCACTGTGAATGTTTACATGTTGTGTTCAATAAAAACATGAAAACAGGTAATTTTTTGTGCGGTATTAGTTTAAGCAGACTGTGTTTGTCTGTTGTTGTGACTTAGATGAAGATCAGAACACATTTTATGACCAATTTATCTAGAAATCCAAGTAATCCCAAAGGGTTCACATACTTTTGCCTGCAACTGTACTTCACCACAAGGACATTATTGTAGTATTTTTCCGATGATGTTCAAAGCCTTACTTCAATTATCAGTTGTTAATCAAGGATAACCACAAATAGAGATTGTGAATTGAAAACCTCCATATTTGCTGCTCAGCGTGGTTTCACATTAACTGGATGATTAGCTCATGAAATTGCTTTCATATAAAAACTGCATCACTAACGCACATCTATTTTTCTTTGCTTCCTATAAGCTCTGAACAGTAGAAAGAAAATGTTTCCACCTGACTTCAGCAATTTGCTTAAATACTGAATAACCAGGATACACTGCACAGAGCTGTAACCCTGTTTCTATTAATTGAGTTAAGAAGGAATGTGAGGAGAGGGATCCAGCATCACTTATATCCAGCATAAATACAAAAAAATCCCCTCTGAAGACAGTTACACAGGTAGAGAAGTATGCACCATAAAACATGAGAACACATCCTGGGACGCTTTAACAGGATAATTATGAACAGACTGAGCAACACAGCCTGTGGCTCCAAATATCTTCTAATCCAAAAAGACGATGGCCAGGCACATGTTGGAATTCAGCAAGATTAAAAGCATCCACAAGCTGTTCCTCTTCTGGGAAACGCACAAATGAAAAATAGACTTGTTGTTTTCCACAGAAAAATAGTCTTGATTAATAACTGTTGTGACAAAATGGCTTAAATATGCAAACTAAGACACAAACATCCTGGCAGCTTCACAAGTGCTTTAGCTGACCTTTGACCTCTGAGTGTGTGTAGAGGGGTTGGAAAGGGGCGGGGCTCTCCCCTCGCTTTAACAGACTATACAATTTATGTAACACAGTTCAAGAGGTGATCCTAACCAAACAACTGATAAAACCTCCCAGCACACTGAAGGGAGTGCGCTCTGTGATGTGTGTTTTGTCTGCTGCACACTTGATCTGCCTGCCCTTCGATGAAAATCCAGCCGCATTAATTTGCAAAGACACGTTCAACCTCCTCAAGTCCCCACGCTTTAAATTCACCCCACTTCCCAAAATGAACTTTTTCAGCCATTATGGACACGGGAAGTAACAAATTTACCTCCCATTTAAATGTTCCTCCCTAAACAGCCAGGAGTGATAACTCCATGCAGAGAGCACCAGTGGCGGCTGGACCTCCTCACCACCTCCTCACCACCTCCTCACTCCTTGTATATCCAAAGAAGGTACTGATAGAGCCCTCCATATGAGCCTGAGAGGAACTTCTCACTGCTTCCAGACTGTCACCACAGGCCCAGTTTGTGTTGGTCCAGGGGCCTTACTGTACCCCCAAGAAAAGCATCTATTTATAATAATGCAGAACTAATAATTTATTGTAATGATGAGTTATATCAACCTTGTTATGTCTTCTTACCGACAGAATAATTACTTCTAATAACATCGGACACTGTCCACACTCAATCCATTACAGACATACTTTCTGTTTCATCATGTAAGCAAAACCACGTACCGATCAGCTGTGTGGTCGAGATCAGACTAGGGACGCTGCCACTTTAAAGGTGGGTGAGTCGTACTTCAAATAGAAAACACAGGTTTTATACTGCGATATTTACTGAAAATGACAAACACTACAGCCAACAGCAGTCTAAGTAACTTTCAGGTCTCTGTTTGGAGGGTGTAATATGTATTGTAGACTACACACATCCTAATACATTAAACCTCTCTGTGTCATCACATTCCCTCTAGATTATTTTTTGTGTGAACCCCCAACCTTTAAGTTCAATCTGCGCCTTTGACTGCCACAGATCATTTGCATTTGCCTGTATCCTGACTGTAACAAAGTACATTTACTCGAGTACTGTACTCACATATTTTGTACTTTACTTGAGTATTTCCATGTTCTGCTACTTCCTACTTCTCCTCCAAGGATCAAGGTTCTTTATTTGTCAGCAGTCAGTGGCAATAAAAATCTTTGGTTGTTTGGGTTCCTTTAACAGTGCTCATTAAATATGAATACGGTACATAAAAGTGGAAATCACACTAGTAAAAGTAAAAGCAAAAGTATAATATCTGGCATAAACTAGTGCAGTTAAAATATACATGAACATAAGTAAAAATAAAATAGTGATGCAAATTTGTTGTTTAGTTGAAGACGGTATTTCAGATGGGAAAACTGAATGTAAACTGTTTGTGTGTGTGTGTGTACGTATATATACATATATATATATATATATATATATATATATATATATATATATATATATATGTAAAAATATATAGAAATATATATATATATATATATTAATCTTAATTTTTTTTTTTAAATTTTTTATTTTTTTTTTTAATATTTGTGATTAATTTGTATTATTGCCATTGAACTGTGTGACATTCCCGACAGTCACACCCACTTATTGTATTGTAACCGTGGGTGTAATAATGGGCTGTGTATTTGCCAGACAACCAATAGGGCTGTCAGCTTATCATATATTTAATCAGGATTAATCGCATGATTGTCCATAGTTAATTGCAATTAATTGCTGATTAATCACACTTTTTGTTCAAAATGTACCTTAAAGGGAGATTTGTCAAGTATTTAATAGTCAACATAGGAGTGGGCTGCTTTATGCAAAAGTATGTATATGTTTATTGTTAGAAATGAATTAACAACACAAAACAATGACAAATATTGTCCAGAAACCCTCACAGGTACTGCATGTTACCCTCAAACTGGCCACACAAAAAAATGCGTCCATATCTTCCAATATCATCTGTGGCCTAAAAATCCTTTTCTCTAGAGAACGCTTCAGAAAACCTTGATTTCTCAACTCCTTACTGGACTTTAAAAGGTTCACTGCCATTGCTAGTTTTTCCCTCGTCTTTTTGTCCACCTCTTCAGCGCCGTCTCGTACTCTGATGCAAAACGTCTGTCCTGTTTACACTCCACACATAAACACACATAAATACAGACATCACACCACGGAGCATTAGAGGAACACAGGGCTCTACACTCGACTCATGTCATACTGCCTGTCCTCCAACAAAATAGCCTATTTGTGGGCCTCCTCTTCTGTTTCTGCTTACCCGCTCCAGTAATTAGCAGCATATGTTGACATTATGCCTCTTTGGTTCCTTTTCAAAATGCAATCAAGATAAGGCCGTCTATGATATGAATGATATAGTCTAGCAGTTATATTAAAACCCAGCTCTATGATTATTTAAACTACTGATCACCAAGTAAACAGGAAGTTTGCAGAAAGGACCAGCCAAATAATGTCTAATACACACAGCTTTTGTTATAGCAGTACGCTAAGCCTAACAGAGTCCATCCTGTCAGCAAGTCCATCCACACAGAGCCCTGTCCATGGGAATGCCTGCATTACTCTAATTAGTCCCAGATCCAGGGATATAATGAGTACCATACCAAACACACACCAACATACAGCAGTGTGCTTCCTGTTCGTCATTTCTCTCGGTGTTGTCACCTCACATCAACAAACACAGGAAAGAGTTGAAAAACTCCTCAGTGTTCCTGTGGTTTCCAGCTGATCATTGTGGCTGGATGTGGCAGTTATTGCTGTGCTTTTTTCTTTGAATTGATCATGTAATGTATATACTTTTATGCATAAATGAAAGGCATGCAGAGTACAGTACTAGATAGATGGATGGGTCCCAATCCTTGGGCCATGGGCCCCTACTGGACCACGAACATTTGCTGCCAGGTAACAATATTTTATAATGCATAATACACCAGATTAATGAAGATATAATGCCATAAGGTGACAATGACATTAATGATCTTTTCATTTCATCAAGTCTATTTAAATATGGGCTCTATAAATAAATAAATGCTTATTTATCATTCTTCTGACATATAATAATGGTGACTGAGATATTACCACGGTGATGGTTTACTGGTGCATGTGATGAATTAGTTGTTAGTTGTATTAGCTGTATAAACAGCCAGAGCTGTGCTTAATGACAGCTGCTCTAGTGCTGTTCGAGAATCGCCCCAATGCGACACAATCGGTGCTGTCCTTCTCATTAACAGGTCCGAGTGGGCACAAGTATCCTAATGCAAACTGACGTTTAAGGGTGTCTCTTCATCCATTTATGGGTAACTGTGGGAGTGGAAATGAGGCTTGTGCACTCAGTTCACACAGTGACTGAGATGTATAAAGCAGAACCAAGTGTTTATGTGACTTTACAAATCTGATGAAAAGAAGGCATATATGTATTTCGGTCTTTGTGTCAACACACTGTTTTAGTTGTGATCTACGTAGAGCTTTATGCTTCTGGCCACAAGCGTATAGTTTTGTCATCACTCAATTACATGTGGAAATGGAGAAATACCATTGGGTCTGGATCTCTGGCTCTGTTCAGACCTGGTATTAACATGAGCGATCCGAACACAAGTAGACAGCTTTAAGTACGTCTGTTCACACCTGGCATTACAATGCATCTCCACTTGCGTCTGAGTGGCCACTTGTGACCTGATCTCACTTCTCCGCTCTATATGCAAATAAACACATAGTAAATGAAGTAAACTACATATTTGTCAATTTGGGTACATTTTATTAACATTAAAATATCAGGTTATTGTACTGCCGGCCCCCGGAGACCTCCGTGCCACCAACACTGCTCCCTTTGCCAGATAACAGTGGAGTTCAGAGCTTCAGAGAGCCGGCAATGAGAGAGAGCAGGCGGCTCTGTACAAAGTAGATGAACGAAGACATCAACACATCTCCGACAGTATAATGATAATAATAATGCCATGTGATAGACTGTAGATATGTAGCTGATAGCTTAAAAAAAATACAGTTGTACTGACAGAATACAGTAGAGCACAGATCATTTCCATGCTGAGAGGCAGATACAGTGTTGTAAGTTGCCGTATGAATTTATTTTGGATTGCAAGCATTTCAGTTCATTTTTGTATTGAATGGGATTTTAGCGTCCATTTTTAGCTTGAAACTTTACATTTTCATGTCAACTAAACAAAGTAACAGAAGATTTTATTTCATTTTTTTTAGACATTTCTAACTTTTTTTTTCATTTTTCTTGTCAATTAAATTAGTAGAACATTTTATTTCATTTTTGTATTTAATTTTTAGCTTGAAACTTTACATTATTCATGTCAACTAAACTTAAAGTAGTAGAACATTTTATTTCATTTTTGTATTTAATTTTTAGCTTGAAATTTTACAATTTTCATGTCAACTAAACTTAAGGAGTAGAACATTTCATTTTTGCATTTTGTTTCTTTTTTTGCATTTTTGTCAAGACTGTGAATCCAATGTTGTTAAGCCTCATTAGAGAGAACAGTACTGCATTTCTCTTATGTTTTTCTGTGCTAACATGTTGAACCACATCGGCATGATGTGCTTGTACATATCACACAAGAGACAAGTAGCTCATGTCTGTCTATCTACTCACCTGAAGGAAATTGTAGTGCATAGATGCTGCAGATCAACTTCTTTAAAAATTTAAAAAAAGATAAAATAGGATTTATATAATGGGGGAAAAATTTTTTTTTCTTCTATTTTGAGAAATATAAATATAAAAATATCCCCATTTCCACATATCATATCTATTATATTGTTTTTTTTAAACAATTTTCCTATGTGAAGTATTCACATGCCAATAAAAACTGATGACACTTACAGTTACGACAAATTGCCAGCAGGACGTCATTGAAGAGAGACAGGAACAAGCCAAAGCGCTTTTGTCAACTTAGAAAAAACCCATTTCTCCACTCTGGCAACTAAGCTCCCCCAGTGCATAGATCTGCGATCCCAGCAGGACGCAGTTGAGTAGGCGGTCCTTAATGTGGCCTAAGATGCATTCGCATACACACTGCTAAAAGACTGTAGCCATAAGTGGCCCAGACCACTTCTGAATGTGGTCTGAAAGATCCGATCTCAGTACTGTACTTAGAGCTGTCCACTTGTGATCCAATCACTGAGGACGCATGTTAATACCAGGTCTGAACAGGGCCTTTCTGGAGGTCTGGCTGTCTGTTGTGGTACAGCTCTGTGTATATCAACACAATAGCACCCTGCAGCCTCGAGCTGTTTCACCCTCCTCTGAGTGCTTGTCACCAGCCAGCAATTAGCTGCAACTTAGAACAAAGCCACCACTGTTGCAGTCAGGATGACTGGGAACTAGACTGATCCTGCAGATGAAAAGGTAATATTAAAAGTACTGCAGGTGAAATTTGGGAGAAAAAAACTAAAAAAACAAAACAAAAAACTGTACTATAATTACAGTGTAAACTGTAATTAATATAACCGCAATCCCATTAGAGAGGGAGCTTTAATAGTATAATAGCGTACAATCTTAAAACAAAATATCAAAGGTAGATGGGCTACTACAGTCTGAAAAAAGCTGTACTTACTCTGTGTTCCAATACCAATACCATACTATTTATAATGCCAGGAAAAGTTTTGGTACCAATACACTGTATGTCAAATGCAGCATGCCAAAATTACCAGGTTATCCTACTGCATCCGGTTGTATTTTGAAGCTTTTCTGACCCATAATCCTCTGTGCAGTGGATATATGAGCAAGACAGTTCAAGCAGCAAAGTTATGACACAGTAGTATGTCCTAATTGTATGCATACTGTATACGTACGTTGTAAGGGCAGCTGCAGTATGTAATGAAGTAAAGAGAAGAAGTATGTTATGTGTTAATTTCTCAGAAGACAACAGTGAGCTAGAGCAGTGGCAGATCTAGAGAAATATTCATTAAAATATACAGTGAAATATTCATTTTAAAGCTCGAGTGAAGTTCATTCGTACTTCAAAAACCCAAGGAATCCACTGATTCCAACCATGTCATACTAGCTTGTCACAAATAAATAACACTGCAAACTTAGGAGGAAAAATGTGGCCGTTTTCAAAGCTCACTGTGAAGGAAAAGGAGTGCTACGGTTACTCACCTTCACAGACATGACCACTTTATGATAATCACATACAGTTTCGGGCAAGTCATAGTCAAAGCAGCACACTGACACACTGACAGCTGTTGATGGACTTGAGTTTGTTATGACTGATTAGATGTTATATGGACATATTTTGTATGCTAAACAGAGTACCTGTGAGGGTTTCTGGACAATATGTGACATTGTTTTATGTTGTTAATTGATTTCCCATAATAAATATATACATACATTTGCATAAAGCAAGGGTATTTGGTTGCTTTAAGGGCGTCACCCTAATTGATAAATCATTTCATTTGATGGTTTTCTGAGTTGACATGATAGCTAATTTGGGTTTTGGACTGTTGGTAGAACAAAATCAACTTGTCAACTTGGGCTTTAGGAGATCATAACAGGCAGCTTTCACTCATTTCTGAGATTTTATAGAGCATGGATTATTGATAAATTGAAAAATAAGGAGATTAATGTGCACATTGATTGGTAATGAAAACAACTGTTTGTTGCAAAGCTGTATTAAACTACCTGAGACTCTACATTTGACATACTGTTGGTGCGGATGGGTTGACATTGTAGTTAATGGAAAGCCTGGTACGTCTCGTACTGCCTCTCAAGGGTACTGAATGGCAATGTGTGACAAAGGTACGCAAGTTTGCAAACATTAGCTAACATTAACCACCATAAACTACTGCTACTACAGGCTGTGGCAGTAAAACCACAAGTGTATTGAATCGAATGTTTTATTTCTTATGAATTCAGTGTTTCGTTGTAATCTTGAAACATGTTATTGTCTTGTTGTTCTTGACAGACTCTGTCTTCACATCCAAACATGGGATACACCGTATGACTCAACTGTCTTATGTTGGTCCACTATAAAGTTTTCACATCTTAGTGTAGAATGAAGTTCCTTGCTCAAAAAAATGAGGGAAAAGCCAGGGCTCTGGACGCTTCCCTCACATTTCCACCAACTCCAGATGAATGAACTGACCTCTGGCTAACTTCTCCGGAGTGTCCAGTGCTGCTATATGCATTGCTTCACTTCACAGCTCGACAGGGAAGGGGAAACACGGACAGGAGGTAAAAACCAGGTTGTAATACATTAGATGGTGTGTAGGTAATAAAACTTTGGGAAAAGCTTTTACTGTGGGTTCCACGTAACACTTAATCATCCCTCCTTATGTTTACGAGTTACATCAGTGCCTGGCCTGTAGCTAAATAACAAAGCCATTAGTTCATACAGTACATCCAACCACAGACAGGTTCTGCCCTGCAGTGGCAGATGTATTTATTAAGCTGTGTCTCATGTGATTGGTGGGGCACCTGATTACAACAGCATGCATACTATTTCCCTTAACTAAGAATAAGACTCTACATTAATCACTCTCACCTGCTGTTTTACGTCTGCTTTCAAAAACGGTTTCAGGAAAGGAGTATATTAGCAACACTCAAACAATAAACTAGTGGGGATGGTTTTGCACAGAATGAAGCAACACATACAGTATTATTAAAAGAAAACTGCTCTTGTTATGATGATAACACTGTAGTCACCAGAGTAATAGCTAAGATCTCTGATTATGGCAACATCACTGAGGGGAAAACAAACCTGAGCAGACACACAATAAGGCAAGATTGTAAACAAGATGGCAGATTAGCTACCATGATGTATGGAGGTGAATCAGTAATGATCCTTAATTGCAAATGAATCCCTACTAAAACTGCAGTAAATATAGGAGGTCAAAGTTGAAGCGGAAAGTGGTTTTATAAACTCTGATGGATGTTTACAACTGCAATTTGGGTGGAAATGCGCACCCGATTTGACTGTTATCAGGCCATTAAATAGGCATTTAATAACCTGTTGTTGGTCGCTATAAGCCCCACAGATGTGGGCAAACAGGGGCCTACTACACCCACTAGCAGGTTTTATCACCTATTCACATGGTAGATCACCATAAAAAGGTATAAAAGAAAATGACAGCGACCTCTACCGACTGTAGTAATTATGGGTGGAGGTCGGGGATACAAAACACAGGGTTTTCACCCAGGAGACTGGAGACAATGTTTTTCCCTCCCTAGTTTTGTAGCATAAACCTAAAGACGTTGTAGTTTCATAGCCTAAACCCAAAGAAGTTGTAGTCTTTGTTGCCTAAACCTAAAGAAATGCAGTTTCATTTTCTAAAACTAACTACTTTTTCCTAAACCTAAAGAGTTGTAGTTTCCTTGCCTTTCCTTCCCTCCCTTTTTTTTTTTTTTTTTTTGCCTAAAGCTAAAGAGGTTGTAGTTTGGTTGCCTAAGTCTAAAGAAGCTGTAGTTTTTAGCCTAAATCTAAAGAAGTTGTAGTTTTTGATGTCTAAACTTAAAAAAAGTTTTTGCCTAAATCTAAAGATGTTGTAGTTTGTGCTGCCTAAACCTAAAGAAGCCTTCTTGTTTGTGTTCAAAACACAGCATTTCATGCAGTGTTACAACATGTTACAGCATGTTGCTTTTACGTTTCACTTTCACTTTTACAACGCAGTAGGCGTAGTAGGCCACAAATGACTCACATCTATGGTGCTTACAGTGACTGATAACAGCTATTTTAATGGCCTGATAACAGTAGAATGGGGTGACTCGTTGTATTGGGTATATGGCTTTGTACGGTTATGAATGGGGCTTAGTATCAAACTTTTTTGGTAACAGAAAGAGTATCAAAAACTGTCAAACACCAAAAGCTGACAATGAGGGCTTGTTCAGATTTGTGATGTTTTTCACTCATCCTTTGTCGGATAGTTCCCGGCTGAAATCAAAGTCTTGCCAGTTCTCTGCTTTTTATTTAGCTAGAGTTCTTATATGGCTGCTTATGTTTGGACATTTAATTTTTGGTTTCTGTGCTAAATGAACAATGATGTGCAGTTCTGCAGCTGGTCTGTTTTTTCAGTGACGGGGATGATAGAGCTCTCTTTAAACACCCCCCACAGCAAAGGAAGGCCCTCTGGCCCCATTTCCACCAGCAGCAGCTCTGCCTTTCTACTCTAACCTCAACAGGGTGAGTCATATGGCTGCGAGTACTCATTAGTAATACGCTTCCACTTCATTCACAGCTGCTGCCTAGGCTTTCAACTATTTCTGGTTCTTCCTCCATATAATGCCTCCACCTCATTTCAGTGATTCAAATCGCTCTCAGTTTTTTTTCAAAACTTTAAATGCTAACCACTCAACAATCTAGGAAATCAGTGATGTCACCCAATGACAGTTATTTGTCTCTTTTTTAAACACCATCTTTTGTTTTCTTCATCCACAAGCATGGGCTACAGGCTGACGCCATCAGTGCAATGCAAATGATGACAGACACATTCTCAATTTGTATTCTTACAGCACATGACGGATGAAGAATAATCAAATCAGAGTCACAGTGGTGTGAAGATGGTGGGCAGTCTGTCTTTCCAGCATGTTCTTTGTACTGGAACACAGACACTAGCTGTTTCCACTCACGCTGTCGCAGTTCATACGTGCATGTGGTTGTTGCTGATGATGTCATGTTGTTGCATCAGAGCTCTTACAGTTTTTGAGAGTGTATTTTCTACCTCCCAGGCAGCCATTAGTTTCCATTCACGTCACTACGCTATAAAAACTAACTTATAGACACTTGAAACAATAATAGCAGACAAGATGATGGCTGCTGTGGATGACCTAACTCAGGCATGTTTACACTTTTTAAAACTACATGAATGGAAGCCAATGGCTGCCTTAAAGGCAGGAAAACCAAGTTTAAAACACCAAAACCATATGAAAGCTGCAAGCACCAATGATTGGGCCCTCGCATCTTCATGCCAGTGGAGGCAGCCTTACATTTCTTTGAGCATCGAACACTGCACACATAAGTTAGTTATTTCCTGAGTGGATTGAGCAGCACAGAAAAATAACAGCTTACAAATTTTGCATCACCTTCTGTGTCCACTACATGGCGCTACAGAACACACGCTAAACATCCATTACGTTGCTCTACATCAAGTGTAGATCACATAATATAATTCCTGTTGCCAGTAGATGGCGCTATGACTATGAGTGAGTATTGCCATGTAGATGTCCTCAGGCCTGGACTGCCATGAAATGAGTGAAGTCTGGGGAACATTTGACCAGGTACAGTCGAGTTACAACAGATTCTCGTTCAATGGAGAATGATGTAAATTAAATTTTACTGACCAAATTTGAGGTTGATTGGGTTAAATCTGTAGAAGTCTGATAAAGTACAGAGCCTGAAAATGACCACAAAATTCACGCAAAAATCTAAATGGCTGACTTCCTGTTGGGTTTAGAGCATTGTGATATGTAATATGTGTGCCTACCATCAACAAAGGACCAAGTTGCAATTAAAAACCAACCAAGTAGTTATTGTTCTTTTGGTTTTGCGCATATGAAGAGTTTATAATGGATAACAATGGTGCATGACTAATTGCTTTGAACATCAGTTTGATCTCTGAATATTGTGCAAGTATTTGCCATATTGTAATATACTGTATGTTCTCAAAAAAAGCCTGTGGATATGTTTATCACATGTGGAAGACCATATCATATGAAATTTTCACACAGGTGAACATGGTGTAAGGACAACCAAACCTAAAAACTGCTGGATCAACAAATCCAGGTAAGAATCAAACAGCAGATCTGCACACTAAAGCTCCCTACAAGTTTTACGCGATTTTCAGGTATTTTCTATGTGAAATGCAGAAGCTCATGTGTTAAAACAAAAAATTTCACATATAAATCAAATCAATTCAATCTCATATGAATTCAAATATAGAGATATGTATGTTAAATTGCTTACGGACTTTCAGGTGCAGACCTGTATTTCAGGTTTTGCTCCCCCGCTCCAGCCCTGCTTAACTTGCTTTGTTTGAGGGCGAGCCAAACTAGCTGCGATGCAAATGTGTTACATGGTGACATCACAACGTTACGAAAGAAAAGGCAGGACTTCAAGTGGTTTCAGAAGCAGTGTTTCTCTGGGGGACAGTACCTCCCTTTGGGAGTGGACTTTGCAGACCTTTTACATGCAGAGTAAACTATATAACACCAGAGTCGCCAAGTCTGCTCAGTATTTTGGGCTTGCTTCTAAAGTGGAGTTGCTTATTTAGGCTTGTTCCTGTCTTTCTCCTCATTATCGGTGCAGTTTGATCTGTTGCAGGATCCGTAGACAACCTCCCCACCGGCACCGTCCACCGCTACTCACGAATGTTGTTCTTGTGAACAAACCTTTGCAGGGTTGATGGAGTCTAGCGAACAATGCCAGGTACTAAGTGGGTGAAATATGGCAAACAGGTACAACTGAGACTGCAAAAAAAAGTGGACTTAAATGGGGGGTTGGGATGATTCGCAGGCAGTTTGCTGTTTTTGTAAGTGTGATATGCGTGTGAAATGCAAAAAAGAAATGAAATGGTCAAATAATGTTGCATCTACTTTAGCTCGTAGCTTTACATTTTTCTTATTATTAACTTAAAGTTTCATGTCATTTTGCATCAATTTTTCACTTAGAACTACATTTTTCTTATTAAAATCTTAAAGTTGAATGTTTCATGACCTTTTTTGCATCCATTTTAACTTGTAACTTTACAATTTTCTTGTTATCAGCTTAAAGTTAAACGTTTCATATAATTATTGCATCCATTTTTTTACATTTAACTTTACAAGATTAGATCTAAATTCAGATCTGGATTGTATGGGGATGTTGCAACAGGACAAATTAGACAGGAGAGACAGGAGCAAGCCAAAATAAGCAAACGCAACCTGCAAATACCAATATTTGTAAGCGACTTTTCAGCAAAACAAGCCCAAAGTCTTTTTCAATAAGCAGACATGGCAACTCTGCACAGAGCCTTCTGCACTGCTTCTTCAGTCCTCAGTGAAGTCAGACCATGAAGAAATGCTGCTTGCAGAGCCAACAAGGGGGAAAGGAGCTAATCATTTAGCGCTCTCCCTGCGCCCCACCTCCTCCCATGCCCCTTTAACTTCATACCAAATGGTTAAGTCCTCAAAGCCAGAGCTGAAAACAGGAAATCTCCGCAGGTCTCACCCCCCGCAGGGGGAGTAAATGAATTAGCATGACTGACAAAGACGCGAGATCACCTCGAGCTATGCATTCAATTAACATGACAACAACACAGTGGCCCTTTGAGTCTGACACAAGCACCATTTTCTATGAAGAGTAAAGGCTGCAACACATGTCAACAAGCTGAAAGAGGACAAAGAGTTTCTAAGTGATCACATAAACTTATAGGGGAGAACCCCCCACCACCACACGCACACACACATACCACTCCTGAAAACTACCATCAACATCTGCAACATTATGGTGAAATATGCGTGAACAAACAAGATCTGCAGAGCTCCCCTGTTCTTCAATAAATGATCAGAGGTTTTAGAAAGGAGCGTGTGGGCGATGGCGGTGGCATTTTACGCAGATGCGTCTTGGTGAAAAGCATTTTTTCCGGACGGGATGTGTAAGCTCCTGCTCCAATGGAGCTGATACTACTCTGAAACTTTTGCTGAAACTACAACAAGAACAAGCCAAAGAGAAAAGGCTCCATCTTTTGTGTCAGACCACCTCAACGCGTAAAGAAAACACATGAATACCAAAAGCTCTTTTCCAAGTTTCACAGCTGCAAAATGCGCGTAAATTCTGCTTCTTGGCTGGACTATATGTTGAGTTTAATCCGTAATTTTGTTTTGAAGAAGCTTGCAGCATAAAGGAGACTTACCGTCACATCTCAGGTTTGGAAACAAGAAAAGCATCCAGAGCAAACTCTTCAAGAAGGTGGCCATAGCGCCAGTTTTCTCTAGCAAAAATGATAATTGCATCCAGTTTTATGCGCTGGGTTTCTTCTGAACCTTTTCTTCTTCTCTTTTTCCTTCTTCTTTTAGATTTCCAATTGAGCAGAGAAAAAGCGCACTTTCCAGGTCGCGAAGGAGTCAGACATGAAGGAGCGGGAGAGATGCGTGTTCAGAGAGGAAAACCAGACCGCGTTCATCCCGTTGTGAGACGTCGATGGCCGCGCGGCTCCTCCAGAGCTGTTGATCCAAAGTGGCCTCTCCTCCTGTCCTCGCGGTGAAACGAGCGAGTTTGGATAAGTGGAGCGGACGCACGCGCGTAAACTACACGCACTTTGTAACGTTTGTGTACAGGGCTCCATCTAGAGACAGGAAGGGACATTACAGTTTTCACAGTCGCTTTGGCGCAATGAGCTCAAATCAACGAACACTTATAATAGTTTACTGTTCATAACAGATATGACCTCATTCAAGCATATTGTGCATTTTGGCACATGCGCAAAAGAGTCCTGTGGATCAAAACGGATGAGTTGATTCTCAGTGATGCTGTCATATAATAAAGAGGAAATCAAAATGTGTTAAAATGTAGTTTTTAACTGTCTCAGGATAGTCAATACCTGTGTTTTTTCAGTTTATGTATGTAAAGTAGTGGTTAAGTTATGCAAAATGCATGAATTCTTTGGGCATACATTTTCTTGCAATTATACACTTTTATATAGATTCATATTTTTATGTATTTGACAATGATATCATTTTGTAAAACTACAGAAAATCCTGCTACTTTTATCAGTAAAAATACTTCACTTTTACGGTTAGTTTTGTTAAAATTAGCTCTTGAAACAGATATTTAATGTATTCCATTTATACAGATATTTATTTATTTTATTTTTTTTTTCCTTTTGTTTTCATTTTGAAACACAGGGGAAAATTGTAAAACTTCTTTAAAAAAACTGCAAAAAAGATTTTTTTTACAGTGTATTGTTCACAACTTCTACATATTCCTTCATCATCTGAGAAATCACATGCAAAATGATCCACTGAATTATCAAAATCTGTCATACATACTTGTATATTCCAGAAATATCGGTATAATTATATATATAATATAATATATATATATATATATATATATATATATATATATATATATATATATATATATATATATATATATATATATATATATATATATATATAAAATATTGCAGGTTTGTTCATTGTTACAGGGTGATTGTTGCCATTTTTTTGTCATAAATGTCATTTTGTGACAGCTGGCATTGGGGGAAGGCGGGGTTCACCCCGGACAGTCCATCGCAGGGCACATAGAGACAGACAACATAGAGACAGACAACCATTCACGCTCACATCCACACCTACGGGCAATTTAGTGTCATCAATTAACCTAAACAGCATGTCTTTGGACGGTGGGAGGAAGCCGGAGTACCCGGAGAAAACCCACGCTCCCCTACGGGGAGAACATGCAAACTCCACACAGAAGAGTCCCAAGCCCGGATTCGAACCTGCGACCCTCTTGCTGAGAGGCGACAGCGCTAACCACAGCACCACCGTGCAGCCCCCCCCCCTTTACATGAAAGATCAAAAAAGAATATTTTGTAACACACTGCTGCACAAATAAATATACTGTTCAAATACAAAATATCCTTTTTCCGTGTATCTATTACAGCATGTATTGACTGCTCACCTGTGCAACATGAATGTCGTCCTCTCATTGAGGTTGATGCCTGATGTGACCTAAGACAAGCAGAACAAGCAGAGTTTTTAAACTCAGACAGCTTTAAATTACATAAATGAACATCTACATAGCAACAAACAAGAACGCAAGAACAAAACTACTACAAAACTTGAAAGATTGGTATCATAGATTGCAAGCTCCCTTTTTGTTTCTTTCCAAAGCAAAGACCTAAAGCTAACAGTTGAGTTACAGCAGTTTGTCATTCAAGGGCGAATCATTTTTATTAACTTAGCTGAAATGTGAGCAAGGGGCTCTTTCCAATTTTGTAGGGGGCGCTAGCTCGCCATTTTAAGGCCCAAGCCCGAGACCCTTAAAATGTCAGATTTTCACCAGGTCTGATCAGTGTGCAAAGTTTGACCACTTTTTGAGCATGTTTAGGCCCTCAAAACAGCCATTCGGCCGCATAATAATAATAATAATAATAATAATAATAATAATAATAATAATAATAATAATAAACAAAGCAATTTCAATAGGGTCCTCGCCGACTTTTGGTCGGTGCTCGGGCCCTAAAAATACATCAATAGATAATATTTTAATGGCAGTCCTTATTACATGTATTTTTTATACATGGGGGGAAGGACTGAGCTATTTGTATACAATCTGTCACTGCACAAAAAATAAAAGTGCATCAAAATCAATTTTGCTGCCAATCCTTCACACTCCAGGCTCTGATAATCCCACCAGAAAAAAAACAAAAACGTTTTGCATGTATGGAGGGAAAATAATTAATTTGTTGTGTTTTTTTTTACTTGAATAATAATCAGTATTTAATCACAAAAACTGGTATTTCAGGGGTTGGAATTTTGAAAATGAATGAATATTAAATATGTATGATGAGGACTGAAGTTGATGATAGTATTCATAAAAAAATCTGAACATAAATAGGTCATAATTTTATGGCGGTCTTTCTTGCATGTATTTTTATACATACATTATACATTTTTTATACATAATACACTAATGCCACATAAAGTTTCTTGTTTCTGTGACAACATGCTGAGTTTTGTTTACATCAAACGAGCCAATCAGTGTCAATCAGTCAATCAGCCAATCAGAGTGTTGGGATTTACAGCACTACTGTACCTGTTTGAATCAAAACATCATCAGGAGTTTAGCCAGCACACCAGACGGACACATCCAAGTTAGCAGCATCTCCCTGTATTTTCAGACCTGATTTCGTCCTTGCAGCCGGTACAAGTGATAGAAAGGATGTTTTCAGAGATGGATCTGACCCAGGCCAGCCGGACCCTGAGGTTCATCCAGAGCCAGCTCGCTGAACTGACCCGAAACTGTGGCACTGTGCTGCAGGACGGCCTGGTCAGCTGCAGCTACTTCATAGAGCTGGAGGATAAACTGGAGAAGCTTCTCCACGAGGTAAGGATGTTTATTTTTATAACTGAACACTGACGGTGAATTTAAATTTAAAGTATTAGACCAGATCTGGGCATTTTACGGCCCGCGGGCCGCATGCGGCCCTCGCGATAGTTCTGTCCGGCCCGCGACGTCTCAGTCAAACCGCACAATTTAACCTACGAAGCTTAAAAACAGTAAATAAAATAGCTTTTATTTTTAAATGCTCGTGTATTGTTAGTGTGCTTCTTCCTGTTGATGTAAACTGACTGAGTGATGGTTGAAGCAGCGTCTCCTGCTGAGGCTGCAGTGTCGCAAACTTATATATTTATTATTATATTTCGTGAGTTTTCAGACCCTCCAGAGACTCTGTCAAAACAGCGACTAGCAGCTAAATCAAGCGACTCTTTCTGGCGTTATTGTTGCAGTTTTTAGACGTGAAAGCAGGTGTCGTTGTTACTCTTCTCCAGTCCTGGTCCACAGGCAGCGGTCCTTCCAGCGACACGTCTTTAATAAGTCCTGGACTGATCAGGGTTTTTCGCGGAAGTTGGTGGTAAAGCTGTGAGCTTGGTTTGCAAAAATCATGGCTGTATACAAAGAATACAGCTTGAACCTTCACTTTGAGACAAAACATGCAGAAAAAGCCAGAAAGCTGTCTGGAGATGAGGAGATGACAGCCGAGGAGCTGCTGGCTGATACTAAAGCAGAGAGGACTTTTTACAAAGCTGCAGGAACCACAGAAGGAGATGGAAGGGTTAATGTTAAGATAAATGTTAAATCTAAGTGTTTTTGTCAAGTTAAATGTTAAATCTAAGTGTTAATGTTAAGTTAAATGTTAAGTTTTGTTAATGGAAACATTACTACCCTAAACAGTCAGTCCTGTACGGTTCAGACTCTTGTATTTAATGTCATTTTCTTAATAATCTGCTGTTTGGACTGATTTTCAGTATAATAAATACTGAAAAATAAGTGCCCAGTATGTTTTCTATAGTGTTAAAATAGAGGTTATGTCTGGCAGTATTTGTTTGGCCCCCGGCAACAATTTGGGTTTCTCATGTGGCCCTCCAGGAAAAATAATTGCCCACCTCTGTATTAGACAGTCCCATTGGATCCACTAAAAACAAGGCTGCTTTTCTTATGTAACTTTAGCTCAATATACATTTTGTATTTCAACTTTTTTGTCATTCCTGTGTTTGATTTAGACCCGCGCAGCCTGCAGGCCTCCCCCAAGAAGACCTGTGAAGGCTGATTTTGACCTCATCAAACCGATTGCCAGCGGTGCCTTTGGGTGAGTAAGACAGATTGCTCTCTTTGTGTTCACACTGACTCTTTGGATAGAGCAGAGTCCTAGCAGCTGCTCACGTTTCCTTTTCCCTCTTGTCCAGAACTGTAAACCTTGTGCGCCACAAGGAGACTCGTCGAGTTTTTGCTCTGAAGCAAATCAGACTGGAGGAGGAGGACCAGAGGGATGAGGTGCTGCTGGAGCGTGACATCCTCGCCTTTCTCGACAGCCCTCTTGTCGTCTCTTTGTTTTGCTCGTTTGAGACGAAGGACCACATGTACATGCTGATGGAGTATGTAGCAGGTAAGGAGGTCGTTTTTGGATCGGTCATACATGCGTATACACTATATCCACTGTACACATGTGACACACTGTAAGAAGACCTAAACATAGCATCTGACCTGTTGTGCCTCTCTCTGATGTTGTAGGTGGAGATGTTGGGACCCTGCTGAAAAACAATAAGCGTTTCCCTGTGGATGTGTCGCGCTTCTACATTGCAGAGGTGGTGTTGGCACTGGAGTACATACACAGCCATGGCATCATTCACGGAGACCTGAAACCTGCCAAGTGAGTCTTCAACCTGTCCCCTTGGAGAGGACATCTTGTACATATTTTATTATTTTCTATGTCTGGTTTTAGGCCCTTCTTAGTTAGTGTTATGGGTTCTATGGATAGCCACCAGTCTTCCCTTTACAGACATGCCCACTTTATGATAATCGTATGCAGTTTGGATCAAGTCATAGTCAAGTCAGCACACTGACACACTGACAGCTGCTGTTGCTTGTTGGGCTGCAGTTTGCATGTTCTGATTGGAGCATATTTTTGATGCTAAAGTCCTACCTGTGAGGGTTTCTGGACCAAATCATGGTTTTGTGTTGTTCATTAATTACAAATAATAAATACCACCTACATTTGTATAAAGTAGCATATTTGCCCACTATGTAGAGTAGTAGCCCACAAACCCTCAAATGACTTTCCTGTTTGTCCCTCTTGCTACTGACGTGGACTAATCCTGGCATATAGTGTAACATGAGACATGTTCTGCTTCCCTCCATTGTAGTCTTCTGATCACAACCACGGGACACATAAAGTTGGCTGATTTCGGTCTGTCCAAGTCCGGGTCGGTGACCATGGCTGCCTGCGTGACCGAGGAAGACTGCGAGCAGGTTGCCAGAGAGTTCCCTGATGAAGACGTTAGTCTCTTCTTTTCTTCACTTATTCAAATTTGTGTAAATCCTGTGTTATATGTACCTTCTTACTTCATTTTCCATTTCTTCCCCTCTTTCATGTCCTCATACAGATGGGTGGCACGCCTGAGTACCTAGCCCCAGAAGTGAGCCTCGGGACAGGATTTGGAAAGCCAATCGACTGGTGGGCCACGGGTATCATTCTGTATAAATTCCTGCATGGCGTCACACCATTCAGGTATGATGACGACGACATGTTTGTTGTTGTTGAGGAGGTCTGTCGCCAAGTGACCGAAGGTAAGAATCTTTAGTTCATTCATTATCGTCTCATCACATGGGACCTTTCTACAGGTTTGTCATTCTAGCAGCTCTGAATGAATCTATTTTTAAAAATGATTCAAAATGCAGCCACTTTGTGATTTAACTTTAAAATTTGTCACAAAGTCGCTTTCATTTCTTGTTTCTTTTAAATTTGGGATTTCAATTTTTACGCTCACGTTTATGACGTTTTTCTCTAAGAATTATGTCATTCAGTCCCTTTCTTGATGTCAATTAAATGTAAATTCCTCGATCAGATCAACTGATATGTGTTTCTTTTCCAGATGAAGTCCCCTGGCCAAACACAAACCCTCCACTGCCACAGGATGTCCAGAGCCTCGTGTATCGTCTCCTGGACAAAACCTGTGAGACGCGTCTCGGTACAAGTAAGTGACAGCTTTACTAAAGACAAACTGTATAAGAAACAGAGAAACTGTGTTTTATTAGAACACTAACTGGTGTCATGGTTAGAGGTGAGCTACATATAAAGTGATAATGTTGTCCAGAGAGAGACTAGACCCTGAGAGCTCCAGAGACCTCTGAGGGCAGTGTGGGGTGTTTGGATCAGGTGTCAGGTCCAACATGTGCAGATGTACAAACTAAATGTTGTTGTCACTTCTTATCCAGGAGGAGCCTGTGAGGTGAAAGGACACCCCTTCTTCCGAGCTGTGGACTGGAGCGACCTCCTCAACCAGAAGACTCCATATGTCCCGGAACTGGACAACGAGGAGGACACACGCTGCTTTAAAGGTAGGTGCCAACGCAGACACATTGACAAAGGCTGCGAGCGAAACGTCTTTTTCTCTCAGGAAGGTTCCTAACGGAGTGAAATGACCCCGAAGTATCTGAGTAGCAGCCGTGATGAGAGCTGGTCAGACTCTCTAAATGCTGGAAGGAAAAGGTGCTTCAGTGCTTCCTTTCTTATCTCCTTTAGCTTAGGATACACTGGAGCATCCTTTACCAAAGGAAAGGAGATCATGCCGTCCCACAATTCCTTGCAGCCGCAACATTTACACTGACGCATCATTCTGCTGTTCATGAAAACAAACAATATGCTTATCTTGCATATTATCTTCATACAGCTGTATACTAATTGGGATTCATGTTGATAAATATGAGTGGAAATGAATTTTAGGATAAATATGCCAGTCTTTCCCATGACTTAACACATGTTCGTTGTTGCAGGATGTCCTCAGTTGCTGTCGATCGTGTCCCCTCATGGTGCTGATGTCCAGGTTGGATCACCCGCGGAGCCGACAGACTTTTGTTATGTTGCCTACCGCTTCAAGGAGGTAGGCTTCAGTTTTTCTCCAGCTCCTCACCTCTCACTGCTGGTTGAGGTTGTATAAATCTGTTTCTCTCTGTTGAGTAAACAATGAATATAAATAACTGACAGTGGTTTTCTCTCAAAACTCCAGGAGTACGGCAGCCCCCTGCCCCTGTCCCCCCAGCAACCAGTAAACAGCGAGTTAGTGGAGGAGCAGGAGCCAAACAGCACTGAACCCACCGTCGAGGATGACTCTAGTGAGGACAGCATGGAGGACAACCCCAGTGAGGAGAGCACCGAGGACAACTCCGCTGACGAGAGTACAGAGGACAACTCCGCTGACGAGAGTACAGAGGACAACCCCAGTGAGGAGAGTACAGAGGACAACCCCAGTGAGGAGAGTACAGAGGACAACTCCGCTGACGAGAGTACAGAGGACAACCCCAGTGAGGAGAGTACAGAGGACAACTCCGCTGACGAGAGTACAGAGGACAACCCCAGTGAGGAGAGTACAGAGGACAACCCCAGTGAGGAGAGTACAGAGGACAACCCCAGTAAAAAGAGCACGATGCATCAAATGAGGAACAAACTGTTGAGGTTCACTTTCAAGGTGGGATTGATGCTAATGAACCCCCAAGTCTACTGGACTTATACTGAAATGTTGTAACTGGTTGAATCAGATGGCCGCTGACTATAATATATGTATTTTGTGTATATTTGTAAATAAAAAGAAATTAAATTTAAAATGACAGTGGATGTAATGAATCTTTTTGAACATAGTAATAAGACTAACTACTTCAGGGTGAGTGTATGCTGATGATGATCATGTGATGATTATTAAACTCTTAAAGCAACCTAGAAATTTAACAGTTTGAGTTGCATAATAAGCAGTTACAGCAGCTAAACAATATAATGAAACAATATAATGAAATATTAAAAAAAAAAAAAACTAGATGATAGCATTTCCTGCAGAAAATGACAGCTGAAATTTATTGCAAAGCACTGCTAAAAATACAGATATCTTAAAGCTCAAAGGCAGAACAGACTTCTGGTTTTAGACCTGACTTGGCCTCCCCCTTTTTTTTTTAAAAAAAATATTAATTAAATTTCCCTCCCCTCCAATATAAGCAAAGATATTTTATTTTTCTGATGAGTTTTTTTTTTTGGGGTTCAGGGGACACTATTTAAAATATTTTTTTTTTCCCTATTTCATTTACTTTTTTTTTTTTTTTTGGTTTTTTTGGCAGGCGCATTACCATCTCAAATAAGGAAAGGAAGAGTATGATTATTTTAAAAATAATTCCCTTCTCTCTTTTTTTCTTTTTTCTTTCTTTTGTGGGGGGGGGGGGGGAGGGAGGACGACTATTCTTTCTTCTTTATTGAAAAAGAACTCCCCCCCACAAAATACAACCTCCATTCTCAGAATTCCTTCTTCCTTTACAGTCTTGCTCCCTTATTTTTATAAGAAGAATTATAGAAAATCATCCCCCCCCCCCCTGTTTTACTCCACCACCACAACCACCCCCACTAAACCACAATCACAATCACATTCACAAAAAAATCACCCAAATAAAAACTCTTATTCAACTATATCTTTTTCTTTTATTTTAAGAACCGGAAAATTATTTTTTTTTATTTAATAAAAATTTTTTTTCTTTTTTTTTTTTTTTTTTTTTTTTTTTTTTTTTTTTTTTTTTTTTTTTTTTTTTTTTTTTATTTTTTTTTTTTTTTTTTTTTTTTTTTTTTTTTTTTTTTATTTATTTTTTTTTTTTTATTATCCTCTTTCTTTTGTAATGTGTTAATTTCCCCCCTTTGGGATTAATAAAGAATTATCTTATCTTATCTTATCTTGTGCTCTGGTCCCCCTCCCTGAAGACGGTTTACATCACTGAGCTCACCGTGGCCCCGGGAGGAGGCAGTGGAGGAGGCCAATGAGCGGAAACACCTGCGTTATGCCGTACTAGCTGCTGAAGCTCAACATCGGGGCTGCAACACACAAATCCGCCCAGTGGAGGTCGGGTTCAGAGGTTTTGTGGCAACATCTACCGCCAAACCCTTGAGGGACCTGAGATTCAGGGGCCAGAGCCAGCGCTCAGCCATCAAAGCTGCAGCAGAAGCAGCAGAAAGAAGCAGCCAAAAGGTCAAACCTAAAAGGCATTTTTTTTTTGATAACTGGGCGTGGGACGCAAGCTGAGGTTTGATCAGCCCGTAGCTGGCCACCTTTAGTGAGGGTGTATAGCGTAAAGGCCCAAACACCCCCATGATCTGATGAAACACTACTGAAGATGCATCCCAAAAATCTCCAACACAATGCTAGTTAATGTTCACCAATGAACTTTGCACAAAGGATGTTAGTAAGTCATATTTGGATGGAATAAGCCTTTACAAGTATAAGTGTGGGACAGGAAGTAGTATATGGGTAGAATTAACTTTTATTTTGAAACATTAGGTCCATCCCTAGTTTCCTGTTCAGGAGTAGATCGGCAAAGTACAGAGTCTGGAAATGGACAAAAATACACACAGGAAATCACACAAAATTCAAAATGGCTGACTTCCTGTTGGGTTTAGAGCAGGGCCCCAAGAGACTTTTTTTTTAAGTCTGGAGATGTTGCATGTGTGTACCAAATGTCATACATCTCGGTACCGTGAGGGCTGCTTCATTGAAATTTTGTGGGGGGTGCTATTAAGCCCATTATGATATACCTCCAAGAGGCTTTTTTTTGTACATCTCAACATGATACATATACCTGCCAAATTTCATACACCTTGCTGAAGTGTGAGCAAGGGGCTCAATCTTTCCAATTTTGTAGAGGGCGCTAGCTAGCCATTTTGAAGGCCCAAGCCGGAGACCCTTAAAATGTCATATTTTCATCAACTATGATAAGTGTGCAAAGTTAGACCACTTTTTGAGCATGTTTAGGCCCTCAAAACAGCCATTTTACCGGATGATAATAATAATAATAAACAAACCGATTTCAATAGGGTCCTCGTCGACCTTCGGTCGCTACTCGGGCCCTAAATATTGTCCAGAAACCCTTAAAGTACTACATTTACCATAAAAAATATGCTCAAATCATAACATGGCAAACTGCAGCTCAACAGGCAACAACATCTGTCAGTGTGTGAATGTGCTGACTTGGACTGACCCCAAACTGGATGTAATTATCATAAAGTGGGCATGTCTGTAAAGGGGAGACTTGTGGGTACCCATAGAACCCATTTTCATTCACATAACTTGAAGTCAGAGGTCAAGGGACCACTTTGTAAACAGCCATGACAGCTTTTCCTCGCCAAAATTTTGCGCAAGTTTGGGGTGTTATTTAGCCTCCATGACTAGCTGGTATGACATGGAAGGTACCGGTGGATTCCTTTGGTCTTTTAGTTTCATATGATGCCAGTATCTTCACTTTGAGCCCGTTACAACTAAATCACAAGTTGCGTTAATGAAATAAGTGGCATTAACACAAATTTGCGTCAACGCGTAATAATGGCATTAATTTTGACAGCCCTATTAAATTTACATTCAAAACCTAACACAACACAAAATTGATGTAAATTAGGCTCCACCAGACACATAATCACCCGTCCCTCTTGGACACAATGAGTGCTGGATGTCTAGACATATTTGCAGGAGATTGCCAAGATGTATGAGACATGCAAAAAAAGATTATATATCAACATCTAGATTATATAAGAGGACGGAGCAGACAGGGTCGACTAGCATATCTGTAGCTGTACTATACAATGTGAGCAGAGTTTATATGTACTTAAACTGAAAAAAAAAAGAAACCTAGTCCAGTGTGATGAGCAGCCCACCTCTCCTGTCCAGCTGTGTCCCAGAGCTGAAGGTGAACCTTGAAAGTTTTTCCTGTGGTTGTCTCATTGGGGTTGGACGCTGTGTACATCTGAGGAGACAGAAACACAAGTTTAGTTTATATCTGTCAGACCCAATAAACAAAATATGATAGAGAGAATATTATAACCTTAATGAAAGAATGGCTCTATTTCACTTCAAGACATTAGTTTTAACTGGCATGTATCATGTAATATATTGCTAATGCATAAAGGCTTCAAAATTCACAAGTTCGATATTTACTGCCGTATTTTATATCGCACAACGAAATGTTAAAATCTCTTATGCTTGTGGTAATGACAGACCTTATTTCAGGCATCTGACGAAAAACGCATTAGAAAAAGCCATTGACTTCCAGAAGAGGGAACCGGACTCATTTCTGTAGCACTCCATAGACTTTCACTACGCCCCAGCCTATGTCTTTGGGTTGCAGATGACAATCCCACATATACAGTATTCAAGGAGCAGTGAGTGACATTTCAGGCGCTCTATTAGTAGAAATAGAATATAACATTCATAACTATATTTTCATTAGTGTTTAATCAGCTGACACTAAGATTTGTGTTTCTATTAGCTTAGAATGAGCCCTTCATGTCTACATAGGGAGCAGGTCCTCTTCACAGAGTCCGCCATTGATTACACATATGGCCACGACCAGTCATGGCACATCGTATTCGTGATGAGTTCAGACGTCATCAGGGAGGCGGGTGAAACAACTGTCTGGTGGTCTTGTGTTGCAAAAAGAAAAGCAAAGAGAAACGGTTGTGGATGCGCTGCTAGGTGGCATGGAGAGTACGGTATGGGATGTCAATACTTCAAACACGTCGTTGGAGATGTCACATGGGGTGTGTCAAGACAAAAAAAAATCAGACAGGCTAGACTTTTAAACTTTGTTTTAGACTTTTTAAGTTAACAAACAAACAAAGTTAAGAGATGATCGATGTAAAGCTTGGCTGTGATTCAGCTTTAGCCTTAAGGCCTTTACACTGAGGCCATTTTGTGCAATTAATTTGCATGTCAGTATAGTTTTCAAACTGTTATTTTCAGGCACAGTCGCTTGTGCAAATGCAGACGAGTGACCATCGCCTGCCGAGGTGATTTTGAACCAATAAAAAAACCTAAAAGTTTAGCTCCACACCAATGCAACAACGCAAAATTGCTTAACAACTAGAAGAAAACATTTTTTGCCCCTTCCCTCACATAGAAATGGAGTGAACGGGAGGTGAATGTTAATTTTGTGCATGAGCGGCCGCATCTTTTGTCATGAGTACTTTCCCACAGAACGCATATATTACATGGCGAAAACAAAAAAACAATTTTAGGGAACGAGGCCGAGTTTTCTGAGCTTTTGTACCACGGACATATTCAATATGTACGCTTGGCTCCTTGTCCGAACCAAGATGGCAAACTTCCTCTCAACCTTGACAAATACAGCGCATACAAGATCCACTCCTTCCTTTCTGACCTTTCACAATAGTCTAGGACCCAGCAGCCAAAATCACTTGACATATACACTGTGTCACTGTTTACCAAAGGTAAATTCACATAGAGTGTTTTGCCTAAAAGAAACTAAAATAGCTTATAATAGCTTAAGCTACCAGTTTACTTCAGACAAACTCAGACACAGAGTCAATATTTTGCGCTGCGATTTGTATCCACAACAGTTGGTAATGTATGTTCTGTAGCATGCTGGGCTTCTGGGTGCAACACCAGCGAGAAACAAAACTTTAGTAAACATTACTTATTATTCAGCAAATATGCAAACAAATCAGAATAAAGCAGGAAATAACAGGGTGTTTCCACTGCAAACAGTCCGACGAACTGATGTCACAGGTCAGGTGGAAAAACGACTAGACGACCGTGAAGATCAGTTTATGAAAATTTTGTTCTGTTACACTGAGCTGAAGAATTAGTTAGTTAGTTAGTTAGTTAGTTAGTTAGTTAGTTAGTTAGTTAGAATGATGTAACTAACACTGACTCATCCTGCAAAGAGTCATCAGGCCTTTATAAACAGATTCAACAGATCGAGGTCAGTTCCCATTAAAGACAACACACACTCACACATTCATGATTGACACATGCTGTATATACAAGCAGTGAGGCACATAAACAAAGATACTGATCTGCTGTTTCTCCCTCAGTGTGATTATACATGATTGATTTCAGCAGTTAGTTTTATACAGCCTTTGTCAAAACTGGATTTGCCATTGCTGAGATTTTGCATCTAAGAGAAAGGCATCTTTCCCTTAGTTTTCAGCTAAATCCAACAGTGTTACAGTATAGCCACAATGTCATATGTGAAATTTTAAAGCTTGGAGAGAGACAGGAAAGGCAGATGGGATGCTCTGACTGCTGCCACTGGAAATCAACATTTAACTAGAAAAGTACACTCAGTAGAGTTCAGATCTCCACCAGGTGGGACATAAATAAGCACAAAAATATTAGGCTGATGGGTCCAATAGTATTCAAGATAGGACAAGGACAGACAGAAGCAAACACACACACACACACACAAAAAGACCGAATACATAATCTCCTTAATATACATTTACATAATATCAAATTTTTGGGGCCGTCAATTGATTAAAATATTTAATCATGATTAATCGCAAACTGATCACACATTTTTTTATCTGTTTAAAATGTAGCTTAAAGGGAGATTTGTCAGGTATTGATAAGGAGGTATTTCCCACTCCTTATCAACATAGGAGTGGGTAAATATGATTGCTTTATGCAAATGCATGTATGCATACATTATTGGAAATCAATTAACAACACAAAACAAAGACAATCAAGGCTGCAAGCAGCGATGAACGGGTCCTCGCGCCTTCCCGCAAGGCGCCGTCAGCAGTACTGGCGGGACGCCGGTCAATACACCCGTACATTTGAATGTCTACCGCTTGCCGCACATACAAGTTACATGTCATTTTATGCGTGGACTGAACAGCACAGGAAACAGTGTACTGTAATTTTTTTCACCACTTCCTGTGTCCACTATGTGGCGCTACAGAACACAATCTAAACATACATTATGTTTCACATTGTCCAGTGTGGATCACACAATGTAAATCTCATATGAATCAGATCCTGTTGCCAGGAGGTGGCGCTATGACTGCGAGTCAATATGGCCATGTATTTGTCCTCAGGCCTGGACTGTTACGAAGTACCAAGTAGGTCAAGTTTGGGGCAGACTGGTCTAAAAACAGCTGAGTTACAGCAGTTTGCCATTCAATGGCGAATCATTTTTATTAACCTAGCTGAAATGTGAGCGAGGGGCTCTTTCCAATTTTGTAGGGGGCGCTAGCTCGCCATTTTAAGGTCCAAGCCCGAGACCCTTAAAATGTCATATTGTCACCAGCTCTGACAAGTGTGAAAAGTTTGACCACTTTTTGAGCATGTTTAGGCCCTCAAAACAGCCATAATAATAATAATAATAATAATAATAATAATAATAATAATAATAAAACAAAGCAATTTCAATAGGGTCCTCGCGGACCTTTGGTCGGTGCTCGGGCTCTAAAAATACATTAATAGATAATATTTTTATGGCAGTCCTTATTGCATGTATTTTTTATACATGGGGGGGGGGGGGGGCACTGAGCTATTTGTATACAATCTGTCACTGCACAAAAAATAAAAGTGCATCAAAATCAGTTTTGCTGCCAATCTTTCACACTCCAGGCTCTGATAATCCCACCAGAAAAAAAAAAAAACGTTTTGCATGTATAGGAGGGAAAATAATTAATTTGTTGTGTTTTTTGACTTGAATAATAATCAGTATTTAATCACAAAAACTGGTATTTCAGGGGTTGGAATTCTGAAAATGAATGAATATTAAATATGTATGATGAGGACAGAAGTTGATGATAGTATTCATAAAAAATCTGAACATGAATAGGTCATAATTTATGGCGGTCTTTCTTGCATGTATTTTTATACATACATTATACATTTTTATACATAATACACTAATGCCACATAAAGTTTCTTATTTCTGTGACAACATGCTGAGTTTTGTTTACATTAAACGAGCCAATCAGTGTCAATCAGTCAATCAGCCAATCAGCCAATCAGAGTGTTGGGATTTACAGCACTACTGTACCTGTTTGAATCAAAACATCATCAGGAGTTTAGCCAGCACACCAGACGGACGCATCCCAGTTAGCAGCATCTACCTGTATTTTCAGACCTGATTTCGTCCTTGCAGCCGGTACAAGTGATAGAAAGGATGTTTTCAGAGATGGATCTGACCCAGGCCAGCCGGACCCTGAGGTTCATCCAGAGCCAGCTCGCTGAACTGACCCGAAACTGTGGCACTGTGCTGCAGGACGGCCTGGTCAGCTGCAGCTACTTCATAGAGCTGGAGGATAAACTGGAGAAGCTTCTCCACGAGGTAAGGATGTTTATTTTTATAACTGAACACTGACGGTGAATTTAAATTTAAAGTATTAGACCAGATCTGGGCATTTTACGGCCCGCGGGCCGCATGCGGCCCTCGCGATAGTTCTGTCCGGCCCGCGACGTCTCAGTCAAACCGCACAATTTAACCTACGAAGCTTAAAAACAGTAAATAAAATAGCTTTTATTATTATTATTATTTTTAAATGCTCGTGTATTGTTAGTGTGCTTCTTCCTGTTGATGTAAACTTACTGAGTGATGGTTGAAGCTGCATGAACCACAGAAGGAGATGGAATCTTTCTGGGTTAATGTTAAGATAAATGTTAAATCTAAGTGTTTTTGTCAAGTTAAATGTTAAATGTAAGTGTTAATGTTAAGTTAAATGTTAAGTTTAGTTAATGGAAACATTACTACCCTAAACAGTCAGACCTGTACGGTTCAGACTCTTGTATTTAATGTCATTTTCTTAATAATCTGCTGTTTTGACTGATTTTACAGTATAATAAATACTGAAAAATAAGTGCCCAGCATGTTTTCTGTAGTGTTAAAATAGAGGTTATGTCTGGCAGTATTTGTTTGGCCCCCAGCAACAACTTGGGTTTCTCATGTGGCCCTCCAGGAAAAATAATTGCCCACCTCTGTATTAGACAGTCCCATTGGATCCACTAGAAACAAGGCTGCTTTTCTTATTTAACTTTAGCTCAATATACATTTTGTATTTCAACTTTTTTGTCATTCCTGTGTTTGATTTAGACCCGTGCAGCCTGCAGGCCTCCCCCAAGAAGACCTGTGAAGGCTGATTTTGACCTCATCAAACCGATTGCCAGCGGTGCCTTTGGGTGAGTAAGACAGACTGCTTTCTTTGTGTTCACACTGACTCTTTGGATAGAGCAGAGTCCTAGCTGCTGCTCACGTTTCCTTTTCCCTCTTGTCCAGAACTGTAAACCTTGTGCGCCACAAGGAGACTCGTCGAGTTTTTGCTCTGAAGCAAATCAGACTGGAGGAGGAGGACCAGAGGGATGAGGTGCTGCTGGAGCGTGACATCCTCGCCTTTCTCGACAGCCCTCTTGTCGTCTCTTTGTTTTGCTCGTTTGAGACGAAGGACCACATGTACATGCTGATGGAGTATGTAGCAGGTAAGGAGGTCGTTTTTGGATCGGTCATACATGCGTATACACTATATCTACTGTACACATGTGACCCACTGTAAGAAGACCTAAACATAGCATCTGACCTGTTGTGCCTCTCTCTGATGTTGTAGGTGGAGATGTTGGGACCCTGCTGAAAAACAATAAGCGTTTCCCTGTGGATGTGTCGCGCTTCTACATTGCAGAGGTGGTGTTGGCACTGGAGTACATACACAGCCATGGCATCATTCACGGAGACCTGAAACCTGCCAAGTGAGTCTTCAACCTGTCCCCTTGGAGAGGACATCTTGTACATATTTTATTATTTTCTATGTCTGGTTTTAGGCCCTTCTTAGTTAGTGTTATGGGTTCTATGGATAGCCACCAGTCTTCCCTTTACAGACATGCCCACTTTATGATAATCGTATGCAGTTTGGATCAAGTCATAGTCAAGTCAGCACACTGACACACTGACAGCTGCTGTTGCCTGTTGCTGCAGTTTGCATGTTATGATTGGAGCATATTTTTGATGCTAAAGTCCTACCTGTGAGGGTTTCTGGACCAAATCATGGTTTTGTGTTGTTCATTAATTAAAAATAATAAATACGCACCTACATTTGTATAAAGTAGCATATTTGCCCACTATGTAGAGTAGTAGCCCACAAACCCTCAAATGACTTTCCTTTTTGTCCCTCTTGCTACTGACGTGGACTAATCCTGGCATATAGTGTAACATGAGACATGTTCTGCTTCCCTCCATTGTAGTCTTCTGATCACAACCACGGGACACATAAAGTTGGCTGATTTCGGTCTGTCCAAGTCCGGTTCGGTGACCATGGCTGCCTGCGTGACCGAGGAAGACTGCGAGCAGGTTGCCAGAGAGTTCCCTGATGAAGACGTTAGTCTCTTCTTTTCTTCACTTATTCAAATTTGTGTAAATCCTGTGTTATATGTACCTTCTTACTTCATTTTCCATTTCTTCCCCTCTTTCCTGTCCTCATACAGATGGGTGGCACGCCTGAGTACCTAGCCCCAGAAGTGAGCCTCGGGACAGGATTTGGAAAGCCAATCGACTGGTGGGCCACGGGTATCATTCTGTATAAATTCCTGCATGGCGTCACACCATTCAGGTATGATGACGACGACATGTTTGTTGTTGTTGAGGAGGTCTGTCGCCAAGTGACCGAAGGTAAGAATCTTTAGTTCATTCATTATCGTCTCATCACATGGGACCTTTCTACAGGTTTGTCATTCTAGCAGCTCTGAATGAATCTATTTTTAAAAATGATTCAAAATGCAGCCACTTTGTGATTTAACTTTAAAATCTGTCACAAAGTAGCTTTCATTTCTTGTTTCTTTTAAATTTGGGATTTCAATTTTTACGCTCACGTTTATGACGTTTTTCTCTAAGAATTATGTCACTCAGTCCCTTTCTTGATGTCAATTAAATGTAAATTCCTCGATCAGATCACCTGATATGCGTTTCTTTTCCAGATGAAGTCCCCTGGCCAAACACAAACCCTCCACTGCCACAGGATGTCCAGAGCCTTGTGTATCGTCTCCTGGACAAGACCTGTGAGACGCGTCTCGGTACAAGTAAGTGACAGCTTTACTAAAGACAAACTGTATAAGAAACAGAGAAACTGTGTTTTATTAGAACACTAACTGGTGTCATGGTTAGAGGTGAGCTACATATAAAGTGATAATGTTGTCCATAGAGAGACTAGACCCTGAGAGCTCCAGAGACCTCTGAGGGCAGTGTGGGGTGTTTGGATCAGGTGTCAGGTCCAACATGTGCAGATGTACAAACTAAATGTTGTTGTCACTTCTTATCCAGGAGGAGCCTGTGAGGTGAAAGGACACCCCTTCTTCCGAGCTGTGGACTGGAGCGACCTCCTCAACCAGAAGACTCCATATGTCCCGGAACTGGACAACGAGGAGGACACACGCTGCTTTAAAGGTAGGTGCCAACGCAGACACATTGACAAACGCTGCGAGCGAAAAGCCTTTTTCTCTCAGGAAGGTTCCTAACGGAGTGAAATGACCCCGAAGTATCTGAGTAGCAGCCGTGATGAGAGCTGGTCACACTCTCTAAATGCTGGAAGGAAAAGGTGCTTCAGTGCTTCCTTTCTTATCTCCTTTAGCTTAGGATACACTGGAGCATCCTTTACCAAAGGAAAGGGATCATGCCGTCCCACAATTCCTTGCAGCCGCAACATTTACACTGACGCATCATTCTACTGTTCATGAAAACAAACAATATGCGTATCTTGCATATTATCTTCATACAGCTGTATACTAATTGGGATTCATGTTGATAAATATGAGTGGAAATGAATTTTAGGATAAATATGCCAGTCTTTCCCATGACTTAACGCATGTTGGTTGTTGCAGGGTGTCCTCAGTTGCTGTCGAACGTGTCCCCTCATGGTGCTCATGTCCAGGTTGGATCACCCGCGGAGCCGACAGACTTTTGTTATGTTGCCTACCGCTTCAAGGAGGTAGGCTTCAGTTTTTCTCCAGCTCCTCACCTCTCACTGCTGGTTGAGGTTGTATAAATCTGTTTCTCTCTGTTGAGTAAACAATGAATATAAATAACTGACAGTGGTTTTCTCTCAAAACTCCAGGAGTACGGCAGCCCCCTGCCCCTGTCCCCCCAGCAACCAGTAAACAGCGAGTTAGTGGAGGAGCAGGAGCCAAACAGCACTGAACCCACCGTCGAGGATGACTCTAGTGAGGACAGCATGGAGGACAACCCCAGTGAGGAGAGCACCGAGGACAACTCCGCTGACGAGAGTACAGAGGACAACCCCAGTGAGGAGAGTACAGAGGACAACTCCGCTGACGAGAGTACAGAGGACAACCCCAGTGAGGAGAGTACAGAGGACAACCCCAGTGAGGAGAGCACTGAGGACAACCCCAGTAAAAAGAGCACGATGCATCAAATGAGGAACAAACTGTTGAGGTTCACTTTCAAGGTGGGATTGATGCTAATGAACCCCCAAGTCTACTGGACTTATACTGAAATGTTGTAACTGGTTGAATCAGATGGCCGCTGATTATAATATATGTATTTTGTGTATATTTGTAAATAAAAAAAGTTAAATTTAAAATGACAGTGGATGTAATGAATCTTTTTGAAAATAGTAATAAGACTAACTACTTCAGGGTGAGTGTATGCTGATGATGATCATGTGATGATTATTGAACTCTTAAAGCAACCTAGAAATTTAACAGTTTGAGTTGCATAATAAGCAGTTACAGCAGCTAAACAATATCATGAAACAATATAATGAAATATTAAAAAAAAAAACACTAGATGATAGCATTTCCTGCAGAAAATGACAGCTGAAATTTATTGCAAAGCACTGCTAAAAATACAGAAATCTTAAAGCTCAAAGGCGGAACAGACTTCTGGTTTTAGACCTGACTTGGATTTCCGCAGGCAAACTCATCCCCTGGGTGTTCACCTGAACAATAAACTGGACTGGACTACAAACTCCTCTGCACTCCATAAGAAAGGCCAGAGCAGACTGTATCTGCTCAGGAGACTGAGGTCTTTTGGAGTGCAGGGGACACTATTGAAAACATTTTATGACACCGTGGTGGCATCAGCCATATTTTATGGAGTGGTTTGCTGGGGCAGCAGCATCACAGCTGCAGACAGGAAGAGGCTGGATAAGATTATTAAAAGGGCCAGCTCTGTCCTGGGATGCTCTCTGGACTCAGTGCAGGTGGTGGGAGAGAGGAGGATGACGGCTAAGCTGTCATCCATGATGGAGAAGGACTCCCACCCCATGAGAGACACCATCAGAGCTCTGGAGAGCTCCTTCAGTGACAGGCTGCTACACCCTAAGTGTACGAAGGAGCGTTACAGAAGGTCCTTCCTGCCTGCAGCTGTTAGACTCCACAACCAGCACTGCTCCCAGTAAACCACAATCACAGTCACATTCACAACAAACTCACCGGACAATAAGGACTCATGTGCAACTATGTCATCTGCTTGAATTATAGGAACCGGACAATTATTTATTGATAATAAATGGACATACTTCTGGCTTTATTTTTATTTTTATTTTTCTTTATTTTTCTTTTCTTTTTCTATTATGTATATACTAAATTATTATTTTTTATTTGTATCAATATTGTTTTTAAATCTATGCATGTCTTCTATTGCACTATCCACTTGCTGCTGTAATGGGTAAATTTCCCCACTGTGGGACTAATAAAGGATTATCTTATCTTATCTTATCTTGGTGCTCTGGTCCCCCTCCCTGAAGACGGTTTACATCACTGAGCTCACCGTGGCCCCGGGAGGAGGCAGTGGAGGAGGCCAATGAGCGGAAACACCTGCGTTATGCCGTACTAGCTGCTGAAGCTCAACATTGGGGCTGCAACACACAAATCCGCCCAGTGGAGGTCAGGTTCAGAGGTTTTGTGGCAACATCTACCGCCAAACCCTTGAGGGACCTGAGATTCAGGGGCCAGAGCCAGCGCTCAGCCATCAAAGCTGCAGCAGAAGCAGCAGAAAGAAGCAGCCAAAAGGTCAAACCTAAAAGGCATTTTTTTTTCTGATAACTGGGGGTGGGACGCAAGCTGAGGTTTGATCAGCCCGTAGCTGGCCGCCTTTAGTGAGGGTGTATAGAGTAAAGGCCCAAACACCCCCATGATCTGAAGAAACACTACTGAAGATGCATCCCAAAAATCTCCAACACAATGCTAGTTAATGTTCACCAATGAACTTTGCACAAAGGATGTTAGTAAGTAATATTTGGATGGAATAAGCCTTTACAAGTATAAGTGTGGGACAGGAAGTAGTATATGGGTAGAATTAACTTTTATTTTGAAACATTAGGTCCATCCCTAGTTTCCTGTTCAGGAGTAGATCGTCAAAGTACAGAGTCTGGAAATGGACAAAAATACACACAGGAAATCACACAAAATTCAAAATGGCTGACTTCCTGTTGGGTTTAGAGCAGGGCCCCAAGAGACTTTTTTTTAAGTCTGGAGATGTTGCATGTGTGTACCAAATGTCATACATCTCGGTACCGTGAGGGCTGCTTCATTGAAATTTTGTGGGGGTTGCTATTAAGCCCATTATGATATACCTCCAAGAGGCTTTTTTTTGTACATCTCAACATGATACATATACCTGCCAAATTTCATACACCTTGCTGAAGTGTGAGCAAGGGGCTCAATCTTTCCAATTTTGTAGGGGGTGCTAGCTAGCCATTTTGAAGGCCCAAGCCCGAGACCCTTAAAATGTCATATTTCCATCAACTATGATAAGTGTGCAAAGTTTGACCACTTTTTGAGCATGTTTAGGCCCTCAAAACAGCCATTTTACCGGATAATAATAATAATAAACAAACCGATTTCAATAGGGTCCTCGTCGACCTTCGGTCGGTGCTCGGGCCCTAAATATTGTCCAGAAACCCTTAAAGTACTACATTTACCACAAAAAATATGCTCAAATCATAACATGGCAAACTGCAGCTCAACAGGCAACAACATCTGTCAGTGTGTGAATGTGCTGACTTGGACTGACCCCAAACTGGATGTAATTATAATAAAGTGGGCATGTCTGTAAAGGGGAGACTTGTGGGTACCCATAGAACCCATTTTCATTCACATAACTTGAAGTCAGAGGTCAAGGGACCACTTTGTAAACAGCCATGACAGTTTCTCCTCGCCAAAATTTTGCGCAAGTTTGGGGTGTTATTTAGCCTCCATGACTAGCTGGTATGACATGGAAGGTACCGGTGGCTTCCTTTGGTCTTTTAGTTTCATATGATGCCAGTATCTTCACTTTGAGCCCGTTACAACTAAATCACAAGTTGCGTTAATGAAATAAGTGGCATTAACACAAATTTGCGTCAATGCGTAATAATGGCATTAATTTTGACAGCCCTATTAAATTTACATTCAAAACCTAAAACAACACTAAATTGATGTAAATTAGGCTCCACCAGACACATAATCACCCGTCCCTCTTGGACACAATGAGTGCTGGATGTCTAGACATATTTGCAGGAGATTGCCAAGATGTATGAGACAGGCAAAAAAAGATTATATATCAACATCTAGATTATATAAGAGGACGGAGCAGACAGGGTCGACTAGCATATCTGTAGCTGTACTATACATTGTGAGCAGAGTTTAAATGTACTTAAACTGAAAAAAAAGAAACCTAGTCCAGTGTGATGAGCAGCCCACCTCTCCTGTCCAGCTGTGTCCCAGAGCTGAAGGTGAACCTTGAAAGGTTTCCCTGTGGTCGTCTCATTGGGGTTGGACGCTGTGTACAGCTGAGGTTGACAGAAACACAAGTTTAGTTTATATCTGTCAGAGCCAATAAACAAAATATGATCGAGAAAATATTATAACCTTCATGAAAGAATGGCTCTATTTCACTTCAAGACATTAGTTTTAACTGGCATGTATCATGTAATATATTGATAATGCATAAAGGCTTCAAAATTCACAAGTTCGATATTTACTGCCGTATTTTATATCGCACAACGAAATGTTAAAATCTCTTATGCTTGTGGTAATGACAGACCTTATTTCAGGCATCTGACAAAAAACGCATTAGAAAAAGCCATTGACTTCCAGAAGAGGGAACCGGACTCATTTCTGTAGCACTCCATAGACTTTCACTACGCCCCAGCCTATGTCTTTGGGTTGCAGATGACAATCCGACATACACAGTATTCAAGGAGCAGTGGGTGACATTTCAGGCGCTCTATTAGTAGAAATAGAATATAATATGGGGGGGGGGTCCGCCAAAAAAAAAAAAAAAAAAAACAATATTCCCCCCCCCCATATATAAAAATAAATTTATAAAAAAAATTTTTTTTTTTTGGTGGGGGGAAAATGAAACCCGAAAAAACCCCCTTTCCACGGGGAAAAAATAAACTCCCCAAAAAAAAACCCAAATGGAATCAAACCTGCACCCTCTTCTTGAGGTACAGCCTAACCACTACACCACCTCAGCCCTAAATATAATATTCATAACTATATTTTCATTAGTGTTTAATCAGCTGACACTAAGATTTGCGTTTCTATTATCTTAGAATGAGCCCTTCATGTCTACATAGGGAGCAGGTCCTCTTCACAGAGTCCGCCATTGATTACACATATGGCCACGCCTAGAAGCAAACGTTTTTTGCCCCTTCCCTCACATAGAAATGGAGTGAACGGGAGGTGAATGTTAATTTTGTGCATGTGCGACCGCATCTTTTGTCATGAGTACTTTCCCACAAAACGCAAATATTATATGGCGAAAACAAAATATATAATACTTCACACAGACTGCCAGACACTGTTCTGGGTCAATAGGATTCTGGTGCACAAATGTATTTTATTTAAAAATGAGAAATATTCTCAGGGAACTATTTTGTATTTTCACGCCATTTAATCATCACACTCCCGGTGTGTTAAGGCCTTTAACTGAGGAAAACGTGCCAAGAGTCAATATTGTGCACTGCGATTTGTATCCACAACAGTTGGTAATGTATGTTCTGTAGCATGCTGGGCTTCTGGGTGCAACACCAGCGAGAAACAAAACTTAAGCACAACATTACATTACATTACTATTCATTACTTACTCTTCAGCAAATATGTACACAAATCAGAATAAAGCTGCAATACAGATGAACACAATACAGATGAATACAATAAGTAAAAAGTAAAACGAGAAGGTGCAATGAAGTAAAAGAAGGTGCAATAAAGGAAATTGGCAATAAAATAAATAAGTAAAACAGTAATAAGTAAAGTGCAGCAGGTGGGTGGGTATTGTATATACATAGCATATATATAATTATATGTAATTATATACATTTGGTCCAGGAATAAATACGGAGCAGATGATCAGAGTCACATGGGGGTCAGACCTTGGTTATGGAGCCTGATGGCCACCAAAAGGAAGGACTGACCCAGACGGTTTGTAGTGGGCCGAGGGGGGATCAGTCTCTGGCTGAATGTACTCCTCATCTGGACCAGTTGGTCATAGAGGGGGTGGGAGGGGTTCTTCAGAGTAGACTCCAGCTTCCTCCTGGTCCTCCCCTCTACCACCACCTCCAGACTGTCCAGCTCACATCCAACCACAGACCGAGCCCTCCTCACCAAGCTGGCTACTACAGACTGGTAAAACATCTGAAGTAGCCTGTTGCACACAAGCTGTCAAATTAGCTGTCAAGTAGCTAGCTAGCTAGTTCAACAACAGCACATTTCACGTTATGTTGACTGACTATTAGCTGAGACATCACATAGCAAGACGAATTTATTGTAGAGATTTGTATATTAAAAACTACTTAACAGACGTTTCTTACCTCTGGTTTATGTCATAAACAATCAGGGACAGGTGGCGCACGCGTCAAGCTCCGTTTAGGTGGGTTGGACATTTGTCTGTGATTGGCTGGATGACTGTTCGCTCAATCTAACTTGACCAATAGTCTTTCACACATAGAAAGCCTAAGTCCCTCCTCTTCCGGTAGACACTACGCGACCCCATTTCGTGAAAAAAGAAGGGTAGTCAATGGAGAGAGACTTTTTTTTTTTATCCCGTTTGAATTGCGCCATGAATCATATATATGTTTGTGAATTTAAAACCAAATTTTGCAAGTCCAGATTCATGGTCATTCCACAAAAAACAAAAACAAAACAAAAAGCGCACACACACACACTATAACTCAGTTTAAATCAGATATATTTGCATTCATAAAAGTAGACATGTAATGACCTATAACAAAAGAAATACCTTTGAATGAAAAGCAAAGACTTAAAAAAAAATCAAGGTGTAAAAGTCAGTGTCAATATGTGGTAAAACAACAAGTGGCATATAAAATCACAACCATCACAGTACAATTAATGTACTAGCCGACTGCAAACATTAAATAAAAAGATAAGATAAGATGAGAGACAATGACAATGTCTCCACTTTGGTCAACACATGAAAAGCAACAAACCATTCAGTCTGTGGAGATCAAGTCTAATTCTCACTGCAGTTGTTTCTTTATTAGTGACGGGGCCATTATCTTCAGCTGCAAACAGTCCTGTTGAAGGCCCACTTTGACATTCATAACAATACATGGCATATCGTACGATTATGACACACGATGAGTGAGAGCAAAGAGAGGCAAAGAATTAAAGGATAAGATGAGATATTCCTTTATTAGTCCCACAGTGAGGATTTTGTGACCATTTGCTCATGGTCAATGGTATTTTTCAACCTGGACCCCATTTTCCTGTTTTTGTGTCTGTGATAAATGGGGACAACACTTTTCGGTCCAGTATTGAGGGAGAACGCTGCAGACGCCAGCCGCTAAACGAGCTGTAATCATTTGGGGCAACCTGACCCTGTTACTTTAGGTCCACTAAAATGTACCTCTTGTTAAAACAATGAAACCTTTTTCTTACCTTTTGCTCGATCCAGTCTGTTATCGTGTGTTTCGTTTGGAGAAGCCTCCCTCTAAACTCTTGCGTATCCACACTGTGGAAATCATCTAAATATTCAGCCTTTTAGATGACACTAAGCTACGCTTTCTGTACTCGGTCAACACCGGTGTGCTGCGGCACTCCCCTCTCCTCTCATGATACCACCAGGTTTCATTTCTCTGTGGGGTCCTTTCCATAACGTTGTCAGATACTTATAATAACAATCTGAGCCTGTCACTGGCAAAAACAAGAACTTTTAGTGGACGTAAACTGATGGTATTAGGTTGCCCCAACTGATTACATTACAGCTCGTTTAGCGGCTACAGCGTTCTCCCTCAATACCAGACCAGTTTCAATAATCGTCATCCCCATTTGTCACTTAAGCTGGGTGTACACTGTACAATTTTAGAAATGTCGAGTAATTCCTAGTCCTGCTGTGCGAGTAGATCGTTTGCAATGTAAAGCCAAAACCCATTATTTATGTTCTCACACTGTACGGTCCAATCCTCAGTACTCAGAGTACACACATTGTACATGTAAAATAGAAAAAAAAAACCTCATCTGGTCGGCTCTTGCGTAACGTTATATGGACTCGCAGGTGGCAAGGAAGATGTGGACAGTAGAGAGAACTGGAGGTAAGCTAGCTACATTATATTAGCTTTATCTATTGTAGCTTACATTGTTATCTTGATAGCTGCTCTCATTACTGTAAAAAGGGGAGAAAAAAAACCCACCGACGTTGGGGAATCAGCTTGTGGCTCTGCTTCAACTGTCCGAGAGCCTGTAAAATTCATCGGAATGTCAGACAGTCGGTCGGGAGGAGTTCATCGGTCCTTGGTTCCAACCCGTACACTGCACGGTAAACAACCTCACGAAGCTGAAATTCGATATGACTCTAAAATGAGTCTTGCAGTTCAGGCCAGAAACTGGCTAAAATCATGCAGTGTATGCCCAGCTTGAGACAAAACAGGAAAATAGGGTTGAAAAATACGTAAGTTATCCTTTAGAGACAAACAAAAACAAGGCTAGAAGATATAAAATGTATTTATCAGTAAAGATCCTCATGACTCATACAGTGTGCAGGGCTCACAGTCTGTGGTTGGAAGTGTTCCCCTCACATGGACGTCCTACCCAGTGCACTGAGTGGGCTCTTGTTAAAGCTCCAGTGATATCTGCTTGATTTCAAACACGACATTGTCATTTTAAGACAGCTGAAGCAGCATCTTGGATACAACACACAACCTTCTGGATGTCCTCCTCCGTCTGTTCGATGGTGACCACCACTCTGATACTGGAGACACAAAGGTGGAGCAGTCAGACAAGGCTGATGTCATTCACACAAATGTTCAATTTTAAACATTTAGACAGTCATTTCCATTGTAAGAAAGCACAAACTGATCAGGTTCTGCATTAATAAGTTGAATAAGGTAGCTCTTTGCTCTCATATTGCTAAAGTTCATTCCCAACCAGAGACTGTTAAATTAAAAATCTTGTATGTCATTATTTTACTGCTTAATAAGGAAGTGGAGATAACCCCAACACATCTGCAAAATAATAACAGAGCCATTTCTGCCCTATTTCAAAGTTTTGTTGATAATTGTCATTATGACATATATGAATTTTGAAAATTATATATAGGCTAAATTGGAAGAAGGGATGCTTCCTCATAAATATCTAATGTAAATACGGTTTAGGAAGTATCCCTCAAAATTCACAATAAATATTACCCTGTCAAAATTTTAAAAAGATATAAGACCCTTGCAGATTTGTCACTGATCATATTTTTTAAAGACATTATTTTGGGAAAATGTGGTGTTTGGTTTCTTCAAAAAACCCCAAACAATATTTTCTTATAATAAATTTTATATATTTTCTTTTATTCATAAACATAATTTAACAATAAATATTTTTGTTATTTTCCTGAAGTAGGCTGAGCAATATGTGAAACCACTTTCTAATTCAACTAACAAAAAGGCTATTGAGACACTTCTGTTCAGTCTGAAATATGTAATTTTGTTTAATAAAGAAAGTAATGACAAATATATGACAAATATAAAAACATTAAATGGTTAATTGCAACCCCTTAAAGAAAAAGTCTTCTGTTATTCTCCATATTTCTTATCATCAGAAAATCCTCTGCAAGGTGTTAGTCCATCTCTCAATACATTTTGACTTCCCTACTCTCTGTGGCTCACAAAGATGTAAACCTTATAATATAATAGAATAGAATATAATTAGAACTAAGTTTTCATTATTGTAAAATCACCCAAAACTAAGAATTGTTGTGTTTTGTTAGCTTACAATGAGCTCTTCATATCTGCATAGGGAGTGGGTCCTCTTCATGGAGTCCGCCATGTTGCTCCGCCAAAAAAAACACCGGCTCCAGACAGCCTTTTGCGTTTTTATGTTACCTGAAGGCAAAAGTTCTCCGACATGCTTGTGAAACTGCGGTAACCTGAGTTGCAGTGTGTAAAACCGTGGTATCGCCAGCTGCCGCCTGACTTCAGTTGTTCCTAAAGTAGTGTTATTATGGTAAGGATGACCTCTGAGCGAGGCGAACGGCGTTATGATGATTTTGCGCTTTGTGGATCACGTTACCCCAGTTTTGGACAGGGAGGAGTAAGCAGAGGGGTACTCAGTTGGTCAAAATATGCAACCACACCACTAGATGCCACAAAATCCAACACACCGTACTTTTAAGGAAATGTTACTCAAACAGGAGGAAATAGTGGATAATGGACTGAATGGACATGGTGTAAGGGGTCAGGATTAGAAAGTACAATTCTACTATTATGTATCAGCTACATGGTACAGTAGAGTCCCTTACCTGGGTGAGGGGAGGAAACGCTCCTCTTTTTCCAGGTAGCGAGCGAGGGTCAGAGCCACGCGCCTCTCCAAACACTGATATGAAAAACACGGAAACTACCATAAGTCACCTAAATACAAATCTCTGTTGTTTAACACCAAATCACCTTTTGGACTGCAGCTGGTTGTTGGAGAACTTTGAAATATAGTTAAAAAATATTCAGTAAATATGTAATACGGAGCATGAAATAATTCAGATTAAGAGCGACAGAACATGCCAATAACTGTCTTGTTTGTGAAAATGTGAAGAAGGCTGTAATTGTTATAAGGAAAATCAACAGAAGAGTTTCAAACTTGATATTGTAACATTACACCTGGACTCCTGGACAGTGTCTCATTACAGGAACCTCTGTTTGTTCACAGAAAGAGAGGTTTCAGACTAGAAGTAAAAATTAAATGTCATGATGTGTGGATTTGATGTAATCATCTGGAACATAGAGTACTCACATAATCTATGATGGAGCGAAGCAGCTGCATGTCAGAGTCTCTGGAGCCAGAACTTCTCTCCAGCTGTAAATGAAGAGCCGGGGCGAACTGTACTCCGACTAACTTCAGACCTGGGATTCTGTCATAAACCAAGAAAAACACAACTCACTTCATTATAAAACACTGTTATAGTAGGGGAACCAAGACTGGGACTTTGAAGATCATTTCAGTATAAATGGCTATGTGTACCCTGTCCCTGCTAGCTCTGTCTGCTGGCCATGATGCACAGGCAGCAATGAGCTTCATGAGAGGCTGTAACCTGTGTGTAGATTCACTTATGATCCGGTTCAAATGATGATGCAGCAGCAGAGAACTTCTCGTTCTGCAGATTAGTGTTTCACGCAGCTACAGTATGTTGCCGGTTCCTCTTTTTTAATCAATATTCTTCTTCCTAGGAAATCTGGCTTCCCAGGCATGAAAATGAACCAATGTCCAGTCCTATGCTAGACATCCTCAACTGGCTTTGTGGACCAATAGTCCTGATGGTGGCACTACAGCAAAAGCCTAAACTTCATAACAAATTGTTGGATGTGCTACAACAACTTCCACCAGAATGTAAATGTTCATATGCTTCAACCTGGCAGGAGTTATAAAGTCTGTCACTCTGTACAGGTACATTTTGAACAGATAAAAATGTGCAATTTATCATGGATGATGCCATTGAATACTTAAATCAATTGACAGAGTTATTTTAGATACATTTACACAGAAGTATGTCTTTACTCAGTCCGCAGTGATAGACTAAACACCTTAGGGCAGGTAAACTTACCCCTGTAAAGCCTTGTAAACATGTTTGCACTTTTCCCTCAGGACAGTGAAGATATCTGCAAAACAGATTAAGATAAATGAGTAAAAATATGCTTATAATCAGCGGGAATTAGAAAAGGTAAGCCCTCTGTCTATAACAGCTGCTTGTCTAAAATAAATACGCTAGGAAAAGAAATGCCCTAAAAATGAAAAAGTGGAGAGAAAGGAGAAAGCAGCTGTAGATAGAGCCGGTACCTGGATCCTCCTCCATGATATTCAGGGCCTCGATGGCAGCAGCAGCCAGCATGGGAGGCAGGGAGGCAGAGAAACAGTAGCCCTGGCCTGAGAGACGCTGCAAAACACGACAGAGAGAGTTTTTACTAAATTACAGTGGATGTCAGAGGTGAAAATAAATTATTTTAAGGGTCAGGCTTTGGTGCTGAAAAATGGCTCGCTAACACAACGTTGGAAAGATTGAGCCCCTCCTTCAGGTTTCACCTACATGTATGAAATTTGGTAGGCAGATGCAACATGTGGAGACACAAAAAAGCCTGTTAGAGGTATATCCAAAACCCAACAGGAAGTCAGCCATTTTGAATTCTATGTGCCATTTCTGGTCAGGTGGTAGGTTCCAGTCAGGTGAGGCTGAGAAGATAAAATCCCATTTGCTGGCGCAAGAGGGGGGAAAAAGAGGTGGCAGCTTTCTTTTGTATGCTATTCTTTTTTTTCAGTTTAAATGAAGTTTCATTGAATTTTAGGGGTGTGATCCGAGTGTTATATGGGGTGGCAGTACAACAGGGGGCTCGTCATTTATTCAACTTGTATCAACAAAATCTTGTATTTACCTGGTGGTCGATGACAAAGGATCGTCCGCAGCAGAAGCCTCCGATGGAGGCCACGGCGTTCTCCATGTTGGCACTGATCAGGTCAATGTCATCTATCTGCACATTGAAGAAATGGGTCATTATCACACACATACAGTATACTGTATATACACAATGGACACAAACATGCCCAAAATGTTCCCAGATTTGAGAGACCGATCAAGTGTGCTCTGGATCCTGATCTCACATTAGTCATCTCTTTTTTTGTTAATTGAAAAAGTTTATCAAATTAAATTCATTATCTGTGATAATATACTTCTTATAATAAATTATTATTGGAAACAATGAATTTAACAGCACAGCAGAGGAAGAAATGCAGGTGTAGGCATAGCATCCACAAAAAATTAAAACATGAGGAGGGATTGAATATATTGTTTTATTTTTGGCTGTCTTTATTTTATTTTATCTTTGTAAGGTGTCCTTGGGTGTCCTGAAAGGCGCCACCAATTAAAATATATTATTTTTATTATGAAGGAAACAAATAACTGGCTGCTGCTCATGTGCAGAACAGAGACAGTTGTATCACGCTTAGTCTTAGTTTTAGTCTTAACGCAATAATAACATAAATTCGGTTAATGCCACCAATTCCTTTAACGTAATTCAAAGGTTGTCGAGGGTTTATTGCTGTTGTTGCCCGTTGGGCTTGTTTGCCATGTTATAATTTGAGCATATCTTTTCATGCTAAATGCTTTACCTGTGAGGGTTTCTGGATATTTGTAATTGTTTTGTGTTGTTAATAGATATATACAGACACATTTGCATAAAGCCAGCATGTTTATCATCACTCCCATGTTGATAGGAGTATTAAATACTTCAAAAATCTCCCTTTAAAAAGGTACATTTTGAACAGCTCTGTAGTTTTAGCTTTTTGAGAGCAGCTACTGACCGACTGGTATGACAAGGCTCCACACAAACTAGTGTTACCTTTTATCCTCTTACTGTGCCAATTATTTGGCATTTCTTTACGTAAAGTCCAGTATACTCACATTGACCCCAAAGTGCTCTGTGACGCCACGGCCGTGTTCTCCCAACACACCAAAAGACATGCTCTCCTCCAGAAAGATCCGCACCTTGTACTTGTACTTCAGCTTCACCTGGAGGTTACAACAACACAGTCAATGGGTAATAGAGCAGAGGCATCTAGAAATATGACAGTCCTGGAGTGATCACGTCATGTAAGATACATTCTCCATGTTTGCGAATAATCCGAATCATTTTTATTTGCCAAGTACATATGTACAAGGTATGTGACGCTGGCTTTTATGCATCCGTCTGAACATACTTACACAGGAAAACAAACAAAGCTGGACAAATAAAGGTGAGGAATAGATAGGACTGTTGTGTGTACAGACAATACAAATAGTGCAAAGAAATAAATACTGAACGGATATATTTTGGTGTTAGAGGGTGGAGATGTATTCTAATGCCAGGTGTGAACAGACATCCTTAAAGCTGGATCACTCAGGATGCATGTTAATGCCAGGTCTGAACAGCATCAAGGACATTAGGTTTACGGTGGACGATAACAAGTAGCTTTTTTTTTTTTTTTTTACCAGTTCAGGGAGCGGACAGATGTCCGCAGTGTTGATGTATAGCCCCTCCACAACAATGAACTTCCGGGTCACTCGAGCTTTACGGGGATTCTGCAACAGCAACAATGTAAGTTAGTATGCAAGAAAGACAGCAAGGCCTATGGCATTCATTAAAAAAACTGATAACAGGATTATAAAAATACTGTTTGCCATTCAAACACTCGGGGCTACACATGGTAAATTGTGACACCCACCCCTATAAGTCTCAAACCATACCACTAAACTAACCTTCTGGTCCTCCAGCTCCTGCTCCTTGAGCAGCCTCTCAAGATCCTCCATGTCATTGTGTTTGAAGTATTTGATGAAGCTGCGGGACGCTTGAAGACCCTTCTGGATGGAGAAGCAGGCTGCTTCATCCCTGAACACGCAACCAAGGACAAAACACAAAACTATGGAACACAAATCCAACAAACTTACACAGAAGCATATACAGGCTTCAGATGGAAAATGTGGTTTTCTGTGTTGAACCTTTGAGAAACTAAGTCTGACAGTAACTGTAGTTTCAAGTCTTAATTTGTTAAATGCACAACAATTACAGTGGAGCAATCAATGCTACAGCAAAATGTATAAAAAGAAAAAAATACAAGTTAAGTCTGACCACTGATTCCTGGTTTAATATTGCTCTATACACAATAAAAGAGGCCGTACTCACACAAAGATGATGTCCCCCCTCTTGGAGTAGGCAGGGATTGCACTAGCAATGGTTGCAAAGCCGTATGAATAGATGATGGCCTCTTCTGTTTTCATGAATTTGGCCAGACGACTCTCCAGCTCCAGGTGAACATCTGGGGGAGAGAAGCAAGAAAGCAGATGGAACGTTACACCACAGTTTAGTGTTAATTTGCATTTAGTATGACAGATTATATTCAGTCTTACAGAGAATACAGTGAAAACTGGTTCAATGAGGATAGAAGAAAGACTTTTGTACTGACACTAGTTTGAAGCTTCTAAATCAGGAGGCTATTAGTCTCATGTGGAATGAAAGTTTCATCTGTTAACAAACATATATTGTGTGGTTGATAATTATTATTATAATAATGGTTATCTATGTAACACTTACCAAATTGAGTGCTCATTACAAAGTGCTTTAAAAGGCACGCAAAAAATAACTGGATAGGTAGAGAGAATCCAATGCCAGATATACACACACATTTCCAGATATATTTACAAACAAATATAAATAAATCTGAACATGGTCTGAAAACTATAAGTAGCCTACAGATCGGCTCTAACAGGATGTCACTTTTCCTGTGAATTCTGTGAAGGCAGCTGGAAACAGCTGGAAACAGCTGGAAACTGCCCCCCCCCCCTGCTGCTGCCACCTGGTCTCGTCTATTTTCCATTTTTCCTACTGTCTCACCTGCACTTCATTAATCGGCAGCTCTTACTTCTGATTCTGTAGTGAGTGAGGTAAAAACTGGCGGTGCACCACAGATGACTCTATGAGTAGACATATTGTACCAGCTTCTGTGTGCCTACATAATTCTATACATTAATGGGATATCAGATAGTGGAGTAAAAGTTAATACAACATGAAAAGCAGAGAATAATTTTTCTCTCACCAAAAGTTCCATAGAAGCCTCTTGGACCGCATGTGCCCACACCATATTTCTTCAGTGACGCCAAAGCTTTTTGCTGTAATGAGGAGAAAAAGCTCCAATCATATGCTGACGCCCACTGGCAGCACATTAAAATGAAGGTAGCAATGGCGTAAATAATGAATACTGACCTTAACCCGCTCATTGTCGAGGAGACCCAAGAAGTTAAATGATGCAAAGTTAATGCACTCTTTTCCATTAATTATGATTTTGTGGCTAGGGGGCCTGTAATGGAAAATAGTGTGTTTAGCTTACTGTAACACAGCATATCATAAAGCACAAAACAGCATCTAGTGAAAGGCCATAGAGAGTCAAAGTCATGTGCCTTCTGGTGGACGCCATGAGATCTTGTTTCAGAAAAAAATCTGAATGGTAGTCAACGTAAAGACATAAATAATTGTTTGATCCTGTTCGAATTATGCCACAAATCACAAATATGATGTTTATTGAATAATTTTGCAAGTAAGAAAGTGGCAGTTTGTTGTAACTGGATCAGACTGTGAAAATACAGAATTAGAAACATTACACACCCAAACGTCTCACAAGTGACGTCTCCGACGTTTCCTACTGGGGTGTAGACACAACAGCTATAGCTCTTATATGAATGTGAAATATGTGACAAATGTTTACACTGAGTAAAATTCAACCAACCGTTTTATCTTCATCCAAATCTAAAGTCAATCTGCAGCATCATGCATGACTAAATATTCAGTTTTTGATTAGCACCAGAGTTTTTTTTATTTTACAGGGTTTTTTTTCTGCACAGCTAGCATTTGTAGTAAAGAGACTCAGTCATCAGTTCATTAGGTACACACGGCCAATGCAGTCCAGTACGACAGTCCTGCAGTAAACGCTTCCATCATTGTGGTTATTAAATCTTTAGCTCAACTGCATTGCTATTTTGAAGGCTATACTTTGTTGTGCTGTTGAACTGCATTGCGTTATAGTGAGAGGGTTTTTTATCATTTTGATTACCTCATTTATATCAATGACAGTATGTATAATACTATCAGGTGTTGAAAGCAAAAACCATGAGTCCCAATTAAGACATACAGCACAAATGCACCATATATACAGTACATGTATATTACTTTGATTTCATGCTCAATGTTTAACTTAATTTATAGGCTTGATATTACTCTCAAATTGCCTTATGAGTTCTGTTCAGAACCATTCAGATAAACAGATGAGACGTGTGAACACACTTGGCTTCAGATAATATTTAAAATCACTAAAGGGAGGGGTGGCCTGTGTGTTTTACCCTGTGACAACATCATAATTGAGAGAGGGATGGTCTTTGGAAACAGGAGGAACGAGGGGCTCTGGCTGCCACTCCTCAATTAGGTCTTCTTTTTCCTGCAACGTGGAACCACATGACAGCTGTTTGGTGACACATACAAACACAAACACTACTGTGGTTTGTTTTTCTCTGCACTGTGCTCCTTCGTTTACCTTGTCCGTCAGTTTATAGGTCTCGTGAAGTTTGTAGGTCTTCGAGAAGAGAAGTCTGATAATCCACAGTATGAGGATGCCCTCCAGAATCAGGTGATAAGCAGGAGCCTGAGGAGGACAGGGAGGGACATGAAGATTATTAAGGTGAAAGGGTGTGGACTAGGTTTAGTCTCGTCAATTTTGTAACTATAAAGAGAACAGTCACACATGGGCAAATGCAGGCGAGTCACATTAGTTAAATATTGAGTGAGATTCTGGATGCCAAATAGGCATTTCAGTTAATCACTTTTCAGAGTTACTTGGTCAGCACATTTCCATTTAAGTAACATCTCTCTACCCCAACAGTGCCGAAATTCTGGTTCACACCCTGGTCACATCCTGTTTAGATGATTGTAATTCTCTCCTCTTTGGTTTACCTGACAAATCCATCCATATGCTACAACTGGTTCAAAACTCTGCTGCCCGTATCCTCACCAGAACCCCCTCCATCAGTCACATAACACCTGTCCTGCAGCAACTTCACTGGCTCCCCTTCAATACTGCGTCATTTATAAGATCCTTCTCCCTACATTCAAGGCCATAAACAATCTTGTCCCGCAGTATCTCAAAGAGGTCCTCCATGTCAGGTCACCCACCTTCAAATCTCACCTGAAAACTGATCTATTCAGACAGACCTACTCAATTTCAATTTTAGTTGCTTTCTTAAGACTGGAATGACCCCACCCTTTCTCTTTGTTTTTATTATTGTTATTATTATGTAGTTTTATTAGTATTACTATGTAGTTTTATTACCTGCTCTCATGACCGCTTGATTGATGGACGGATTGCTTTTTTATTGTTTGATTCTATAAGGTGACCTTGAGTGTTCAGAAAGGCGCCCATAAATAAGAAAATATATACCTCACATGAACCTTTCATATATGTTACTGGTAATATATCAGACATACTGTATATAAAGTAGTAGTAGTAGTAGTAGTAGTAGTAGAAAGGTACGTTTGAATTACATGCCACAGTATTGCATATTGTGCTCTGGGCAGAGTAATGAAGCAGCCGGTGTTTCGGTTTAACCAGTGACCGTGTTAACTGGTGATTCAGCAGAATACCTCGTGGTCGCTCATTGTGAACGGCAGCTGTTGTAAACACAAACATAACATATAACTGGGTGTCCTCGTACAAACCACTCGTTTTACTGTGCTCAGTTTAAAATAATACTCATCTGTGTTCACTGTCAACGCCGACTATTTACGTAAGTTATTACGAGCAACCACGGACACATTTAGCTGAAAGTCACCAGTTAACACGGTCTCTGGTTAAACCGAAACACCGGTTGATAGGAGGCCATCTGCTTATTTTGGGTGTAGCGGTAGTAGCTCGTTGTGGTACGGGTTAAAGCCATAAAGGTGTTATTATCAAGCAGGCTATTTTCTTAAAATACCAACTGTACCGATTTTTAAGAACAAATATTACAAATAAGTACAAAAGTACATGGTTTGAACTCGCAAATCTTCACGCTCACTAGGCAATAAAGCACAATGTCAAGACGTAAATGTTAAATAATGGCATTAATAATTAAACTTAACTATCTATAGTTAACCAAACGTCTAACCATATAGTAAAGTTTCAATACTGTTTTCTACTTTTTAGGCTAGCTACAGACGACTTCCGTGTTACTGCGCCTCTTCGCGTTGAATGGTTGAAGCCGTAAAGAGCAGCTAAAATACAGCAGGCGATTGGCTGCGACAGCGCGTCACACGCCCTCACCAAGCCACGGATACTTCCTGATAAGTTTACAATAAATAAAGAGCTTCGGACAAATTTTAAAACATCAACGAGAGCTAAATATTAAAGGAATGTACTTTTAAACTTCAGATTCTGCCCGATAGAGCAGTGTAGAGGAGAAACTTACCTCATAAAATGCTTGCACCATTTCCACCAACACCCACTGCTGTCCGGACGCCATGTTTATCTTCCTTCTGCAGCGTCATCAGTCATGCTGCATTTGCGGACCTAAAGAAAATTGTACATCCTACAACGGCTTGCCATAAGAGCATATGAGCGTCCCTTTTGAAGTACTGTTTGAAATTTGAAGTAAAAATTAAATAACATACCATAACTAAATAAAGGAACTAAATATATTATAACAATAAAAATGAGGATGAAGAGTATGGTGGATCTAGTCAACTTGGGAAATTATAATCAATGAAATTATATTTAACTGTACAAAAAAAAAAAAATAAATATATATATATATATATATATATATATATATATATATATATATATATATATATATATAGCTTATATTGCATTCTTTTAATCAAGCATGCACAAATTTATCTACCAAAAGCACCAATTCAGCTTCTCGCATAGAATTAAAACAAAGACAGACAGCTGACCAAACATCTGTGTTTAAACATTTATTATAAATAACCGGTTGTTACTATAACAGTTGTTATTGCTGGCAGACTTTACAGCCATTATGCTTGGGTAACAAAAAAATAAACTTACTCTTTCACACAGAATCTATGCAAACGATCCTCCACAGTGAAATTTACAGAAGTGCATTGCATTCACCAACTGAAAAAAATGTACCTTGTAATTATGGCTTAGTATGTCATAAATATAATCTTATTATTATAATAACTGCTGTTTTATTATTATGAGATAGTCCAGTAATAACGTAACTTGACCTCCCACAAACTGCAACAAAAAACATTTTATTTGCATCATACTTTTAAAGGTATCCTCTTTGATATACAAAAAGAGTTATTGAATAATCCAAAGGGAAACTCTTGAAATCAAATTCAAAATGCTCGCTATCTGCCCCAATAACAATAATGAGTTCATATTTGAAAGGGTTACAATCAGAGATGGGCATATTTCTATTAGCTGTATCTAAAAAATAATAATTTGGAGTGTTTTGTAATTGGAATTTGACAGAGCTGAACCCTCAACCCTTATCTGGTAGCATGGGACCAGATCTGGGTAGAACGGGACCAGATCTGGGTAGACTGAAATACTGTACATGTCTTTTTTTTGCTTCAAAGAAACTAGGATTACCTTCTTGCATTTGTATGCCTCCGCCAACCATTTAAGTTGCCGTTTACATCCATGTCTGTCCAAAATGTCATCACTTCATCATTTTATCATGTTAGACATTGGCGTGAAGTTGCCACAATTAGCTAATGAATTCTTGAGTGATGGCCTAAAAGGTCTTTTGTGAGTTCACAGTGACCTCGACCTTTGACTACCAAAACCTAATCAGTTCGTCCCTGAGTCCAAGTCAATGTTTGTGCCGAATTTGAAGAAATCCCCTCCAGGCATTCCTAAGATATCGCATTCACAAGAAGGGCCCCCCCCCGCCTTGGTCTTTTGACCATGCACAATGTAAGCTTTTCGAAAAATGGCTAACAGGGCATTTTTGGTAGGCTCAGATTTAGGTGATTTTCAAAACTTTCCCCTCATACAATTCCTTAGGACGTTTTGTATTATCATTCAGAATATATTGAGGATATAAAATCCATTGAGTTTGATTCTGTTGCAATTAGTGTGAGGTTGACCCACATTTGGGGGTTAAAATACCAGGTTGTAGAGCTTTCAGTAACATCAAATATGACATCACATTACTTATCTTTTTTTTTATTGCTGAGGAGCGTGCAGTGATTCAGAGGTCTTGGGATATTTTTTGTCATGGTGGCAGCAATCCCCTTCCACAGGAACTAGGCTAATACAATTACCAGTTTGTTCAAACTATTATTTATCAGATTACTTCTTTCCACTAAGTACACAATAGGCAGTGGGGAAAACATCAATTAAAGCAAAAGGCTGCAATGCACTGGATGGTAACGTGTGGTCCTGAGGCAGAAGTGTAAATGTCACAATAACTTACTAAAAATAATTACAGTCCAGGAGAAGCCATTAAGTAATGGCTATGTAAACCTTTATACAGCTTGACAATATCCTTTGGAAGATTACAGATAGAACTGACTGAAACAAAAAAAAATACTATAGCTATCTGAATGTACCATCAGAGAAACTGACCCTGCTCAAACACCATGATTCCAGAGAAACTAACATTGTGATAACATGACGTGCTGCATCATCATCAGCCAAAATGCCAGAAATGCAACTGCTGTCTTGACTGACACATCATTATGTTGTCTGGGTGAGCCTCCTCTCCACTTCTACACTTTTCCAACAGTGGCACTGGAGGGGCTCAATAAATTTTGCAACTTTTCAACATAATGCTCTGTGAAGTATCGCAAATCAATCGCACATTTTTTTATCTGTTCAAAACATACTTCAATGGGAGTATTTAATACTCGTATCAACATGGTAGAGGATAAATATGCTGGCTTTATGCAATGTATGTATATATTTATTGTTGCAACTCAATTAACAACACAAAACAATGACAAATATTGTCCAGAAACCCTCACAGGTACAGCATTTAGCATTGAAATTCTGCTCAAGTCATAACATGGCAAACTGCAGCCCAGCAGGTAACAACAGCTGTCAGTGTCAGTGTGCTGACCTGACTATGACTTGCCCCGAACTGCATGTGATTATCATAAAGTGGACATATCTGTGAAGGGGAGACTTGTGGGTACCCATAGAACCCATTTTCATTCATATATCTTGAGGTCAGAGGTCAACAGACCGTTTTTCCTTGTATTAGCAGTATAGTATAGTATTTAGCCTCCTTTGCGACAAGCTAGAGTGACATGGCCGGTACCAATGGATTCCTTAGGTTTTCAAGTTTCGTATGTCAGTATTTAGCTTAAAAAGTGAGCCCGCTACAACCTCAAAAAGACTGAATAGCCGTTGGGCCTGATGGTGGCCCATCAGATTTTTAAGATTTCATTGTATATACAGTATTACTTGAAATCACCTGTCAGGGTGATATCGCATGTTCTTTGGGTCATTTATAAAGCTTGGGACTTCCCAAAGTAGCAACCCCTGAGGACTGCAAGAAAGGTCCCAAAGCTGCTATTTGGCAGTAATAATGCATCAACAAATCAATAAAACTGTAATGAACTGTACAATATCCAATGTACCAACTAACAGCCAATTTACATTTAGTCAGTGGTTTGGAACTGGACAAAGTAGCAGAAACTTTTTTTTTTTTCCAAGAACTTGGATCCACCAACCCTCGACTCTTTCTGTTTGTGTACTATTTCCTCTGGATCCCTTCAAGGTTGGGTCTACCTGCTGTTAGGTCGGTTTGGGTTGTGTGTGGAGTCTCGGGTCCTTTCTAGATCACATTTTCCAGCCTACAAAGACCTGTTGATCCACAATCACACTTCAACAGATGCACAGTCCATCGCTGTCTGCGTTCAAGCAGAACTGAGGTAAACCTATACGTAGGAGTAGAGGAGGCCTGGAGCGTCAGGATGAAGTTCTGTTATACCCTGCCTCTATGTGTTTCTCCAGCCACAGCTCTGCTAACTGTATTGTCGACGCAAAAGTACTTGCTCTTGACCCAAGGCACATTTTGTGTTGCTTCTGCTCCAGACTTGTGTTGCAGTGGACAGGATGATAAATGTGGACAATTCCTGGTTCTTGACTGCGCAACACATTTAAACCAGAAGTGACAACTTTTGTGAACAAGTCCACGTCTTCCAACCCCCAGCCTAAGATTGAGGTGTCAAAACCTCCGGCTTTTAGTAAATCACTCTTGAAAACACAGGTGATTCCAAATCCATAATCTCGCCAGAAACCACTTTTCTTGGTCAGCACGAATTTGTTTTCTCTTGGGGTCTTCTCAGAATACACTATCTTTGGGTTGTACTGACTAAAAACAACAGGGAAGTAGACTTGCCTCCCTTGGATAGCATTGTCTCTGCAGCGTTGCAAGGCCTCACCACTAAAGATTAGATCAATGTCGCAGAAGAAGAGTAGAGAGTCATTATCAAGCTGTGAGGAGCCCAGTTCAAGAGCCAGTCCTCGTGAGAAGTTGCCTGTCATGGGAATTATGGACAGGTCAGCTTTGGGATACTTCCTGTAGTAGTCTGTGATTAACTGAGCGTGTTTTCCACTGCTCTGATTGCTGCCATTGTCCACCAGAATGATGGAGAGCTTAACATTTTGTTTGGGTATCAAACACACTTTCTCAAAGTTCTCCATAAAGCGGACAAAGGTGTCATAGCGACCAGATAATGGGACAAGGATGTTGACCTTTCTCTGGCTTTGCTCCCACATTTCCCTATTTGATTCGTAGACCTGGAAAGGTGACAAGAACTTCAGAGAGTTGGACAGGAAAGACAGGGATTGGGATTCGGAGTTGATGGCAGCCACAAGTTCAGCCACATCCAGCTCTTCAGTTTCAGTAAAGAAGGGTCGGCTAAAGGATTGCTGGAGGTAAGCGTGCCGCCTCACGGGCACTGTGATTTTGCGACCCTTATGTTTCTTGTAAAGAAGCAGTAAGTCTATGATGTATTCTGCGCCATGCATTGGATCTACCCTGTAGTAGCCATACTGAATCTCTTTAAAGTCAATTACACGGCCACGTGTTTTCGAATTCTCATTAATCATTTCCATGACCTGGAGTATAAGGTCTTCTAGTGCAGTCCGAAGCAAGTTCCCGAGGCTTTGCCGGGCAATTTTGTTCTCAGCAGCAGAATAAATGTGACGACCGGTGAGGAAATCCCACTCAATGACATCATTTCGCTCACTGGGCTTATAGCGCATGTAGGAAGGTGGGGACCCCAGCTGTTGGTCCTCCCATAGTACTTCTGTATCACTGAGGTAACTCATAATCAGGCCTTCACGGTGTAGCAGGATGGTGCGGTAACAAAGTCTGGAGATCTCACGGCTCAGCATGAAGCTGTGGAGCCGGTACTGGTAGGCAGGCTTCTTGTTGGGGTGAAGTGTAATGGCATTGTGGATCTTGCTACTGTGAAGTTCCTCAATGAAACCTTTCTTGTTGTGTTCATAGTTCTCATAGAAGAGCTGCTGCATCTGTTGAGAGAGTTGCAACACTATGATAAGAGCATGGACCACCAGAACAAACACCGCTCTCAACTTCTTTTACCATTCATAAAAATAAATCTGTTTTTTTTTGTCATTAAAGATTTACTGCACATTGAGCTAAAGACAATATTTAACTCACCAATATACTTTCTGCTATGTGACCAGCTCACTCAAAAAAGGAAGATGCATTCAAGAGTGCAGGCTATGAGGGGTAAATGGTAATATCAAAAACAAGTCAACTCTATTGACTAACAAATCATAAAACAGTGAAAATATAATCTATGTTAACACAGGCTGTATTGTAGCGTATATTTAATGTGTCACTAACCTTATCTTTCTGTACATTAGAAGTTTTATTTATTTGTTATTCATTATCATTATCACTCACAATACGTTTAGTTCACAACATACACTACCCAACAGACACAATATAGACAATTACATGCAGTCACCCACAAACAATCCAATCCAAGTGGGATGTGATGGGATGGGGATGCTAGGAATGATCGAGACAAATCCAGCAAAATGAGTTTTTCTTGTTTGGAACTGTCACTTTGCCTCTAAAGTCTGTAGAGCAGGAGTAGGAACACTACTGTTTTTCCGTCTGCGATTATACACTATTCAGGAATTACAGCTACAAAGTAAATATAAGACTGCATGCTGTGTACAGTCATTAAAACTAGTTAAGTACAGCCACTATTAATTGTTTCCATAAGCATGATCAACTTGAAACAAGATGGTTTTGTTCTCACCTTGGCTAATGTAAACTGAGCCTGATAAAATTGTAGTAGTGATGACCCAGCTTCCTACCTCATTTCACTGAATATGCCTTTTTGACAGTTTACTAGCATATGTAATAATAACTGACTGTTAACATTACAATGGGAGAAGTTTTCCTAGTCCACATAATCCACACCAAAGGTTATAAAAGTGAAAATTGTTCCTTTAACCCCCTGAGACACACAATAGACCAGTTTTTGTGGTTTTTAGGGGGGTACAGGGGGACTTTAGGGGAGATAGCAAGTCAATAGTAGATGTCACACAGTAGTGGTGTACTTCATCTGAAAGCTGGGAACCTGGAGATTAATCTTAGATGCAGATCTCATAATTTGTTGCTGCAATTTTTGGTTTATACCATTTGTTACACAGATTTGGTACTAAATTTAACCATTTTGTACCACTTGAGAATTGATAAAAAATAGCATTATCCCTCAAAGATACCACATTAAGTCACCAAGACCTTGAGGAACAACATAGAAGAAGCCATGCTGTGATTTGGTCTCAAAAACGATTTGACATTTGCAGATTTTTGCAAGCACTGCATTATTTTTGGCTATTTTTTGGCCCCTTACTGTCAGTCTACCGAGGAAAGCCATGCATCCTCTGAATGCTCCAGGTCTCTAGTTTGTGGTTGTAAAATTTCATGAGGCTGTGATTATCCTAGAGGTCACCACAAGTAATTTTATTCAGTGGGCTTTTAAATTGGTACTAAAAACCTTTTGTGGGAAATTATATAAATATACACCGGAAAATTTCGATATAATCAATACATGAATTCCCACAGAACTGATCAAATCCTCCCACTGTCATTGAATATAGACTCCATGATATTTTACGAACCAAAAAGAATAGAAAGCAGACTCAGTCCATACCTCATATGACCACACACACTGTGTTCCTCCAAAGCGCCGCACACAGCGACCCACTTCCACATCCTCGTGGGTGGTGTACATCTCCCTCAGGCAGGTACTGATGTGAGGGACCATCCTGCGTAGAACCTCTCTACTGAAGATCATGCCAGGGCCTCCCATGCAGAAGTTCTCTCCGGGCTCTAGGGCCAGTCTGCCCAGCTCCTCGGCCATGCCCAGGCCCGTCTGGCCCAGGTAGAGGGGCTTGCTGCTGTTCAGTGAGCGCAGGAACAACTCCAGCTTCTCACCTGGCAGAGGGTGAAGTGGGAGAAGTTAGATAGGCATTTCATAACACAGTCATCCTGAGCTGGGTGAGTTTTGAAACTTGGGAAAATGTTTTTTTTTAATGTATTACTATGCTGAATATGCACATATCTTCCTACAAAAAGACTATTTTAAACATTTCATAAAGCAAGTATCAACAAAGCCATCAATGTGTAATAATAATAATAACAAAAATAAAATGAATAAATTATGATGTGTTGTTATTGGGGCTGTGTATTGGCAAGAATCTGGTGATATGATATGTATTGCGATACAGGGGTTATGATTCAATATACTGCGATACTGTAAATAAGGCGATATATTGCAATTTGTTTTAATTCCATTTTTTAGAGAAGTGTCATAGTATAAAAACACACCACCATATGCATGAAATATTTTTTATGCAATCAGAACAGTGGGATCTGCATTTGCTTTTATCACAGTCCCTGTAAAATCCAGCACCATAGTACTACTTTCAGAGGGCACATCCACTCAGAGGGCACATCTCTTGTAAAATGAAAAAAAGGATTGACTAAATAAAAGGTTCCCTCCCTAAAACACAGCTCACTTTCTTAAAATCATTCATGCAGAAAATATCATCAGAAATGAAGGACATTTTATCAAAAAGAGTATCCCATAAATCATCACATAATAAGCAATAAAATATGAAATGGATCAATATTCAGTCTCACCTAAAGCATAACGTGCAAAAGTCTTTTCTCTTTAGGAACCAGGACAGGCAAATCAACCCCACCTTTAAAATGACTTAAAATTAAGGATGCACCAATACCGATACAAGATCAGGTACCGGGCCGATACTGACTCAAATCACTAGATCACGGATCAGTGACAATGCGGCTGATTTACAACATTCAATTCTATGTTTATTCTGTATATATACTATATACATTCCTTTAATTCCTGTTTAGGGTTTGACCAATGTGTTGCTGTATTAAAACAGTTCACACTTGAATTTTAATTCTACTTGTACTCAGGTATTGGGAATGAAAAAGTCAGATCGGTACATCCCTAATTTGGAAAAACCACATGAACTAAATTTTGTTTTTGACACAAGTCCCATGTACAACACAGGCAATAATGCATAACCAACCTTGAGGCCCTTACAATTTGGCCCCTGAGAGTCAGATGCAAGATTTTGATAAGGATATATTTTGAAAGGTTTAATGTAAAAAATACAATATTTCATATATATTTGACAATAGCAACATAATGTCTCCTCATAAATATGTTAATGTTATATATATATATATATATATATACAGTACAGACCAAAAGTTTGGACACACCTCATTCAAAGAGTTTTCTTTATTTTCATGACTATGAAAATTGTAGATTCACACTGAAGGCATCAAAAATATGAATTAACACATATGGAATTATATACAGTATATATATATATATTTATATATATATATATATATATATATATATATATATATATATATATATATATAATCTATGAATAAATAGACTACATTACAAATGAATTATTCATTTTTATTGAATTAATTTGTGATTAATTAATGAATCAATTTGTAAACAAATTTATTAATGCCTATTTTTATTGTACAATTACTAATCAATTAAATGCTTTATATATCCTATTTTCATGACTTCTTGTGGTCTTCCATATAACTGTGCGTCATGGTTTTCATGACTTTTGAGGACATTACATTAACTTACATTTATTTCCTGTAGACTTACTTTAACCTTACCTGTTACTGCTACTTGCCTAATCCTACCCTAACCTAAACCTAAACCTAAACCTAACCCTAAACCAAATCCTCACCCTTAAATATACGGTTTTACGTTATGGGGATGTGCATTGAGTCCCTAAAAGGAAGGCAAGTCCCCACAATGTGACTTCACAATGTGAGAGTCATGTCCCCACAACATGAGTAACCCCACGCACACACACACACACACACACACACTAGCACCATCAGCTTCACTTCCATAATAATCACCTCTTATGTAAACATCATCATCCGCCCTCATGAACCACTCGTATTTATCCAGGTAGTGGTCGTGGATGTACTTCAGCATCATGAATGACTTCTTCTGTGGCGGGTACGAGTCGTCCACATCTGCCAGCGACACCACCGGGACCGGGACGGGCACATGGACGGTACCGGACCCAGAGCTCGAGTAGAACTCCACCTTCCCGGGTATGGAGCTCGCCCAGGTCTTGTACGCAGCCACGGCGCGGGACTGCAAATACTTCTTCGCTGTCATCACGCCTACATAGAGGAAATGAGTCGGTCTACTTATGGGTCTCCCGGTGTCCCCGCTACTGTTCCCGGTACTCGGTGTCCTGTCCTCCTCCTGGCTGAGCTGAGGGCTGTCCCGGTCCTTGATAGCCGCGGTGTTCCCGAGCACAGCGGGACCTTTACGCACGGAGGAGTCACTGTAGTACAAACACACGGGAGATTTCTTCCCTTTACTCTCCAGAACCTGAGGTACGATGAGCCAAGAGGACACGGTGAATCCGAGAAAGACGCCGAAAATCACAGCCGTCCACGGTCTCCTTGATTTCACAGCCATCGCTGCTACGAAGAGTTTAGCTGCGCGGTGAATAAATGTATGAATGCTGTCGTTGTCCGGGGAGGTGCTGACGTGTATGGACACCCAGCATCTCTCCGTAGCGTGGAGGCTAACGCTACATGCGTCCAACCTGATGTGGAAAAATACACTTTCCACCTCTGGCAGCATTCATGGGGCTAACGTTACACCGACACTTAACCTCTTCTTATAACTGTCAGTCCTCAAGGCTAGTCCGTCCCATTTGAAACCCGCACCCCTCCCCAAGAGAGAGGGATATCTTATAGTCAAGTTTCAATCCATTTCCATTAGTGTTGTGGCTAAAACTATGATTTTCTCGCATTCGGCTAGCTAGTAAGCTAGCTAGTAGTATCACAACCGTTCGGTGTTCTCGTCCTTCCAGCAGCAGACTGTGCGGTAGTAGCTCACTTTAACCCGCTCCCGACTCACCGTTCACTTCATCGTTGACGTTTAGACGGTTGTTTTTCTGCCAACTTCGCAGTAACTTGGCATCGTGTTGCGTCTGTGTTCCGTTATTAAGAGTAAAGCTGGTGGAGGAGATCTCCATTCAGGGTTCTCCCCTGTATGGAAGCCCTGAGAGGCCAGCTAAATGTTTTAGGCTGATTTTTTTAAGTTGCTTTTTTTTTGCCTTTTGGGGAATACAGGTTAAAAAAATGGCAGATTTTTCCAAGTTTTTTTTTTTTTTTTTTTTTTTTTTTTTTGCGTTTTAAGGAAAAATAGGCTTATTTTTCTAAGTTGTTCTAAGTGTCTAAGTTTTTTTTTTTTTTTTACTCTTTAGGGAAAACAGGTTAAAAAAATATTGGGTTTTTTTTAAGTTGCTTTGTTTTGCCTTTAAGGGAAAAGACACATTTTTTTAGGCTGATTTTTCTAAGTTGCTTTTGTTTTCTTTTTTCGGGGAAACTGGTGGAAAAGTGAAGTGTTTGTTGTTCTATATTATGGAATAATTTAATGAGAATGATGTCTATTACCAGAGTAAAGTCATACTATTTCAAGAAAAACACATTATAGTATTACAACAATAAAGTCATACTATTTCAAGAAATGAAGTCGTAATATTACAATAAAGTTATACCATTTCAAGAAAAAAAGTTGTAATGTTACAGTAATAAAGTCATAAGTTTATGAGATAAAAAAAAATAATAATGTGGTGCTGATGTGCCAAAATATTAAGTATTTCATTATTTGTGAAACCTATACTAAAGTATAACTTTACAAGATGCTCCCTGTTCATCATTTTGACACAGGTGGCACGGTGCTCTATTTCCCCGCTAAAATAACATGAAAAATTACTACTTTATAATATTATGACTTTATTCTCATAATACCACGGCTTTTTTTCCCTGTAAACCTATGACGTTAATGCCATAATATTGACATTATTCTTGAAATCACAGATTTATTCGTTTTTTTTTCCCCTCAAAGTGTCTCTAAAACTTTATCATAGCTCTAAGAAAGACTAAGCAGTCAGGTTGTCGTCCAGGTAAGATTTAATTTCCATACACTCTAAACATGAGGTACAGTTGACATGGATAGAGAGCCATTAATTATCCCTCGATCAACTAATCAATCATTTTCTCCATTTGCAGTCATTCTCATGTGGAAGTGTGTGTACAGACTTTAAGGACACCAAGACAATGAAATACCCATTTTTATTTTTTTTTTCAGTTTGGTTCCAGTTATCACTAATTAAAGTGCATTTGTATGCATGTGACAACCGAATTAAATAAAGAGAGTTACACTCTGTTTCTAACCATCTGAGGTCATTTGTTGCTGCCGTTTTTGATAAATGTTTTTGCGTTAAGCCACAGCTGGGACAAATCCATTACTGAAGGGCAGAGAAACTACTTCTAGACAAGTGGTGTTTAATTTTTAATTTCTGAAATAGATTGATGAATCAAAGTGCATTTTGCCAAACTGAGGGGACCCTGAAATGCGTGTGCAATATAAATTATGAAAGGAATTATGTTGTTTTGGCTCCATGTAAATCTGTATCTGTACAATGACCCTGCCATATGCCACTCACTCTGTCACCTGAATGGATCAGGGCCATAATCAGTGTTATTACTACGATTACCCTGCCATGACATGTTAAAATGGCTGCTGTGAAAAAGGCATATTACACCAGCATTACCATCACTGGCTACTTATGGCGGCATGTCAGATCAGACTTTGAATTGTAAATGGAGGTGCCGCACACCCCTTTCTACTCTGACATCTCTCCATTGACATGTATCTGAGCAGTGTGAACAACAGAGTGTAAAACTGAATTTCCCCACTGTGAGACTAATAAAGGCTAATATCTCTCTTCTTTATCCATGTCAGATCAGCTTTAATTGAAAGACACCCCCTTTCTACCTCGTACCCTAAACAACATTTATTAACACCAACCTCATATTTTCAGTTCTAGAGATGGGCATTTTTAAAATAAACTTAATTCTACCCAAATTCTACTTCCTGTCCATTAACTTATACTTGTAAAGGCTTATTCCATCCAAACACACTTTCTAGAAGTCTGTCTCTGTCTGCTGCAGAGGTGGTTGAGTCTCCACCTTGCAACACATGGTGATGCTGTTCATGGTGATCATGGTGTTCATGATGATCATGGTGTACGGTATTCACGGTGTTCACGGTGTTCACGGTGTTGGTGTTCACAGTGTTCACGGTGTTCGTGGTTCACGGTATTCACGGTATTCACGGTGTTCACGGTGTTGGTGTTCACGGTGTTCATGGTGTTCACAGTATTCATGGTGTTCACGGTGTTCATGGTGTTGGTGTTCACGGTGTTGGTGTTCATGGTGTTCACGGTGTTCACGGTGTTCATGGTGTTCACGGTGTTCATGGTGTTCCAGTATTCACGGTGTTCATGGTGTTGGTGTTCATGGTGTTCATGATGATCATGGTGTTCACGGTGTTCATGGTGTTGGTGTTCATGGTGTTCGTGGTGTTCACGGTGTTCGCGGTGTTCATGGTGTTCATGGTGTTCACAGTATTCACGGTGTTCACGGTGTTGGTGTTCACGGTGTTCACGGTGTTCGTGGTGTTCACAGTGTTCACGGATTCACGGTGTTCACGGTATTCACGGTTCACGGTGTTGGTGTTCATGGTGTTCATGGTGTTCACAGTATTCATGGTGTTCACGGTGTTCATGGTGTTGGTGTTCATGGTGTTCATGGTGTTCATGGTGTTCATGGTGTTCACGGTGTTCACGGTGTTCATGGTGTTGGTGTTCATGGTGTTCATGATGATCATGGTGTTCACGGTGTTCACGGTGTTGGTGTTCATGGTGTTCATGGTGTTATATGATCATGGTGTTCACGGTGTTCATGGTGTTCGTGGTGTTCGTGGTGTTCGTGGTGTTCACGGTGTTCATGGTGTTCACAGTATTCACGGTATTCACGGTGTTCACGGTGTTCACGGTGTTGGTGTTCATGGTGTTCATGATGATCATGGTGTTCACGGTGTTCACGGTGTTCATGGTGTTCATGGTGTTCATGGTGTTCACGGTGTTCATGGTGTTCATGGTGTTCATGGTATTCACTACCTCGGGTTCGTCGTCGTCCTCACTGGAGTCTTTCTCGATGGTGAGTTCTGTGTTGTCCTCACTGGATTCAACATATTATGATATATAAAAAATATATAAATATAAAAAATATTAAAAGTATATTAAGCTAACTAAAAGTGTATCTAAAAGCAGCCTCATTTTTAACTTTTGCTCTCAAAGCAGACAGCAACTCATTTTTTCCAAGAGGTTTGGTGATTATAATTGATTTATATAAATGAGTTGCAAGTCCCTTTTCTATTTCAGACAGATAAAAAAAAAAAACACAATAAACACAAGACTGCAAACACCCTTATTGGCAAGGACAAACAAAAATATAAGCCTGGTTTGAGCTCCTAATTAGATCGACTCAAAGGAATTTAATAACTATTCAGTCCACTGTAAGAAAAATTTTATTTTGAAAAAACTGGCGGGAGGTAATTCAGATTTAGCTTTTATATGATTACTTAGATCAGTCTGTAGCTTATTTTTGATGCGTTGCACAGAACTAATATACCACCAGGTGGCAGCAGAGTCAAAGTGATCTTCAGCTGAAGCCCCAGAGAAATGTTTTATTTATTTATTTATTTATTTATTTATTTATTTTTAGGTTTTACATTGTCACATTTTGGTCAATGAATCGAATATCTCCTATATGCAACATATTATGAATATAAATAAATAAATAAAATACAGAAAAGGAGACACATCAAATCGGCTCACATATTCCTACATTAATCTTCACCATGGACTGTTCTTAGAAGCAGCATTTTCAGACGCATAAAGAGAGTGTGTGTGCTGTGTATGTGAGTATTTAATAATAAATAAATTATAGGAAATTAATCCTCATCCTACCAACCTAATTAACATACTATACAAGGACTACCGACTGTCATTTCTTCTCAAACTATTATTAGTCATGTAATTGTCATCTGAAGAAAAAAACATTTTTTTAAGTTACAGTTAATTTGCTTGTTGTGTAATGAAAATAGACTGATCACATGAGGGGATCTGTGTCTGTCTCCTTCAAAATGAGTGATATTGATTTTTAAATTAGGACCTGTAGCAATGTAACTCCATCCATGGGATGCATTTATATAGCTTCTTTCTAGTGGTACAGTACATTTCATCCACCCATTCACACACACATTCATACACTGATGGCAGAGGCTGCTATGCAAGGTGCCGACCTGCCCATCAGGATCTAAATAGTCATCCACACACTGATGGCACAGCCTTCGGGAGCAATTTGGGGTTCAGTATCTTGCTCAAGGTCACTTCGGTATGTGGACCAGAGGTACCGGGGCTCAAACTACCAACTTTCCAAGTGGCAGGCAACCCGCTCTATGTAGACGAACCATTCTGGGGGTGTGGTGGTGATGTAGTTTATAGACCAAACGAGACATACAGAGTGGGTGGGAGGATAGGCTTTCAGGGCAAATTTCGCTGTACAAACATAGTGGTTTTAAGCCTAACCATGTATTTTATTAATTTTCCTAAACCTAACTAGGAAATGGTTCTAATTAGAACCTAATTAGGTTGCATGACAAAGCAACATTATTGGTGTCTTCAAATGAAACTTGTGAACTTGTGTTTACAATATGGCAAGTCTTGTACACTTGGGGTCTTGTACACTTGGGGGCGGCAGTAGCTCAGTCTGTAGGGAGTTGGCTTGGGAACCGGAGGGTCACCGGTTCAAGTCCCAACATGGACCAAAAAGTGAGTGTGAACTGGTAGCTGGAGAGGTGCCAGTTTACCTCTTGGGCACTACCTCTTGGGCACCTCTTGGGCACTGCCAAGGTGCCCCTGAGCAAGGCACCAAACCCCCAACTGCTCGGGGCGCTTGTCAGGAGCAGCCCCCTCACTCTGACGTCTCTCCATTAATGCATGTATGTGTGTTTCAGGTCTGCATGTACCATGTATGAGTTTAACAGAGTGTAAATTGAATTTCCCCATTGTGGGACTAATAAAGGTAGATCTTCTTCTTCTTCTTCTAATAATTTAGCAAGTGGGTAACATAATTATTATTATTATGCATTGAAACATTAATTTCCAGAGCCGCCGCCATTTCCGATGTCAAGAAACACGTCACAACTCCTGAACTCGGAGCTTTCAGAAACTTTCCGCTCACGAGGTCGCGAGAGGGGGCATTCACATGCACTCATCTTGTTAACATGGTAAATGCAACCCCATTTGAAGGCTCCATATGTAACCAGTTGGGATGAGAAGATAAGATAAGATAAGATAAGATGAACCTTTATTAATCCCCGGAGGGAAATTCGGGTGTCATAGCAGCAGCAACAGTACAGATGAATACAGTATAGTAAAAAGTAAAAGAGAAGGTGCAATGAAGGAAAAGAAGGTACAATGAAGAAAATTGGCAATAAAATAAATAAGTAAAACAGTAATAAGAAATAAGAACATGTTGGGAGTGGCAGGCTGGTTATGAGCAGTCCAGGATGCAGGCTTGTAACCTCCTGAGATGGTTTGCTGGAAACTGTTGAGCCTCCAGGTGGGGAACAAAGTAACTCACCTACAGCCTCCAGTGCACCGATGTGCGTTGGTGACCACGGTTCGATCAATATCAAAAAGGTTTTGTGAAAAACAGTGCTCCTGCTCTGGTGGAAAACACAAGACAGATATGAAGATATCTGGAGGGGGGAGCAATCAAACAAAACAGGAAATACTAAACATGGATGAGCGATACAAAACAAAAAAATAGCTTAAGGGCAGAACAGATTATGAAAGGGTGAAGGGAAAGCAGCTGTATTTTCCTTCAGAGATGAGAACAGTGAACATACAACTCTCTCTGCTGCACAACATGGCAGCCATCATGGCATCGAACCTCTTGTCTATGAAATCAGCTCTTTGCTTCATAAGAGTACCTGTTCACACTTGTTCACACTTAGGGTGGAGAGGTGCCTTCACACCCAGTGCACCTGACCAACCGTACTGTTTTATAAACTATACAGCTAGTCTGAGACCACACTCTTACACTTAAATAAAAACTAGATATAAATATCAATATACTGTATGTTTATATGTGGATTCATGTATCAGCCTATCTCATCTGTGCAATTATATCATCTGTTCAATTATAGTAACTGGACAGTTATTTATTAATATGCTGGACATATTTTAGCATTACTTTTCTACTATGTATATATTATTTTATTTGTATTAATACTTTTTTAAAATCTATGTTTCTTGTTTATTGCACTATCCACTTTGCTGCTGTAACATGTGAATTTCTCCACTGTGGGACTAATAAAGGAATATCTTATCTTATCTTATCTTATCTAACTTCACCTTAATTTGTAATTGTGGTTTTAAAGTAAAAAAAAAAAAAATCAGTTGGCTAATGCAAGTAGCTAGCCACTGGAAATTTGGACTTTGCCTAAACGTGAAATGTAATTTTTATTAGTGGTGTGTTTAAAAGTAGTTCGCAGTTTTGCAAGTTTACTGTATGAATATATTAGTTGCTTTACTGCCAGTTTGTCACATGTTAAATAATGAATTAAAAATTAAAAGTACATTAAATTATATATATTATATATATGTGTATATGTATGTATGTATACACACATATGTACTGTATGTATATACTGTATTTACTGTATACTGCATATATATGCAAGAAAGAAAAGAAAATTACATATGCACAGTGTATATGTAATTTTTTTTTTCTTTCTGCCTGAGTTGACTGAATCTATGAATCCTCTTAAATCACATATGTATCATCTGCATTTTTGTATAATTAATATGAAAAACTGAATAACAAATTTAAATGACAAGAAAGAGACCCACATACTTGTCCACCGTGGCAAGGTGATATTTTTGTTTTATTATATTTTTTTTGATATGCAATAGCACTTTTTAATTAATCAATTAATTAATGTACTTATTTATTTATTGAAAAAATGGACATCCTGTAGTTGACTGTGTTTTTTTCCCCTCAGCATAAAAGCTTTTAAACAGAGGGAAAAACATGTCTGTTGATCTTCTGACATCTGATCTTATCAGCTTGAATGCACCTCGTAAATCTTGCAGACACATAAAATCAATTTTCGTCACCATTTTGAAATATTTCGTGCCTATTTGGTGGCCATTTTTAAAAATGTCATGCTGCCATGGCCCCCAGGGGCCAAATTTGAAGCATCCTGATAGGGTGAATTAGCCTAAAGTGGGACATCTTTTGCATTCCAGTTTTCTGGAATATATTATTAAATGAAGGCAAAAAAGTTTGTTAAAAGTAAAAAAAAAAAAATCACCTTATTTAACGTAGGAAACACTCAAACTAAATGTGTAACCCCATGTTCAATGGGGGCGGCAGTAGCTCAGTCCGTAAGGACTTGGGTTAGGACGCGGAGGACGCCGGTTCAAGACCCCCATGGACCAAGACCAACTGGTTGCTGGAGAGATGCCAGTTTACCTCTTGGGCACTGCCGAGGTGCCCCTGAGCGAGGCACCGAACCCCCAACTGCTCTGGGCGCTTGTCAGGAGCAGCCCCCTCACTCTGACATCTCTCCATTGACATGTATATGTACTGTGTGAACAACAGAGTGTAAAACTGAATTTCCCCACTGTGGGACTAATAAAGGAATATCTTTCTTTCTTTCTTTCTACCACTTTCAATGTTATTGCTGTTACAAAAGCTAGACTTATGTGTGGATGATACATGGAGAATCAAACAACATCAAACAAACAATAAGATTATAGATGATACTAACTAAAGAAAGAATAATGATTAAAAACTATAATAGTCTTGAAGCATTTAGGCATATTAGAGAGACATTAAATATTAATAATTGTATTGACTTTTATTTGTTTGAGAAAGACCTACACCCATTGGAGCTTTGGTGTCCCACATTAGGCAGTGTCCCACTTTATGGCAAAACTGGAAAGGAAAAACTGGCACGGCCATTTTCAGTGGTGTCCCTTGACCTCTGACCTCAAGATATGTGGGTTTTATTGGTACCCACGAGTCTCCCTTTGCATACATGCCCACTTTATGATAATCACATGCAGGTTGGGTGAAAGACCAAGCAGGTTTATGCATGCAGTATAAATGTGTTATTTTGGTCTACTCTAAAATGATGCATCTGAATATTTCTGCATACTGGTGTCCAAACAGTCCTGGATTACATAAATTGGGTATCACTGTAAAGCTGAGTCTCTTGTGGATCCATTGAGTCCAATTTTATTCATGTGTGATGGTATTAGTCCCCATAGTAGCTATTTCACTGCAGTGAGACCATTTTTGAAGCTTGACCTCACCGTATAAAATGACCTGTGGTGACCTCTAGGATAATCACAGCTTCATTAAACTTTACAGCCACAAACTAGAGACCTAGAGCATTCAGAGGATGGATGGTGTTCCTAGCTAGATTGAAAATAAGGGGGCTTCTGAGCAGTGTCCTGAACAGAAGTGCTCGCCATACAGTCACCAAAATGTGCAATTCTTGCAGTTTTTGTACCATATCACAGCACGACTTTTTCTATAGTGTTCCTCAAGGTCTTGGTGTCTTTATGTGGTAGTTTGGTGGAGAAAAAAATGTTTACATTTAGGAGCAAATCTGTGTAACAAATGGTATCAACCCAAAATTACTGCAGCAACAGAGCATGGGGATGGAAATCATACATTTCGATTATCATGTTGTAAACATTTACATACTTTTATCATTTTTAATAAATTTGTAAATTCATGCTTATTTCTGATTTATGACTAGAAAGACTTGACACACAGTGCATCTCAAATTAATCTCCAGGTTCCCAGCTTTCAGATGATATACACCGCTTCTATGTGACATCTACTGCTGACCTGCTATCTCAACCTAAATACCCCCTGTACCCCCCTAGAAAAGACAAAAACTGGTCTATTGTGGGTCTCAGAGGATGCAAAAGTGTTCCAGCCCGTGATTGGTGGAGAGGCCGATGACGTCACGGCAGCAGTCCAGCCAGTGGAGAAGAAGAAAAGTTAGTCGGTGTGTTGACGAGACGCTGGCGGAGACTCCTGACCGACCACAGCAGCAAATAGCGCCTTCAATCACTCCAGTTTCTGGGCTTTCAGGACAGATCTGCTATTTTTTTATTATTAACTATTGGATATATCACCATCAGCACCAAAAGGAGGGATCCATGAGCCAAGGCGGGATCATTCTCTCATAGATAAGGTAAGAAAAATAAAAGAAACAGCAGTCTCAGCAGTCAAGCCAGTGCATGTGTTGCCTTCATGGACTGCAGCCGTGCGCATTGTTTTGCTGCGGATATTTTAATATCATCACCGCTCAGTCATTTGTTTAGTAAACCTGAAGGCATGAATGAAGTGCTGTTTGCTGTGCTCTGTACTACAAATTTGTGAATGTACTGTAGTAGACCTACTGTTTGACCATTTTATGTACTCATCCATTTCAGAGGGATGACAGAGTAGAATACATGTTTTAGTAGTCATTAAGGCTGTTAGTCAGATAAATGTAGGCCCGTATTTAACATTTCAATGAAGGATATTTAATGCATGCAGTGTCATTTAGTGAACACATTCTGACAGTCTCTAATGCTGACTATACAGAGTGAGTTTAGACTGTTATCAGGCCATTCAATAGGGGTTATAAGACCCATAGATGTGGGTCAGTAGGAGCCTACTACACCTATTAGTAGGTTTTGTCATTGCTAGACTTAATGAAGTGTTTTGGGTTTTTTTTTGTCTGAAGCTAAAGAAGTTGTAGTTTTGTTGCCTAAACCTAAAAATCCTTTTTGTTTGTGTTCAAAATGTGACGTTTTATTTAGTTTTATGTATCGAACATGTTGCTTTTAAGTTTAACTTTCCTTTTTACAATGTAGAAGGCTTAGTAGGCCCTATTGGCCTACATCTATAGTACTTATCGGTTCTAATTGTCCTAAATGTAAATGTAAATTACATTTGATAAATATCAAACCCAGACTGCCCCAAATATAGATACCTATGCAGTTAGCTACAGTAGCTAGTCCAGGGGGCCACTGTCTGCATTTGCGTTTGGTTGGACTCAAACGAGCAGTTCAAGTGATTTATGTTAAATTTGATTGGATTTTCAAAGCTTCGGCTACACTACTTGTTTTTCCAAACCCAGTGTTTCCCACATGTCAAATGCAAAGTTTGCACAAGATAGCAAGAATGGCCACAATCGTGAGAATAACACTGACACTGGAAAAACACCAGCATTTTCCTTGAAGATGTTCATATGTTAACACCATTTTCTGCACTTCATAACTTTGAATTTCTGAGATTTTATAAGTGCATGCCATCAGGATCCTTTTGTAGTCCCATGATTTAGAAAAAACAAATGTCAGATTACCTGTCTCATGCACTACTGGATGATATAGTGACCATTTTATAGAAATAACTTTTTTAAAATTATATTTGCTCCAACTTCACCTACTGCTGCTTTGATGAAATCTTGTTAATTTGAATCTGGGAATCGAACTGTCACCCTGAAGCTGACGTCTCGCAGTATTGGATTGCACGGAAACATAAACACACTGTGGTGTTTCCCCAGTGAAAGTGAGTGAGGGAAAGTCGGCTCAGCACTGCAGGAGATGCACAGCTGACTGTGTGAGATGAAAGCCAAAACACAGCATGGCCAACAAACCCAGACAGAACACAACACACAGAGACACACATACACATATGCAGCAGCTGTGTTTTCAGTTTACCAACCAGAAGTGAAGTTTGTGAGTACATAATTCAAAGATATTTACATCTTCCAGTTGAGACTGTCCTTACAGAATGTGTGCTCGCTGATAAAACATGTGTTTCCCACATTAATTTATTTTGAGCATTTTAGCACTTCAATGGCCCAGCTTGTCAGAGTCAACACTGTGTGGTTAGAGCTGTATATTATAATCAGTCTAAGCTGTACTGTGTCAGGCTTGCTCAACATCCATTAGAGTCAGCTGTAGGCCGACCTCATCGGCTTCAGCTGTTGTTTTGTCAGGCTCAACCGATCATGGGAGAGTGCTGCTTTTGCCCACTTCTCCCCTGAAGAGCCCCTCAAACAAGCAACAGGATAAACAACACAGTAGTCCACACTGTAAATTTTCACCAGGATTTCACAAGATGCAACTGTAATAATTCACACACAATCATCACAGTGTAACACAGTACACATAATTTTATTGGCATGGCTGTTACAGCCGTGATTAATGCAAGCTGCTGTGAATTATCAGGGGACAGATTTCTCTGCATCTAAATAAATGTGTAAAATCGATCAGACTTTGTGTTTATTTGACTTTCACAAAAGTTTCAAAGTTTTAAGTTATTGATGGGTTAACAGATAACACTTTTTTCAGTATTTTACAATTTTGAAGAGAAAATTTACAGCCAAGTACTTTCTGAGTTTTAATGCAACTAATAGCCAGTAATTTACTGTCAGTCAAATATTTTAGAGTGTACAGTTTACACTGTAATTCTACTACTACTGCTAAATCACAGTAACAACTACTGTGAGGTCACAGTATGCAGCTGTCATTTCACAATACCTTACTGTGAAATGAATGTAACTAGTAGCCAGTAATTTACTGGGAATGTAGGGTGAAATGATTTATAGTGTATGATAAAATTGACATTAAAAATGGATTATTTCCAGAATGTAAAAAAATTAAGAACCAAATATTTGGTTTTTGGCATCACTGGGCAAAAATTTCACAATAACCTTTCTAGGGATGGGTCGCGATTTTTGATAATTCGAATTGTTGTTAAGTTATTAAAAATCAAATAGGTTATGCACCCACCCATGTCCTGTGAAAAAGCATTCTGTATATTTTCCTTGTATTAACCATTGCAGGCACTGACTATTAGTAACGGTACTACTGGAAAACACATTCAGTTTGGCTGTTTTCTGTCAGTGCAGCGGTGTGTGTGGTGCCAAATAATAATCAAATAAGTCCCAGTGATTTTTGCTTGGCATGCACATCCCTAAACATTTCAGCTTATTGTAATTCAAGTGTTCTGAAAGAAAACTAGACTTCTGCTCCTCCTCATGGGTCTGTTCTCAGGATTTAAAGTAATCTAGCCCATGACGAGACTTTGACCAATCACAGGTCATTTCAGAGAGAGAGTGTTCTTATTGGCTGTGCTCAGGCTGGTGCTTGATATTTCCTGAACTGACCTCAACATGGCTGTCGGGTCATAAACTTGCTCATTTTACAGGTAAACAGTTCACGTCAGATGTTTCTGAAAACATTTGAAGAGAGAAAATAGGCCTTACAGCAACAGAATATTGATTCATATTCGATCAGCGCTGCCTAGTTTGTTCACAAGTGATTGGTTCCTCGCTCTCATCGATGGAAGCTGGACAGCAGACTCCAGATCAGCTTTGACTGATTGCTTTCCTCTGGTCGATGAAATCTTGCAGATGCCATTAGGAGGACTGGAGGACATAGAGGCATGTGATTTTTTTCAGATTACCTGTCTAATGCACATAACACTTTAATCATATTTGCTCCATTTCTACCCACTTTAGCTTTAATTATTGAAGAGAAAAGTTGATCATTATATTAATTCCCATCCATCCATCCATCCATCCATCCATCCATCCATCCATCCATCTACTGACAGTGAAAAAAATGAGTACAGAGCAAAAAAGACAGATCAAACAAATCTCATTTTAGCACAATTTGGATGCATACTGCATTCGAGAGAATGGGCCACAAAAACTGCATGCAAATAAATATTGGTCCATGCCTTGAGTGCTGCCTTTGTCTGGCTCTGGAGGGACTTCAGACAGCAGGTCTTAGTTCCTTGCAGTCCTTTGTGAGTGGACAGAGAGGCGTCAATACTGTGCTGCCTGGAACAGTGTATCAAAGTTGTGCGGCCCGGCCTAATCCGCTCCATTAGGGGTTGTGTGTCTGGAGCCCTTTCACGCACACAGCATGGCCCTTGTTTGTGCAGCAGTGCAGTTGTCTTGGGGTGGGGAGGGTTTCAGCATTGGTGGCTGCAGCTGTGCCCTCTCTTTGCTCAGTGAAACCAGAGAGGACTGGCCCTGCTGGCCCTGCTGGCCCATAAAGTGTCTGCCCAGACACGCTGTCAGCAGCCATACGGCCACTGGAGACATCTTGCAGTCTTCCTCCATCAACTAACATTTTCGAAGGAAAGGAGGCTCGCCAGAAGACAGAGGGCTAACCTTGTTGGTCTGGAGAGGTTTAGCTCCCTCACTAGCACAGAGGTGTTCATCATGCAGCTGGAGTAATAAAATGGCCACAGCTGTTTCTGTACTATAAAGGAAGAAGACCAGACATATTTAGGGTAGACACAATGACAAACCCTAAAGATCCCTCCAGAGATTTCAGTGATACTTTTATACTTGATACTTTGGATTAGAGTTTAGCACCTTTTTTTAGTACAGGTCTTTCTCACATAATTCTAACAGTATACATGGAGTTTTTTTAACCCCTTGAGACCTGCAATAGACCAGTTTTTGTCTTTTTTAGGGGGGTGCAGGGGGTCTTTAGGGGGAAATAGCAGGTCAACAGTAGATGTCACATAGAAGTGGTGAACATTATCTGACAGCTGGAAACCTGGAGGTTAATTTGAGATGCAGCTTAGCACTGTGTCAAGTTGTTCTAGTCATAAATCAGAAATAAACCTGAATTAACTAATTAATAAATAATTTAAGATTAATTGTAGTGTATAAACATTATGCTCCAATGTGATGGTCATTTGCATGCTCTTGTATGTCTCATAATTTATTGCAGCAATTTTTGGGTTGATACCATTTGTTACACAGATTTGGTGCTAAATTCAACCTTTTTACCACTCAAGAAAGGATAAAAATTACCAATAATAGTTAAGACACCAAGACCTTGAGGACTGCCATAGAAAAAGCAAAGCTGTGATTTGATATCAAAAAACTTGATCTAGCTAGCTAGGAAAGGCATCCATCCTCTGAATGCTCCAGGTCTCTAGTTTGTGGCTATAGAGTTTCATGAGGCTGTGATCATCCTAGAGGTCACCACAGGTCATTTTATACAGTGAGGTCAAGTTTTTAAAAAATGGTCTAATTACAATGAAATGGCTCCTATGGCGACTAACATCATCACACATGAATACAGTTGGGCTCATTTGATTCACAAGAGTCTCGGCTTTGCAGTGATATAATAATTTATGTTATTCAAGACTGTTTAGGGACCACAGTAGGCAGAAATATTAAAATACGCCATTTTAGAATAGGAGAAAATAATACATTTATACTAGGGGTGGGCTGGTTCATAAAATTCACAGTTCAGTTCGGTTCACAGTTTGGGGTCATGGTTTTTGGTTTTGTTTGGTACAGTGGTAAATGGTATTTATGGTACAACAAGGAGGCCAGGAGAGAGAAAGAAAGAGAAAGAGGCCAAGAGACGGTATATTATAGTACTGCTCAAGTACCCTAATGGTATGCTGAAATCCAGCGTCCTGCATAAGACTGCATACGGCTGCATATCTTTCACTATAAACATCCCCAATGCTTTAGTTGTGTTTTTTGCTCTGTCTGCTTGTAGAGGCTGTTTAAATGCTGCTGGGAGAAGGAGTTGCTCTTTCCTCCCTTCCTCTCTTCCTCTTCCTCTCTCCTCCTTGTGCTATCAACGGACACACCAGTGATTTCTCCATGAATGAATGGAGGATAGAGGAAAGGAAGGAGGCTGGGTTACACGTCATCAACGTGTCGTATCTTTGGTGGTACAACACATTCGCAGTAAAATCTGGTCGGCCCTCGCCAAAATTGAGCCAATAATAATGTACGACCACAGCTTCAGTAACACTGCGCATGTGTGATACCTCATATTCATGTCCACTATGTCCCAGCCTCTTTCCACAGGCCTTGATTTCTAATGTGACAATAAATGGGGTGAAAAAAATGCACAATCGGCATTATTTCAAATGAACCAAACGATACATACACAAACCAAACTGTGACTAGTGAACCGAACTAATTTATACTGCATGATTTTTGCCCCAAACTGCATGTGATTATCATAAAGTGGACATGTCTGTACCCATAGAACCCATTTTCATTCACACATCTGGAGGTCTGAGGTCAAGGGACCCCTTTTGAAATGGCCATGCCAGTTTTTCCTTGCTAAAATTTATCTCAAATTTGGAATAAAATGAAATCAAAGGATTCTTTAGGGTTTATAGATACGATATCTGTGTCTTCACTCTAGCCCTAAAACTGAACTAGAGCCCCTGAAAGACAGTAAAGTCCTGTTGGTCTCAGACAGTTAATGTATAAACACACACTGAAGACGATAGCAGCATCTTTGTTTTAGCCAGTGTATTCATATTAGACTTAATGAGTAGGTTTGGATTTCTTCTAGTCTATATCTTAAATAAATATTCACATATCATGTACAGTGAAAGGGTTATTGTTGGCTTTAATCATTCCTCGAGTCCTGTGAAAACAATGGATTCTAAAGCTACAATGAGGCTTCAGCAGGTTTGCTTAAAAGTCACTATACAACTGAATGGAAACTTTCTTGCATAAAGTGTCCCAATAAACCATTACAGTGAGCCAGTAAGCGCAATCACGGGTCACTTTTACAAATAACACTGTGCCATTTACAAAAGCCAAAGGCGTCATGAATACCCTTTTAAAAACCTGATGATGAAATTTCCTGTGAACACACTGATATGTGTGAAGTAATCATCACTACAGTTGTCTTGTTTCTGTTTTTGCTTAGTTTACTTCTTTCTGCCTGGGCATCTTTGGCTGTCTCTCAGATGAAGTCCACACAGGTGATGTGACAAGACTACAGATGCTCAGGATGTTTTGTCAGGCCGTTGACTGGGCAGACGGAGAAATATGCTCTACTGAATGGCTGTGGGAAACACAGGGGCTGGGGAGTAGGACACACACAAGGATTGGGTTTTTGTGTCCTAATGCTCCCTGAATACACTTTAGCTCTGAGATCTGACTCACCTTAGTGGTATTTTTGACCCATTTATGTAAACTTCATGGGGCCAGCTGTGCAGCAGGTACCTCTGAGAATGAGCTGGCACTACAATAGAAATACAATTAAATACAATACAATTTTTCGACAATACCGCAGGTACAGTTGAGGCTCAAGGTTAATGGCATCTGGGGGACAAAAGAAAATGTGTTGACGAAACTTGATGAAAGTGCTGCATTTTCCATATCTACCAGATGTTTATGGGCTTAATTGATTTATTTCACTAGGACTCTGTGGGTCTGAGCTCCAGTGAAACCACAGTGTGAACAGAAAGAGGACTGAGGCCCCATCAGAGCTGAAGTGGACCAGAATAATAACTGAGCCCCTTTTCTGTTGGTCCACTTTTTGGTTCACTTTAAGTGGTTCGTTTAAAAAGGATTATACGTGAAAACACCCTTAAGTAAAAGAGAGCACAGACCTCCACTAAGCCAAATGTTCACTCCAGTGATTCGACTGAAAAACGGTGTGTTTGTAAATCCTGGTTATGGTCCTGATACAAACCAAACTCACAGCTGATTGCCTGCGTCAGCACTACAGTTGTTGCAGTTGCCCCACCACCACTAACAATGAGAGGTTGCTAGTTTGTTAGTGAAACCCACAGAGAAACCTGCACATTTTATTTGCTTTATTTGCTTTTATATGCTTAGAAATAGACAGAGCTTACATTAGCAAGCTTTTAAATTCTTCAATCCCACAAGATGCACTTATAGGTCTATCTGGGTAAATGTGTATAAAATGATGCAATGAAGACAATGGTACAGCTATAAAAAAAACTTAAATATCTTAAACAAATTATTTATTTATTTATTTATTTATTTGTGTATGTTATTTATTCAATTATTTATTAAATAAATAAAGGCACATTCATACACAAAGGCGCAGTACCAGCAGGGGGCAACAAAAACATTTCATTAGGTTCGGGAAAAAAACATCATAGTTGTCCTTAAAATAAGTATGTAAACTTAGTACAATACGTATGGAAACAGCATAACATAAGTACAGAAAACAAGCTCACAAAACAAAACACTGTACTCCTGGCCCTGTGTTTGTTGGACCCCATCCACCTCCCCTACCACCCGCCATAAGCAGTCACTTTTTATTCAACGTCTCTAACCCTGAACATACCATATTTAAACGGATGCATTTACGCTGCAGTCAGTACAGACTACATAGCGTACAAATTACTTTTTGTCCAAAGGGGCTGAACATTCAGTGAGCCAGCTTCTTATTAATTCAGCTCTAAACTTTTATTTTTTCCGCCAATTTTAAGAAATATCAGCTGTTACTAATTCATCTTATAGTCACAAGTTATTTCCCCAAAGGCCAAGTGTTTTCTGGTTTGTACTCAGGATGAAAGATTATTAAAATTTCCCCACTGTGGGACTAATAAAAGAGTACTTATCTGATCTTATCGTTTGTTAGTTAAAGCGCCACTCAACATCACTCTAAAACTGACGTGAACTTTAAACTCAATCAGCTACAGATTTCATTTCATTGTTTCAGACACATGTTCAGCCAACATGTCATATGTGCAGTTGCTCATTTATTTTCAGGTATATCTCATTTTTACTTTTAGTCATATTAGGTAACACTTCATTTTACAGGTCTGCAAATTTCATGGTAATTAGGTGATAATTAGCAAATATCCTACTGCCAAATTACCCCAATATTTACCTCAAAATTAATCAAAAATTACTTTAGTGTAAACATTATTTAATAATTATATTCTATTTCCCAATAGCATGTAATTTATTCAATACATTTCCAGGAAAAGAATACAAAGTTAATTGATATGTTTTATTTTCATGATAATAATAACTTATTTCTTAAAAATCTCTCTGAGTCATGACATTAGCTACCAGGTTACATTTGTGTAGATGATAAGTCACAATGGTGAGATTTGTTCCTGATCAGAAGTGTCTTCTATTAGTTTTGGTTTTCCACCTTTGATGAGGAGCAGCACACAGCTGCTTCTTAAGCCCAAGGGCCCTGTTTTACCCATTAAATGCTATTTTGGAATCATTCAGATTCATAGTCAGCTGCTTTTCTGGGGTCGGGTCCCTGGGGCAACAGCTTCAACAGGGGACCCCAAACGTTCCTTTCTCAGACCACATCAACCAGCTCTGATTGAGGATCCCGAGGCGTTCCCACTCCAGGTTATTTTAGGATATAATTATTAAATACTGTTTATAGTTAAGTAATGTGTGATACATTTTGAGGTAAATATTGGGGTAATTTAATAAGTAATCAGTAATTCAAGAGAAAATTCAAATACATTACTTGCTAATTATCACCTAATTACCATGAAATTTGCAGACCTGTAAAATGAGATGTTACCTTCATTTTGCTGCATCCAAATGGATTAATTGGGGATTGAAAACTAGAACCATTGATCGTGTTTCTTTTAAATATTATGAAGTTTATTTAAAAGTAATAAATATATATTTTTAAAAAATTCATTGCGTATATAAATTTACAGTCCTGTTGTGTGTTTTTGCTTTTCAGCGCTTGAATTTGGGAATTGAGGGTTGCTAAATGACTTGTTTAAAACACAAAGTTTAGGATTTGGCTTGTTGACTAAAGACTTCATAGCCGAGACTTGAGACTCTCTTTTTCCACCTCTGACACATACTTACAATGCACATATTTTTATTTTATTTTATTTTTTTTACCAAATTTTGAACTACTTTACTAAATGACCACCTTATGTGAATTTATTTTGTTCTATTTTGAATATGTTTTGATCGTTAACGTGCATCCCGTCCTTATCCTTCCCTGTCTGAAGGTGCAGCTCTGACTGAGATGGCCATGTCGCTGCGCTGCCACAGGACAGTCATATTGGCCGTGGCCTTCTGTTTCCTGTCTTGCATCACTTCCTCCCTCAACCTGGAGGATCCTAATGTCTGCAGCCACTGGGAGAGGTCAGTCACAATCAAGTTCCTGTTGATTTCAGTTGCCATGGTAACTCATTCTGCTGGCTAAATGACCACGTAGCAGATCAAACCATATGAGAGAAACACCTTCTCACCATTCAAAAAATCAAACCATTAGACCACATTCAGACCAGCTTGAGCGTATTGTGAAAAAAACTCTCTCCTTCATTTAACTGGAGCCAGTCTGTACATGCAGCGAGGGCGCCAACGCAGGAGGATCGGGCAAAACAACGCTGGGTTGTCTGGCAAAAAACACAAACCAGGCTCAACCATGGATGTATAAAGAGAACTGGATACAACGTTTGAGGCGGGGTCCCATTCGTTCCTATGAAAGTTGCTTAGTGGTGCATGAAGCCAAAATGGCTCAGCCTCCAAGTGGAAAAGTACCCCGATCTTGCGGCAATCATCCACATCCATCAGGCCCATGGAGCAGGTGTAGTAGCATCCACTCAGTCACATGGCTCTCGCTCCAGCCTTGGTCTTGGTCTCATTCACCTGAACAGACAGTGAAATAAATCTGGATTCAGCTATTAGTGCATTTTACAACTTTTAGGACCTGATGATTTAAATAAGGGCTATTAGAGTGTTCATACTGAGAAGTTGGATTTACCTCAAAAAAATTTTGAATTACAGATGTGTCTTTCCCAATGTAAGTCTATGGGAAAAATTCTTTTGGGGCCCAGTGGCATCACATGATGGACATGGAAGTTGTAATACTATAATACGACTACTTGCCCGCTACAAAAATTTGCATCAACGGCCGGCGCTCTTCCTGGGGACTTGGGCTCAACTTTGGCTGCAAAGCAACATGACGTCATCCACCGGTGGACCACTCAAGTAGACGCAAGCAAAGATTCCTGGTGGACTACTTTGTGATTGAAATGCTGTGGTTTTACTGTTTACCTCATGATTGTCATACAATCTTTGTAAAAGCTTGAAAAAGTGTTAAATAGGTGAAATGAATCTTCCAAACTAAAATGGGGCTTGTAAATCTGTTAAACTTAAATTTTATTATTAAAATAATTTTTGATAAATTTTGAGGTAAATATTGGGGTAAGTTGGTAGTAATTCCAAATAAATTTCAAATAGACTACTTGTTATCACCTAATTACCATGAAATTTGCTGATCTGTAAAATTAAGTGTCAGCCAATCGTCATATGTACATATACAGTATACACGCAGATCCATCCTAAGCATTTCTAGGAGCAGTGGGCTGCTGTGAAGCAGCTGGGGACAACATCGGGTTCAGCGTCCCGCTCAAGGACACTTTGACGTGTGGACAGTAGGAAGCGGGGATCAAACCTCTCTGACTTTTTAAAGGACGACCCGCTTTATCCATTGAGCCACAGCCGCCCCAAGTGAGATGTAAAAGAAGAGAGGAGGAGGCAGATTTCCCAGATATATTGCCTTTCACTGACTAATCTGAGGAAACAGCTGCATACACACTCAGAGCCTCCCTTTGTGTTGTTGTGCTGAAGACTAACAGCAGAGGAAGACTGAAGAGAGTGAAGAGACACTCAAGTCGATGATAATGAGGCTTCTTAAGAAAACCTCAGTTCCACTAAGAACTTCAGATCTTTCCTGTGCGGTGTGATAAATCTGAAATCAGTCAGCAGGATAATAAAGGAAAAATGCCAACCCCACAGTACATAAGGCAGCACACATTGCTGTCTGTCATTCTTTTCTTTAAGCAAATGGCGATTTGCCCACTGTTCATCTCCATGGACCACTTCTAGAACCTCAGCACATCCCGGCCTCATCGTCGGGACGATCCTCATGATGCCTTTCTGGTCTTCTGACCACTCAAAGTGTTTTACCCTACATGCCAGCATTCACCCATTCACACACATTCAAACACTGATGGTAGAGGCTGCCATTCAAGATACCAACCTGCCCATCAGGATCATATCTTAATACTATTCACACACCGATGGCACAGCCTTCGGGAGCTGAGGATCAAACCACCAAATCATAGTACAGTATGTTTAAAAAGTAATAAAAAAATTCATAGTATAGTATGTTGAAAAAAGTCATAGCATAGTATGTCAAAAAAGTCATTAAAAAGTCATCGTATAGTATGTTGAAAAAAGCGATAGTATAGTACAGTATGTCTAAAAAAGTCATAAAAAAGTCATGGTATGTCGAAAAAAGGTCATAAAAAGTATAGTAGCATATATAGTGTTCTAGTATAGTATGTTGAATGTCCCTATTCATTGTCTTTGGAGAGCTTCTAGATCTTATACACTGTGACATCCCAAATTTGAGTTTTAGCAGTCTGAAGTTCATAATTACAAATATTTTTTGGCCACCTTAGACCATAGGAATAGCATGTATGCATTTTGAAAACAAGTCTAGCTCCACTTTAACTGCAGCCATAAGTGATACAGTAAGTAATTGAAGTAACATATGCATGACTCCAAAGAGCCTGTGGTAAGACCAGTTCACGAGGCAGTCACAAGGTAGCTTTTGTCACAGCCCCACCAAAGTCTTTTTCATTTGACTGTGAGACAAATGATGAAGGGCCACACAGAGTTAAGTGGGTAGTGGTATACCAAGCATACTGGAACACACACACACACACACACACACACACACACACACACACACACACACACACACACACACACACACACACACACCCAAGCAGTTTAATGACGAGTAAAACAGTCATGGTTAGTATAATGTGGAAACTGGGAGTCCTGTTGGATAAAGGATGATAAAAGATGTTGTGAATAGGTTCCCTTTCTCCCTTTTCACTGGGTCCTGCTCTTCAAAATTAACAAGATTATGTGTCAGCTTAATAGTTGATTTCAGTCCAATTTTCAGTCAATTTTTGCCCTTATTTTCTGTGAACTCTTTGTTAATAAATGCCACTTTTTTGCACTACTCCTGCAAATCAACCTTTGCTAAATCATCTTGGCAGTTTTCCACCACCAAACCAACTCATGTGCCCTTTATATGGGGTTATATGCATGAAACCCCTGTGCATGCAAACACATGCAAACTGATTCTGCTAATTATATCTGACATCTCTCTCCTCTCTCTCTTCCTGTGCTTTCAGTTACTCTGTGACAGTGCAGGAGTCGTACGCCCATCCCTTCGATCAGATTTATTACACCAGCTGCACCGACATCCTCAACTGGTTTAAGTGCACCCGACACAGGTGAGGACCACGTCGCTGAGGCCTGACACCAACAACAATGTCTGTGTGAGAGAGAAGGACCATACAATTGGATATACAGTATATATACATATGAGTGTGTGAATCAGCTGTAATTGCATTCAAATGTTTCATGGAGAGGGGGGTGATACACACTGCAGAGTAGATTGAGGATCAAGGTAATGAGCTACTGGTAATTACAGTACATAATATAGATTTTATTTCCAAAAAGGTATTTAAAGACTTTACTTATACATGATTAAGATTTAGCACAGACTGGTTTTGGCCTCAGAGTCTTCATGAGGACCAGTGTGTATCGGCCGCTATCAGTAATCTCTTGCAACTTATTCCTATTTATTCACTATTTCTTGAAGCATGTTATATTGCATCAGTCATAATCAATTGTGATCTTATTGCTATATTATAATACTTGGGATATGCATGTCCTATATTAGGCCTATAATACTCCAATAATATTCCAACAAACTCTGTAGGGTTAAGGTGGTGTGTATAGTGTTGATACTAATAGTTAAAGTGCTTTCCTGTGTTATTTGTAGTAGGCTTATCACTCCATAATATGGGCCTATTATAGGATGGCTATAAGCTGGAAACAACAGCCAGGTACACATGTAGAGCTGAGGTATGTGAGCTATTCATTCAGGATTTGGGGGCAGTGTCCCAGTCACATTATAAATTTTGGGGGTCCTCCTAAAAAATTACAAGGTTTTGACTTAGAACTATGCTATTTTACATAATTTTGCACCATTATTATCAATTCTTCTGGAAATGTTTGCCCTAAAAGAACAGACTCTGCTCACTAAATATTTTACAAAAAGTACGTGAAAATTGTATTGATAGATTACAGCTCCCTCCTCGTCTCGACACACTACTACTACTACTAACAACTTACTGTCAGTTACTGTCAGTGTCAGTTCTGACCAGTGGAAATAGGTTGGAAGCTTACAAAACCTTACATAGATACAGCCAGTGAATGGCTTTTCAAACAAGTGAGCAGGTTAGGTGATCTTTGGGAAAAACTGAAACAGCCTGTTAATCACTTGTTCACATCGTGCACAGTTAGGAACAGATGATATGAGGCGCAGCGCTAGCTGTTATGAATTACTACTATGAGTCTGCCAAAGATATGGATTGTGAGGAGTGCCGGTACGTAAGAAAAAGTCTGAGCACTGATCAGGACAGAGATAAAAAATTGTGATTCCATATATAGGCAATCCACTCTACACTTTCCACTCCACATTTTATACCACACGATAAGCGCAGCATAACCAACATTGTGTATGCATCTAGGAGAATTTCCTTTACTGAGTGTCTGATCCTGAATATGACCTCACTTCCTGTCTGTGTGCAGGGTGAGTTATCGGACAGCCTATCGAAGAGGAGAGAAGACCATGTACCGGAGAAAGTCCCAGTGCTGCCCGGGCTTTTACGAGAATGGAGAGATCTGTGCTCGTGAGTATCTTTATCATCATCATCATTGGCGACCACTCGAGGTCGAGTATGATTGTCCTCTTGTTGGTGGGTCTGGTCATTTGTGTCTCTTCAGGTGGCTGTAGAGGCCGATCCTTGAACCTCAGGTCTGTTGCAATGGGGGCATTTGTGGGTGGTTGTCATGTCATGTCCCTTGCCAATGAGGCTACTGTGCATGCCCCCCTTCCTAACCCCCCGATCCACCCACCAGTCCTTCTTGGTAGCCAGCATTCAGTAACAGGTGTGAAGCCACAGTGGTAAAAACAACAACTGTTGCTCATCAGGGACAGTAAAAGAAATCATTATGTTAACACACAGCCTGCTGTTATAACGGTTCAAGTAGTTGGAGATATAAGTTATAATCTCTAGAGAGGAGACCACAGTTTGATTCATTCAGGAGCTGTGAAAATGCATGCCCCAGGAGATCAGAGGGGAATTTATTTTGGAGTGAAAAGGCTCTCTTGTATGAGCAACTATCACATGTTGCTCTGAGAGTCTCACTGAAGGAGAAATTGCCAGATACTCCAGGCAGCATGGCACATTTCCAGATGGGAGACCGATAGAAAGGGAAGTCAGATTGCATTAATGTTAAATTTAGAACGTTTTCTTTGGATGGAGGCGATGTGCCCGCTTCCTCTTCTATTTCTTCCTCCTACTCCTTGTTAGTGTTACTAAAAAAAAAAAAAAAAAAAAAAAAATCTGGTTAGAAACATTAGTGAAACATGACTCTGATTCAATGGTTTTTGTAACTGTGAGTCTCACTGTATTTTCTGGTTTTGATTCAAGGGTTCAAGGAATTTATTGTCATAAAAATGACATCAGTGCATATTCATACATGAGATACTGCAACATGTACACTGTATACACAATAAACAGTCACGCTATCTCTTAATATATAAAAGGTCTTACTGTCTCTGTACAAAAGCTGTCTTTTTAATGAGTGGCCTTTGCCTTGATGTGACAATGCAGATGATTAATAATAATAATCTTTATATATAGCACCTTTCTAAACATAGTTACAAAGTGCTTGTACAGAAATACGATACAGACGTAATAAAAACAACAATAAAAACAATGGAGACAAAATAATGAGAAAACTAAAAGCCATAACCAGTAGAGTCAAACAATATGTTACAGAGACAACACATCAGCCAGAACAATGTAGGGTGTTTAAAAAGGTGCACCAAGCTGTGTGCTCAAAGGGCCAAAAAAGCCTTTTTATACAAATGGGTTTTTAAAAGACATTTAAAAATGAGGTCCTCAGGGAGTCTAGGGGCATTGATGGCAAAGGCCCTGTCACCTTTAGTCCCCAACCTAGACCTTGGTACAAGCAGTAAGGCCTTGTCAGAGGACCTCAGGTTAGAAGTGCCGTATGGAGTAAGGAGCTCAGTGAGGTAGCTCGGTGCTAAACCATGCAGTGCTTTAAAAGTTAACAGTAAAATCTCAAAATCAATTCTAAGTTTGACAGGAAGCCAATGAAGATCTGCCAAAACTGGAGTGATATGCTTAAATCTCTTTGATCCAGTGATCAGTCTGGCAACCACATTTTGAACTAACTGCAGGCGGTGAAGTGAATTATGGCTGAGACCGGAGTAAAGGGCATTGCAATAATCTAAGTGGGAGGAAATGAGAGCATTGACTGTTGTATTGAGGTGTTGGGTGGATAGGAATGATTTGATTTTAGAAATATTTGCATGAAGCACTTGTTATTTGTGCCTTAAAACAAAGTCTAGAGTAAAATAAAACACCCAGGTTTTGTGCCACTGATTTAGAGTTAACCAAGAGGGTTTCCAGACTGTCTTGTACACTGGAGTTAAAACTTATGGGGCCAAATAGGAGAACCTCCGTCTTGTCTGAATTTAACTGAAGGAAATTCTGGGACATCCAACAATATATATCGGCTCGGCAGGCCTTGAGAGATGTTAACAGGTGGAATCAGGTTTTGAGAGGGACATTGTTTGGGAATTGGATATTATGCATATGGATCACATGACCAAGGGAGAGCATATATATAGAAAATAGTAAAGGGCCAATAATTGACCCTTGCGGGACTCCACAAGTGAGATGGACTGGTGAAAAGGAGGCACTCAGACAGAAATGGTTCTGTCTGACAGGTAGGAACGGAGGAGTTGAAGGGCAGTACTGCCCAGACCAGTCCAAGACTCAAGGTGATTTAAAGAATGCTGTGATCCACCGTATCAAGTGCCGCACTTAAATCCAGCAGGACCAGGATCGAGGAGTCACCAGCATCCAAGGACATTAGAAGGTCATTGGTAACCTTTGTCAAGGTAGTCTCGGTGCTGTGGTGGACTCCATTTCAAATAAACTATTGTTATTTAAAAATGCAAGGAGCTGTGTGGAGATCAGTTTTTCTTAAACCTTTGATAAAATGGATAATTTGGCAATGGGTCTGTAGCTAGTGAGAAGATGGGGATCAAGACGAGGTTTCTTTAGAAGCAGCTGCACAAGGGCATGTTTAAATGAGGATGGAAACACACCAGAGACTATGGGGTTATTTATAATGGAAAGAATGGTGGGGCCAACTGCAACAAGAACCTCCAGAAATAATGTGGGAATAATGTCTAGCTGGCGTGATGTTGACTTCATTTGAGATCTGATACTAATGAGAACTGGGAGAGTAGTGGGTTCAAACTGGTGTAGTGAATGTTGTATATTAGGTGAGATTAATATGTTGTTGTGGGGATGTGGTGCGATCTGAAGCCTTATGACGTTTACTCTATTAAGAAAACATTTAAGAAATTCCTCGTATTTTTCACAGGATGAATCAATGTGAAGAAGAGAAGGAGGAGAAATGACAATGAATAACTTTAAACAGGGTTGTGGCTGTTATTGGTGATGATGTCTGATTTTTACAGCTAGCTGGTAGTTTGCCATGAGTTGTTTCAGATGGGTGAGGGAACTATCTGATTGTTTGGCATTTCAGTTGCATTCGGCTCTCCTGCACTGCCTCTTAATGGATCTGGTATGTTCATTATACACCGGCTGGGCGTTACGTTTAAGGATTCTGTGTTTGATGGGTGCAGTGAGTCTTGAGTAGACAGACAGTTACTGTTAAAGTTGCTGACAAGGTCATCAATACTCAAAGCACAGTTGAAGGTGAAGTGGTTAAAAAGGCATTACTGAAGTCACTGGCAGACTCAGAGTTAAAGACAGGAGATCTGATTGGGACAGGAGGATCGAGGACAGGACAGGGAAGTGGTGCGTTAAAAACCACAGCTTTGTGGTCAGATATACAGACGTCAGTTAATTCCAAGTTATTGAAGGTGAGGCTAAGCGAGAGCACAAGGTCAAGAGTGTGACCTTTGCAATGACTCTCCCCGTGTTTGTGTGGCTTTTCTCCGTGTCCAAAGACATGTAGATTAGATTAATTGATGACTCTAAATGTGGTGTGAATGTGAGTGTGAATGGTTGTCTGTCTATATGTTGTCTGTCTCTATGTGCCCTGCGATGGACTGGCGACCTGTCCAAGGTGAACCCCGCCTTCTCCCAATGCCAGCTGGGATCGGCTCCAGCCCACCCACGACCCCTAACGGGATAAGCGGTTGAAGATGGATGGATGGATGGATATTGCATCCAAGTCTGGCTGTAAAATCAGCACCTCATTTGTGTTTTTTGTCCTCTTGACAACTCAGAAGAATTCCACTTTAAACTTGGACCTTATTGAAAGTTAACATTTGAATTACTGTGTTTTTGTAACAGAAAACAGAGCTCTGGTAAGGCTGGTTGAAAATCAGTTGCACCCACTGAGACCCACAACAGACCTGTTTTTGTCTTTTTTAGGGGGGTACAGGGGGTCTTTAGGGGGAGATAGCAGGTCAACAGTAGATGTCACCTGAAGATTAATTTGAGGTGCAGCTCAGCACTGTGTCACGTTGTTCCAGTCATGAATCTGAAATAAACATAGATTAATTATTTAAAATGTTATGTCTCATAAGTTGTTGCAAATTTGAGTTGATACCATTTGTTACACAGGTTTGTTGCTAAATTTAAACGTTTTTACCACTTTACCTTAATTTTATAAAAACGTTTTTTGCCCCAAACTGCATGTGATTATCATAAAGTGTTCATGTCCATAAAGGGGAGACTCGTGGGTACCCATAGAACCCATTTTTATTCACGTACCTTGAGTTCAAAGTTCAAGGGACCCCTTTAAAAATGGCCATGCCAGTTTTTCCTTGCTAAAGTTTTGCCCAACTTGGCATTGGATTAATAGGTTTTCTACTTTCATATGTCTCACTCTAGCCCTACACTAGAGCCTCTGAAAGACAGCAGAGTCAATGGGTCTCAGGGAGTTGAACCAAACTGCTCATTTGAAAACGATTTGGGTATTTTCCTGTAAAAATTGTTTAGAACTGAAACCAATGATTATTTATAACCTGAATGACATGCTCCAAAACAAAGTGCTATGATCCAATTTTGGATTAAGTCAAATTAAGTCTTCAGACATGAAAGTCTCAAGTGTGCCAGGCGAACAACAGAGTTGCCACGTCCTAATTCTACAGCTCTGTTAAAGGGAACTTTGGTTTGTTTACCCTTACGTGACTAATGCAGATATCTTGTTTAAAAGTCTTTGTGACTGTACTGATCCCTGTCTTCCTGTCTCCTCCATGTCCAGCTCATTGTACAGAGAGCTGTGTCCACGGCCGTTGTATGGCCCCCAACACCTGCCAGTGTGAGCCGGGCTGGGGGGGCTCCAACTGCTCCAGTGGTAAGTCCTCCAGCTGTTGCTGTCTGTGAGCAGTCATTTCTTTGTGTGTGTGACTCTGGTTTTCTGTGAAAGCACTCACAAGAGGAAAAACAAGAAAGTCTGTGGTATCGTCTTACTGACTGCTGCACTGTAACACACCAACACCAACAGTCAGCAGCTAAACACCCCGTTTGTTCCCATGGCTATATAGTTTTAAGACATGCATACATACGTTTTCCTTAAGTACTGTATTTAGGTACAAAAATATAAAATGTATTTTACAGTACAAATTAGTTAAATTAGCTCCATTGCAACCAAATGTACAGTACATTCAAAAATCCACCCGATTGAACTGTTATCAGGCCATTAGGCATTATCATTATCAAGCACCATAAATGTGGGTCAGTAGGGGCCTATTACACCTACTACACATGTTCTGCATGTAAAACTGAACGAAGAATGAATGAAGCATCACGTTTTGAACACAAACAGAAAGGCTGCAAGGTTTAGGCCAATTGACTTCTCTCAGGCTATTAAATAGCCGTTATTAGTCGAGTCTTTATAAGCCTCAGAGATGTGGGTCAATAGCGGTCTTCTACACCTGCTAGTAGGTTTTGTCATCTATTCACATGGTAGATCACCGGAAGACGATATAAAAGAACCCAACAGCGACCTCTAGTGATTTAGTAATTATGACAGGAGCAGAAGTGAAGCCAGTTGCTGTAGTATAGACAGTGTGAAACTCCATAAGGGGTGCAGTAGATAATACATGGGAAACAAAACACAGGATTTTCACCCAGGACACTGGAATTCACGTCTCGTGTGAAACCACCAATGTAGTTCTCTTTGTGTTTGTGGTATTTTAACCCAAAACACAATGTTTTTCCCTAAATGTAACTGTTTTTTTGCCTAAACCAAAAAGAAGTTGAAGTATTATTGCCTAAACCTAAAGAAGTTGCATTTTTATTACCAGCCAAAAGAAGCTGTTGTTTTTTTTGCCTAAACCAAAAGAAGTTGTAGTTTTTTTTTAATTTTTGGCCTAAATCAAAAGAAGCTGTAGGTTTGTTGCCTAAACCTAAAGAAGTTGTAGTTTTATTGCCTAAACCTAAATAAGTTGTAGTTTTATTGCCTAAACCTAAAGAAGTTATAGTTTTTTTGCCTAACCCTAAAGAAGTTGCAGTTTTGTTGCCTAAACCTAAAGAAGCCGTTTTGTCTGTGTTCAAAACTTTACGTTTCATTCAGTTTTACATGTTGTTGCTTTTAAATTTCACTTTTGTTACTTTTTCACTTTTTTCACTTATACTTTTATTTATATAAGGCGTAGCAGGCCCCTAATGACCCACATCTATGGTGCTTATTGTGACTGATAACACCTAATTAATGGCCTGATAACGGTTGAATCATTTGGAGACCACAAGTGACCTTTCCTCTAGTACCACCATCAGTCAAAATCACTCTGGTCAGGACAACCAAACACAAAATTATTTTCCAGAATCCAGAGAAGTTTGCAGAGGATATCAGTCCCTGAGATGGTAACCCCCTGACCACCGTTCAACCACAATTTCTGTATGTTAACAAAAATATCAATGTTTTAAAGGCAGATTGTCATGAACCCTTCCTTCACTGTGGTCTGGCTAAGATCAACAGGCTCAGCTCAGTTGAGGCTGATATTATTTTTCAATTGAATTAGGCTGCACAGTAGCTAAATTACAGTTCTGCCTTTCATCCACGATACCCACGCTCAGTCTCTGTAGCCATCACACATCAGCTGCCCTGGTTCACTTTTGACCAGCTGCAAATAGCTCCTTCATTTCTGTAGAAGCATTGTATTATGTGTACAAACGTATTTTCCAAACACGAGCAGAAGTAGTATCTCGTAAGCAGTTTTTCACAGATAATACAATTGTACTGTACCCTTCCTCTGAGGTCATGTCACTACAGCTTGTTCATGTGAATGAAGGATCCAGTGACTGAACAATGGTCAGCTGTGTGAGAGTGTATGTTTGTGGAAACACTTTTGTATTTACTGGATTTACTCAACCTCATCGAGCCATCTTTAGCACTCAGCTGAATTATGTTAAATTCCCTGGAGACACTGCAATTTCAATAACCAGACCTTTTGAAGTGGCTTCCCTCAAGGAAGTTAGTTGCAGAAAGTTGCTCTTGGCATGTATTTTTATGGTGGAGCTTTCAAAGATACCCATATCCTTGATCTTGTAGTTTCTGAGAGCTTACTGAATAGCATGATGCAATACAACCATTTGGTTGAGGCTCAGCATTATAAAATTGTGGTCAGGTAAAAGCAAAAAATATCTGTTTGATGGTATAGTGTTGTCAAAATAAAGACAATATTTTTCTATTGCTCTTTAGTTGGTGACACCAAACTTCCTAAAGGTCCCATGAAATAGTAGCAGTTAGGTGAGAATTTGGCAAAGATTATTTGGTTCTTTTAAAGTCAAAAGATAAGGAGAGAGGTCCACATACTGTACGGCACAAAAGGCATTTTGAAAATCTGATCAGCCAAGCTTAGAAAGCTGTTTTGTGTTTTGCTTACGCAGGCGAAATCTCATAAAAGTGCAAATCTGTTCACTTTCAGATTCTGACTGATTCACTGACTTTATTACCGTTTTATGTTCCCATTTTGCAGCAATGAAGCACTCTGAATTTGCTACAGCGTTTATTCACACATCTGAATGGTTTCTTGCAGCCCAGCGTCTGTTAAAAATACGTCCATATTGGCCGATTGGCAAATTTCAACCCTGTTCTCACTCCCAAATCGTCAAACGGCACCGTTTCGTCAGTGCCCCTCGATGTCTAATACCGATGCACTGAGGCACCCTTTAGGAGACGCACCGGGTCTTCGACTAACTCCACTGTAAACCCATCCAACCAGTCATTATTAGACGGTCAGAGCTGACATGCAAGAAAGTCCACACAGGGCGAGGGGAGAGGGGAGGATGGATGAAGGGCTCAGACGAATACAGGACTTTCACCCAAGAGACAGCTGTTCAGGTCACTATATTCTGACAGCAGTGCATGAGACAGGTAGTCTGAAAAAAATCATGTGCCTCTGTGTCCTCCGGTGTCTTCCAGTGCTCCTAATGGCATCTGCAACATAGACTGGAGGCAAACAACCAGTCAGAGCTGATCTGGAGTCTGCCGTCAAGCTTCCGTCTTTGAGAGCCACAAGTCACGAACTGTGATCAAATGGTCAAACTAGGCATATTCTGTTGCTGTTATGCTTACTTCTCCTCAAATGTTGCCAGAAACATCTTGTAGTGTACTGCTCAGCTGTTGGTTATGTTGAGACCAATTGAGGAAATACCAAGTGTCATCCACCAGCCAGAGCACAGCCAATAGGGAAGTCCTCTTTCTCTGAAATGATCTGTGATTGGACAAAGTCTCTCGTCATTGGCTAGATTTGTTAAAGCCTGAAAACAAGCCATGAGGAGGTGCAGAAGTCTAGTTTTCTCTCAGAACACTTCAGTTACAATATGCTAAAAGGTTATTGTGGATTTTTTTGCTCAACAATGCCAAAAAGTTGTTTCCTACTGAAGCTTTAAGGGATTGAAAGATCCTCCATGATGGTGGAGGGGGGCAAGATTTCCGAGTCATGGGAGGAGAGAGGACTCAAAGTAATGTAATTAAAAACACCCACCGACTTTGAAAGATATGGACATTTACCAGGTAGGGTCTGACAAAGTGATACTATTGGTTGCATTATGGGAAATTTACGATCCAGTGTTAAGTCAACATATGACTCTGCTTGCCTGGGTCCAGACCTTTGAATCCACCCTCTCAACCGAGTGGACTGACGGAGCGTAACGTGTTGACAGTTCTGTCTGATATCGAGCAAAGCCTTTGCTGATTTGACGTTAACCATTTTCTTTTCTTTATGGAAGCACAATACTAAAATCCCAGGAACTCCTAGTCGTTTCTTCACTGGAGAAGATATTCCCACGCTGATCAGGTTAGCACTGGAAACTTGCAGACAGTGTCCACTCAGTGTCTGTGGGAGGTTATTTTTGTGTCTGCTTATGAGCCTGTGAATGTGTCTCCATGCAGGACTATATACTGATATGCATGAGGAGCCCACAGGGTGTGCCCCTGCTGTCTTCAGTTTCAGCCTGTAATAAAGGAGCTTACTGTTGTGTCTGGAACCTGGGGCTCTCCTGGGTCCCACTAAGCCCAGCCTGCCCACCTGCTCTCACACACTGTAAAATGAAGTATCTTGTCGATAAAAACTTAATGAAGTATGAATGGCGTTGCCATTAATTTGCAATTGACAGCCCTAACAAATATATGTATATATTTATTATTGAAAATCAATCAACAACACAAAACAATGACAACTAGTGTCCAGAAACCCTCACAGGTACTGCATTTAGCATGAAAATACAATATGCTCGAATTATAACATAGCAAACTGCAGCCCTTAACCTCTGACCTCAAGACACATGAATGAAAATGGGTTCTGTGGGTACCCACGAGTCTTCCCTTTACAGACATGTGTTGTTTTTGCCTATTCTAAGATGGTGTGTTTGATTATTTCTGCATAAAAAAGTCTTGAATTACGCAAATTATGTATAACTGTAAAGCTTGTTAAAGCTAAGACTGTTGTGGATCCAATGAGCTCAACCATATTCATGTATGATGATGTATAGTAGCCATAGTAGCCATTTTCTTTTTCTTTTTTTTTTTTAAATTTTGACCTCACTGTGTAAAATGAGCTGTGGTGATCTCTAGGATCATCACAGCCTGAAACTTTATAGCCATAAACTAGAGACCTAGAGCATTCAGAGGACGGATGTCTTTCCTAGCTAGACTGAAAAGATATATATATATATTTTTTTGAGCACTTTCCAAAACAGAAATGCTCACCATCCAATCGCAGAAAGATGCAATACTTGCAGAAATCTCAAAATGTCAAAAGTTTCTGAAAAAGGCTCTTAAAAAGACAAAACTGGTCTATTCTGGCTCTTCCCTACACTTGTTAATTTTGTGTGAGAAAACAGTCTCAAAAGGATCCACAGGAATCCACTGACATTCACGAACACGTTCCCATTTTAAAATGCTAAATTGACTTTTCACAAATGACTGTATGGTCTCTGAATGTTATAAAGCCATGCAAATGGGGATGTATTAGTAAAATATGTTTAGTCACAAATGATGACATACATTAGAGGAAAGAGGAATAGATATTTACAAATACAAATCACTGCATTTAACTTTCCCATTAGGGCTAAATACTCTGTGTTATTCTAGCTCAGCTAGGTTATCCTAAGTTGACCCGCTAGTTACTAATTGAGGTTTTCTGAAAACAGAGCACCACATCATGTTTCCTGGGTTTAGTGCCTCTTCTTCTTAATCTTAATCTCTTCCTCCCCAGTAACCACTGGTCTGTGTCTCAGAGACAATGCATCATCCTAGTCAGTCCTCAGATCAATACCAGGCTGCAGGCCAGACAGACCACCTGAGATGTGCTCTGTCACTATCAGTGTGTGATACAGAGTGGCTGGGAAGCTGCTGATTTGCTCTTTGACTGGTGTAAAATGTTTTCTGCTTTGGGAGGCAGAATACTGTACAGTATATCAGTATAGTAACATAGCAGCACGCTTATCAATGTGTTTTTACTTGAAATGTTGGATTAAGGGGAGAACTGCGTCTGTGTGTATATATGTTTCTTTGAAAAAGCAGCATATTGGGTCAGTTACTTCATTCAGCCTCCGTTCATTCACCGTCTCCTGTCTTTAATTTCCTCAAGAGCCACCAAAGACTCAGATGCAGTGACTGTGTTTTTCAGGTCAGTGGGCCCCAACAATATGTCTGAGGATCAATTTGGAGGCCAAGAACAGGAAATGGGGAAAGCTGTGCTCAGGGGGAAGCAGTAATAATAGGAGGAGAAAACTGTGTGGTACGAAATGACCTGGGGCACTGGAGCTTGTGATTTAGTGCACATGATGAGTTACAACACAAGGTGCTAAGGAGGCCTCAAGTTCAACTGTGAGAATATAGCAAAACCAGCATCTACTGTAGATCTTAAAGAGTCTGTTTTGTGTGTTTTAACCAATGCACCTACAGTTCCTCGATTTGTCATGGTTTTTGACGTGATGTCGGTCTTCACAGCACATTTATTTCACAAAACTCCAACATACAATGCTCTATTCGCAGAGAAGTTTTCAGCTTTCTGGTTTTCATCAAGCTGGTCTTATATTGAGCCCCAGAAACTGACTAAAAGGCAGTTATCAGATGTGTCAACAAATATCACTGATTGCATCAATAAATGCTACCGTCATTTAAATTATTAACTTAAACCACAATTGATTGGTAAAATATGTATTATTTCAACCTCCAATGAGTTGATAAAATACATAAAATCTATATATAGATTTACGTAATTGTGATTTTTTTTAAATGTATGAACATTTTTCCAAAAAGTATTTGTGAAATATTTTGTGACATTAATAAAATTTCCAAAAATTAACTTGAAAAGAAATTATAAAATTTCCAAAACAACACAGTAAAATGGAAGAAAAAAATACTGGTAAGAATGTCTGAAATATTAGTAAAATATCTGAAAAATATTAATAAAATGTCAGAAAATTATCAGAAATTATAGTGTAATGCAAAAAATTTGCAAAAAGAAATAATAAAATTCTTAAAAATATACAAAAAGAAATAAGTAAAAAAGATACAATGTACAAATGTCAGGAAAATATTATGAGTGAAATGTTTTGAAAAATATTGATTTGCTATTAGCAAAAAGTCTGTTTGAAAATTATTAGTAAAATGTAAGAAAGGTAAAGTATTAATAAACTTTCCAAAAAAAATAACTCTACTAACTACTACATTGTAAAATGTCTGAAAAATATTGTATAATGTCAGAAAAAAATCCATAAAGAAATAGTAAAATGCCAGATAAATATTGGTAAATATAATTAAAAAATAATTGTAAAATGTCAAAAAATGTCAAACTTGTATTTTCTGTGACCTGTGTTGAAACTGGTCCATGAAAAAGTCAAATTAATTGAGTCTATTGGAGATTTAATACTTGAAATCTTCCATAATGTTTAAGGACACAAGCCTGGTAAACACCCATGTCTTTCAAACACCACACCTCCAGCTTGTAACTTAGTCTTCCTGTTATGTTTGTAGTTTCAAAGCCTGTAATGAGATAATACTGGCATCACTTTGACATCATCAGGGTTATTTTCAGATTTAACAAAGCTCCTCCAGAGCCGCAGAAGGCACCATACAACTGCTTTCTAACCATGACAAGCAGATCTTAGTGTGTAAAACTGGTGGCGTTCCCATTTAAAAATACTCTTCTTCATTTTGCTACTGACCAATAAGGAAATTTTGCAGTTTGTGGTGCTATTCAGCACTATAACACCCGGTAGTGCAGCTGAGAGAAGCTAACAGATTATTTGTGGTCAGCCGATTAGACTGTTGTCAGGTTATTAAATAGTCGTTATCAGTCACTATAAGCCCCATAGATGTGGGTCAGTAGGGACCTACTGCATCCACTGGTAGTTTGATCATCTATTCAAATGGCAGATCACCCAAAAAAAGGTCTCAAAGAACACAACTGTGACCACTACTGAGCATATAATTATGCAAAACACAGGACTTTCACCCAGGAGACGGGAGTTTGCATCTCGTGAGAAACCAACAATGTATAGTTGTCTTGTCAAGTGTTTTTTTGTTGCCTAAACCTAAAGGAGTTGTAGATTTGTTGACTAAACCAAAAGAAGCATTTTTGTTTGTGTTCAACACAAGGCATCTCATCCAGTTTTACATGTTAGTATGTGTTGCTTTTAAGTTTCACTTTCACTTTTACAGTGTAGTAGGCAACTCTGGTGCTCATGGCGACTGATAGCTCCTATGTAATGGCCTGATCAAATCGGGTGTTGCGGTGTTCTTTGTATAACAAATTTAAAAGAATGGTTTCCTCATGTAATGTGGGTGACACAATACATTTTTTATGGTTCTAAAGATTATCTTTCCAGATATTTCTGTGGTGTGAGGTATGTTAAGATTTGAGTTTTTAAGTCCCCCGATTGGCTCGTGAGTCCATCCTGGCTGCACTGATCTCAAATCGTCCATATTAAACATATTCAGAATTTATGATCAGATATCCTGTTGTGTGTGGGGAACCTAGGGAACAGCCGATGATGCTGTCCATGAATTTTCAGTACAAAGTAGTGCAAAAACTCACATTGCGCATTCATCCTGCCTGTCGTGCACCACGTTTATTTACACTAAAGTCACGTTTGATTGAGAGTGATCCCACAAGAGTTGGGACTCTTGTTAATGAATGGGATCTTGTTTTGGCCAAATCATTGCTCACCACACACTACAGGAACAAAACTGTTCAGTTCAAAATAACTCTCACATTTTCAAAATCTGCTAAGATTTGAAAAATCTTCTAGTGTTCTAGCTGTAAAGACACTGCTTAATGGTGAGACAGTTTTAATGTATAATGACAATAAAACTCTGGAGAAGGACAGCAAGCAGAAAACCGGAGGAATGCTACAGATGTTCTTTCTCACTGGGAATCCTCCGTATCAGTGTGAAAGGCGTTTTCTGTTCCCATGAGTGCACCGTGCCTGGTAGACTGGGTAATCACTAAATAGATGGAAAAACATCCTGGTCCCAATCTCTCTCCAGTGTGGACAGTCAGAGCTGAGCCAACTCTCAGCAACTGGCAGCTCAAGTTACTGGTTCAAGGCTTTTTCTCTAGTTGACTAACAGTTTTTCCCCTGAGATCTCCCGTGGTGTGGCGTGTTTGTTGTTATTTTTACATTTTTATGACTTATTGTGTCTACATGGCTACTAAAGGAAATGCATGTTTCAGTATATTTAGTGTATTTTGTTTACTGCAGTCGATAATGACACAACCTTGTGACCAAACCCTGGCACAGTGCAGTCTTTTTTGTTCACTGCCAACTTGAATAGACCGATGAAAGAGAACAGTCTGTTCTTCAGCAAGCAGATGAGGAGCCCCAAGCTCCTGGAGTTTGGCCTTTCTTCAATCTAGGTCAGGTTTCACAAAGGTACCAGGATGGCAGATTTGAATGCAGGAAGGTTTTACGTGTGCATCTTATTATCCCTAATCTCCTCCTCCTCTTTGTCCACCAACCCTCCCCCCTTTGGTCCTCGCCACTGTTTGTCACACAGCAGGCCAGACTGCCTGAGGAAAAGGAAGTACCGTATGCATTTTTTATCAGGTCAGAGTGAAGCAGGCTAATGCAGGAGGAATAAAAGGGGCCTGTTATTCACTTGAACAACTTCAGGATTGTGGAATGGTTGGAGATGGTTGTTACTCTGCATGCTGGGCACATAAACACCAGGTTGTGTTTACGTAGTAGAGGCTCTAAGGAAATCCATTTAGTTGTTTAAAACAAAAAAATATAACATATATGAATAATTGTGGCTCATGACAATAATGTAAGTGACCAAAAACTAAATAAAGACATAAATAAAACTGAGTTTGACAAAATAAATCTCAACTTAAAACTAAAGTAGGCAATCTATTTTAGATTTTGTGATTGTATTTGTTGAAAATCTCTTTACATTGAGGTGAAATTGTAATAGTTAGGTATGCAATAAAACTATAACTTCTGTGGGTTTAAATCATAAAACTAAAACTTCTGTAGGTTTAGGCCATAAAACTACAACTACTGTATGTTTAGACAACAAAACTACAACTTCTTTAGGTTCAGGCAACAAAACTACAACCTCTTTAGGTTTAGGCTATAAACCTACAACATCTTTAGGTTTAGGCAACAAAAGTGCAACTTTTTAGGTTTAGTAAATGAAACTACAACGTCGTAAAGAGTAGGTAATAAAACTACAACTTTTGTAGGTTTAGGCAACACAATTACAACTTCTTTAGGTTTAGACAACAAAAAGACACTTTAAGTTTAGGGAAAAACTTTGTGTTTTGTGTTAAAATAACTACAGTCTTCCTGAACATGCATGACTCAACTCAGAGAATCTGAGTTAAATGACTATTTACTGAATATATATTGTAAGGATTATAACATCGCCCCTTTTAAGTGGTAGCCTAAAATTTGGTTCAAAAACAGGTTTTATTACTACACTGAGGATAAATTGAAAGTATTTCCTACTTTGAGTCCCTCTCTGCAGCTGTTGCTCATGAAGTGAAAGTGCATTTTCTCTCTACGCTACACCTTAAACGCTTTCGCAAAAGAAAGTCACATCTGTCCATAAACCACAAGGACACAGTTACTGCAATCACTTGGTTTTACTGCGGCTGCCATGTATATATTCTAGTCAGAGCAGTGAAACCACGATCAGCTGCAGAGGTCAGTCACAGCCAGCAGGATCCCACAGAACAGATGGGAAAACCATTTTTATTATTTAGCTGACATGCTGTACTATTAGGATCAGAGATGAAGGTCTGGAAAGCTAAAGCCATCTGTTGATTGTGGGTTGAGCTCTGCCTAGTTTGACTGGAGTTTGTGAGTGGTTGACTCATGACTCTCATAGATGACAGCTGTATTGGATATGATAAGTAATTTGGTTAGTTCAATGTTATTGTAACCAATACAAATGTTGGCCAAAACAATAAAAATAAGACACAAGTTTTAATAAACTGGAATAATCTTTTCGTGGCTAATGACCTACTAAACAATTAGCTGACTACAGCACAACAGCAAAATACACCATGTAAGTTATGAAGTCCCTATCTAAACCTTCAATTTCTGTCTTTTTTTGCTAGTAAAAAAATCACTTTCCCCTGAACTTAATATAGACTTGTGTGACGCAGAGTCCCATAATGAAAGGTCTGGCAGTCACTGTAAACCTTTCGGACGCCCTCCTATTTAGCCCCCAGTCATCACCAGGCGGTGGCAAGAAGTGACGCGACAAGATGAAAGATGTCTAGAACTAAACAACGCATTCTCAGTTTTACCAGTTTACTGTGGCTAAACATGGTGAAGCTTCCATTGCAAGTGGTGATGGGAAGGCCAGGCACATGGCAGAGTCTACTCGTGTATATAAGGTGTGGTCTGATTAAGGCTGAAAACCAACAGCCAAAGGTTGATGAGGTGGGTTCAGGTCATAACCCGCTTGACCACACAGTAATTGAGAGGAATTGAGGCTCTGGCTGCTTGCAGATGGTTTTCACATCAGTGATAAGGAGCCAACGTTGGTTTCGGCCTCAAGAGCTTGATTATTGATGATGTGGTGGCACAGGGCTCACTGTCAAATCTCAAATTTGGCTCAGGTGGCGATGTGGCTCTTAATGTATTAACATGTAGCCTAAACATTGTAATTTGGAGCTTGACCATGTGAAGCTTTGGAAGTTATCATCTTGAGCTACAGGGAGCCAGCGACATTTTGGATGAGCTAGAGGCAAGCACCTAGTTTATGGAGTAAAGAGCTGCAGTTTAAGTGAGAAAAAAAATTACGTGTGGATTATTTTCTCAAGATCAGAAACTGTTAAAAAGATTTCTCTGTTAGCTATTATCCTCAGCTCCAAGAGCATGATTGCACTACTCTAGATATTTGGTCAAATGAATGTCAGCAGTCTCAGAGTAAAATGACTGATTGATTTTGTTCCTGAAAACGGTAACTGTGAAATCCTACTCTTCATTCAAGTCTGGAGACTAATTACATTAGCATTGCCACATGGTTTAAAGGTTCAGTAGGCTGAATTTTTTTGCATCATTTGGCAAAAATCCATAATAACCTTTCAGCATATTTTAATTTAACTGTTCTGAGAGAAAACTTGACTTCTGCACCTCCTCATGGCTCTGTTTTCAGGCTTTAAAACATCTAGCCCGTGACGGGAGACTTTGACCAATCACAGGCCATTTCAAAGAGAGCGTTCCTATTGGTTGTGCTCCAGCTGCTTGGCGGTGCTTCGTATATCCTCGACAGATTTCAACATAGCTGCTGGGTCACAAACTTTCTTATTCGTCGTATTCATTATGGGCTAAAAAAATATTCTGCCTAATGCTCGTTTAAGTCACATCACTTCTGTAGTTATTTAAACAACAAGTAGTTTTGGGCCTTGGGCTGGACATTCATAGGAAAACACACGGAATCAATAAATTTTTGTAAGATAAAACCCTTTGTATGAGGATCCGGGTAGACTGACACAATGAAAGATGAGGATAGGATGCTCTTTGGCGTCTGCCGCTTGATGACATTCACAAATGACAACTTGTGAAACATGTGAAACAAAATAACCTGAATCTTTTCCTTCATCTTCCCCTCAGCTTGTGACAGTAACCACTGGGGTCCCCACTGCAGTAACAGATGTCAGTGCCAGAACGGTGCACTGTGTAACCCCATCACTGGAGCCTGTATCTGCACCCCTGGCTACAGAGGCTGGCGCTGTGAGGCCCAGTGCGAAGTGGCCACCTATGGAAACGGATGCCAGCAGAAATGCCAATGCCAGAACGGAGCCGCCTGCCATCATGTTACCGGAGAATGCAAGTGCTCACCAGGATACACCGGCGCTTTGTAAGTTGGAGGAGAAACTGTGTGAGAGTCTGTTTTCCTTCTCTAATCCCAAAAGTCAGTGCTCGAAGAGGGCCGGTACTCGTCAGTACGCAGTACCAACACTTCTACATTTTACATCTTGGTCTACCATGACTTTTTCTTGCGTACCAGAACTTCTCACAAGCTGCTGGTACTCTTCTCTGCCCTCTCCATATCAGGTCTCTGGGAGATTCATAACGGTGCAGTGAAGATGTCCTCCGTGGCTCAGCGAACAGGCTGAGCGACATGTAACTTTTTGAAAAAAACACTTGCTCTGGCTTAATAACTGCATTAATAGAGCAACTATTACCAGTTAATCAATATCACATATCATAAAAAACTATGTGTGGAGCATCTGAACAGGCCGATGCACGACATGGGAGAGGGCTGGTGAGAACAACACTGCTGTAATTTATCAATACTTTTCATAAAATAATTGGTGAACTGGTTGTCAAAACTTTTTTGAAAAAAATGTGAATAGCATTATTTAAAAGTTTTTTGAACCTGTTCTCCTGAAATATAGTATATGATTTTACAGGGCAAAAGAATTAAATGTTGTTGAATATGATAAATAATAATAAATAACTAATTAAATTAATAATACTAATGGTGAAAAAAATTGCATAGTTTCAAGTCAAAAATTTTCTTGACGAGCGCCCAACCTAATATCTCCTATAATTTCTTGAAGAAATTATTAATAAATAGGAATAAGTTGCAATAGATTGCTGATAGCGACTGAAACATGTGAATAAGAGAGTACAAGCACTTATTTTTTTCCAATTCGAGCACTGCCACTAGTGGCATTAAAGTTAAAGCTCAGTACTCATTGAGAAACACTTTTTATGCTTGCAGTTTTATATTTTATGTTGCTGGATATGCTGACATACATGAAAATGTCTTTCTGAAGCCAGTTTCTCAAGTGCTTTTTAGTATGAGATTTTGAATTGATATTGAAAAATAATAGTTAATCGCAGCTCTAATTGTAATTTGGAACCAAAAGTAGAAATGACATGATACTCCCTTTTACACATCTCAAGCAAGTTTTACGATTGTTGTAAAGACAAAACTTCCATGTGTGGCCTTTGAAAGTGACAAATATTAACCAGATGCTGTTTTCTTTTTCTCCGTAGCTGTGAAGACCTGTGTCCTCCGGGTAAACATGGGCAGCAGTGTGAAGAGAGATGTCCATGTCAGAATGGAGGAGTGTGTCACCATGTGACTGGAGAGTGCTCCTGTCCTGCAGGATGGATGGTAAGCCTGTTTGTTTGAACTCATGAGAAGAATCGCTTGTTGTCATTCGTACTCCCAGTGATCATTTTAACAGTGCAAGTGTGCAATGCCTAACATGAATATCATGAAAATGAATAACCAATATTGTTAATAATCTATGCAAGAGAAGTCAGGGGTGCTAAGGGCCTAAAAGAATATAGAAGCCGTCTGAAGTAAGCATTAAGACCTGGGAAATCCTCCGTCTAGTGCTGCTAGTATATGAGTCAAGGAATGAGCAGCTCCTTTAACCCTCTGAGACCCACAATAGTCCCATTTTAGGGGGGTACAGGCGGTCTTTAGGGGGAATGCAATTTGGCTCATTGGATCCACAAGAGTCTCAATTTTACAGTGATACCCAATTTATGTAATTCAAGACTGTTTAGGGACCCCAGTATGCAGAAATATTCAAATACACCTTTTTAGAATAGGTGAAAAAACATATTTATACTACATAAAAATAACTGCATGGTTTTTGCCCCAAACTACATGTGACTATCATAAAGTGGGCATGTTTGTAAGGGGAGAGTCATGGGTACCCATAGAACTCATTTTCAATCGCATATTTCTTGAGGTCAGCGGTCAAGGGACCCCTTTAGACATGTTTAGCGCAACTTCTTAGAAGCGTTATTTAGCTTACCGTATAGTCTCAGGGGTTAACAGATTTGATAAAGTTAAAGGGCCAGTACGTAGCATTTCAGGGGATATATAAGCAGAAATTAAATATAATATGAATAAACTTCATTAGTGGATAAGTTTTTGTTTGCTTAGAATGAGCTCTTCTTATCTACATAGGGGTCAGGTCCTCTTCACAGAGTCCGCCATGTTGCTCCTCCATGTTTCTACAGCAGTACAGTAGTAGTAAATCATGCATTGTAAATTATTTCACCGTACATTCACAGTAAATTACTGACTACTATTTGCATTACTGTCACAGTAAAGTACTGTATCATTGAATGGCATTGAATGACAGCTGTGCACTGTGACCTTGCAGGAAAACTGAATTTCCCCACTGTGGGACTAATAAGGAATATCTTTCTTTCTTTCTTTCAGTAGTTGTGCCAGTATACTACTGTGATTTAGCAGTAAGCTGCTGTAGAATTACTCTATTTAACTGTAACTTCACAGTAAATGTTTACATTACTGTGTTTTAGCAGTAGCCTGTTGTAGAATTCGTGTAACTGTACACTGTAAAATATTTGACAGACAGTAGATTACTGGCTACAGAGTAACCAGTACTGTGCTGTAAACTTACACTTAAAAAACATAGTAAAACATTGAAAAACAGTTTTATCTGTTAACCCATCAGTAACCGAAAACATGAAAAATAAGTTCAGCTCAAATAAACACAAAAATACGATCAGTGATCCACATTTATTGAGCATGTGGAGAAACCTCTCTTCTGATGAATTCACAGTAGCTTGCAGTAATCAGGGCTGTAATAGTCATGCCTTGCATTAATTTCACAATAAAATTCTGAATACTGTATTATATTGTGAATATCACAGTGAAAGCATGTGATGTAATTATAATGTCATTTATTATGAATCATTGCAGTTGGCAATCATTTGCTGTGTGGATACATAATAATCATGAGTGCTCTTTTTTCTCGCCCATCGCACGCATCAGCATCAGCATCAGCATCAGTAGTAATAACATAAACATAAAGGCATGTATTCAAAGAGTGTATTCAGAGAGTATAAAGGCTGCTTGCAACAGTTAAGTTCCTGTTATCGTTGCTGTGAGCAGGGTACAGTGTGTGGCCAGCCATGTCCAGAGGGGAGATTTGGACAAAACTGTTCCCAGGAATGTCAGTGTCACAACAACGGCTTCTGTGTGTTGTCCACTGGACAGTGTCTCTGTGGCCCTGGATACACAGGAGAACGGTAAGACCGGCCTTTACAATATACCCTACTGTATACAGCAGTTTGGAGTGATGCAGCCTGCTTTCAAGGCACTGAATAATAGCATTTTATACACATATTTCCAACCTTTTGAAAAGCTTCCTGCACATACAGTATAAATGTCTGTTAACACCTCATTTTACAGGTCTGCAAATAGCTGGTAATTTATTTAATACATTTCCAGGAAGAGAAAACAAAGTTTAAAAAAAATAAAATAAATAAATGTCATTAACCTTTCAAACTCATTATATCAAATATATGAATTTCTTTCATCTAAATGCCTAAAAATAGCCTGTATGGTTCCCTACTATGGTCTTCACCAAAAAAGTATTGTTTTATTCACAATTAGAGCATCTGTGGGTCAAAATTGACAGGAAGACCACAGGTGTCGTTATGTGCTGCCATTAAAAAAATAAAAAAAAATACTTTCAAAACAATATTCTGACTAAAAGTTAGGATACATATATCAGTGTGTGTTCCTCTGATAATAACTATAGTCAAAATAATTCATAATATCTGCTTTTTTTTTTTTTTTTTTTACAAAACATTTAGTATAAGTTCACAAAAATTAGGTTTATTAACCTGAATTTCACCCATAAAAAAGTGTAAAACTTGTTTGGATAAGTGAAGTTAGCCGAAAAGGTGCAACACAGAATTGGGTGAGAGGTTACTGTATATTTTGTGCTTTATAAACAGTCAAACCAAACAAGCTCAATTTTGACCGGGAAATACAAAAGTTGTATCATTGACGAGAAGACAACAGGAGGGTTAAAAACTCCTTGAATCTTTACATCAGCTACCAGGTTACATTTGTGTAGACAATAAGTCACAGTGGTGAGATTTGGGCCTGATCAGAAGTGTCCTCCTTCTGATGAAGAGCAGCGCACAGCTGCTTCTCAATCCCGATGGCCCCGTTTCAATGATTATATGCGTTTTTAGCAAATACATATTAAATAAAGTTTATAATAAAGTAATTCTGGATAAATTTTGAGGTAAATATTGGGGTAATTTGGCAGTAATTCCAAAGAAATTTCAAATACTGTAGGTTACTTTCTAAATATCACCCATTTACCATTTAATTAAAACATATTGTTAAATGACTGATATGCAGCACAAAATGTGTTACAGTGATAGATGACAACAAGGGCTCAACAAATAGAGAGATCATATAGTGTCATGATGGTGCAGCGAGAGGCAGTAATTTAAGTGAAGAATGGTGAGCGTTTCTGTTCTGGAAACTGCTCAGATTCCCTTATTGTCAATCTATCCAGGAAAACAATCCATCCTCTGAATGCTCCAGGTCTCTAGTTTGTGGCTGTAAAGTTTCATGAGGCTGTGATTATCCTAGAGGTCACCACAGGTCAGTTTATACAGTGAAGTCAAAAAATGGGTCTCATTACAATGAAATGGCTACTATGGGGACTAAAATCATCACACATGAATAAAGTTGGGCTCATTTGATCCAGAAGAGTCTCAGCTTTACAGTGATATCCATCTTTTGTAATAATAAGACTGTTTAGGGACCCCAGTATGCAGAAATATTCAAACATCATTCTAGAATAGACGAAAATAACACATTTATAGTGCTTGAAAAAAACTACATGGTGTTTGCCCTAAACTGCATGTGATTATCATAAAGGGGGCATGTCTGTAAAGGGGAGACTTGTGGGTACCCAAAGAACCCCTTTTCATTCACATATCTTGAGGTCAGAGGTCAAGGGACCCCTTTGAAAATGGCCACGCCAGTTTTTAGGCACCATAATTTAGCCTAAATTTGGAGCCTTGTTTAGCTTCCCTCCCAACATGATAGCAAGACATGGTTGGCACCAATGCGTTCCTTAGGTTTTTAGTTTCACATGATGTCTTCACTCTAGCCCTAAATCTGACTCTACTTGAGCCTCTGAAAGACAGAAAAGTCAGTCGGGATTGATCATGGCTCAGGATTTTACATGCAAAACCGATTATCAGTTCATTGTCCCTCCAGAAGACAATAGACAGATAATAGGTTACAGAAGGCATGACCTTGTTGCGTTGAAGTGAAAAGCAAACACACAAAATCCAAATCAAATCATTTGTGTCTGCTTAACTCCTCCACATCCTCCAGAGAGAAGAGAGAAAACAAAACCAGGAAACCCAGTCAGTGTTTTCACAGACAAATCTCAGCAGAGCGCCACGCAGGGCTTCAGGCCCATATAATTAGCAATATCAGAGAGCACACACCATATACTTAAGCAGACCAGTGACGGGACAGGAATAGCCGTTCCATGTGCCCTTTCATGAGTAAATGAGGGTTTAAGGGAAGCCAAACGTCACAGTATGGCACTGCTTAGAATTGGGCTGGCCATGCCACACCCAAACCCACTGAAACTTGGGGAGGGGGGGTATTTCTCCCTCGGAAGAAGGACACCTCTGTTTTTTGGCAGTGCTTTGCATGGATTATAAATTGTTAAATGTGTAAAATCTTCAATACTAAAAGACACAATTAAGTTCATATTTTTCTGCTTTCTGTCTGCTCTAAATGATGGGATAGGAGAAGGGCATTTCATTTTCAAATGCAGCTTGACTTGGTGGTTGGACTGGTATATGTCTGTACTGTAACTAAGGAAGAGAAAATGAGGACCCACTGCGTTCTTTTTCAAACTGTTTACTTTGCTGAGCTGTAGCCACATTAGCCGAAGCTCTGTGTCCCAGCAATGGCTGTGATTCCGATGAACCATCACAGAGCCTTTTTACTGCAGTCAGCAGTGGATGAAACTAGTGTGCAAACTGCTTAAACCCATGACACTTTTGTTAATTTCCATATTTTAGTTTGTTTTTGACGTATCACAAGCACATTTTCAATCATACTCTGCGGAAGTCTGCATCACTGTGGGTCAAGCTGCTCTAGTAATAATCTGAAATTTATTGAAAATGAATTGTTAAAATGTATAAGGGTTTAAAACATTATGATCGAAGCATATGATCCTCATGCTCTATTATGTCTCAAGTTGTTGCAGCAATTTTTTGGTTGACACCATTTGTTACACAGATGTAGTGCTAAATCTAAAAAAATTTTACCAATTAAGAATTGATAAAAATGACCAATAATCCCTCCAAAATACCACATTAAGACCCCAAAACTTTGAGGAACATCATAGAAAAAGCCATGCTGTGATTTGTTTTCAAAAACTTTTGACATTTGGGGATTACTGCAAGAATTGCATTTTTCGGCGAGTGGATGATGAGCACTTCTGTTGTATGAACCGCTCAGAAACCCCCTTATTGTCAGTCTCTCTAGGAAAGCCATCCATCCTCTGAATGCTCTAGGTCTCTAGTTTGTGGCTGTAAAGTTTCATGTGGATGTGATTATCCTAGAGGTCACCACAGGTCTTTTTATACAGTGAGATTTTTGAAGTTTCAAAAAATGGTCTCACTACAATGAAATGGCTACTATAGGAACTAAAATCATCACACATGAACACAACTGGGTTCATTGGATCCATGAGGGTCTCAGATTTACAGTGATACCCAGTTTATGTAATTCAAGGTTGTTTAGGGACCCCAGTATGCAGAAATATTCAAACACACTATTTTAGAACAGGAGAAAATAACACATTTATACTGCATATCTGTAAAGGGGGAGACTCGTGCATCCTCATACAAAGTCAAATATCTTGAGGTCAGAGGTCAAAGGACCCTTTTGAAAATGGCAATACCAGTTTTTAATCGCTAAAATTTAGCCCAACTTTGAAGCGTTATTTAGCCTCCTTCATGACATGTTAGCTTCACTCCAAAACTGAACCTACTAGGTCTCCCAAAGACAGTAAAGCCAGTCGGTATCGCCCGCAATCTTAACTTAATCCAGATGGTAATACCACAAAAGCATATTTGCATATGTACATAATGTGCTCCATAACATAATTAAAAAGACACAGCTGCAATAACAACACAGATATGTATTTAGGTCTCCTGAGAGAACTTTTACTGATCACCTCCACCTTTTCAAATCACTGCCCATGGACATGACTGTGTGTCTTGCTGTGAACAGGTGTCAGGACGAGTGTCCAGTTGGTACTTATGGTGCCGGCTGTGCAAAGACGTGTCGCTGTAAGAACAACAGCAAGTGCTACCACACCAACGGGATGTGTCTGTGTGAGCCAGGATACACAGGGGAGACATGTGACGTCCGACTGTGTCCTGAAGGACATTACGGCCTCCGGTGTGACAGGAAGTGTCCGTGCTACGCCAAGAACACACGCAGGTACGCAGTAAATAGTGTCCAAACTTTGTCCTGCATAAAGTAGACGGGACCGATTTAATGTTCCTAAATTTAAACATCTTGTAAAGATGTTGAGTAAAATGTTGTAGGTCAGTTGCTTAAAATATTCTTTACGCTTAGTGTTCAAAACAGCTGTTGCGCGGCCAGTAGTCAGTGTTGAGTTCGGCTGGCACAGCTGGCTGCTGCATGTGTCCGCAGGGAGCAGCTGTTCTGCTGCTCCTCAATGGCCGTGTTGTGGCAGGTGGGCCAGCTGTCAAACACAGGAGACTCCTCTGGTTGCAAAAAGAAGTCTGATTGTATAGAAGTCTGTGAGAAAATGATTGATTACCTCAGTAAACATTGTTAACATGAGTTTATGGTCTCAATCACTCGTTTTAAGTCTTCTTCAATACAGCATGATGTTCATTTAGTAAATTATGTTCCTATTTAGAGTCAAATAGACCATAAAGCAGGGGATAATTTAGGGCGTGGCTACCTTGTGACTGACAGGTCGCTACCAAGGCGTTGTCAACATTCAGTTGTACTTAGCTCCACACTGTTGTGTCGCTTCTGGTTCCAAAAAACAAGATGGTGACGGCCAAATTGCCAAACTAGAGGCCTCAAAACGTCAGTGGAAAAACCAGTGGGTGACGTCACGGCGACTGCGTCCACTTCTTATGTACAGTCTGTGGTCAAACACAATCACTAACAAACACAGGCACTTTACGCTGGTTAAAGTAGATGAAATATGAGGCTGGAAATGAAGTTATGAAATCATGAATATAAGCGATACACAATATACACATCATAAGAAGAGAAGACACAAATACACCCCCCTCTTTTTTGCATGTATGTGTGAGTGCTGATGTGTGTATTATATACAGTATATATATATGTATGTGTATATATTTACAGTATAAATACAAAAATAAACAAAATTGCAAATATATACTGCACTTATTGTGGAAAGCATAACTTTCAAACATCCACAATCTTAACCACATTTTGCAGGTTTAAGGGTTCAGAAATCTGTTCTGGAAGGTTATTTCCAATACTTTTATGATTTTAATTGAATTAATTAACTTTTAGAGCCAGTCCTGTTCTCTAATTTGGCAGCCAGGTTCAGTCGAGTCTTAGAGATGTGGGTACGTTTCTCGTCTCAATTTTAGGTAGAACTCTAGTTTCTGTGGCCATAGGTGTTTGTTTTATGCTCTGAATCTGAACAGCGTACTATCTACAGATAAACAGCAAAAACTAAACAAGAATGAAGTACAATAATATGACTATATGTTCCTTTCTTGTCACCAGCTGCCACCCAATGTCAGGGGAGTGCACATGTCGGCCTGGTTGGTCAGGCCTCTACTGCAATGAGACGTGCACCCCAGGATTTTATGGCGAGTCCTGCCAGCAGGTGTGCCAGTGCCAGAACGGTGCTGACTGCCAAAGTGTGACTGGAGAATGTGTCTGTGCTCCAGGCTTCACGGTAAACCCATTTCTGTCACGTCAGAATATCAGTGAATGCTTCACATATCATAAGTGTTGTACAGTATGTGTGATATATAGCATGTGGTGCAGCATGTGGTGCAGGCTCATCACCAGGTTCAAAGCTCTTGAGGCAAATTTGTGATATTGTGCTGTAGAAATACAATTGACTTGAATTGACTCAACAGCCTGAATCACAGCCAGCAAACCCAGGTCAGACCAGACACTAATACCAAAGAGAGGCAAGGAGACAAAACTCAGCAGCTTTTTTGACAACCGCTGCTAGATGACACTGCGGTAGTGCTGCTGCCATTTTGGACTGAAAACTCCAATAAGTCTGTGGCCAGGGATGTATAAAGAGACATCACAGGATTTGATTTGTAGGCAAATCAATTTCCCAGTATGAACACTAAAATAGCCCTCATTTACATCTTCATGTCCTAAAAGCCGAATCCAGAGCTATTTTCCTCGGCGTAATAAACACACATCATACCCACAGGGCTGCACCACCCTGCACGCTCATATGACTGATTTTACAGGGCCGCACATTTCATGGTAATTAGGTGATAATTAGCAAGTAACCTATTTGAAATTTCTTTGGAATTACTGCCAAATTACCCCAATGTTTACCTCATAATCTATTGAAAATGACTTTATTATAAGAATATAATTTTCTATTCTGCTATTTCCCAGTTGCTGGTAATTTATTTAATAGATTTCCAGGAAAAGAATATAAAGTTAATTGATATGCTTTATTTCCATGTCTGCTGATATATAGATAATATTTAGCAAATAACTTCTTTGAAATTTCTTTTAAAACTCCCTGAATCTTCACATTAGCTACCAGGTTACATTTGTGTAGACAATAAGTCTCAATGGTGAGAATCTGTGTGCTGGATTTTTGGAAAGTAAGGAAATAGTTATAATAGTATGTGTATTTATAATACGTTTATTGCTCGACACGGACCACTTTGGTGGAGACTTTAAATATATGACAATGGAACAGAAATAATTGTTTTACTTTTGTATTGCACTTTGTTGGTGAATGTGTTACTGGCATCCGCCACTTTCAGTCCAAAATGGCGGAGCTCTGTTGCGTGTTGATGTTTACAATGGAATGACCAATTAGCTTTCACTTCGTATCAATATATAAATTCTTTGCTGATACTTCAGTAATTGAAAATCTTCAGACTGAAAATGTCAGTGGTTGGCTCCATGTGCTCCCTCACTGCACCACAAAGGGCTGATCAGTAAGAATACAGCTCTTCAGGGACATCTAGTGGCAGAGGTCAGAACCATAGAAAGATCAGCAAATGCTGCTGTCATGATCATGTCTCTTCACTGCTGTCGATGAGCGAGATGCAGACTTAAAGGATGTGTGTTCAGGTCTAAGTTTTTATCTACTGTATTTATCTTCTCAGGGTCCCAACTGTACCGTCCCCTGCCCTGCAGGAACACATGGAGTGGACTGCTCCTCCAGCTGTGACTGCAAGAACAGAGCTCAGTGTTCACCCGTGGACGGATCCTGCTCCTGTAAACCAGGTGAGCTGAGGAGGACGAGGGGGAGGAGAGGGAGGGAGTGAGGGAGGAGGAGAAGGAGAAGAGGAGGGGTGGGAGGAGGAGAAGGAGGAAGAGAAGAGGAGGGCAGGGAGGAAGAAAGGGAGGAAGAATGGGAGAAGGAGAAGAGGACGGGAGGAAGGAAGAAAGGGAGCAGGAGAGAGAGGGAATAGGGGGAGGAGGAGAGGGAGGAGTAGGAGGAAGAGAGGAAGGAAGAGAGGGAGGTGTGGGAGAAGGAGAAGAGGAGGGGATGGAGGAGGAGAGGGAGGAGAAGAGGAGGAGCAGTTCAGGCAAACCAGCTTTATTGTTATGAATGTAGTTTTGAAGTCGACTATTTTTACTGTCAGCAGTATTTCAGAAGTAAACTGTTGTGAATGTGTCGGTCGTTGATTCATCAGGGTGGCACGGGGTGGACTGCTCCATCAACTGCCCCAGTGGTAGCTGGGGTCTGGGCTGTAACCTCACCTGTATGTGTGGGAACGGAGGTGCGTGTAACGCCCTGGATGGTCACTGTACCTGTGCTCCAGGCTGGAGAGGAGACAGGTGTGATCACCACTGCCAGGTGAGAGGACATGGCATCCATGACAGAACAAATACTTATTTATTAGGGGCCCGGCAGCTATGCTGCTGGTCCATCTTGTTTTTGTCAACATTCTTCGTCTTCTTGGGAAATCTGTCTCTCCTGCATGAAAATAAACCAAAATTTGCACATATGTCCAGTTCTATGCTACACTCCCAAAGCTTGGCCGATAGTCCTGATGGCGGTGCTACAGCAAACGCCTAAAGTTCAAAACTTTGAAAAGTTCTAACTTCCACCAAAATGTAGCCCACGTAAGCAGAAATGTTCAGATGCTTCAACATGGCAGGAATTATGAAGTCATCACTGTATTTTTCCAAAAAACCTGTTTTCTGCTCAGTTGACACTAAACTACGCTGCATCTTCAGACTGCCGTCCACAAACCATCCAGCCCGATTTTTGAATCATCAAAAACTGAGCCCACGGCGTGTTTCAGTGTAAACTACTGTACACAGCTACTGCAAATTCTCACTAAACAAAGCCCGTGTTCATGAAAATAAATGACATATTTCTGAGGTCATGGTAGGTGTAGGGTGGTAAATTTCAGAATATTATCCCCAAAACTGTCTTTTTACAGTAATTTGAATTTTATCCTCATGTGAACCATTGCATACAAACATTTTAAACGTTGGTTTGTCACTTATGAGCACTCAGTCTCAGTGTCTGAGGTTGTGAATTCAAGACCTGATCAACGCAGAATGAACATGTTAACACCTTAAAGGATTAATGATTATGGACTGGTCAGTTTCTTCTCATTTTCTCCTCTTTTTCCTCCTCAACATGCCTGCCTGCGACCCACAGCTGCTTTTGCTTTGTGACCAATATTATTTGTGTTGGCCAGTAAGAGAGGAAATCACAGCTCTAGTCGAATCGAGACAAGTTTTGACATTACTCCCTGAGATTTCCCAGAGTATGTAGTGGTGTTGTAGATTGTATAAACTAAAAATGTCTTTTATATATGAAACTGAAACTGTGGAAGTAAAATAGGAAGTTTCTCTCTGAAGACCAAATGTGAATGGACCTTTTAATGAAGTTCATAACTGATGTTATTGCCCGTCCCACTCAGGATGGCACCTATGGTCTGGACTGTAAGGAACGCTGTGACTGCAGTCATGCCGATGGATGTCACCACTCTACTGGTCACTGCCGCTGTCTGGCTGGATGGACTGGTAAGACCTAGTAATGTTCTCATGGCTGATTTGTCCATACATAGCCTCTATTGCGGGCGGCAGTAGCTCAGTCTGTAGGGAGTTGGCTTGGGAACCGGAGGGTCACCGGTTCAAGTCCCGCCATGGACCAAGAACTGAGTGTGAACTGGTAGCTGGAGAGGTGCCAGTTTACCTCTTGGGCACTGCCGAGGTGCCCCTGAGCAAGGCACCAAACCCCCAACTGCTCGGGGCGCTTGTCAGGAGCAGCCCCCTCACTCTGACATCTCTCCATTGTTGCATGTTTGTGCATGTGTGTGTTCGGGTCTGCATGTACCGTGTATAAGTTAACAACAGAGTGAAAAAATTGAATTTCCCCTCGTGGGACTAATAAAGGACTATCTTCTTCTTCTTCTTCTTCTAATCTTAGACAATATCTGAGCATTATAGTATGCTTATAATGTCACCGTTTCCATGACTTCCTGCTCTCAGAGGTTCTGATCTAACCAACAAAGGCCTTTTTGGGGTTTAAGACTTTGTTTTAAGGTTAGAATTGGGTTTAGGTTTAGGGTCAGGGATTACACTTTTGCATGCTTTCTGTACGACATACACTAAAAGGTATGTGTATTTGTGTGAGTAGGTATCCACTGTGACAGTGTGTGTGCAGAGGGCCGCTGGGGCCCAAACTGCTCCCTCCACTGCAACTGTAAGAACGGAGCATCCTGCTCTCCAGATGAAGGGACCTGTGAATGTGCTCCAGGATACAGAGGCACCACCTGTCAAAGGAGTAAGACCCACCACATGCACTGCATGATCATCACACATTCATTCCTATTAATAACAATAACACTGAACATGATGGCATCACTGAAAATAAGTAATGCACCCGATTCGACTGCTGGGTCATTAGAGGCCTACTATGTTGTAAAAGTGAAAGTGAAACTTGAAAGCAAACATGTTGTAAAACTGACTGAAATGTCACCTTCTAAACAGACAAAAACACTTCTTTAGGTTTAGGCAACAAAACTGCAGCCTCTTTTAGTTAAGGTAAAATAAACAGATTTAGGCAATAAAACTACAACTTCTTGAGATTTAGGCAAAAACAGTTATGTTTTGGCAACAAACTACAGCTTATGTAGGTTTAGGACATAAAAGTAGAACTTTCTTAGGTTTAGGCAACAAAACTACAATTTCTTTAGGTTTAGGCAATAAAATCCAGTTTTAAAATTAAGTTTAAATTAGGGGAAAATACTGTTTTGGGTTGAAATAACCACAAATACAAAGACAACTACACATTGTTGGTTTCATATGGGATGTGAACTCTGATTTCCCAGGTGAAAACTGAATGGAATAGATGATTAAAAACCTGTTAGTGGGCGTAGTGGGCCCCTACTGACCCACATCTATGGGGCTTATAATGACTGATAATGACTATTTAACAGCCTGATAACAGTCTCATCAGCTGAGCGGTCAGACGGTCACACTGCGAACATTTTTGTTAGAAAAAACAAAGGTGAACCATAAATTGATTATCCAGACTGTATGTTGTGAACATCCATCACATTTACAAACCCATTCTCAGTTTCTCAACTCCAATTTTTTCTTACAATTAATAGGTCCTTCAAGTCCCACGTTCAGGAGCTATTTGAAGTATTTGTATTTGTTGATATGTACATACTGAATGTAGAAGTGTTGACATGAAATGTATTTTTGGTTCAGTAACGTCGATCTGTGGTTTGCAGAAATGTACAATGCCAACGTTTTATTCTAGCAACTGGGCTGCTAAAAGACATAGTTGAATGCATAATTAACAATTACCTTCAAAAACAGGTTTGATTTACATGCAGATTGAATGGACTCGTCTTTGTGTTTGCCTGCAGTCTGCTCTCCAGGTTACTTTGGTCACCGCTGCAGTCAGACGTGTCCACAGTGTGTCCACAGTAACGGACCGTGTCACCACGTCACAGGACAGTGTGACTGTCTGCCAGGCTTCAAGGGCGCCCTGTGCAACGAGGGTGAGTTATCCTGCAGCACACTGTTTCTACTGCGTTACAAAAGCTTCAGTGTTCAACCTATGTGGGTTTCTAAAGGCTGATACTGGTTACAGCTTCCTGTTGGTATCAGAAGTGCTACTCTAGGAAAATTCCTCGAGTTATGACAGAATTTCCTCGTATAAAAAAAACCATCAAACTATTCAACAACCATCTGAGAAAAGCATGAATATCCCTTTGTTATCATGACCCATACACAAATTATATTTCACTGCAGGGCGTTAGACACTGAAAATGTTTAAACAGTCAGACCATTTGTTCAATTAGTTCAGCAGTTTAACCCTCTGAGACCCACAATAGACCCGTTTTTGTCTTTTTTAGGGATGATTTCTGTAGGAATTACATTTTTCAGCGATTGGATTGGTGAGCACTTCTGTTCTGGAAACTGCTCAGAAACCCCTTTATTTTTGATCTACCTAGGAATGCTCTCTGAATGCTCTAGGTCTCTAGTTTGTGACTGTAAAGTTTCATGAGGCTGTGATTATACTAGAGGTCACCACATGTCATTTTATACAGTGAGATCAAATTTCAAAAAATGGTCTCACTACAATGAAATAGCTACTATGGGGACTAACATCATCACACATGAATAAAATTGGATTCAATGGATCCACAAGAGTCTCAGTTTTACAGTGATATGAAATTTATGTAATTCAAAACTGTTTCAGGACCCCAGTATGCAGAAATGTTCAACAATAGAATAGGGAAAATAACATATTTATACTGCATCCAAAAAACTCCATGTGATTAGCATGACATGGTTGGTACCATGTCATGCTTAGTTTTTGTAGTTTTATATGATATCTTCACTCTAGTCCTAAAACTGAACCTACTAGAGCCTTTGAAAGAGATCAGTCTCAGAGGGTTAACACAAGAGACCAACACTGAACTTTTGTACTTGATAAGACTGTCACAGTCAACCTCATCAGCACCCAGGACACCAGATACAATCCAGCGACTCCATAGGTGATATCTGAGATGGTAGTAATACTGTAAAAAGTACTTCTAGGTAAAGTGTGGTTGAGGAACATAAATGATTAACACTCACACGTCCTGGGTGCAGTGTGTCCCAGTGGTCACTTCGGGAAGGAGTGCGCCTGGAGCTGCAGCTGCACCAACAACGGCACCTGTAACCCCATCGATGGCTCCTGCCAGTGTTATCCGGGATGGATCGGCAGCGACTGCTCCCAGCGTGCGTTCACTCAATAAAATGATCAATGACGGTTTTATAATGTTGCTATCCTGTTGTTTTAGGAAATTATATATTCAGATGTAAAAAGAAAAGTTATTTAGAAAGGATTTCATTTTGTTGCAGCGTGTCCGCCTGGTCAGTGGGGACCCAACTGCATCCACACATGTAACTGTCACAACGGAGCCTACTGCAGCGCTTATGATGGGGAATGCAAGTGTACCCCAGGATGGACCGGCCTGTACTGCACACAGCGTCAGTAACACACACACACACACACACACGTGTCACATACATGGATGGACATTTACAAAATGTCACTCAAAGAGACACACACCAACCAGGAAGAGACTTGAAATGACCAAAGAAACAAAAAAACGAGTACAAAGAGACACAAAAATACTACAAGATGCAAAACAGCTGTAAACACACAAGGAGACCACAAAAAGACTCACAGCACCTACGAAAACACTCTAAATGACTGCAAAGAGACGCAAGACCACAGAGAGATGTGAGAAGTCTGTGCTGTTTGTCTTAGAAATGAAGCATTTTGAAAGTAATTCATGTGACGTGTGATTCCCACCTGCAGGCTGTCCATTAGGTTTCTATGGGAAAGACTGTTTCCAGACCTGCCAGTGTCGGAACGGAGCCGACTGTGATCACATCTCTGGACAGTGCACCTGTCGCACCGGCTTCATGGGCCGACACTGTGAACAAAGTATGCTGCTCTTTCTTTCTTTCTTTCTTTCTTTCTTCTCTTCCTTTCTTTCTTTCTTTCTTCTCTGTCTTCTCACTTGTTTTTCTTTCTTGTCTTTCTTTCTTTCTTTTTCTCATTTATTCTTTCTCTCTCTTTCATTTCTTCCTTTTCTCTGTTCTGTCTGTTTTGTTTCTTTCCTCCTTTCTTTTTCTTTCTTTCTTTACTTGTTTTCTCACTTTCTTTTTTCTGTCTTTTTATTCTTTCTTCCTTTTTCTTTTTTGTTTTTCTTTTACTTAATTTCTTTCTTTCTTTTATTCTTCCTTTCTTTGTTTTGTTGTTTCGTTCTTTCTTCCTTTCTTTTTCTTTTATTTTTTCTTCTTTTCTTTGTCTTTTTCTTTCTTTCTCTTCCTTTCTTTGTTTTACATTTTCTTCCTGTCCTGTTTCTTTCTGTTTCTCTTTCTTTCGTTTGTCTTTCTGTCTTTTACTCTGTATTTCTTTTCTATCTTTCTTTCCTGTATGTCTTCCTTTTTGCTTTCTTTTCTTTCCTCTTCTGCTTATAAGAATGAGTTAAAATATAATTAGTGTGATTTACTTTACCCTTTTTTATATTTTATTCATGATCTCATCTCAACCATCTCAACATTTCACTCTTCTCATTAACTGTGGCTACAACCTAAATTAACACTTGTATATTATTAAATTTAAATATATAATTTAACTTTATAATTGTTTCTAGCAGAATACTGATGGTTTTGTAGGGTTGCGTTATCCTTAAGCTGAATTAAATTCGTACTTTTCCAGAGTGTCCTCCCGGTTCATATGGTTATGGCTGCCGTCAGGTCTGTGACTGTCTAAATAATTCCACATGTGATCACATGACTGGTACATGTTACTGCAACCCCGGCTGGAAGGGAGCTCGCTGTGACCAAGGTTAGGACACAACTCAGTAAAAACACAATCAGTCAGTGTTGCATCATGTTAATGAGGAACAGAAATCAAAATGCCTTCTGGCCATAGTTCTCAGATGTGTTTCTGAGAACGGTTACTGTAATTAGATTCCCTTGGTTGTCTGATTATTGATTTTCTGCTTTTGATCAAAACTTTGTCATGAACAAATGTTCATCGAGACTAAACAGCCTCCAATGCCCCGTAACTCTGGGTCTATATCCTGTCTGCAGCTGGTGTCGTGGTGGGCAGCCTCAACAGTTTGACCAGTGCAGCCATGCAGGTGGACACCTACCAGATCGGAGCCATCGCAGGAATCATCGTCCTGGTTCTCCTGGTGCTCTTCCTCCTCCTCCTTTTCATCATCTACAGGAAGAAGCAAAAGGTCAAAGAGCCCACCATGCCGGCTGTGACCTACACTCCTGCTATGAGGATCACTGCTGACTACACCATTGCAGGTACATTACAAACTGCAACCAGCTCAGGTACATGTACTGTCCCAGGCATGTTAGGCAGGTCTTTCCTCATGTTGGGCCATCAGTCTCAAAACTTGTTGAAAACAGTCTGCGTTTACCAATAAAAATAAAATGAAGAATAATTCAATAATAGCACTTAACACTTTACAGTAACCAGGGGTTTTTATGACATGTTTAAAATTAAAAATGAATTATGAAAACATATGCCGTGTTTCCCTGCAAGGTACAGCTCTGCTGGATTTGACTCACTTTTGGTAGCAGGTGCTTTTCTCTATTGTTTTCCACTGCAGATAGTACCCTCTCAGTGTAGGCGGGATTCAGAGCTGATCTCCGTCGGGTCGTGTAACCCAAGATATGCAAAAACTTGCAAAAATTCTCGCAAGGCTTCCTACCTGACAAACTATCCTAACCATAACCATTCGAGGTTAATTCCTAACCCCAAAAAAACGTAATAGCCATTTTCAGGGGTGACTGACCTCCAGATATGTGAATGATTAATTGATTTCCAGTGATAAATATATACATAAAGAACCATATTTGCCCACTCCCATGTTCACAAGAGTATCAAATACAAACAAATCTGCCTTTAAGGTACATTTTGATTAGATAAAAAAAATATTTTTAATTTTTAATTTAAATATTTTGAAACTGTGGACAATCATGCAGTTAAATAGTCTAATAGATTGACAGGTCTAATATTTTATTGTATTTTTGAATATATTGTCTGTTTTTACTTTACTTTTAAGTCATTATTATTATTATTATTATTATTATTATTATTATTATTATTATTATTATTATAAACACTATTCCACTGGTTGACAGTTGATGGCAGTAATGTGTCAAGAAATGTAATAATGTTCCAACAAAGGCAGAGATGAAGAGGACTGCTAGCAAGCAAACACTGTCACCTTGTCATTTTTCAGATGCTCACCCACCTGCATGCGAGGCCCACCCCAGCAACTACTTCTCCAACCCCAGCTACCACACTCTGACCCAGTGTGTCAGCCCCCCACATGTTAACAGTGGCCCATATGGAAAGGTATGGAAGTGGACTTTGAGACTTTATGGAGGGGCAAAGAGATGGCAAAGAAGGGATGTGTCTATTAATTGATATTCCAACTGATATTTGTCCCTTTATCTTTAATTGTTCAGGCCAAGAGCAACCAGCTGTTTGTGAACTTGAAGAATGTAGATCAGAGAAAAAGGACTCTAGCTGAGCACACTAGCACACTGCCTGCAGACTGGAAACAAGACGACTGCTTCAATGAACTGGGTGAGACGCGAAATACTGTACGTTACGGTGCACTCATAAATACCAGCATTAATGCTGTAAGTTGGTATCTTTGTGTATTGTTGGCTCAGTGGGCGAATGCATGAGGTTGTGAATACGACATGAGGTGGGCATTTATCTAGACTCTTCTTGTGAACATGGTAAACATGGCCCCATTTGAAGGCACCACATCACATAGCTTTTGCTTCCACCATTCACTGACCTTTGCCATTTCCATGTTTCTTCATAATAGGTGCCTACGGAGTTGACAGGAGATACATGGGGAAATCTCTACGAGGTAGGTCCTGCAGTTACACAAAGAAATCCTGAACTGCTCAGTTTAATGCTGTTGAATTCAATATTCAATTCACCTCCCACTGGTTCCTCTGTCCATGTCATCTAGATCTGAAGGGCACACTCTATCATGCCAGCTCCTGTTCCCTCAACAGCTCTGAAAACCCATACGCCACCATAAAGGACCTTCCCCTGCTGACAGCCAAAAACACAGAGTGTGGCTACGTGGAAATGAAGTCGCCGGCCAGACGGGATTCACCATACGCCGAGATCAGCAACAGCAGCCCCACCAATAACCGCAATGTCTATGAAGTTGGTGAGGAACTTAAGGGTGCATTTGTTTTTCATTGTGAGTGCTTTATAGAGAAGGATACTTCGATTGCATTAACTACATAGTAGTCTCTGAATCAGAAATTGCTCAACATTGACACCTGTGGACGTAAAGTCAACGACAGCGCCCTGTTGCTCGGGCTCGTGCTTGTGTTCGCGCTGCGTAGATGCAAACAAGCATTGTCAAAACGGGAGGTGATACAAGACTGAATGTGATTGACTGCTAAAACCACAATATCACTACATAGTAATGTTGCCTTACCTGTCCAAAAGGAATTTTTCCAGCTTTGGGTCCGTTTTGATACCCAGAACCAAATAAAGGTCCTACCATGAATCAAAGGCCCGGCTTCCCAGCAGGATCAGTTGTGTAAATGGTTCTTGGCGTGGCCCAGGACACATTCACCTTCACAGTACTAAAAGAATGTAGCCATATACGGCCCAGACCGTCTCTAAATGTGGTCTGAAAGATCTGATCTCAGCGTGTTTTCAATACGTCTTGTAGTGTGTTCACACCTCTGCTTAGAGCTGTGCACTTGTGATCCCATTGTTCTTTTTTCTTCCTGCAACTGCCAACTCGCCTGTCTTTGATTTCAGAGCCGACTGTGAGTGCCATCCAGCTGACTGGAGACAGCAGTGGCCAGGTACAGTTTGGTCAAGATCCGTACGATCTACCAAAAAACAGCCACATCCCCTGTCACTACGACCTCCTGCCAGCCAGAGAGAGTCCATCCCCAGAGCACAAGGAGCTGGACAGTGAATGATGGCAGAGACTCAGTACAGAGACCAGGTCTCACCTCCAGTCTGCAGCTCTGGCTGTTCCACGAACAGGCCCACTTTATACCCACAACATGCTTTCACTTGTTTCCTTGCTGTTATACTTTGACACTATCATTGTAATTATGTATCATGATTTCTCTCTGAACAATGTGGGTATGTAAGTTTGGAGGTTAGTTTTGAGGTATAGCTGTTATTTTTTACAGCAATTTGTAAACTGCAATGAAGCCTTCATAGGTCATTCCATATGTCTGGGAGGTAAGGTCTAAGTATGCTTTGAACAAAGCAGTTTGTATCATGTGTTGTCCAATCACTGCTAATGGCATAGCCTCATTCTGACTGCCTCCCCAATCTCTCGCCAAGAAACTGTGTCTTTTGCGTGTCTTGTAGTCTTTCTGTGACAAATCGTACATTATGGCACGGTGTTGCACTTGGTTGTACATACAAAAAGTGACCTTTCCATACCTCTGCACACCTGGCTCACCCATGGATGTATTAAGAGAACTGGATACAGCATTGGAGGCAGGGCCCCGTTCATTCCTATGAAAGTTGCTCAGTGGTGCATGAAGCCAAAATGGCTCAGCTTCCCGTTGGAAAAGTACCCGGATCTTCCGGCGATTTTCCACATTCACTGGGTCCATGGTGCAGGCGCAGTAGTGTCTGTTCACATGGCTCGGTCACAGCCATCATGGCTTGTTGACTCCACCTCCCAGCCCTCTCTCCAGCCACAGTCTGGGTCTCATTAACATGAAAGAAGGAAGGGAAATAACTGTGGATTCGGATATTAGTGCATTTTACAACTTTTAGGACTTAATGATTTAAATAAGAGTTATTCAAGTGTTCATGCTGGAAGTTATTGAAAAAAAAATTAGCTGTAGAGTTACAGACGTCTCTTTCCCAGTGTAAGTCTATAGGAAAAAGTGGTTTTGGACCCAGTGGACACAGAAGTTGCAGTACCACCATTTGGCCACTACAAAAATTGGCACCATGACCGGCGCTCTTCCTTGGGGATGGCTACACCTTGCTGCATAAAAGTGGATTGTTGAATTATTCGGAAAGGTGCACAGAAATTCTCGGACGCAGCCCCACCCAAAGGTGGCTTCAGATGCTGTTAAATGATCTGAGTACTTTGTTTAAAGCATACTGAAGCCTTTGTGATGTTTGTGTATAACCTTCGATACCAATCAAATCTCTATTTTTGTAACATCAGTATTAGAAAATGGCTAATTTGATGGGATATTAGCAATTCTATCAAAGATTAGATGTCTGTAAAGTTTTGTTTCATGAGGAAGAGTAGTAAAGTCAAGCTGCTGACAGTGTTTTTGATGTTGGAATAGTCAGTGCTGGATTAGTATTTAAGTTAACCAAAGGTACAAGTTCAATTTACAGTAAATACTGTTTTTATCAGCATAGCTCAAAGCGCTGCTTAATACAAGACGTTCTGAGCTGAGCCTCATCTCATTACAATATTCGATGAATACAGTCATACATAATGCTCAGTAATCATTATTACCACTCTGTTGCCATTTACAGTAGCTCTTTTGAGCAGGATGTTCCTGTATACAGTAGTACTTTGCATAAGGAACTTGTACTACACATATTTCTTATCTTGATGATTGATTTATCCATCTTTCCAAGCCATTGGACAATGATCATCAAAGGTGTGGGTAGTATTAGATCAGGACAGTGGAACCGAGGTTGGATTTGAAACTGAACAACTGCCCCATAGGTCCGGATGTGTCAGCGTGGTCTGTATTTGGATATCTTATCTGGATCAGGTAGAACACATTAATGCAGGTGTAAATGTAAGCACAACAACATGCTTTTGGATTGGCCAGAGCACATCTGGAGGTCATCTTAAACTGGGCATACACTGTACGACTTCAGAAATGTTGTTGAGTACTTCCTGCTCGTACTGCACGAGTAGATCATTTGCGATGAAAAGCCAAACTTTTGAGCTTTTTGATCGCTACGAGAAAGATGAGAATCTTGTGACCAACCTTCTCGCAGTATGAGTAACGTTAGCCTAGTTATCTGTTTCGCACTGTCCCGTGACCTTTGCCTTGCATGTAGTGGTCCTGCATAGAATAGTCCTCATCACTTAACTTGGTCAGGGTGCACCGTGTTTGTTGACAGCCTTGGATATAAGCAACATCCAGTCACAATGTGGCCAAAATAATAAGAACAAGCATAAGAGTCCCAATTTTCAAGCACTTGTCCTGGCCTCCCAACTGGGATGTTACTCAGTTGTTACACTGAAATAAATTAGCTGAAAATAAACACTTCAAATTGGTATTTGTAGAATGTGTCAAAGACAGAATCACTGAATGATTTGATTACTCGCACCGTATACAAAATGCTCATCATAATTTCCCCATGTCTTGATATTTTCTTGTGACATCATACTGAAAATAAGTTAAATGCAATCTTTTTGTTAGTTTGCTCATTGTGTTGATGTACTGAATAACTTGGTTTTATGAATGAATGGAGTGTTTTTTTCTGTGTAAAGTTCTGTGTAAAAGGACACGAAGCATGCAGTATGGTGAAATTTTCCACCACTAGATGACTGCAAATGTAGGAATCCAACCAGTGAGTGGATCAGCCCAGGTGAAAGTCCTGTGTGTGATTGACCCATCCATCACTGCTCCTTCCCATCATTAATGGACTTTCTTTAATACTAAGTCAATTGCTCTGACCATCAAGTAATGTCACAGATGTGTTTAGATTTGACTGAGTTGAAAGCCTGGTGCATCTCATCTTACTTGTGTGTCAGTATGAAGACCAGACTGCCAAAGCGTCCATATTTGACGCCCAGGCTGTCAGGAGGCACGTGAAGCCCTTTACCACTGCAGGAACCCAGAACCTGGGGATTTTCACTGACTAACCCTTGCCTGAAACTTGTAGTTTCTTTCCACTGCATTTTTCAAACGGTGATGTTTCAGATATATCGCATCAAAAATGCAAAAGCAAGACCCGCTTCATCATTAATGTGGGAAAGGCCATATGCCATCTTTTACTGCAAGAACTTGACAACCCATAACCTGGTGCTTCCTCTAATCTAGACTTTTAAGTACAAGACTCTTCTTCCTGTATATCCACTTTTTTTGGGACATTTCAGATATACACGTCTGAATGGTAAAAGCAAAGAAGTTAGTGATTGTGGGAGGGATAACAGCGGACAACTATTATTATAATTATTGACTATCTCTGTTGTTTATATGAAGATGTTTATTGCTGATGAAGAATCCGTAGCACTGCTCAGGCCGGCACAAGCTGGTCGAAAATAGCGGCCACAACATTGAAGAATTTTTTTTGTTTTGCTCCTCTGTGCGCATGTAATCTTGTTTTATTTATGTCTTTGTGTTTTATTTTGTTTCCTATTCTTTCACTGACCACCTGGTTTGTTACACTTTTGTTTGTCCAGCTCCATACAGAGCAAAATGGTCATTACAACACATGTGCTGTATCTATCATAAAGTGTCACCTGCTGAGCAGTGTCCAAATTTAGTTCAATTGTATAGTAGTAATATACATATAATATATATATATACATATATATGCAGATTATACAGTGCTTTACTGTTCAGCAACAACATATAATGTCAGCAGGCTCTAATGGAGGACATAGGAACCAAATGAAAGAAACAATTAGTTAAAATTATATTACATTATTTTTGATTTCTGCAGTAGAAAAGGGATTATCTAAATTTTGGTAACACAGGTCTGCAAATGTCATGGTAATAAGGTGATAATTAGCAAGCAGCCTATTTGAAATGTCTTTGGAATTACTGCCAAATTACCCTAATATTTATTTATTGAAATTACTTTATTTAATAATTAAATGCTAAAATAGCATATAATGGTTAAAATACAGCCCTTATTTTTGAGAAGTGGCTGTGCTCTGCTCTTCATCAGAGGCGGAAAACCAAAACTCATAGAAAACACTTATGATCAGGCCCAAATTTCACCATTGTGACTTATTGTCTACACAAATGTAACCTGGCAGCTAATGTCATGATTCAGGAAGTTTTTAAAGAAATTGAAAGAAGTTATTTGCTAATTATTATCTCTTTATCAGTACACGTGGAAATAAAGCATATCAATTAACTTTGTTTTCTTTTCCTGGAAATGTATTAAATAAATTATCAGCTAACAGGAAATACTGGAGTGTGATACGAATTTCACAATGACATCATTGTATCTTCATCTTGTCATCTTTCAGTAAACATTCTCATATCACCAAATTAACACAGTCATCTGCATCTACAATAAGACCTATAACACAGTTGCTAATCTTTATTACTGTGCAATTTAAAGGGCTTAACATATCTAAGCTTAAGCTGGACTTTGGCTTTTTGAAAGGATAATTATGACAGGAAAAGTTCACATTATTAATCTTTTCTGTATTCTGAATTGCCTAAAATAGCAAACAGTCTTAAGCTATTCTGACCGTATTTGAAATGTTTGTAATGTAATGTGCATAGTATGATCAGTGTAACTAACGTATCACCCAGCGTCTTGTGTCTGAAATTGAAAACAGGAGCAAATGTAGGTTTTGGCTTAGCACTGATACAACGATTATGATAACTGGGAAACTTCAGACTCTCCTCTACAGATACTGTATTTCTTTTGTAATGTTTTCCTTTCTGGTTCTCCAGAGTACTGTGTATTTGAATGACCGCTAAAGATGTCTACTCTGAAAGGATTGCATGAGAGTTCCTCGAGATTAACAAATACATCAAATTGATCTGCTTCTTGACTCTTAATTGGTTCTTTAATCTGCAAGCACCAGAAGAAGAATCATTTGCACAATAAGTTGACCATGATTTTGAAATTACTACAATGGGAGTCTGTTTTGCTTTTTGGGGTTTTATTTTTCATTATAGTGCTGTTTGTGTAAATGCTTTGGAATAAAATGACATAATATGATGAAATAATTTGGCGTCTTGTGGAAATTGTGAGCACTTTATTTTGACATTGTCTTAGGTGTATGTGTGTGTGTGTGTGTGTGTGTGTGTGTGTACAGTATATACTTATATATAGATAAATGCAGTGCAGTAAAAACAATATTTATAAAACATAATAAAGTAGAAGTGTAAAGTAATAGCAGGAAATGGATGTAACTTACTGAGTTAACAGTTTATAGAGGTTAATCATGAGACACAAGTACCTATATGTATATATATACTGTGTATGTGTATATGTGTATATACATAGTGCAGTAAAAAATACATATATATATATATATATATATATATATATATATATATATATATATATATATATATATATATATATATATATATATATATATATATTTATAAAATGTAGTGTAGAAGTGTAAAGTAGTAGCAGGAAACTAACTACTGTTAATGAAGTAACAGTTCATGAGATTCAAGTACCTATGAAGATATATTATGTATAAGAGAGCTCTGTACAGGTCATTGTCAATAACGACACTTACATACTATGTGCTGAGATATCTTGTTATATACATGTTTAGTAGAACTGGACAGAAACAAATAGTGTAGTGTATATCTCCCTTTTAATTAAAGTGTGTAAGAAAATATATGGAAATATCTGGATATTATGATTTGTGGTACTGTATCGATTCTCAAAAACACTATTGATTTCTAATTAATGTTTTACATGCAAAGATGCACTCAGTTAATGCTTTAATTAATTTAAAATAGATATGTGCCCTCTCAAAGATGCTGCAGATCCAATTGTTCTGATTTCGTGAAAAAGTACACCTTTTTTTTCATTCAGATTTTATGCATATGGTGGTGTGTCTTTATACTATGACAGTTTTCCTAAAATTTGATTTAAAAAAAAAATCACACTGTATCACCTTGCAGTATCGCAATATATTGAATTGTAACGCCTGTATTGTGATATGTATCGTATTGTCAGATTATTTGTTTTTAGTGTTTTTTTATTAATGAATAAATAAATTCATATATTAATTTATTTGTCTTTCTATCATTGACAGAGGCTGTCTGACCAACTTTGAATGGACGATCACTGGAACGTGGCTTTTATTTTGAAGTCAGTCAGTAGCTGTTACCGTAATGATGCCTGCTACACGCACTGCAAAACAGCGTGGGGGCCAGTACTACTGTGTTTTTTCGAAGCGGAGGCTGGTTTGACTGCAGTAGCGCTCATTGGCTGTCACTGTGAAATTGCATAATGAGTGGGCCATCAGCTTGACTGCAGGTTTCCTGTTATTTAAAGTTTTGGAGCAGTCTCGAGGAGAGGTGTGGTATTTGTACGTTAAGATGATGTTAACCAGCGTTTTAGCAGGACTGCTGGCCCTCCTTCTCTACCAGAGGATCACTTATCCCTTCTTCTGGGTGGATTTGATTTATTACTTGAAACTCCGGAGGTACAGAAAGACGCTGCAGGCTCGCATGCAGCAAGGGATCATCACATACCTCGACTGTTTTCTCCATCAGGCGAGGAAGAACCCGAGCAAACCCTTCATCATCTTCGAAAAGCAGACCCTGACATACCAGGACGTGGACCGGAGAAGTAACCAGATTGCCAACGCGTTCAGGGCGCATGGCTCTTTGAAACAAGGAGACATTGTAGCCCTGCTGATGTTCAACGAACCGGACTTTATTTGTGTGTGGTTGGGTCTTTGCAAACTGGGCTGTGAAGTCGCCTTTCTCAACGTCAACATTAAAGCCAAATCCCTGCTTCACTGCCTCCAGAGCTGTGGAGCCAGGACGCTTGTTGTCGGCGCAGGTATTGCACATTTTTTCACCATTATTTTAACTCTATCAATCCTCACTGCTCTTTTTTTCATTTATAAAACTCAGACATTTTTGGGGCATTTCAGATAATCCAGTTTTCTACTCACAGAAATAGGAAAGGGTGAAATTTACACGATAGAAAGTCGGTTGTTATTAACACACCTAGGAGGCAGTAGTACCCACGGTGGCTGTAGCAGGGCCGGACAAAGAAAAACTTGGGGACTAAATTGGGGTTCCCAGAATTTTAGCAGCACGCTGTTCTATTGTGTTTGTCATTGAAAGTATACAGTAGATGTAGGCTACAGTGTACTTTAATACACATTTGACACAAATACAAAAAATAGCTTTAATAGTTACTTTAATAGGACTGCACATTTTTTTTTTTTTTTTTTTTTTTTTCAATTCGTCTTTTCCTTGCATTTTTATTTATTTATTTATTATTTGACAGGGACAATATTGATATCCCAATTTTATATCACAATTATTCATTGATTTCAGTGACAATATATTTATTGCACTTTCACATTAGAATTAAAAGAGCACTCTTTCTACTTCCATGCTGTGCTACATAATGTACAAATTGGGGCTGCACAATATTTGAAAAACATCCTTTGACATTTAATTTTTTTTCTGCTATATGTATTGCAATATGAAAAAATACAGGAATATTCTCAATATTGCTTTGTTAGCTACATTTTAATGTTAAATGCTTCAATCTGGTGCACTTTGAGAGCAAATTACAGCAACAGTGAGAGCTAGATAATCAGTTTTATGCTGTTAATTCAGTCACATTGGTACTATCTGTGCCCAAAAGTGAAGCCACAACATCTGGAAACTCTTGATGTGAAGACACTTCAAGATCATGTTCATTTAATTGTGGGAAGCCAAAATTGTTATCAGGATTAATATTCAATTAATTGTGCAGCCCTAACACAAAATTCTGTATACCATGTAATAGTAAAGTATAAATACCAAAATACCATGAAATAAGGAATCATCCCACAACATTATTAATTATTCATATCCTGCATGCATGCATTATTATTAGTTATTCTTAGATGGATATCACAGTTTGTTGTGTGTAGAGGTGTGTGTGTGTGTGTGTGTGTGTGTGTGTGTGTGTGTGTGTGTGTGTGTGTGTGTGTGTGTATGTGTACAGTCGGGTGGCAGCAGCACTGAAACAATGGAGTCAGACAGTCAGATTCTGCTGTACTGTGCTGCGAAGCTTCAAAGCCCAAAAAATGGTATTCAGGACAGCCTGAGGTCATGTTCAATGCAATAAGTAGTAGAAGGTGAGTAATTAAACGTGGATATAAAACACTGGATATGAAATATGGAGCGATATATAGGATATAATTGTGCAGAAGGAAATGTAAATACGGCAATGGAGGAAGAAGTACTCACAATGATATAAAAAATACCACAAAAATGTGCAAAAAGTCCTAACATTCAAATTTTTTGAGAATATGTACAGGACATAAAATGCTCTCAATGAATCAAAAGTAACATTACTTGCTATGTAGGATGCCCCCTTTCACACTACTATAATATTGTATATATTATATTAGCAGGTTACTGTTATTGATGCATTAATATGTTAGCATTATGTTGTGGTAGGTCAAAGTGGAGTGGAGATTAAACTTGCGTGTATGTGTGTGTATATCTAGTGTGCGCATCTATACTGTATGTCTCTTTATAAAATATTAATTATAATCTTGGCTTCCCACAATTAAGTGAACATGATCACCTGCAATATTGATGTGGTCTGTTCAAAGAAACCTCCACAGCTATAAAAAAAAGTACATAAATAAAACAAATCAAGCACTTCTAAGCTCACAGCCAGTCGGGGACTGAGTTGTTTTGGCCTCACTTTTGGAGAGCTGTCATGCCGCAGCATGCACACCCTGCGGCAGCAGCCTATGAGAAACTTTCCCGAATGTTGCGGCTGCAGTTCAGCATAGAAGAGTGATATACTGTATATTACTCGCTTTGTCCGTAATGCACCGAATTCAAGTGAAGATGAACCTTTTTGTGAGTCTCATTTTGATGCAAAGTTTAGTACGTTAACAGGAATGTAGCACAACCTGGAAGTGAAAGCAAAAAGCAGTGCTCTGTTTATGTAACTGTTTTAAACGTGTCCTTAAAATCAATGAATAATCATGATAAATAATTGTAGATAGTAGGATAGTAGTAGAATAATTGTAGTAGGAGAGCTCTGTACAGGTCATTGTCAGTAACTACTCTTACATATTGTGTGTAGAGATACGTTGTTGTATATTTGAGGTGTTTAGTAGTACTGGGTAGAAACAAACAGTGTACTGTGCTGCTCCCTTTTAATTTGCTAGATGGATTGTATTAGTGTTGGATTCTTTATAATGTAGTGGTGAAGCTAGGCGATATGAACATATTCATGTTAAGATGATAATCATCAAAATATGCTTAAAACTCTTAAAGTGGCACTAAAACATCACTTAACCTTACATTTGAACATCCTTTTTCATGAAAATCAAACATAAATAGGAGTGTAAGAAAACATACGCAAATATCAAATATCAGGATGTTATTTTTTGTGACACTTTATCGATTATCAAAAAGACTGTAGTGATTTCTGTTTAATTGTTAACATGCAAAGATGACCCCAGTCAATACTTAATTTCATTTTAAAAAGATATGTACCCTCTCAAAGATGCTGCAGATCCAGTTGTTCCGATCGCATGAAAAAGTAAACTGTTTTTCCTTTCAGATTTTATACATATGGTGATGTGTCTTTATGCTATGACAGTTATCCTAAAATTTGATTTGTCTTGATATATCACAATATATTAAATCGTAACCCCTGTATCGCGATACGTATCATGTCAGATTTTTGCCAATACACAGTCCTAAACTTAAATAAGGTTATCATAAATCAATCACACTGTCCCCCTGCACAAATAAAGGATAAACAGAGTCGTACATAATTTCCATTTAAAAAAAAAAAAAAAAGGATAAGGATATTGATGATTATCCTGATAACCTACCTGTAAAATACCTTCATTTACTTTGATGTAAATTCATCATGATCATCTTATATTGTGAGTGTTTTTATTACAATCTACGATAAAATATTATATAGTCCCAATGCTTAATCGAGTTATCCGTCAACAGAAAACTGATTGGATACAGTCCATTTTGGATGGATGGATAGATGGATAGAAGAAGAAGAAGATAGTCCTTTATTCGTCCCACTAGGAATTAATTTTTACATTTTTTTTTTTTTTTTTTTTATTCACGGTACATGCAGACCCGGGACACACACATCCACAAACAGGACCCATATACATGCATCAAATGGAGAGATGTCAGAGTGAGGGGGCTGCTCCTGACAAGCGCCCGAGCAGTGGGGTTAGTCCTTCTCGGGCCTCGCAGTCCCCAGAGGTAAACTAGCACCTCTCCAGCTCCATTCACACTCATTTCCGGGTTTTACCCCGTGACCCCCCCATTCCCAAGCCAACTCCCTACAGACTGAGCTACTGCCGCCCCCATAGATAGACAGTATGTACTGTATTGATCCCAAATTGGGATATTATTGAGTTACAGCAGCAGAATAGAACATAGAAACCTAAACACAAAATAACTCACTATATATATTAGCAAGTGTGCAATAAAATACTGTATACATAACAAAGTGTTTTATGTTAATTACAATTATCCAGCACTTTAATTTTGTCTACATGAGCTTGTAACTCTCAAATTGTCTTCGTAATTACAATGAATATAATGATTCTAGTAAGATCAGTGGGTTATCTGGAGAGTGTAGCTGTTGTAGCATTGCTATCTGTCCTTTATTGTACAGTAAAAGTTTCATATCGGTTGACAAGACAGGCCCTCCTAACTGGCAGTTTCCTAACAAAATGCTATCTGTCATACTGATAGTTGACAGGGAGAGAGCAAAGTACCATACCATAAAGTCTTTGTGTATGTTTGTTTACTACAGTATATCTCCATATGTGTGTTTATCCAGATTTGGTGCATCTAGTGGAGGAGGTGTTGCCTGATCTGAAGAAGGACAACATGGCGGTGTGGGTGGTGGATCACACATCACCTTCTGAGGATTTTAGCAGTTTACTAGACAAGGTGGAACGCATGTCTGGAGAAACCTTAAGTGACCTTCCTAAAGTCGACATCATGTCAAACTTTCTCTTCATTTTTACTTCAGGCACCACAGGTACTGCATGAGCATTGTACTCTTCAGTTATTACATATTAACCTCCAGATGGCTGACCAACTTACACTGCACCAAGATCACATCTAAACTGCTCTATTAGAGACAGTATACACAGTACTATACTGGGTAAAACTTCATTTTACTGGTCTGCACATTTCATGGTAAGTGGGAGAAGTTACCCCCAAATTACCCCAATATTTACCTCAAAAGTGATCAAAAATGACTTTATTTTAAGCATGATTTAATAATTATATGCTAAAATAGCAGGTTAGGTTTGTTCATTGGAGGTGGAAAACCAAAACTAATAGAAGTCACTTCTGATCCGGCACAAATCTCAACATTGTGACGCATTTTCTACACAATGTAACCTGGCAGCTAATGTAATGATTCAGAGTTTTTAAATGAATTTCAAATAAGTTATTTGCTAATAAATTAAATGTATTATTATGTTATTAAATAGATTACCAGCTAGTGGAAGATAGTGGAATATAATTATTAAATAATGTTTAAAAAAAAGTAATTTTTGATACATTTTGAGGTAAATATTGGGGTAATTTGGCAGTAATTCCAAAGAAAATTCAAATATATTACTTGCTAATTATCACCTAATTACATGACATTTGCAGACCTGTAAAGCGTTGACCTGTACTGTACTGATGATACTGATTAAGAAATATTGTATTGTTATTTAAATATTTGCTTTGATTAAAAATTCTTGGCATCAGTAATTTTAATTATGTATTATAAGCTTAGAGCTAGTGTTAGGAAGTTAAATAGGTCATAATTCCCTGTCTAATATCTATTTTATATCACCGTGAAAATATCTCCTTCAAGGTTCTCGTCTAAAACTTGATTTATAAAGTTGTTGTTTTTTTATCCCATTTGAATTGTGCCGTGGATCACACACACATCACACATCATATTTCAAGTCATTTCTCAAGTGCCATTCTCGTCTAGGTCTCTCCAAGGCTGCTCGTGTCAGTCATATGAAAGCCATTGTGAGTATGGCTTTCTTTCAAATGTGTGGAGCCACATCTGACGACATCATCTACATCACTCTTCCTCTTTACCACATGTCTGCCTCCCTGTTAGGGATCGGAGGATGCATACACCTCGGTAAGAACAGCTGTACTTAAATTATTACCAATATTTCACAACCTGTAATAACAGATGTTGTTAACAGATGAATCTATTTCAGTATTTTACAGTGGTTTTTAAGTGTAAATTCACAGCACAGTAGTAGCCATAAATTTCCTGTCAGCCAAATATTTCGCAGTGTACAGTTTACACTGTAATTCTACAGCATACTGCAAAATCACAGTAATCTAAACATTTACTGTGAAGTTACAGTTATATACAGTAATTCTACAACAGCATGCTGCAAAATTGCATTAAAAGACATTTAATGTGAAGTTATTTAAATACAGTAATTCTACAACAACATACTGCTAAATCACAGTAATATACTGGCATAAATACTGTGAGGTCATAGTATACAGCTGTCTTTCAATACCTGATTTTAAAAATGATACAGTACCTTACTGTGAAAGTCATGCAACTAGTAGCCAGTAATTTACTGTGAATGTACGGTGAATAATTTACAGTGTATACAATGCCTATGCCATTTATTTTCAATACATTATAAGGTCCAGGGCAAACGCTGCAGGAAACACAACAACATGGCGGATATCCTTCTGATTGGCCGACAAAGAATTCTCTCTTCCTCATATACCAAGAGAAAAAGCTGAAACAAAGCAGAGGAAATTTCTCACTACAGCTCAGGCTATAAATAGTTTGTATTGGCATTGTTAGACATGTATGTATTGAAAATCTGAGTTTGTAGCACTTGCAACGTTTGCCTTGCCATCTTCTCTCTATTTTCACCTTTGGACCACAGGTGCAACGTGCGTGTTAAAAAAGAAGTTTTCTGCCAGTCAGTTTTGGAAGGACTGTGTGAACCACAATGTGACGGTGGTGCAGTACATAGGAGAGCTCTGTCGATACCTGTTCAACCATCCCACAGTAAGACTGACAACATTTAAAGCAAGCCATTTTCTTTAAGAGGCTGCAGTGTTCATTGCAGACAATGAGAATAATACTGTAATTATTCTGGATGTGCACATAGACATGTATACATGTACATAGACGCCGCATTGGATCCTTCAGCTTGTTGCAGCAATGCCTCAATGTGGGCGCCATATTTGACCTGACAAGGCTGGCCTGTAACCCTATACAAGGAAAGGGGAGCTGCCTTTTTTCTGGATAAAAAGAACTATAATATCTACATTTCTCAACTGATTTCAATGAGCCATAGTGTCAAAACTCACATTTGTCAAGTATGGCTTCGGCTTATTTTCCTTGTGGTAATATAATGCAATATAAGAAATAATGGTATAAAAATTTAAATTTAAAAATAAATACCAATAATGTATTTATTGTAGGCCACCTATTTAAAACTGTGCATGCTTTTACAATCTCGTAGCAGTTTCCCCTGCTTCCAGTCTTTAAGCGAAGCCCAAACACATCCCAAAAGGTCGGAGTGTTCCTTTAAAAAGGGTAATGCTGTTTCTTAATCCAAGTCTCATCCTGCGTCCAGGTTCCGGAGGAGAGAGCTCACAGTGTTCGGCTGGCAGCAGGAAGTGGTCTCAGGTCAGATGTTTGGAGGGAGTTTGTCAAACGCTTCGGTAAGATCAAGATCAGAGAAGGTTACGGCTTGACTGAGGCCAGCATCGGCTTTCTCAACTATACCGATGAAGTCGGACCAATTGGGAGAGCGAGCTATTTCAACAAGGTCAGGAATCTAATATTCTAATATTGATATATTGTTGAAGGTCACTTCCTGGCTTAACCAATGTTGTTTGCAATTGACTTGTTGAGAACAGCTAGTACGTGTTTCTCCAAAGCCCACAGCACAGATGTAGAGCAAGATGATATTCTCATCTCAAGACAACAAATGAGTGGCAAATTTCAGGTTTACCAGAAGCTTCCTATCAGCAGAGGTTGCTAAAATATATTTCCACTCAGTGGTTGTCTCTCGCATCACCTATTGTCTAATAAATTGGTCTAATACATACTCTGCTTTAAAACCACTGGAATCATTACTCAAACTTAAAACTTAAGACAAGAAGCCATTCAGTTTTCATCATTACCATACTCTAAAAAGATATAATCTGTTTAGCTGTGAAAACCTCATCAAATACAAATATGTCTGTTTAGTTTATATGAATATGCATGGCTTAGCTCCTTCTCTGTCTGATTTCATCAACTCCAAATCTACTACAAACAGAGCTACTACAACTGCAGCAAGGGAGGCTGCACAATCTCCACTCATGCACTCGATTCGACTGTTATCAGGCCATTAAATACAGTAGGCGTTATCAGTCACTTTAAGCACCATAGATGTGGGTCATTAGGGGCCTAATACACTTACTACATTATAAAAGTGAAACTTAAAAGCAACACGTTCTAACATGTTGTAAAACTGAATGAAATGCCACTTTTTGAACACAAACAAACACTTTGTTAGTTTTAGGCAACAAAACTACAATGACACTTTGTAAAGTTTACGGAAAAACAAAGACAACTACACAGGGCAACAAAACTACAACTTCTTTAGTTTTTGGTAACAAAACTACAACTTCTTGAGTTTTAGGCAATAAAACAGCAACTTCTTTAGGTTTAGGCAACAAAACTACAAATTTGGCTGATTAACAAGTTGGTGACTGTATGGTGGATGGTGGTCTATTGGAGTCCATCAGTCAGATGGTAGCTCCTAAAGCACTGGCTCATCAAGTCACAACTCGTGTCATTTTCTCTTTTCCAGCTTTCTATGCCCTTTGAGCTCCTAAGATATGATCCACAAACATATGAGCCAGTCCGCACAGACTCTGGAAGATGCATGCGAGCACAAATAGGTAAATGAATCACAGATCCTTTAACATGAAAGTCTGTTGTACAGAGGAAAAGCTCACATGTCCACTAAATGTACTTCCTGTTTCTGTGCACAGGAGAGGCAGGGATCCTGGTAGCTCCTCTGACCGCTATGAACCAGTTCTTGGGCTACGCTGGGAACCAGGTCCAGTCTGAGAAGAAGCTGCTTAGGGATGTGTTCAAAGCTGGGGATGTCTATTTCAACACTGGAGACCTCCTGCTCCATGATCATAGGGACTTTCTTTACTTCCGTGACCGCATCGGAGACACCTTCAGGTACCGTTACTCTATCATTTAAAACTGTACTAATACAACAATGCCAAGCAAGTTGTACTTGATTTAGCAAGTTTGTTCAGAATGATGATACACAATTGAAATGTTTTGTTGGTGTCTTGTTGAATAGAAGCCCTTTACCAGTGTTGTGTAACTGAGTTCAGTCAACATCCAACACTGTCTGACATGTTTGAACATATTCAGTTTTAGTCTGTGTGCATATACAACTGTAGTGTAGTTACAGATCACATATTAAAGGGATAGTTCAGATTTTTTTTGAAGTGGTGTCATATGAAATACTTAACCCTAGTCAGTGTATTACTGAGAGTAAATGCCTCCAGGTTGGAGAAGCATACAGGTGTTATGCTGCCTCCAAATAGGGTTTACTGTGTTTATGAGACAAGTCTATATGAACGCCCCCCTCATGTCATATTAACTTTACTAGTTTGCACTCTGGTTAGATGCAAAACTGTATTTTTTCGTACTTGTACTATGTGCAATGACAATAAAGTTTAATCTAATCTAATCTATCCGTTTGTCCTACAGGTGGAAAGGAGAGAACGTATCCACCACTGAGGTGTCAGAGGTTTTAGGTCTTCTTGATTTTATCCAGGAGGCCAATATCTACGGAGTCACCATACCAGGTCTGTGGAAAACACTGTGATTTAGAAGAAAAAAAAAAAAAAATCTTTTTTTTTTCCCCCGAGGGAAATTTAATTTTTTCCCTCTTTTTTTTATTTATTAAATGTAAATTCCACCCCCACCCCAAACATCCACAAAAATCAAACAATGAAGAAATGTCAGAGTGTTGGGGCCCCCCCTAAAAACCCCCCGCCCAGTGGGGGGTTGGTTCCTTCCCTCGGGGACCCCCCCCCGCTCCCCAAAGGAAAAATGCCCCCCCCCCCCCCCCCCTTTTCACTCTCTTTTTTTTCTCCTTCCGGGGGTTAAACCCGGACCCCCCCCGTTCCCCACCCAACCCCCTACAAACTGAGCTACTCCCCCCCCTAATACTGCATAATCTATAGAATCAGAATCAGCTATGTAGAAAACTTAGTTTAGCTGTAATTTCTGGCTAGAGGCCTGCACCGCTGGTGTAAATTGTCTTACATGCCACCTATCTTTCTAAGGTATTATTGAAGTAAATTCACATCACATCAGAACAATGTTTACAGTTTTGTTTGCTCTTGATCATTCAGTATGACTTTTCCTATTTGACATTCAGTATGTGACTCTTTTCCAATGTGTGTTTGCAGGATATGAAGGTCGGGCAGGTATGGCTGCTATCGTCTTAAAACAGGATCACAAATTAAATGGAACAAAACTCTACAACCATTTAGTAAAAATGCTCCCTTCGTATGCCTGGCCGTGGTTTCTCAGAATACAGGTAAGCCATGCAGGGTTTCATTACCTGCCGTATGCTTTTTTTTATCACTTATCTTTTACTGCGACCATTATTGAAACAGCAAAAAAAAATGGCAACTAGATTTTGAACGTTTCACCCAGTTGACCCTCAACCCCCATCTTTATCCCACTAACCTCTCAGTCCTCCCTCTCCCCTCCACCAACCAGCAGGATAGTGATATCCACACAGACAGAGCATCCTTATTTAGACAGAAGATCTCTTAAGTTAGATATCAAGTTTGTCCACATTAAAATTGTGTTTTGTCATGCATCATTGACTCTCGCTGGTAATAGTCCCAGTTAAAAAATTTCCAAACAGCTCTGGAGCCAGTGAATACTTGAAATATCAATGAGGAGGTTTCAAACGCTGGACCACAATCTTCGTAGCCGCATTCAGGCCTGCCTGAGTGTGTTTTAAGGGAAAGGTGGGAATCATTTAGAGTAGTGATTCTTAACCATAGGGCCGCGGCCCAAACTTGGGCCCCGAGCGCCACCTAGTGGGCTGCAAAAAAAAAATCTGTTTCGTATGTGTGGGCCGCGAGGGCCGCGGGACGCAATAACAACTCCCGACCATGTAGTGGCGCTAATGCATCAGTCAGTTGTTACTTTAACCAGCTCCATAAATAAGGAGAAGAAGACACTCAGCTAGCTGTAAACAAACAAGATGGAGAAATATTTAAACCGAAAAAATGAAGACGACCCCCGGTTTATTGAATTGAATTGAATACAAATCAAACCAAGAGTGAGATAATTATAAACCTATACAGTGTATATATATTAAATAATACATATTAAATAATATATATAATATAATATAATTAATAATAATAAATAATATATATTAGAATTATATTTAATGGGCCCTGGGCCACTCTGTACTGAAAAAAATGGGCCTCAGGGTCAGAAAGGTTAAGAACCCCTGATTTAGAGGATGTGCATGCAGGGTTAATTGGTAATTGTAACCCCATTAGTTCTGCAAGGGTACCAATACCCCAGAAATCAAAAACTTCTGAACATTCCCATACAACATGTAGAAAAGAGCCAACAGTCCCTTGAGAGCAAATGAGTAATATAGGTCAGGTACCAGTCCTGCTGTGTGCATTTTTCAGTGTAAAGTTGTATTGTTCATTTGTATCCCTGCCTTTGTTTTCAGACCTCTCTGGATGTGACCGAGACCTTCAAGCAGCAGAAGGTGAAGCTGGTTCAGGAGGGTTTTAATCCAGACGTCACCCAGGATCTTCTGTATTTCTTAGATGTCTCTCAGAAGGACTATATTCACCTGACTGTATGTGTGTATCAAGACATTGTGTCTGGAAAGATCAAATTATAAACATTATAGGACAAGTTAATGGTAAATGGTTTCCATTTGTCTGTGTAAAACCCTTGTTTTACGTCACAGTTCCCAATATTTTTAACCCTCTGAGAACCTCAATAGACCCGTTTTTGTCTTTTTAGGGGGGTTCAGGGGTCTTTAGGGGGAGATAGCAGGTCAACAGTAGATGTCACATAGAAGTGGTGAACATCATCTGAACGCTGGAAACCTTAAGATTAATTTGAGATGCAGCTCAGCACTGTGTTAAGTTGTTCTAGTCATAAATCAGATATAAAAATCAATTAATTCATTATTTAAAATTAATTGTAAAGCATATAAGCATTTAGAGCATTATGATCGAAGTATGTGATGGCAAGTCTCATGCTCTATTATGTCTCATAAATTGTTACAGCAATTTTTGGGTTGATAGTATTTGTTATACAGATTTGGTGCCTTATAATCCATATTTATTGTTGTTAAACTATCCGCTTTCCCCCACTTTCCGTTACAGTAATTATTCATTCTGGCCATGGCCATTATTTTCTATTTTGTGTGCATACTTTTATGTGAGAATTTATGCTATTTACCTTTTTAATGCCTAGGGGGAATAGGGGTTTGTTCAAAGAATGGGATGGATATACTTATACTTATTAAGTATCAGGTAGCTTAACTATAATTATACCTAAATAGAGATAACATAATAAAAAATGGAGTGGTTTTCCACAGAGCAGCAGTCTTAGGTTAAAAAACTTAAATTTAATTTAAAGTCACTGTATGCACAACAATTTTGGGTAACACTTAATTTTACTGGTCCACAAATTTCATGGAAAGTAGTTGATAATTAGCAAGTAACGTCTTTAAAATTTCTTGGGAATTACTGCCAAAGTACCCCAAATTATTTACCTTGAAATGGATTGGAAGTTACTGTATTATAAACATTATATAATAATGATATTCCTACATATTTCCCAATAGCTGAAATTTCAAATAGGTCACTTGCTAATTATCAGCTCATTACCAGGAAATTACACTGTTGTGCTTTTTTGTTTTGGATGGCAATATTTCATATTTTAACACTGTTAAAAAAAATAATGTTAAAAATAACTTCAAATGATGGCAGTTTGCAGCTTTGGAGTTGTTTAGTCCGTCTTTTCATGAATAAAAATGTACCTTTTGCAGATTGGTTTAGTCTCATCCGAAATGATGAATGAATTTCTGGGAGCGTTTTCCTGATGATGACACTAGGTAACCATCCATCTTTACAACTGTAAAAACTAGCCTCAGCATGACGTACAGTAATGTCTGGCCTATAATGGAAATTTCAATGTAAATTTTTCTTTCGACTCAAATTTCACCAAGTGTGTTCCATCTTTTGACCTGGACCAACTATTCAGTTGAATTTTAATATCTCTGTATATTTGCTGATATAACAATAACAACAGACACTGTGAACAACATCCCTAATAAAAAGATATGCTCCTGTTTATGCAGGCTTACTTTCATTGGACATATGAACTGCTGTGGCCTAATAAAAAAAAAAATGTCAGTAAATATGAATCCTCTTCTGCATATCGTTGCCTCAAAGGAACATAAAAAGTGTATGTTTAAGTACAGTATCTACACTGACTGCAGACATGACACTTTCATGCTTGGAGCTCATCACACATTTCTTAATGTAGACCACTGACATTACCGGCTGCAGTCATACTTCTGGATTCAGCTGTCATACCATCCTGCCCACTGCAGAATGGGAACATCCCATGAGAGCTGCAGTTTTGGAGATGCTCTGATCCAGTCGCCCAGCTATCACAATTTAGCCTTTGTCAAAGTCGCTCACATCCTTATGCTTGCCCATTTTTTCTTATTTCCAACACATCAATTTAAAGGACAAAATGGTCACTTGCGGCCTAATATGTCCCACCCACTGCCAGGTGCCATAGAAGCCAAGAAGAAGAAGATATTCCTTTATTAGTCCCGCTAGGGGAAATTCAATTTTTTCACTCTGTTAAGTTATACACACACATGCACAAACAGGTCCATATACATGCAACAATTGGAGAGGTGTCAGAGTGAGGGGGCTGCTCCTGACAAGCGCCCCGAGCAATTGGGGGTTTGGTGCCTTGCTCAGGGGCACCTCAGCAGTGCCCAAGAGGTAAACTGGCACCTCTCCAGCTACCAGTTCACACTCAGTTCTTGGTCCATGTCGGGACTTGAATAATTGTAATAATAATAATTCAGTTATTGTTATAGCTGATCAGTGTGTCAGTGTATGTGTGTGTGTGTATATATATAATAAATAGATTTATATATGTATAAATATGTATGTTTATGTTTATATTACTTGTTTTAATTCATATCAATTTAATTTAATTTATTTTTCTCACAAAGCTTGAAGAAACAAAAAGAAGGGCGTCAGCTGTGAGTCTGACTACATCGGAGTTCACTCCACCACGGACTGGGAGGGTCCAGGGCCCGGATTGTAATCGGACCCACGTGGTTTCATCCGGTCCCGGTAATGGGAGGAGTCAAATCCGTAGTCAGGCCGAGCAGACGTGGCAGCAACTCATGACGTCATCAAAGAGCGTCGGTGGTTTGTTCACGGTGTGCTGAGCTAGTCCGGCTAGCAGGTGAGTAGTCAACTGAGTTGCCTTGAAATCGCAAAAGAGTGACACATGATATTCGCTGGTGCTTGTTGTTGGAGAATTACACAAAAATGTAACGTTGCATGTCACTTTTTCTGTATCTACGTCTTTGTTTTGCTGGAGCTGAGTCTGTTAGTACACGTGTAACGTTGCATTAGCTGCAGCTAATATGGAGTTCGTCAAAACTCAACATTTTAGTGTTACGTCGCTTAAAAACAAGCTGGCAAATACATGATGAAGCAAGGGTCACTTCTGAAATGTCTACGTTAGATGCACCTACTACTGTTTTAAGTAAAGGGTAGCGTCAACCTAATACAGCTCGAAACGGAGCTGTGATGTGTTGTCTTTTACGACACTGAATTAAACTTGTTTGAGCTTGTGAGTCTGGGAAAGTTAACGCTTGTTGTGTTTTACCGGGTGGCGTTATGTGACATCGATGTGTCTCTTATGTATGTGCTGTTCGTCGTGGTATGACGGAACTACTTCCTCCTTGCACTGTTAACCTTCCGAGACCCACAACAGACCCGTTTCTGTCTGTTTCAGGGGGGGCATTAGGGGGAAATAGTAGATCAGCAGTAGATGTCACATAGAAGTGGAGTACATCATCTGAATTGGGTTGATGTCGTTTGTTACACAGATTTGGTGCTGAATTTAACCATTCTTTTCCACCCGAGGATCGCTTAAAATGACACCAAGACCTCGAGGAACACCATAGAAAAAAGCCAGGCTGTGATTTGGTATCAAAAATGCGATAGCATGGCGAGTACTTCTACTCTGGAAAAGGCTCAGAAACCCCCTTATTGTCAATCTAGCTAGGAAAGCCATCCATCCTCTGAATGCTCTAGGTCTCCAGATTGTGGCTGTAACGTTTCATGAGGTTGTTATTATCCTAGAGGTCACCACAGGTCAAATTTCATATAATGGTCTCACTTCAATAAAATAGCTGCTGTGGGGACTAACATCATCACACATGAATACAGTTGGGCTCATTGTATCCACAAGAGTTTCAGCTGTACAGTGATGCCCAATTTATGTAATTCAAAACTGTTTATAAAATAACAGATTTATACTGCATGAAAAAACAGCATGTTTTTTGCCTGCATGTGATTATCATAGAGTGTTCATGTCTGTAAAGTGGCTGGTGGCAATTGATTTCTTAGGTTTTCTAGTTTTGTATGAAATGTATCCGTGTCTTCACTCTAGCCCTAAAACTGAACCTATTAGAGCCTCTGAAAGATAGTAAAGGCAGCCATGATTGCCTGCAGGTTTCAGGGGTTAAAGTTTCACTGTATTTTGACATTTTTATATTTCATATTTATTTGGGTCATTTCCTGACTAAGTCGATTAGCCACACTGCCATTTGTTTTGACAAATAACTTAATTTTGTGCTGAAAGTGAAAAAAGAAGGTTGCTGGTAAAATATGACGTATATGGCGAATATGACACATGACTATAGTAGAGGCTGCAGGGCGGACATCATCCTCCAAGCTTTCACAGGAGCGCTCATGGTCGTTTGTGTCTGAGCAGCATCAAACTGATAAATCTGTTTATGTTTCTGTCAGTTTTCCTCTACTTAGTGAGAGAAAGTCAGTGTGTTGCAGTAATTCATGTCTCATTTGTAGTCTTATAAACAGCAAATTTGTCGAAGCTGGTTTCATCTAAACTGGGTTGAAAATGATGCCATGTAGTTGCCATGGTAATGAATTACGTCTTAGCCACACCTCCATTTGCATAAGCTTAGCATAAGAAAATCAGGGTGAGCCAATCAGAGACAGAGTCAGACAGGTCATGCCTTTGTCATAATAAGAAAAACATGTTGCATACCCCACTGCATGGAGCTAATGGGAATCAAGGTAATGTGATACAAGGGATTGTTGAATTAACTGATTGTGCAAACAAATTTCATATTGACAGGAACTAAATTAAATTTAAATCAGTCTTTATATGCAGTCTATGGTCAAAGCCTAAGATCTCTACATCCTCAGTGTATGTGCTGTACACTGATATTTTAATTGGTTATCTTAACAACATGTTGATCACATTCTGATTGATCACAACATCTTACTACAGCTATATTCTGGGTTGAAGTGTAGGTATAAGGCTGAGAAGATGATGGAAGAGAGTGGGATTGAGACTACACCTCCTGCCAGCCCTACACCTCCTCTGACTGTGGCTGCTACAGTCGGCGCCCCGCCAATGACCATAGGTAAGACTGGATCTATCAGGTGTTGCTATGTGAGCAGACTAAGGGCCCTGGCATTTACATATGATGTAAATATGAGCAACTAAATTTAGAGGACATGATTTTACAAAAGGATCGGATGTTTAGTTATAGAACTGTATCGAAGCGATTTCTTTGATTAAAAAATACTTCAATGTTTGGTAGCACTTCATTTTACAGGTCTGCATATTTCATGGTAATGAGGTGATGATTAGCAAGTAACCTGTTTGACATTTCTTTGGAATTACTGCCAATATTTACCTCAAAGTGTATCAGACATTACTGTATTATGAACATTATTTAATAAATATATTCTGTTAATTCCTAATAGCTGGTAATTTATTTAATACATTACCAGGAAAAGAATACAATAATTAATTGATATGCCTTATTTCCATGTCTGCTAATAAATAGATAATAATTAGTTACTTTGAAATTTCATAAAAAAAAATCCCTGAATCATGACATTAGCTACCAGATTACATTTGTGTAGACAATAAGTCAAAATGGTGAGATTTGTACCTGATCAGAAGTGTCTTCTATTCGTTTTGGTTTTCCACCTGCGATGCAGAGCAGCACACAACCGCTGCTCAAGTCTCAGGGACATATTTTAACCATTATGTGCTATTTTATGTATAATGTTACCAAATGTTGTTACATCAAATTCATCACATTTTGAATAGTTTCTTATTGAACTGTTGAAATTGTATTCATCCAGCACATGAGTAGATACTCTTTATGATGACAAAATGTGCTTGAATCTTAAAACTTTGAATTTAGGAACATTAAAATGGAAAAAGCAGAATTTGGGATCCGTCTTTGAGCAGTCTGAAAGAGGCAGCAGAGGAGGAGAGACAGGGAGAGGACGGGAGACGGGATATCTGTTGACAAAAGGCACAGTGAGAAATGGCTCTGAGGTGTAACATTAGTTCATTGTGTTTCAGGTCTGTCCAGTCCTTTGTCGCTCCCCGGCACCGGCTCTGTCTCCATCGGTTCACCCTCAGTCTCTGCCGCTCTCCCCCCTCTTCCCTCCCTCCCTGCTTTCAGCAGCCCTCTGGCCCCACACCCCTCCCTCTCCTCCCACTTCCCCCCTCCCTCCTCACTCACCTCCTCCTTCACAAGCAGCTCTCCGTTTCCTCCTTCCACCTCCCCCTCTTTGCCTCCTCTGGCCTCCACCATCGGACCACCTCCCGGTTCGGCTCCCGGCATGTCGGCCCCTCCCGTGGGCCCGCCCTTATCCAACTTCTCCATGAGTGCAGGATATGACATCACACGGGGTCACGCCGGTCGAACACCACAGACACCATTGATGCCAACATTTTCCAGTCCTTCCGCCATGCCAGGTTAGAGCCACGCTTCTCACATGAAGCAAGTTTACCCGTTAAGCCAGATTTACTCAGTAAATCAGTGTGTTTTATAAAAAGGTCTTCAGCAGCCCCACAGCAGTAAACAGAAGTCAAACCACAGTTTATGTAGCGAACTCTGTAGTTATAAGTTAGTTATAACCATTCATATTAGATATTCCAACATATTAGAATTTTCAAGGAGAAAATATATATATATATATATATATATATATATATATATATATATATATATATATATATATATATATATATATATATATATATATATATAAAATAAATAAAATAGTCATTATATCTTATACTATATATGGTACAAGTACAAGAATTATCTGATATCTTCCAGGTGTAGTGCCAAACCCCATGGTCCAGCAGCCAGCAATGACAGGAGGATTAGATACTGGATCTCCCATCACTTTCCCAGAGGAGCAGGAAGATCCCAGAGGGTCTGAATACTCCAACTCTGGTGGAGGAGGCATCTGGGGCTTTTTCAAGGTAATACTCTATTCGTTACCTTCCGCCTCTCTGAGGCTGTGTTGCAGGGGCAGCAGGCTTAGCAGGGTATTCAAGACATCTCCCCAGCAACATTTTCCATACCTCAGCAGTCTCTAAACGCACCAGGGACACATATCTATTTATGAAAAAGTTCATTTTGCATAATATGTTTAGAAGTTAAACTATTAGATGTGATGTGAACTGTAGCTGTAGATAGTAGTTTGGTCACCCAAACTTCCCTTTCCTGGGTCACATTAACCAGCTCTGCCTGGGGGCTCCCAGGCCATTGTGGAGATATAATCTCTACACCTAGTCCTGGGTCTTCCCAGGGTCCTCCCAGCTGGTCGTACATGGAACACCTCCCTAGGATGCCCAAACCACCTCAACTAGCGACTCCGAGTCCCTCACGGATGGCTGAGTTTCTGACACTATCCCTAAGGGAGACACCATCTTAGCACCAACTAACATGCTTCAACAGTGGAGCCCTGTGCAGTACTCTGATCGTCTTGTCCTATGTTATGTTTGTGTGTCCTCAGGGAGTGGCAGGTAACCCTGTAGTAAAGACAGTTCTGGACAAAACCAAGCACTCTGTGGAGTCCATGATCACCACTCTGGATCCTGGCATGGCTCCATACATCAGTAAGTCAACCTGCTCTCTCCTCATCACCACATTACCTCATAATGAAAAAAAGCTGAACAAACCTTCAAATGTTCTCATTAAATGTCCATGTGTTGTTGCTCTCCAGAGTCTGGTGGGGACATTGACATCGTGGTGACTTCAGATAAGGAGATAAATGTGGAGGCAGTCAGAGACGCCTTCCAGGAGATTTTTGGGATGGCTTTGGTCACTGGAGAGCCCGGTCAGTCCAACATCGCCCCACAGCCTGTGGGCTATGCAGCTGGTGTCAAGGTCAGTCCAATGCTGTTTCTCCAACCTTTTTAATAAATACAAAAAGCTTCTGCTTCAAAGTGCTTCCACTGCTTAATAATCCTGCGACAACAGTGGCGTTACCGATCACACTAGGCATTGTACAAGAAAATACAACGTCAATATCTGTAGAGCGCTTACTTTGACCTTTCATGTTTCATGGCTATGTCTGGCCTCTCCAATCCAGCTTTCTCTGCAAGTTTCCACCTGGCGCCTCACAGTGATTGCCTCATTAATGTTATGGTTCCCTTATAGCATTGGCTTTAAATCCAACTATCAATCAATAAAGTATTGCCAAATAGGTGCCATCTATTTGTCTGTCAACTCTGTCCCGTCCTGTGTGTGTGAAATCTGAAATCTCCTTCCGGTAATACCGACTACCATGACAAGCCTAGTGGGTATCCAAACATCTGGGGGCCTTCTATAATGAGAAGACATTTCTTTTGACCGCTTGAAGATTACTTTTAATCTCAACACGCTTCCTAAAGCTTTTACAGGGCAGGCCCTACATTTGTTCACTTCACCCTTCCCAACTGAACGGATCCTAAATGATGTACAACATGTAAAACAAACCCTGAACTATTTGAACTCAGGCCTGTAGTTCAGTTCCAAGCAGCAGTGAAGGGTCTTCAATTCCAGTCACTCACAAGCTGAGTGCACATATCTGTATGTGTGTGTGTGCGCAGGGGGCTCAAGAGCGCATCGACAGCCTGCGTCGAGCTGGTGTGATCCATGAGAAGCAGCCGGTGGTGTCTTTGGAAAACTTCATCGCTGAGCTTTTTCCCGACAAGTAAGAAGAAGACGACCTCTGACAGCAGCACACATCGGGAATTATTCACACAATATCAAGTCCATCCCTTTCTATATCACCGTATTTCTGCTCTGTATATTTATAACCTCTTTGGTTTCTGAAGAATAAGGCTGTATGCAGAGGTGAAAAAGTTCACTGCTTTCATAACATATTTAGTTTAAGTTTAGTTTGTCCATAACACCTTAAACATACATCATTTCACAATGCTTAGGCCCAGCTGGCTTACTGGGCTTGCAGCACACTGGCGTAAACCCTGCCTAACTCAGATAGATAGCAGTAACTGCCAGGTTACAGGGGATTGCTGTTTTGTGAAGCACCTGTAAGGGAGCTAGAACGTTTCTTGTTCATAAAGAATGAAAACTGAAAATGTTACCACCAGTTACCTGTGCACAAACAACCAGAGCAAGCGGTACAACCCAGTCAACGGGGACTCACTGAAACACCTGTAAAAGATCATTATGTAATAAACAACATATTTAAATTCAAGCTAAACATTAAATGGAGTCTGATACTCAGACAGCTGGACGGGACTATCAGAGAATAGTTGTGTTGCAGGTATAATTTCATATATGACTGTCTATGCAGCAACTCATCTGAATTGTCCATGTATATAATTAAATCAGTGGTTGTAAATGATAATGAAGGCAGATGAGATTTTTTCAGAAAACTTTTGTTGTCTTCAGGTGGTTTGACCTCGGCTGTTTGATCCTGGAGGACCCTGGTCACGGCATCCGCATTGAGGTCTTCACTCAGGCAACTCCTCTGGCTCTAGATCACGTCCAGCAGGTACAAGTCAACCCCTGTGTTTCATTTCAATACACTAATGTCTCTGATAATATGATTCTTACTGGATAAAATCTACAATTTCCAAAAATATTTTTTCTCATAAAATTGCTACTTTATTGTCAAATTGTTATGACTTATTTCTCAAATACGGCATTATTTCCTAGTAAAATAAACAGATTCTTGTTTTTGTTTTTTCAAAATTACAACTTTATTCTTACATTCAGACTACATAGTACTGTATTGTACTTTGCTATTGTCATCTATAGAAGTTATTTGCTTTAAAACACAGAATTCAAATGACGGATTGTTTAAATATTTGCTTAGATTAAATCTTGGCAAGCTGCTTACAGCTAGTGTTAAGAAGTTAAATACGTAATAATTTTTGAAATTTTCATGAGATTACATTTAAACACATCATGATAATGCTGTAATTTACCTTCACTCCATTGTCATTTTACTGAGCAGAACTTGAATATGTCATAATATAATGTAATGGCTCCTCCGTTAACGATAGTAGCTCCATTATTTAAGCAAGCAGGACTGTGCTGCCCACCAGCTGCTAACAGCTAGCATTAATAACTCTCCTCCTGCCTCCCTTATCAGGGAAAAAAAAGGGTGCATCCCCTCAGGTTTAGTAGCACCACGCCGTTGAGCACTTTTTTTTCTCTCCACCATGACTCCGGTCCCAAACTGAAACACGATACGGCATGCGTATGTGTCATTGTGTGACTGTTGGAAAGCATCAATAAAATTAATCCATAGTCCCAGAGGCACGAGATGCCAAGGAGTCAGACAGCTAAAAACCCGACCTTAACGGGAACCGATTCTCTATTCCCATCTCTAGCTTTTCAGTCTGCCAAAGTGGCGGATGGCCTTATAATTTTACCCGCCACTGCCAGCAACTTACCTGCATTTGGCAGGTAGTGGGTGCAAATTTCAGACCCTGAGTCAGTTTTCAACCATTGTAGTTGCAGCTTGGTTTACTGGCAGGGACACATATAATCAAATATAGCTTCAGCCATAGAAACTTTATGCAATATCAACTCATCAAACTGTTTTTTTGTGCAGGCTCAGTCCTTGACCCCTCCTGACTACAGCCTGCGCTGGTCAGGTCTGATTGTCACAGTGGGTGAGGTTCTGGAGCGCAGCGTGCCCAACATCAACAGAACAGACTGGCATCAGACCATGACGGGCATGACCCAACGCCAAATGATCCAGAGCGCTGCCAAAGCTTTGGCAGGAATCTACAAACAGAAGTTGCCACCCAGGACTGTGTGAGGCTGAATGGTTCAGTTTCTGTCACATACTGGAAGGAGGTGGAGAAACATTGGAGGAAAAACTAGCTGATAGGACAGCAAACTTCCTCATATCTCCCCGTTCATCCTCCATCTGTCCCCGCAGGGAAAAGCCAAATGCACATTTATTTTAAAGATGTTAATGTTTCTTCTTACAGATATTTACTGACATTCAAACATGTCAGCAGGGTTTTACGGAAAGGCCATCAGATATCAAATCAATACTTGCCTACTCAGGTTTAAAGAAGACTTAACCATTAACTACTCATCTCGTCATCCTCAAAAGATTACGCATTAAGTATATTAATATCAACAACCTTCACACATATTGTGGCAATATTTAGTTTTGTTTATGAATGCTTATGGTTATTGTAGAGACTATTACATGGACTGTGTCCCACTTTTATTGTATATATTAGAGGTCGTCACGCACCTGCTCAAACTACACTTACTCCAGAAGAGACTCCATTCAAAATGTGGCAGAGCCAGACAGACCCGAACAGAGAGAACACAGCAATTTGAGACATGTAGAAAAACAACCCTGACCCAGTTACACTGAATGTAATGTGGACCTGGCTCTGGGTCGGCTCATGGATACTGCGAACTGAGGGCGTTTTCATATTAGGTGTGATTGATCCATACCGTGCCTGAGAACGATTGTGCATCCCATATGAAACAACTTTATATGTATACAGATTTCGAGACTGGCTAAAATCTGTCCTTTTGACACTACTCGCTGACTGCTAACATTACTCACGTTTAATAGCAGTCCACTTCGGTGTTTCATTACGGTTTGACGTTCACACCTGATGCGATCCTTACCTGAATACACACAATCCGTGCCCGAGACCACCTTTTCAAGCGGACTCGAGTACGGATGGACGAACGGTACCCGAGTACGGCACGTAGCGTATCAAACGAAGTGGACATTGGGGACGAGTGTACTCGGATCCGGGTCCGGGTCCCTGATGTTAATGCACCCTGAGTGGACCCGTGTGAAGTCCCCCACTATAACACTGTAATGCAGTACATTCTACTGTGTACTCAAGCTGGCAGTGTACTGTTGTGGCAGTTCATTTTGTAGTAACAGGTAGTAACACAAGGTATGTGCTGATATCCTGACACTACTGCCAATTTCAAGTTTCAAAACCGTAAAAAATGTTATTCTAAGCATCTTGTTTTTGTGTGTATATTTTTGTTTTCTGGGCTATCAATAGAGCCATCAATCCACCGTCCACCTATTTTATTTTTTACACATTCTTTCCAGCTGTAATGTCTAACTCCTCTTTTATTTGTTTGAAAAGCAGGGCTAGAGGGCCCCTGTTAACCCACCATTCCTCCTCCTTGCTATGCATTAAAGGTATTCTTAAGCTTATTGCTTATGCCAAATTCATGTAATAATTTGTTGCGTATTAATTTGATTTAACTCAAATTAATTTAAGATGCAGCATGTAATACAATGAAATAGAAATAATAAAGGTAGTAAAACTAATTTTGACACAGGGCCTTAACATTAGGTAATGTAGGAGCCACCTTTAAGGAATATTTCACCCACAAAGTGACCATTTCTATGTCAATTACTCATTGTTTTCTTGAAGAAAGCTGGGTGAATGAAGGTCTTTAATGTCGGGTGGCTGTGTCTGGCCTCTACGGTCCAGCTTTCACTGCGGAGCTACAGGGATCTACCTGGTGACGCTGTGCTTTTCGCTTTGCCACGAAATGCTCTGCCATCTCTCGGTCTGTCAACTCTCTCTCATCCCGTGTGTGTGAAATATAACACCTGGTGCTCTGAGCTGAGACTCCTTTAAGATGCGTTTACTTTCAGTCTGTAGGGTCCGTCATCCAACTATCTCTTGATATCATGCCGCTGATATGCCAAAATGAACTAAATGGGTTTTATATTTGGAAAAAAAGGAAAACGACAGTGGGTACGTAATGTAATCGGTGTGCCCGACCACCGTGTTACACCAGTAGCACCGACTACCGCAATATACCATTTTCATGCAGTATAACCCCAGTCTCATATACCCAGTCGTATGCTCACTGCTTCCCAAAAACATGCATCTTCACGAACACCTTTAGCTGTTTAAAATACTTCAGACTCGCCTGGATGAGTAGCACGCCTGCACAAGCGATTTTTTTTTTTTTTTTGATTGCTGACTATGGAGACGTGAGAAAAACAGTTTTCTTACAGAATTCAAGGTAACACGTGGTGAGACGGGCGGCACGCTGGTGCAGTGGTTAGCACTGTCGCCTCATGTGAGAAGAGAGTTCCAGGTTCGAATCCCCTTCTGTGTGGAATTTGCATTTGCAAGTGCAAATTGCACCCACAGTCCAAAGACATGCAGGTTGAATCTAAATTGCCCGTATTGTGAATGTGAGGGTGAATGTCTGTGTTAGCCTTGTGATAGTCTAGGTGTACCCCTGCCTTCGACCAATGTCAGCTGGGATAAGCTCCAGTGCCCCCAAAACCCCCTGCAACCCTTAACAGGCTAAGCGGTGACAGATAATGGATGGACGGGGTGAGTAGTTGATATACAAATGATCATTTTGTAGGTGAAGTATTCCTTTAAGGCCTTTTGTAGTTGTCAAGTTGATGTTCTGCTTTAGTGGTGCATATTTTCATGCAAAATTGTTTTTTAGATGACCCACATCCTTTGTCACACAGTGAACCTTGGGCCTTAGAGGGCCTGAGACTGTTCCCAGTAGAGGCTTTTTAAAGCACTGACCCAATATGAAGCGGTTGTGCTGAAATGGGTTATTGTTTTCAAGCATTTGATCCAGTCAAAATGGGGATCTCTACTGGACCACCTTTGATATTCTATTTGTGTGATAGACTTAATCAAGGCCTCGTTTGTGATTATCATTTGTTCTGGGCTGCGTTGGAACAAGGCTACATCATTAGTTTCCTGCTTTGCCCTGTTTGTAACCCAACATTTCCTTCAACACCTTAAGTCAAGCAACCTAAGTCTGCAGGCTGCGTTTTCTTTGTTTACTTATTGAGTCATTTGTCCAGTGCGAATGCACTAAATCCATTTAGAAACAGTATAGTGTGCTACTGGAACACAGCTGGAATGATCTGATGTTGTCATGTTTTAAATGATGTATTAGTTTTAAAAATGTCACATTCATTGATTCTTGTGGGGGGTTTTGCAAATTATTTGCACATCAAAGATGTTGTGCTTTATAATACATTAGGTAAAACCCCATTTGACCCATGAGTAATCGCATTAGGATACTAACGGTAACCTGGGATTAGATAAGAAGAATACATTTATTTATTTTCTGTTTCTTTCGGCAGTTGGGACTCATACCGTTGACAAAACACTTAGTGAAGCTTGATTGTTAAAAAAAAAAAAAAAAAAAAAACGTTCTTCTGTGTACATTGTGTCCCCTAAATGTGCCTTTTTACACAAATAAATTAATCATTTTTTCATGCTGGTTTGTATCAATGCTACATGTTTGTCACACAGGTTAATGTAGAACCAAGACATTGTAAAGTTAATCGTTTATAGTTGATATCTTTAAGTATATTCTCCCAGTACTATATATTCTGATAGGGTGGTCTGTCCCATGACTTCCACTGAAGACACAGAGATCAGGTTCATTTTTGGGGATTTCTAGCAACCTGGAAGGGGACACTACAGGTAGAGATGTACATCTAGAGGCTATTCCCTAGTTCAAACATTCCATTTCAAATTTAAGTATTTTTAAAAAATGTTTTTTTTGCAATTTCTCAATTTTCTGACATGTTATAGACCAAGTTAATAAACACTTAATCAAAAGGATAATTGCCACATTGCAGCCTTATCAATTTTTGAGTGATCAGGTAGAGGATTGTGAAAAGGACACGACCAGAGATTGAAGCCTGAGGAACACCTGTTGTGATATAAAATATATGAATTTAAAAAAGTAGAAAATAAAAATCAGGTCATGTCTGCAGCAGCATCCGATTAGACTGTTGTCAGGTTATTAAATATACGTTATCAGCCCCATAGATGTGGGTCAACTGGGGCCAGTTCCACCCACTAGTAGGTTTTATCATCTGATTACATGAAACATAAGAGCATGATAGCGACCGTAGTAATTATAAGAGAAGCCGGAGGGGCAAGTCAGGCATTGTAGTATAAACAGTGCAAAACTGCATAAGGGGTGGAGGTTGGTGGTGAACTGAACCAGTGAAGAAGTTGTAGTTGTGTAGCCAAAACCAAAAGAAGTTGTTTTGTCTAAACCTAAAGGAGTTGTAGTTTTGTTGCCTAAATATAATGCCTTAGTAGTGACTGATAATGCTTATTTAATAGCCTATTAACAGTTGTCTTTAGTAGCATTACTCACAGGTAATGCTACTAAAGTCAACTGTAAGACATTTGAGAAGCATATTAGGAATTTATTAGTATGTAGGTCTTTATTGAAGCTATTCATCTATTCAGTGACTCATGTTTTATTAGTATAGTTTATTACATTGATTTATCACGGGTCATGTACAAAAAAACAGTCTCACACAAGGAGAGGAGATGTACCAGATTTAGCTACTAGTTAATTTCCACCTGCAGTCCCTGGACAGACAGACACAACCACTACGACTAACTGTTGTCTTGGTTTGAGGAAGGATGTGGTCGGCTGACACTGCATCATCCTGGCATGAGCTCATAAAGACTACATAATGACAGGATTTCTCTAGGACATGACTCTCTTTACTCACCGTCTCAACACTTCATATCTTGTATTGATTTGGTTAAACAATGGAGAATGAAGATCTCTCGTGAACCTTTTTTGATTCGTTTCACTTGCTAGATGAGGCTGACTTTGATTCGGTATGTCTACAGGGCTCAGTGCTTTCAGTATTCAAAACTACACCTTACAGAGAATCTCTGAAGACAGTGCAGCCAAGAGGAGCAGTCCATCATCCATCAGCCATTTCATCCAGATCTAAAGGTCGGGCTCCCATAAATCTCTTCACGTTCTGTTTTCAGTGTGGTTGGTCACAGGTTTGGGAGTTCATGAATACAATTCACATCTGCTGAGTTCTCAATTAAAACAGAGGATGAGTATGCAGTATTTTCACATCAATGATTCATGTTGCTTGGGGGCAGGAGCTCCATTCTCCTCTGAGTCTCATTCATCCTGGCACTGATAACGAACTACTATATGTGGAGGCACCTTCTGAAATGTTTCAGCACACTGACTCATCACCTGTATAGGACTCTTTAGATTATATCATCTGTCGCTAACAGATTTATTGTTATAAGGACCTTGAGGTACACATTACCTGATGATGATAATGAATTCAAACGAATTAATGAGAAGCTAAAATATTAAACTAAATTAATGTGACCAGCATGGCACTGCGTTTTTATTTGGCTTGTCTAACTGCAGCTTGGAAAAAAAAAAAAAAACAGAGAATCAGCTTTATTGGTCGGGTATGATGATGATCAGGTACAAAACAAGGACAACAAAGCCAGACAACTGTAAACATAAATATTTAGCTACTATCTACTACCAGTAAGTGAAAAATGATATAGAAATAAAACACATTATAAAAATATTATAAAAATGACATAGTAAGACAGTTTACAGTACATTCACTACATACAACAGATTTTTTTTTAAATTTTCATTACTATTATTTATTTTTATTTGCCGTGATATGTAGGCCTACATGTTACAAAAAACTTCAAACTTCAAGATTCAATAAAGTTACAGTATTTTTATAAAATAGTCACAATATCCTGACCTGAGTTAGTGAATAAGACAGGTAAACTGAAAAAAAAAAAAAAATCATGTGCGTCTGTGTCCTCCGGTGAAAACAACCAATCAGAGCTGGTCTGGAGTCTGGTGTCCAGCTCCGTCAGCCACGAGTCAATCACTCGCAAACTCTCACCAACTATTCTGTTGCTGTAACGTTTATTTCTCGCCTCAGATGTTTTCAGAAGCATCTTGTAGTGGATTATTTAGCTGTAAAATGAGAAAGCTTGTCACCATAGATGTATTAAGAGAACTGGATACAGCGTTGGAGGTGGAGCCCTGTTCATTCCTATGAGAGTTGCTCAGTGGCGCACCATTTTTCATAACAGCAACAAACACGTCACAAATCGCGAACTCTGAGTTTTCAGAAACTTTCCACTTCTATGAATAAGACATAAGGGGGTGTTCATATGGGCCCAACTGGTAAACACGACTACATCTGAAGGCACCGTGTGACTCAGCAGCCATGTTGAGATCAGTTGAGGAAATACCAAGCACCGCCGCCGGAGCACATCTAATAGGAACGCTCTCTGAAATGACCTGTGACTGGTCAAAGTCTCCCATCACTTGTTAGATTTGAAAACAGAGCCACGAGGAGGAGCAGCAGTCTCATTTTCTGTCAGAACAGCTGAATTTGGATTTTTTTACCCAGTGATGCCAAAATATACTTCCTACTGCCACTTTAAACAATAAATAAATAAAATAAAAATGCCTTACTCTGGGGCAAGGATTATGTTTGAATTTTAACAATTGGGCTATATTGAGCTTAAAATGTTATGATGTGTGTTTATGTGTTGGTTGCTTCAATATTAGTTACAAAAAAAAAAACAATATTTGGGTAAATTGGTACGTTTTGGGGACAATATTTAGGTCATTGCGTCTTTTTGAGCTGTATTATTGATGAGAGCAGCTGTGGTCTCTGAGACTGTCTGCGTAGAGACGGAGGAAGGCTGCAGGTATACAGGTAGCAGACATAGCTGGTGTGATGTGGACCGGGCTCATCTGCCCCCCCTCCCAGCGGAGCCAGGAAGCACCTCAGCAGGCTGCACAGCCCTCATCCTGGGATGGCATCCTGTCGGGCAGCACCGCGCTCGGAGCTCCTCATTTTATCCAGTTGCCTCATTCTCTTTAGCTGCATTTCATCTGTTCGTCGCAGACGCGGCGCTCCCGGGGGGGAGGTGGAGGTAGAATGGGCCAAACCCTCTGGTCCCCTCTGTAAACTCTGGACATGGATCTGCCATGCCCGCAAACAGACACAGGTACGATACTCATCTATTCGCAGTGTCCTTACGGGGGTGCAGAGGGTTTCGGCTGTGCGCGCAGATGTGCTCCAGTTTACTGGATGTGGCGGTTGGTCAGGTGGTCTTTGCACTTGTTGAGTGATGTGAATGTGTGAATGAATAGTTCTACATTGACTGATCCCCGCTGTGTCCATAGAAATGTATCTGCCTTCCTCCAGCATTAATAGCTATAGACACCATATCATTAGAGATATCTGCAATGTCATTCTGTCTCCTCAAAACTTTAATTCAAGATATCCCTAATTTTATTTTGACAAGGTAAAACCCTAAATTTAGATTTCCATAATTACATTTTGACAAGTACAATATCTACTTTTGCCATTCATGTGTATGGCAATGTGAGTTACGGATATCCACAACTGACTTGTGGATATTGGTAATTCCAGTTTCTTATAACTACAATTTAATTCTGACTAGTCCTAATTCAAATTCAAGACTTCTGTAGTCATCTTTATGTCATTTTTAGATATCTAAAATTGCAGGATGAACAACCACTGTTTTTTCTAATAGATCTGGGGATCTCTGATTTGTGATGGCTCAAGCCTGATGCTTTTCATAGCCCAGTTTACTATGTGATTAATATGTATGATGTTATTATTAGGTGCTTTGCTTTGCGCATATACTGTATGTTATTTCTATATTCACTGGGTTCCACTTTTCTTTGTATTTGGAAAAATAATGAGAATGGGAGTGCTTATTATCTACCAGCCTGTCCAGACCAAAAGCTTAGTATGAAAGAATCAAGTGAAATACTGCATAGATCTAAGTGCAGAGATCTTTTCTATTATCTTTTAGATGTCTAAAATTAAAATTTGATTAGTCAAAATGACTTTGTAGGCATGTCAAACTGGAGTTAGGGAAAGTCAAAATGTAATTACAGACATCTTGAATTAGTTTTGAGGAGGGAAGTGAAGTTGCTGATATCTGTAATTACATCAGAAGGGGGTGGGATGGAACGGGAGGCGGAGGCTACTCAAACCAAGCCCCCAGGAAGTGTTGATCCCAGTGTTCTTAGTGGCTAAATGGTGGTATTACAACTTCTATGTCCATCACGTGATGCCATAGGGCCCAAAAAGACTTTTCCCCATAGACTTACATGGAGAAAGAGGTTGTTTACTCAGTAGATAGTTTTTTTTAAGGTAAACCAACTACCCAGTATGAACACTCTAATAACCTGTATTTAAATCATTAGGTCCTAAAATTGTATAACGCACCAAAAGCTGAATCCAGAGTTATTTTCCTTCCCGTCGTTTATGTCTGTGGAGACCCAGACCGTGGCAACAGCACAAGCCGTGATGACGGTGTGACGTCGGGAACCTGCGAGCAGACGCTACTGCACATACTGGACATGCAGTAAGGCCCAATAAAAAAGACCCCAGAAGATCCAAGTACTTTCCAGATGGCAGTTGAGCCATTTTTGGTTTCATGCGCCACTGAGCAACTTTCATAGGGATGAATGGGGCCCCACCTCATCCACCTACATCCAGTTCTCTTTATACAGCCCCGATTCAAACATACCATGGCTTTATGGCAAGATGTTATAATTCAAGATATCCCTAATTCTATTTTGACTAGGCAAAACTCTGATTTTAGGTATCCGTAAATTCCATTTTGACTAGTACGATTCAAACTGCTTTCCATTCATGTGTATGGGGTTAGTCATAACAGATAACCCTAACTTCACATTATGGATATCCGCATCTGATTTGTGATTATTCATGCTTCCAGTTTCAGTAATCTACAGTTGAAGTCCTTAATCTGGCCCAGGACACATTTATGTACACTCTACTAAAAGAATGTGGCCATACAGTATGTGGCCCAGACCACCTCTGAACGCGGTCTGAAAGATCCAATCTCTATCCGTCTTGAGTGCGTTCACACCTGTATTAAGAGCTATCCACTTGTGATCCGATCACTGAGGATGTATGTTAACCCCAGGTGCGAACAGGGCCCTTGTGACTGTGATAGATTAAGAGCAATGCTTTGGTCCTCCGTCTCTCTAGTCACTGAGGTCCATCTGAAGGGGTTGGACGGGGCCGGTGTGAGGAGGATGCCACGACGCCCCCTGTGGGAGCTGCAGTGCCACTGTCCCTTCCTTCTCTTCCTGGATGATGGAGGGAGAGCCCTTCACCTCTGCTTTCTCCTCTCTGCTGTACTCCGCCGGGGGACACTTCATTGCCCTCTCCTCATCCTCGTCTTCCTCCTCGTCCTCGTCAGATTCGGCCATCGCTGCCATGTCCCTGGAGCAGAAGACAACTTTTGCCTTGGTCATCTTCCTCTTTGTATTTCTCCTCATCCTCATTGTGAGATGCTTCCGTATCCTGCTGGACCCCTACCGGAGTATGCCGACCTCCACCTGGGCTGAAGGCCTCGATGGTCTGGAGAAGGGCCAGTTTGACTACACTCTGGCCTAGGGTTCTTATGTGCACACACACACACTCCAAGTGTTTGCCTTGGGTTTACGGAGGCATCAGGAGGCAGAAAAACAGTTTCATGCTGCGTTTTTTGGTGTGTCCACACAGCTGTTTTGTTCTGTACAACATGCACAAGCTAACTGAACAAAGACAAGTTAAAAATGAGCATAATATGGGTGTATTTTACTCACATTCTACTCTACAGGGATCCAATGGACTGGCCTGGCGGATGTGAGTATGCACACCCTGCCAGTTTGATACTTACAAAGAGAAAAGCATACAGCAAAAATGGACAATCTTAGCTTGAAACTATAATTATTTGGTGGTTGGTTTAGACGTTCTTAAGGTATGTTCAGATTGAACACAAAGTGAAATGCAGCCTTGCTTTAAACACAAATTTAAATTTTCTTTAGCTACTGTGGTTGTTCGTTAGAACTAGATAGCAAAGTATATGATGTGTTTGTCCACACTGCTAACTCTCAAAATTTACCAAAAACTCCAGCGCTTTTTAACTCACATGGACTTTCCCTCAATTTGTTGGGGTTGCAAAAGAGTTTCTGAAGAAGTTCTCAAATGTTGTTTTCATACAAATAGCTATACTAGAACTTGGCTTCAATTTACCTATGTGTCGCAATTTTTTTTACGATATTGAAATCAATTTTTTAATGCCAGAATCAATATATTTGCTTCATTTGAGTCAATGCAGTAAAAGTTAAGTTACCGCTTTTACTGTTGTGGTCGGAGTAATGTGACGTCATATCCGTTCCATATCCGTCAACCAAAACAAACAAACCAGCCGGCTGCTGCGAGCCAAAACGAAAAAGTACGAAATAGCGGAGGATCCGCGTGGATACAACCTTCACCCTCACATGTTAAATCCAACGTAATAAACACTGCACATACAGTAAAGAACGGAAACATTTTGGATTTCACACATTGCCAGGAAAAGCAGAGCTAGAAATCACGGCTAAAACTGCATGCTAACTCTGTCATGGACAGGAAACGTTATCGCATCATAACGTGTGATCAAGCCGGCCATCACTCTCATTCCTGTGGTTGAATCAGCTGACACTACAACTGTAGAGCACCCAAACTATGACCGTTTTTCACAACTGTATATACAACATATATATTTATAGAAATAAGATTGATTGGATTATATTATATAGTATAAAACATTACATGTCCCTCTTAAATTAAAAAGAAAATAATACTAATTTGTGAGGGAAATGTCTTTATTCCTTGATTTTTTGGTTGCTGACAATTACTGATATAATAGACTTCAGGACATCTCTGACTACATACATGCTGAAAATCAAATATCCTCACAGTGCTAATTTAGAGATTTTCCAAACTAAAAGTCTAAACTAAACTAAAAGTGTTTAATTCAACGTTTTCCCATGGTCTAGTGTTCAAAAAGTTAACATAAATCGTAATACAAAAGAAGTTCTTCAAATGTTGTCTTCACACAAACAGCTTTACTAGAACTGGGCTTAAGTTGCTTAAATACTATCTAAAATTGGCCAGTTATCTTTTAAATCAGGAATAATCTGATCAAGATTACAAATCTGAGCAGATGCTGTTGATACTCTCATTCTGCTGCTGACTCATTTTAGCTGATATAAAGAAAATATTGAGGTTTGCTACTCAGCCCTAGGGCTGATTAAAAAGACAGAGACAATCATGGAGACAGGCACAAAGTTGAGGATGGACATCACTTGGAAAATCTGATAATCTGGTGGCAAGTTTGGTTGCCTAAGTTTATTATATAGTATGTATGTCTAGTAGACGTTATTAATTAGAAGAAGAAGAAGAAGAAGAAGAAGATCTACCTTTATTAGTCCCACAATGGGGAAATTCAATTTACACTCTGTTAAACTCATACATGGTACATGCAGACCTGAAACACACATACATGCATTAATGGAGAGATGTCAGAGTAGGGGGCTGCTCCTGACAAGCGCCCTGAGCAGTTGGGGGTTTGGTGCCTTGCTCAGCAAGGTAATTATTACACAAGCATGTTCTACCTGAGGTATGGTTAGATCTAATTCAACTAAACAGGTGTGCATCTTACATCACTGTGCACTTTTGCAGATATTTCTGCTGCTCTGTCACACTGTTAACTGCTCACACTGGAGGCGCTTGTCACTGAGACTACAGACAGACAGTGTACAGTATGTCAAAGATGACCTAGAGTGCTTCACTGATAAAGAACAGCCATTTGTCCTTAGCATACCTTGCCATCTCACCCTACTTGTGTGTCTCTATGTAAGAAATGAAGTCTTTAAGTTCAGCATTTGTGATGTGGGCCTTGCATTAGTCAAAAACTACTTCGATATCAGTTTTGTCTGTTTTGGGTCAGTCAAAGAGTCCACAGAAACCAAGGCTGTAGCAAAGCAACAGTTGTTCAGTTCTGAATCATGTAAATTATGCTACGTGTGCATTACTGCCAGCACCTGTGCACCCACGTGAACTATCTACTGTATTTAAAAGTACATGTTTTCCCCCGTTACCCTAAACTGTCAATATCTTATTTTAAAAATATTTTAATTTAAGAAAAAGAGCATTTTTCACTAATATTTGACACAGAGCATTTTCACTTTCTCCCACTCCACACACCCCCACTGCCAAGACAAAATAACATATAATAACATATCTACATAGGGAATAATAGTTCAAAATGAAATAGTAAGGTAAGAAAAATAAATAAATAAATGCATTAAAAAATACAAAAATGATTTTAAAAAGCCAGCAAACAAAATTAATAAAATAAAACACACATGTGAAATAATTAATGTAATATTTTGCACAGGAAAAGATACATATACATGCTTTGAAATATAAACAAATTTGTGGATATTCAAGTATATAAGCATATTTATCACTATATTCTAGTGTGTAGAGCGCTCAGTTCCTGGGGTGGGCTAATCATGACAGCAAAAATAAAATAAGCTGCCAATATCTGAATAAGTTTTTATTATTTTATTAAAGAGTAGTGGCAGCTTCCAGATGTGAACAACAGGGTGATTGTTGTTACTAAATGTTGCCATGTAGCTGCAATGTTTGACATTGCTGATGATTACCTCAAACTAACTTATTACGTGAAAATAATTGCTGAATTCATTCTAAAGCAAATAAAATAAATGTTGCGTTTCAGCAGTGTAAACCTTTGCCACGTATGTGTATTGTCACATTCACTGGTGTGTTTTTTGAGACTTTTCTCCAAAGAATAAAGATAGCATCAGTTCAGCAGCTTTTAATAATAATAATAATAAAATCAAAATATACTTAAATACAATCAGTCTTATTTAAGCAGCTACTGAAGCATGGAAGTAAAGTCACAATGCTGTATTTAGCTTAAAATTTCCTCTGACTGTTAAGATTTAGACTGAATCTCGCTCAACACACATTGATGGTGGTTAGGGATGTTAATAATGAACCGTTTCACTGATAACCGACTTTTAGCATTTTAACCGATTAACGCTTTCGGTTAAATGTTTTAAAGAAAAGATAAGAATTAAAATGAAAAAGCTGAGAAAAATGCGGAGGAGCAGCTCATGACTTTAAGGAGAAAACCTGGTTCACCTTAATGGTGCCTTCAAATGGAACGCGTGAATTTGTGTTTATGAGATGGGAAGTCACACAACGTGTTGCGTTCAAGTGGTTAAGTCGTGAAGAACACTGCTGCAAAGCAACGGCAATATTAATGTTACTATCTGAGTCTAAAAGCCACAGACGCTAACAATTTTGCAAGCTAGCAAGTTAGTAACATAATGAAGGAAATGCAAAGACATAATGACAGAGGAGAATAAAATTACAAAAAAAATTCAATATATGTCTAAAATTACAATGAACTGTACAATATTGACTTATTATGCAGCGAGAAATGAACTTCCATGGGCTCCACCATTTCTCACAACGTCAACAAACACATCACAAGTCATGAACTCGGAGCTTTCAGAAACTTTCCACTCACAAGATCGTGAATACGACATGAGGGGGGCGTTCATATGGGCCCAACTCGTAAAAATGGATAACACGACCCCATGTGAAGGCACCATAAGAGAGTCTGAGCCAAGCACAAAGAGGAAGTAGGCTCCGGACTTCCAGCTGAGGAGCTGTAGTTTGTTGCCTCGTAGCTTTTATTCATCGACAAATAAACTGTACACACACTGTCTGCTACAGCTGCATTCACTCACCGCTGCCACACACACACACACGGTGTGTCGGAAACTCGTTGAAGCCACCGGCAACACTAGCAGCTAGCAAACAAATGCACACAGTGTTCGTCGGACAATCGCTATCATTAATCTGGGCAGACACACAGCTGACAACCTGCCAAACAAAACTAAATGTTCGGGGGTGGTGGCAAACTTTTACAGGGAAAGTTGCTGCATATCCGCAACGCTACACACAGCACCATGGCTGCTAATGCTCCCGGATGCTGAACGGGAGACAGTGAACGCAGCACCGTGGCTGCTGCAGCAACTCTCCTGATGGTGGCCTGTTGACTTGGATGGTGGACTTGTTGTGCTCATATATTGTAGCTGGCGCATCGCTGCATGAGAGGCACAAATCTTGTCGGTTAACGGTTAATCGGTTAACGAGGGTCAGTTATTGGTTTAGAAAATCTTTCAAATTAGCATCCCTAATAGTGGTGCATTTGCAGTATTGTGGTGGTCCTGTTTTATTGAAACACTGCTGATGATTTACCGCTGACCTGTACTTCCACTATTTGTAAACAGGATCAAGGCACCATTGGAACAAAATAGTAAGTAGCTCCAGCACTGTAGTCTGTTATTTATTTCACAACCTTCGGCACATGTTTACTGCAATCCAAAAAAGCATGTGTATATGCGATGAGCTGGGATGAGAAGGTGATACGAGGTGTAATGTTCTCATCAGTAGCTCAGCCTATGTACTGTACATACACAGCCATAGCTCCAGTACTGTGTGGGTGTGCTACTGCACACTGTAGTGTCCTTGTCTGCTTGGAAATCAGTGCATTCAGAAAAACACAATTCAATTTGTGTAACAAAGTGATCTGAATAAACTATTTCCAAATCAGTACAGCGTCTCTTGCTGTTTTTTTTTTTTTTTATCTGTAATTTTTTATGTGGCACAATTTCTCAGGGCATAAGGGAGATTTACAGAGAAGGCGCATCACATGAAATTTTATCATCTATTCACATGGTAGATCACTGAAAGATGGTATCAAAGAACATGACAGCGACCGTAGTAACTATGACAGGAGCACAAGAGGAAGTCAGGTGCTAAAATACAGGGTTTTCACCAAGGAGACTGGAGTTTGCATCCTGTGAAGAAATTGTTGTTTTATTGCCTAAGCCTAAAGAAGTTGGGGTCTTGTTGCCTGAACCTAACAAAACATTTTTGTTTGTGTTCAAAACACTATGTTTCATTCAGTTTTACATGTTAGAAAGTGTTTCTTTTAAGATTCACTTTCACTTTTACAATGCAGTAGGTGTAGAAGGCCGTTAATGACCCACATCTATGGTGCTTATAGTGACTGCTAAATTAAATTGTAGAACTGTAGTACAATGTAGTACAATGTAGTACAACCCAAAATTTTTCTCATCAGATATTTGTATTTATTTCTTTTATTTTATTTTATTTGTCATCATCATCATCATGAATATCCTAATCAACATCAACAACATCCTCAATATCATCATCATCAGCATCTTCAATAGCATAAATGTGAGGTGTTCATGAAAGAGCTGGGTCTTTAGCTTTTTCTTAAAGGTGGAAGTTCAGGTAGGCGGGAGCTGTTTTTGTTGCTGTTTTATAAGTGAGCCACAGGGTTTTGAATTTGATTTGAGCAGCAACTGGGAGCCAGTGGAGGGATATGAACAGCTGAGTGACACGTGCTGTTGTGGGTTGGTTGAAGGCAAGTTGCGCTGCTGGATTCTGGATCACCTGCAGAGGTGTGAATGTGCATGCAGGGAGGCCTGCCAGTCGGGAGTTGTAGTAGTCAATGCGTGATATTACAAAAGCCTGTACCAGGAGTCGTGTTGCATGATTTGACAGGTAGGGTCTGATCTTCATGATACTGTACAGGGCAAATCAACATGACTAAGCAATTTAAGCCAAGTGAACCTTAACGGTTAGCTGTTCATCAATCATGACACCCAGATTCCAGGTAGACTTTGTGGGTTTAAGTTTGGTTAGTCTGAGCTAGATAGCCTTAGATAGGCTGAGCTGAAGGTGGCATTATTTCATCCATTTAGATATTGGCAAGGCATGACAAGATTTGTGCCAAGCAAGTTGTTGAGTACTGTATAATGGTGAGAAGAGGGGGTGAGCCTCTCTGCACTGATGATGATTATCAATCAACTCATGGAGATAAACATTCAGCTGATTCACTATCCATCAGTGATGTAGTCTGTGAGAGAACTGAAGGCACTCTTTGTCCTTGATGTGATTATTTTCCAACATACTGCAGGATCCATGCTCCAGCAGTGCTGCAAACATGGAATAAAAAGACTTCAACATGCCTCTCCAGATACTGAATGTCTGATTTTATAAGCTTATTTCACAGCCAGCTATACTGGGTCTGTCTGACCACTCGGTGGAGGTGAGAGGGTTGGTGTCACATGACAAAGTTATGCCAACACATTGATTTCGGTATTCGTGTTGACTGTGCATTACAAGAGATGTTATGCTTGTTATGGGGCGGCAGTAGCTCAGTCTGTAGGGAGTTGGCTTGGGAACCGGAGGGTCACCGGTTCAAGTCCCGACATGGACCAAGAACTGAGTGTGAACTGGTAGCTGGAGCTGGTAGCTGGAGTTTACCTCTTGGGCACTGCCGAGGTGCCCTTGAGCAAGGCACCAAACCCCCAACTGCTCGGGGCGCTTGTCAGGAGCAGCCCCATCACTCTGACACCTCTCCATTGTTGCATGTTTGTGCATGTGTGTGTTCGGGTCTGCATGTACTGTGTATAAGTGAACAACAGAGTGAAAAAATTGAATTTCCCCTCGTGGGACTAATAAAGGACTATCTTCTTCTTCTTCTTCTTCTTCTTTAAAATGATCTAGTCTCTCTTGAATATCTTAACAGACTCTAAACAGGTAATTCTCTGGCATCTTAACATGTTTGCAGCACATTACAGCGCTGAAAACTGCTCCATAGACAATGAACTGGGACTTCTAAATGACACCCAGGGGTGTATGGGTACATGGCTTTGAGAAAGAGGAGCTCATGTTCACAAATATTGATTGATTGAACTCTGCTAGGTCACGGAAATGACATATTGGAATTCTTAATTTAGGTGGTATTCCCTGTTAATAATTAATTTTGCTGTGTTATCACTCCAGTTTTGACTGATGCCTCCATGCCATTGGCTTGCACTGCAGGGCCCACTCCCTTTAAAGGTAAGGGCTGACCCATGCCTTCGTTGTTGTCACATGTGGCCTCTTAAATGGCTCTGTATTTTCAGGGTTGGGGCTGCAATGATGTGATTGCCTGTCACGTGATTATTACATAGCTACCTTGCTGTGGACAGTCCGTGCCGAATCGACCATTGAGAGGTGATGAATCTACAGCCTGCTCAAGTTTGGTATGTACTTTCACATTATGCATAGAGGTGATGAATAATATCACTCCCTAATATCACTATTTTGACATTTTGACATTATACTGTCAAATACAATATGTATGTAATTAGAATATGAAATAAAAGAACAGTGTTGAAAAAGACAAGGGGTGGATGTGTGAAAACACCAGAGTTATCTTCCACACTAGTTACCCCTAAAACAACAAAATGTCATGAATGATATGAAAATACACTTAACATCTTAAGATGCCAGATGTCAAATTGCTATAACTTAAACACCTAAAAATCTTCTGCATGAGAGTGAAGAGAGTATTAAATGATAAAATGGGGTGATGAAAACTGATGTGAATTGAAAAATTGAGTGATAAATTATCAAGTGATTTGAATAATTTAAAGCTGATTTGACTAAAAGTCGTGATATGATGAAAGCAGAGCCATGTTCCATCATTTTCACCATCTAACATTCATCATCCACAAAGCGCATAAACACTTAAAAATCGTCTGCATGATAAATGATAGCCAATGCAAACTAACCATATGATCATACCAAAGATAAAACTAGAATATTAAACAATACATAATACAAAAAATAAAAGTAAAATTATAATAATAGTAAAGTAAATTATAATAATACACTTGTATATGCGTTGCTTTATTTAACTAAACATTTCACAGCCTTCCTGTTCTATTTGGGTGCCATGTTCAAAACATTATTGACAAAAGTGTCCAAAATTTGGTTTGTATTTCTTCTAAGGGCTGTCAGTTTATTAAGATATTTAATTGTGATTAATTGCACATTGATTGTTTTCAAAATTAGCATATTTTGTATGCTAAATACAGTACTTACAAGGGTTTCTGGACACTAGCTGTTATAATTTTGTGCTGTTAATTGATTTCCAATAATAAATACAGTATGCCCATACATTTGGATAAAGCAGCATATTTGCCCACTCCCAATTATTAAATACTTCACACATATCCTTTAAATTACATTTTGAACAGATAAAAATGTGTGATTAATCACAATTCAATATTTCAATCAATTGACAGCCCTAATATGCAGACTCCAAACCAAATTTTGGACACTTTTGTCCAAATAAAATACCCAAATAAAACAGGAAGGTTGTGTTTGTTTAATTATTGATACTTCCAGCCCTCATAGGAGCCACTAGTGGGAGAAATTATACAATGAAATAATTTCAGCACTCAGCCGTTATCAGTAAAGTCAGGCGTTGCTTGTTATTGAAACCGGGAGACTCGGATTTCATAAACCGGGGTCAGCCGCTAACATCAAGGTATTGACAGCAAATCGACTGCGCATGCTCAAAATAGTTTCGGCATACGCCGGTCACAGTTACAAGCGAACTCAAAAATTAAACTTGAAAGAACGCATTGCGTCGAGCCACGCCATTGGCTAGTGCCACACAACGTAAAATATTCAATGAGCCGCCATATTAGGAAGCCAAACCCCTCTTTCATTCGGATAAGAAAAGCCAGGATACACTTCCAGGATAGTTGTCGGAAGTGCTGGTTGCTGTCGGGCGCTTGAATTTATAAATCCGGATTTTGTTTTGGTTCGGCTTTTGTCTTTCATACGGGTTCTTTAGTTTTCTACAATGGCGACCGCGGCTGCAACTCCGACCGGGCAGAGAAGCACGTGCGGCAGCGGCACTCCGCTGAGCCCGACCAGGATCAGCAGACTGCAGGAGAAACAACAGCTCCGGGACCTCAACGACCGTCTTGCCGTTTACATTGACAAAGTCCGCAGTTTGGAGTCTGAAAACGACATACTCCTCTTGCAAATTAACGAGAAGGAAGACGTGAGGAGCCGGGAGGTAACCGGACTGAAAGCCCTGTACGAGACGGAGCTAGCCGACGCCAGAAAGTGTTTGGATGAGTCCTCAAAGGAGCGGGCCTGGCTGCAGATCGAGCTGGGAAAGATCAAATCCGACCATGAGCAGCTTCTGCAGAAGTAAGCCTTTAACACGTAAATCGTGTTATACAGTCTAATACGGACACGAACTCTGGATAATTAGCTAAAGGCTAACGTTATGCTGACTTTGATTTTCGAGCCACTTTTGCAGCATTACGTACTAACGTTCAGGGGGTTACGTTCCCATCTGGTGAGCGCGTCACTCAAACTCGGCCTGTAAAAAAACAAAAAAAGAAAAATATGCTTTTAATTTTATTATCCATTAGTTTGTTTTGTAGCTCGTTAGAAGCCAGTCTTGGGTTTGATGTAGCTACAACCAGTAATCTAAGTTATGCCTTTTTAAAATGGTAGACACTATAAACTATATTTTGGAAAGACTGACCGTGGCCTTTACCCGCCCACTATTGTCAGTGTTACTGAAAGAGAATAATGTCAAGCCGGCTTTAAAAATGTGATTTTACCCTGTTTAAATAAGTAAATGATCGAACAGTTTACCAACCAAAATAATAAAAATAATAATAATGAGAGAAATGTGCTTGTGGTTTAATTAGACTAGCAGATAACGAAAGAGTAACCGTGCGGTGAAGGCGACATGGTGCCTTCACGGTCTACTGGTAGTATCGGTTATGGTTCTTCCTCACTCGCTTATTTTTTTCAAAATAATAAGTTTAAATCTCTGCATAATTAGTTTGTTGTTCACAACAGATTTAAACACAATTTATTCAAGCAAATTGCACGTGTTTTGCAACATGTGCAAAAGAGTTAGCACTTGCACTTGGGTTTTGTAGTCATTAGGAGTGTAAGAAAATATCAATACACATGAGTACCACAATATTTTGTTGTGCAATACAGTGTCCAGACAGCCATTCGATGTTTTGGAGGTTGCAGCAGGAGTTGGTGTGAGGTTACAGGTATCATATGAAACTAGAAAACCTAAGGAACACATTGGTACCATCATGTCATACTAGCTTGTTGGCAAGGAGCGCCAACATTTCACTAAATTTAGAGGAAAAACTGGATTTACACAGGGGTCCCTTGGCCTTTTGACCTCAAGATGTGTGGGTCCTATGGGTACCCACGAGTCTCCCCTTTACAGACATGTCTACTTTATGATAATCACATGCAGTTTGGGGCAAAAAACATGCAGTTTTTTTGCATGTAGTGTACATTTTTTGCCTATTTTAAAATGTTGTAAATTAAAAAAAAAAATTGTAATATATCACCTTGCTTACAGTATCGCAGTATATCGCAATGATGTGCATCATATCGCCAGATTCTTGCCAATACACAGTCCTAATAGTCATTTGTATGTTTGTGTGAATTCCTATTTGACAGTTTTCATTAGTCTCGACTATCCCGAATTTCCCTCCGGGGATTAATAAAGGTTCATCTTATCTTATCTTATTTTATCTTTATCTGACAGGATTTGTTAGCAGCAACTGTTACTCCCAGCTGTTGACTAAAAGTGCACAAATAGACAGTGTGGAAGGTTTCCTCCTGAATGTGCGGTGATTCAACTGCATTTTCAGAAATAAAATGCCTGTTAGATGATCAACTGTGTAATTAATTGTGGAAAAAAATGCTAATGTATTTCCCCTTCGAGACACCAGGCGGTGTTGTGTCGAGACACTTCTACCCACAGCTATGTGCATTTTCATTTTCATTTCGCTGCGTGTGAAAACAAATTTGCCGTTTGTTTTCATCAGTGTGTGTAATAAGAGTGTTGCAGAGGTCCACCTCTGTTGCTAAATGAATGTAGCATAACTCTATGAAAATAGTAGCCTGCCCACATACACGTACTACACACAAGTGCTTTCGGTCTAGGAGCCGGTGTGGAGCTGCTGTGTGTTGGTGAATAGAGACTGTGTGTCTGGTCAAACACTCTGACAGCAGAACACAGGTGGCAGCCATTGACAGCTGGTTTGAGTCTGTTGGCCAGATCATGTGACCCATTAGTTCATTTCCTATTGATTTTCAACATGTCTTGTATGTGGATTGTGACAAAATAACAGGATTGTGCAGTATTTTACTTTACAGACATTAATGCTGTTATCTATGACTTTCCCTATGTTAAGATCACAGGCCCTGTTCAGACCTGGTGTTAAAGTTCGTCCTGAGTGATCCAAACACAAGTGGACAGCTTTACGTACGTCTGTTCACACCTGTCCGCATGCGTCTTGAGTGGCCACTTGTGAACCGATCTCACCTCCCCGCTCTATATGCAAAACACACGTAGCAAACAAATGCCAGTACAGCCGTTGTTGTGACATATTATATGAATGTCAGTAATATCCTGCTGAATCCTGAAGAATGTAGCCATATTTGGTCCAGACCTCCTCTGCAAGATCCGTCCTCAATGCATGTTGAGTGCGTTCACACCTCTGAGGATGCATGTTAATAGCAGGCCTGAACAGGGCCTTCATCAATGTACTTATATATTTTGTCTGATCATTGATTAAATGTGTTAAATACAGGATTGGAGCATTTCTACTGCCTCTCAAGGGCTCTCAACACAGCGACAACGAGCCGATGGCTGGCGGCTAACAATGCAAACAATAGTTAAAGTGCTGACAGAGTTGTGTTTACCTAAGGGGGAACCGGAGGGTGGGTGCTAGATTTATGTAATGACGCCATTGGTCAGGGTGGCGACATCAGCTTTAACCGCGCATAAAATAAAAAAAATAATAAAATAAAATAAAAACACCACCAACTTCTACCTCTCACTGCTTTTTAGATGAATCAGCTACAGTATAGACCGCTTCATTTTTTGGAACATGATAACAGCTAAATGGATCATTTATTAAAGTTTACCACTGCATACATACGCATGACGTTCACGCGTTTTAATTAATTTCAAACCACGCACGTAAAAATCAGGTGCATGCACATGATCTGAGCCCACAGAGCGAGTGTAAATTTCTGCTCCGTGTGCACAAATGTGGTACTACAAAAAGTGTTGATAGAATAAACAACCAAGCAAAATATTAACTTGCACACTTATTGTTTTTTGTAAAAGTATTTCAGGTATTTGTTGTGTACTGGTGTGGTCTCATTGAGGGTTCCTGTGAAGTGAGAGCGCTTTGGGGTCAGCGGTTTTTCCTCCCAGCTAATGTTTCTCAGTAAAACGTGAAAAGAGCAAACATACCACTCTGCATTCCACTCATAGTTTGTCCACTTTAGCAGCATTCCCACTCGCCGTTGTAACCCTCAGGCACATCATGAGAAAATAACAGGTCCCCCAGCAGAGCTCCACCAACGCACTTAACTCACAAACCCATTGAAACAGTTCCGCTGTTGACTTGGTTAACCCAGGCTCAGAGCTGGGAAACGGATGTCCAACCTGCTTTTTGAAAGTGAAATATGTTGTGTGGTATTTTGTTTTTTTTAATCGTTATTATGTTTAAGCAAAGCATTCATGACCTGGAATGGCTTTATTTTTAATAATAATTATTGATGCAAAATCACATGCTAAAATATATTTACAGTGCAGATATGACATAAATAATCTTTCTGGCCACAAGAGGATGCTGTATATGTTGCTAAAGTTTCTGTCTTACCAGTTACGGATAGGCAGTGGACGTGGGTGTTGTCTGCCCTGAAAGATTTAGTGAACAAAATATCAGAAACAAATGTCATCATCAACATATTTAATTAACAGGAATTACAGTTCAAGTGTAAACCTTTTTAGTGCAGCAACACATTGGATGAAACCTACACAGGAATTCAAAGTACAGTGTTGAACATGGAATTGAATTGAAAAGATCAGCCCTATTGTCACTGTAGGTCACCTCTGTAGGTTTTAACTGTCGTCCACATGCACTCACCATACCTTGTCATCCTCCTCCTTCCAGCTACAACAAAAAGGACTCTGAGGCAGCGGGAGCCCAGGCCAGGCTGAAGGACTTGGATGCTCAGCTGAACTCTAAAGAGGCCATGCTGGCTACCGCACTGTCTGAGAATAGAGGCCTGGAGGCCACACTGGCCGACCTGCGAGAACAGCTGCAGGAGGTACAGTACTGCTGTAACCTGAATATGATGAGGCTAGAAAGATTTTCCTTTCTATTGTATGTTTCTTTTGAGGGATGCAGAGAGATCAATTGTGCTTATTACAAAAGTATATTATTATGTGCTTTTATGACTTATTTCTTATGTTTTGTGTGTGTTGTCAGCTGGATACAGGTCTCGCTCAGGCCAAGAAGCACCTTGCAGATGAGATGCTGCTGCGTGTCGACTTGGAAAACCGCTGCCAAAGCCTGACAGAGGAAATGGCCTTCCGTAAGAGCATGCAAGAAGAGGTCAGAATTTGACATTTTATCAAGTCACAGTAGACGAAACTGTGCCACTGAGGCAGGGTCTGAAATGAACTTTTTTCCACTTCCTGCCACCGCACCATGCATGGTAAATTACAATGTTTGCATTGCACTGTAGCTTCTGTGGAGTCCTACCAGTGGAGGGAGGGTACCATACACAGTGCTATACTGTATTGTTATCTATAGTGGTTATTTGTGTAAGATACACAATTGATTAATTATTTGCTTTGACTAAAAAAAAAAAAAATCTTTGCAAGCTGCTGAGAGCTAGTGTTAGGACGTTAAACAGATCATAATTCTCTGTTTTATATTACTGTGAAATCATCTCCTTCAATTATTAAAATTTCTTGCCAAAAGCTTAATTTTACGAGGTTACCATTGAACACATCATGATAACATTGAAATTTACCTTCGCTCGCTTCAACGGCACCTCGGTTAGTAGCACTCGTTATTTAGCCGAGCAGGACTTTGCTGCCCACCGGCTACTAACAGGTAACGTTACTAACTCTCCTCCTGTTGATTTCAACACAGATTTATTTTTCACAGTGTCATATTATCAGGGAAAAAACAGGATCGGTCCCCATGTTGTTGAGCTTTTTCTTTCTCTCTCCGCCATGGCACCAGTCCCAAACAAACTGAAACATGATGTGGCATGCGTATGTGTTATTGTGCATGTGTAACTGTTGGAAAGCATCAATACAGAGGAAACAATAGTCACAGAGCCATGAGATACCAAAGAATCAGACAACTAAGAACTTGTTCTTAACAGGAACGGGGTCTCTATTCCCATCGCTAGTGTTTTCCCTGTCTGCCAAACTGGCGGATGGCCGGATGATTTTACCCACCACAGCCAACAATTTACCCACATTGGCGGGTGCTAATTTCAGACCCTGCAGTGAGGGTATGGCATATACATGGTGTGGTCATACTGATTGGGAGATATATTGAATATACTCTGTTTTGCAGCTTGTTCTATGTGGGATATAGTAAATGACTATATCGCCAACATCGAGTACAAATATTGTCTCGTCATTTTTTTTAATCCACCAGCAGGTGACTCACGTTGGCGTTTCGCTTCTCCTTTGGTTCTCTCCCTCTCGCAGACACACTCCTGGGCGGATGTGTGTGTGGTGTATGAGCATGGATGTATATATGGGGTGTGTGTTTTTGTATCTGAAGGGAAGGAAAGAAGCCTGGAGAGAGCGGAAGATGTGAAGTGCCAAAGCGTGTTTATACATGTTAAAAAAACTACTGCCTGTAAACTCCATTTCAATTTAATTATATTTTGTATTTCAATTATGTGAATAATTAGTCAAACTTAATAAGAATACATTTCCAACGACTGATCTGACTTCAGAATGACAGTACACCACCTTGGAGTGTTCAGATTAGTTTGCTAGAATGATTACGCTGGTATGATCATATGCATCAAAGTCAAATCAAACAATGATGTAATTTTAGAGAAAATATGAAAATACCATATATATATCAACTAGGTGTATAACTGATACACAAGCACCGATCAGTCCCAAATTCAGTGGGAAATTGGTCAAAAACTGATATGCCTTTCAATAACAGTGAATTTCTCAAAGTTAATAGTTTTGGCACAGAGACACTTGTTTGGCTTGAAATTGGCCTGGTTTGGCTTCAGACTAAAATCAAGGAGCCATGTCAACAAAGCAATGATGAGCTTGAGTTTTCATTAGAGCTGCAACTAATGATTGAATGTCTAAATTAATGTTCATTATATTTTTTATCAGATTGATCAATGATCTTTCTGTTTAAATGAATTTATTAGTGCAGTCTAACCAGTGTTGACTTGCGTTAATCAGGACAGGATCAAACCTGAGAATAACTGTGTGCTGTGCTGCAGGAAGCGAAGGAGGCCCGGGAGCGGTATGAGCACCGACTGGTGGAGGTGGACTCTGGACGGAAGGAGGAGTATGAATATAAGCTGACTCAGGCCCTGGCTGACATGAGGGCTCAGAATGAGGAGCAGATCAAGATCTACAAGGACAACATGGAGAGCACCTATGTGGCCAAAGTAACACACACACACACACACACACACACACACACTACCCGTTTTTGCTACATCAGGGGGACCAATGACTGGGTGCAGCCCGGTGGGATCCACCCTTTCTGAAGGGTGTAGAGACATGATTTTAACTGCTAAAATCATTATAATTTTTTTTAAACATGAAAATGACTTGAAACATCAAAAACTCTCTGAAAAATTCAAAACCTGAATTCTGTTCCCCCCTGGGGACTGGTCCCCAGGGTGAATAAAATTCAGGTTATGTCTATTGGCATACAGTGAACACCACCGTTAGGCACTGAAAAGCATTTTGTCAACTAATGTTGGATTGAAACCTTATTACTAGATTACATAAACACTGAGTCTAATAATTCAGACTGTCAGATGCCAGGTTTTTCTTAAAACGCAGATCATTTTCACTGTAAAATATAATTGTTGAACAAACATATGATTATACAGTTGATAAACATGATGGACAATGTTCCTGGCCTTTTTAACAAATCAAGCATTCTGTTTTACCTGAACAGTCATATTGGCTCTAGATTAAAGATGTTATCTCCATCCGTGTACAGTGTTTCCCTTAACACCATATTAATTTTTTTTTATATAATAAAATTTATAAAAAATTTAAATTTTAAAAAAAAATTAAAAAATAATTTATTTTATATTTTATTATACTTGTAGTATGATTCTAATATTTTATTGATATTTTTATTTAACACCTATATCAACTACAAAACCAACACAAAGAAAAAAAGCATTACCTTACCCTCAATAAGCTGACCCCCTCTACTCTCAAAAATCACAAGACTCAAAAAAACAGAAAAAGGCCCCAGCCTAAAAAACATAAAACAAAAACATTTGCTCTCTTACCACAAAAAAACAAAACAAAAAACACACATTCAACCACACTTCCCTCTACATCTGCCCATCTCCTCCCAAACTAAATACACCTCCCTTGGGAAAAAACACAAACAAAAAACCATACCACCAACTTTCCCCAACCACCCCTAAACCCACGCTCCCCCGATGCCCCTTTCACAATCTACACCCTACTTCCCTTAACCCCCCACCACCCTTACAATATTACCCCACCTTTCATAAGGCAATAATAAACCCTTACCCACCCCACTCCCTTTTATATTTCTATTCCTCTTTATATAAACACAAACTTAAATCTCCCACCCCTCTTTTCCACACCAAAAGCACCCCAAATACCACCTATCACAAAAAAAAAAGCACACAATACACCCACAAAAACCAATATTTTAAATTGAGTAGACCAATCTGAACTCCCCTCCAAAAACACATACACCTTTGCCCAAGACCTTTACCTCATTTCACCTAGGTAATAAATAATATCACCTCTTTTTTCTAAAATAACTAAACAAATAAACACCCACCCAAAATACCAATCTCCTCTTCCCCACACATCCACACCCCTCACAACAACCACACTCCTCCTCCCTTCTTGCTTCCATTGTGCTCTCCCTTACTACACTTGCTCGGGGGGAGGGCGCGACCCCCACCCCTCCCCAGGGGGAGGGCACCACAAGTTCACCCAAACCACCAAACCTCACCAAACCACCCACCCCTCTACCCTCACCACCCACCTCACCCCTCTTCCTTCTTTCTTTACTCCTTCAAGATCCATAGCTAACATAGGCCTTTAGGCCTGGTCTCAGGTTGTGTGACTACCATAACACAGCTAATGTATAGCTTCAGTTTGTATGCATATCAGATCCACAGCTAACATAGGCCTTTAGGCCTGGTCTCAGTTTGTATGAATACCAGACCACAGCTAATTACAGCCTTAGTTTGTATGCATATCAGACAACAGGTGTTATAATACCAGCGTACTGCTAACTAAATCCTCAGCTTGTATAAATATTAGAACACTGGCTAAGTTAAAGTCTTTGTTTGTATAATACATAACCACTGCTAACAAATAGTTTCATCAGAACACTGGCTTACGTAGAGCCTCAGTTTATATGAATATCAGACCACTGCTAATGTATAGCCTCAGTTTGTATGCATATCAGACCACAGCTAACATAGGCCTATAGGCCTAGCCTCACTTTGCATCAATATTACAACACTGGCTAACATATAGCTTCAGCCTGTATGAGTATCAGAACACTGGCTAACTTAAAGCCTCAGTTTGTATGAATACCAGACCTCTATAATGTATAGCCTCGGTCTGTATGACTACCAAACCACTGCTAATGTATAGCATCAGTTTTTGTGCTTATCAGACCATCACTAACATAGGCCTACAGGTCTAGCCTCAGTCTGTATGATTACCAAACCACCGCTAACATATAGCCCCAGTTTTTGTGCTTATCAGACCATCACTAACGTAGGCCTATAGGTCTAGCCTCAGTTTGTATGAATACCAGACCTCAGTTAATGTATAGCCTCAATTTAATATATATCAGACCACAGCTAATGTAGGCTTATAGGCCTAGTTTCAGTTTGTATGAATACCAGACATCAGTTAATGTATAGCTTCAGTTTGAGTGTATATCAGACCACAGCAAATGTAGGCCTATAGGCCTAGCCTCATTTGTATGAATATTAGAACACTGGCTAAGTTAAAGCTTCAGTTTGTATGAATATCAGACTACTGCTAATGTATAGCCTCAGTCTAACAATTACCAAACCACTTCTAATGCATAGCCTCAATTTTTGTGCTTATCAGACCATCACTAACGTAGGTCTATAGGTCTAGCTTCATTTTATAATATTACAACACTAGCTAACTTAAAGCCTCAGTTTGTATGAATACCAAACCACTGCTAACAAATAGTCTCCTAAAACACTAGCTTCCATACAGCCTCAGTTGTATGAATATCAGACCACTGCTAATGTATAGCCTCATTTGTATGAATACCACACCACTGCTAACGTATAGCTTTTTTTCTGTGCATATCACACTATTCTAATTCGGCCTCAGCTGTTTAATATCTGAATACTGTCTAACTTAAAGCCTCAGTTTGTATGAATACCAACCACAGCTAACAAATAATCTCATCAAAACACTAGCTTACATAGAACCTCAGTTTATATAAATATCAGACCACTCTAACGTATACTTCAATTTGTACGAGTACCAAACCAGTGCTAACATATAGCCTCAGCCTAATGCTTATCAGCTCATTGCTAAGGTAGGCCTATAGGCCTAGCCTCAGTTTGTATGAATACCAGACCTCAGCTAATGTATAGCCTCAGTTCTTATGCATACCAACCACAGAAACATAGGCCTATAGGCCTAGCCTCACTTTGCATGAATACCAGACCACACCTATGTACAGCCTCAGTTTTATGCATAAAGATGTGATAAGATAAGATGAGATGAACCTTTATTCATCCCCGGAGGGAAATTCACGAAAACCATCAAACCACAGGTAACATAGGCTTTTAGGCCTAGCCTCAGTTTCTAGCAATGGTTGAACTTGATAACTTATAGCCTCAGCTTATATGAATATGTCAACACCAGCTAATTTAGAGGCTCAGTTTGTATGAATATAGACCACTGCTCACTTATAAGCCTCAGTTGTATGCATTGTTTTACATTGCATGACCAGTCCACTATCCACTCAGTTTTTAACCTCAGCTTAAACTGAAGTTTAATGTGAATGTGTTTTTCTCTGAGCATCAACCCATTTCCTTTTTATGGCATTAACTCATTACTCACTATTTTAAACACTTCATAACAAATAATGGTAGGAATTTCATTATGCAAATACCAAGAATTGTTGTCTATGGGCCTTTTATTAAAAAATATTATTTCTACTTATAGAATTAATACAGATATTAATTCATATTTTACTTCTTCAGGCCAACGAAAACATTATCACCGGTTTCTTCCAAAGAATAAAACCTTTTTAAGAAGTTTAATGATTAAATGTATTCCCTCATTATTTTAGGTAAATTCATTTTATAACATGAAAGTCTGATCACAATTAAGTGCACAGATTTAATAATATGCTTACAGTATGAAGATTATATGATTACACGCACTTACACACTGTTACACACTTACACACTTTTCAGAAAATGTCCCCACCATGCAAGTTCACACACTGCAATACCAACCATACCTCTAGGGTATACACAAAGTCATGAAAATCAGGTCTGTGGGGACCAATTTTTTTTTCTCAAAAAACAGCACTAGGCATATCAGCAGGCTGTCTTCTATTGGTTGCAATGCTTGTGCCTGTGGGGACCGGGAATCGGTCCCCACGAGAAAAATTGGTCCCCACGGGGTGAGTGATATGTCAGGTCATGGTCCCCACCAGGATAGAAAAACCACACACACACACACACACACACACACACACACACACACACACACACACACACACACAGTCAGCTAGGGGTGGGCATCATACCGCTTTCATCACCATCACCGGTGTCTCGTTTGGCCATGACATGCATTTTGCTCTCCTGGCATTGATAAACACACGTTTTGGTTTAGCACACACACCTGATATACTACTTCACACCCATAAAGGATGTTTATGGTTATGAACCATTTACTTTTCGTTTCGGTGCCCATATTAACAGGTTAGAGCAGAGACAGACTGGGTGAGCAGCTCGTACATGTGTGGCATCCACACAGCCAGCATTGCTGCTGCAGAGCTGCCAGCCCTCAACAGATACTTTTCATGGTTTATTTTGATAGATAGATGAACTTTATTAATCCCCGAAGGGAAATTATCTTTCACTTACATCCCGTCCAAGAACATAAAAAACAGTGACACATAACGGGGGGATCTACGGGGCCTAGACTGAACCAGGGAAACTGTTCCAGACCAGAAGTACACATGTATATGTGGACAGAGCTGAGCTATCTGCGTAAAATACTGCTCAGTATTCATGAGTACAGTTTTTTTCTCTTTTGTTCAGCCAACTGGGTTCTAAGATGCAAATACAGTGATGAAAACTTAAATGCTTGCACTGACCTTTAATATTTTCTAATAGCACCCCTTAGTTTATCTTTAGTTGGTTTGCAGAACATTTAACACAAGTGCAGATTTCATTCGAGAGTCTTCTGCTCACTGATAAACAACACCGCATCCATTAGGTCTTTTTGTGTGAACCAGTGAAACCTGAAAACTTAAGGACAAACCTTAACATCAGATGTGAAGTGAAGATAATTATTTGGCAGCAATCAAACCAGAAAAACACAACTGCTAGTAATACTGCTGCTATGATGAATTATGAAATATGAATGCCAAAATACACTTGTATGCAAACAGCATGTTACTAACAGACTTCCTGCATGTCAGGAAGCGACTGACACTGCTCAGTTCCTCTTTCAGGGTGCGATGAGAAGGAAACAGTGTTGATGTTGCTGACTCGCAAACCATCTTTGTGTTTGTCTCCAGCTGGACGACCTGCATCGGTTGTCTGAGATGAACGGAGCATCAGCTAACATGGCCCGCGAGGAGCTCAGAGAGTCCACCTTGAGGATTGAGAGCCTCACCGCCCAGCTGGCAGGGATGCAGAAGGAGGTGGGCATTTTATTTTATTATATTTTAATAGAATTGGTATCCTAAGCAGCCATATTTGATAAAAACCTGTAACATCCAAAGCTGACTGCATTTATCTCAATGCTGAATCTAATATCTAACCTTTTCCAACATTATAAACTACATGTTTACATATTTGTCTAATATTATAGTTTGCGTTTCCTTTGTAGAATATGCTGCTCTGCTGATGGTAGAGTTGTCCATGTTTGAGATTGTTAATACACTACAAACATCGCCCTTTTGTTTGAACGCGATCATAGCCAGATTGAGAAACCCTGGATTGATTTACAGAGTTGCTGACCACCATCGTAGGACCGTTCAGTAGTTTTGTTGGAGTTAGTTCCGCCAGTTAAGAAGAAGATACCCTGGATATGTTGAACTTGCATCGTAGTGGAGGCCTCTGGTTTTTAAAATCTTAAATCTATCTAATACTTGCCCACTTTTTGTACAATATTTGGTCCATCATTCACAGGATTACTTTCTGTTCACATTGTGCACTTCACTGAGTGGTTGACAGAGAATTAAAAACTAAATAAAAAGTTAAGATAACAAAAAACAACCCCCTCTGTATCTTATTCGGTGATGCCTCTCATTGCAGGGAAAGAAATACCTTGTACATGTGCATTGCATGGTTATGCACATAAAATTTGAGCTGTGTATGTTATTCTCAGCTCAACATGCACTGATGAGCTGAATTTGGTGGTCATAGGTCAATATCACGGTGACCTCAAAACATGCTTTTGGCCATAACTCACATCATGCTAATTATGACAATTTCACACAAATGTCTAATATGTTGGACAGACATGGTTTTAAACTGCAATTTCACTGGTTGGCGGAGACATAACAATTTTTTTTTTTAGTGCATGCAATTTTAAGTCACATGCACCAGTGCATGTACACAGAAAAAGGTATTTTGAGCCCTGCATTGGGCTTAATTTTCATCCGAGCAATGATTTTACTGAATCGGGTATCAAAGCTTTTTAAATGGCGTATGATAAAGTGTTACTTGTGATGCATGGGCATCATGGCCACCTCTGACCTCCTTGTTTATATTCAGACTCGTGGTTGGCGTGATCGTATAGTAGAGCTGGAGGCAGCGCTGGCTCAGGAGAAGGACAAGAGCCGCAAGCTGCTGGCGGACAAAGACCGCGAGGTGGCTGATATCCAGGCCAGGATGCAGCAACAGCTGAATGACTACGAACAGCTGCTGGATGTTAAACTGGCACTGGACATGGAGATCAACGCCTACCGCAAACTCCTGGAGGGAGAAGAAGAAAGGTGAGCACCCAGGAAGTTTGCAAGTAGTGACAGCATGAGTGAAAGTTTTTTTGATATCTAACTGTGGTGTTTCCCTCCCACAGACTGAAGCTGTCTCCCAGTCCTTCTGCTCGTGTCACGGTGTCTCGAGCCTCGTCCAGCAGCCGCAGCGTGCAGACCACGAAGGGAAAGAGGAAGCGTGTGGATGTGGAGGAACAGGAGGCCAGCAGCTCAGTGTCCATCGCTCACTCTGCCTCGGCCACAGGGCCGATCTGCATCGACGAGATCGACACAGACGGAAAGTTCATCTGCCTCCGTAACAATGGAGATGAGGTGAGCTCCTGGCCTCCTTAGTTTGCATAAATAAATCACTACGTAGACTAAGTTGCACTATCCAGATTTGCATGACTATGAGCAGCATGTTGGCGATAGCCTCAGAAAGGCTAAATAACAGCAACACAAAGCTACTGTTTCAAAATCAAAGAATACACTTATTAATAAGAGCACTCATAACAGTTTAGCATTCAGAGTGTTAAATAGTAAACTTCTTTTGAATTTATATATAACTCTGTTGAAGTAGCTGGGGCAGCATGTAGAAACAAGCAAGATTTGTCCAATAAACATTTGACTGTCTAAAGTCTGTATCTGACTGATTTCTTTTTTTTTTTTTTGTGTCTCAGGACCAGGCGATGGTCGGTTATGAGATGATTAAGACAATTGGAAATGCTACAGCCACCTACAAATTCACACCCAAATATGTCCTGAAGGTTGGCCAGAAAGTCACGGTAAGAGTTTGTCTTTAGTTGGATTGTTATAATTTTTCCTGAGCCTGTTCAAGAAGTGATATCCAGTCTAAACACATAAGTGGAAAAGTAATTGGAATCGTTGAGAGAAAAGGTTGTTCAATAGTAGGTTGTTGTTCAGTCTCTTGTGTCTCAAGCTTGTCGGAGTGTCGAACAGCGTGGTTGTATATGTGCAGATATTTAAAATGAAAAAGAAGCTTTCAAGTCGCTCTGTGAAACTGTTGAATATGATGACGACTTTGGGGCTGTTTGCTTTGTGCAGGTTTGGGCGTCTGATGCCGGTGTGAGCTCCAAACCTCCCACAGACCTAGTGTGGAAGAACCAGTCCTCCTGGGGTTCAGGGGTGGACGTACATGTGGTGCTGATCAACCCTCAGGGAGAGGTGAGACCACACACACAATAAACTGAATAATGTGGTGGCGACTAACAGGGACAATACACGCAACATCGTGGCTGCTACAGTAACTCTCCCGGATGAGTGAACTGGAGACCTAGTTGTCTGTTTTACTCATACACTGCAGCTGGTGATAAATAATGGATTTAACTTATTTGTGCATCAGCTTTTCATTGCAGCTGAGCGGCTCGTTAGGCACTAAAAATAGCACCACTGCATGCAACGCACTTGTAAGTTAATGAGTGTTATCTGTTACAAAAAAATGTCTAAATTGGCATCCCTAGCACCCATCCATCCCCACATTTTTGTTGCCCATTATCAGATATTTATTTCTGGCAAAAAGCTGATGAGTTGTTGTTTGTCAACGAGTTGTTCGTCAGATAAAAAGCAAAGTACCCTTGGATTATTTGTGTGTGTTGTGTTGCAGGAGGTGGCAAAGAGAACCACAACATACAAGACTGCAATCGAAGAGGAGTTTGAGGAAGACGATAACGGAGTGGAGGCCATTGAGGAAGATGTCTTCCACCAGCAGGTGAGACTGTCAGCCACACTATCAGCTCAGAACAGATGTTTCCTCAGATTTAAGTCCAACTGCTTTATAAAAATATTTGATGGACCGTTGTATATGAACACATTTTTTTAGAAAAAGCCTTTTCTGAGTCGCACGCACACAAAATCCATCTAGTAAACTCGCTAGAGACGAAGCTGATGCCTGTCTTCTAACCTGACTAAAACTGGGTAGACACTGTATGACTTTTTGGCTGTTTCTGGTCCACATTTTGAGCCGTAGGACTCATTTTGGATCCAGACCGAATTTCATCCTCGTTAGGCGTCATTTGTAGTGCAATGTACAGGGACCGAGGACTGAAAGTCGTCCCGATCGGCTGTCGGACAGCTGGATGAATTTCTGACATTTCTGGCTTTATATCGCAAATAATCTACTCGTACAGTAATAAGTACACAACATTTCTAAAATGGTACAATGTACGCCCAGCTTAAGGCTGCAAGTTTTTTTCCTAACATGCCAAACGTCGACCATTTGTAGCATTGTGTTTTGAATGTTTGTGTGCAGGGGGACCCTCGCACTGCGAAGAGAGGCTGCTCCATCATGTGATCCCACTGAACCAACCAACCAGCCACCTCTTCCTCCTCTGAGCCCAGCCAGTCTGCTGCCAACTGTAATACTAGAACTATTTTTCTATCTTTTGTAGTGTATTTCAATAACAAATGGTTTTATTTCTCATAAAAATGCAAAACTGATTTTGATGGATGTATTTTCATCTGAAAAAATAACATGGTTGAACAAAATTTGTAGTTCAGGACATTTTTTTGCTATAAAACCGTGCAACAAGTAGCTAAACTCAAGGACCGACTGTGTCTTTTAATAAATGTGTATGTCATTTTTTTTAATGGATTTTAATTTAGTTATTTTTATTTTATCTTATTATATTATTGACGCTATATTTTAGGCTACAGGAAAAGCCACAGGATGTCAGTGATTAGATTAGGTTAGGGGTTGGTTTAGATCAATTTGCTCAAAACCCTACTGTATTATTTAAACAAAAAAAAAAAAAAAAAACTTTGAAAAAGTATGCACTGAAAGGAAAAGTACACTACAAGCTCCGCAGTAACAGGTGTTCATGTAATAGGTTACTCTCCCCCGTCAGTCTGGACCTTGACTGGATAAAATGTCAATTTGGAAAAATGGTAATGGCATTTTTCTAGTATCTTTTATATTAAAATAAGGACTGTGATTGATTGTATTCATAAGGAAGCCCGACAGTTGAAGTTTGTTCGCAGTTGTTGATTTACCGAAATGCCCCTATATGTAAGATTTGAAACTATAGCTTTGATGACTCCTCATGGTATTATGAAAAACGATCTGACCTGGGTACTGAAAACGAGGCTGTAATCTAGGACGGAGTATTAGGACCACATTGAGGGGGAAATATAAATCTGAGATTTGGAGAATAAAGTCATAGGTTTATGAGAATAAAGTCAGAGAGAGAAAAAAGTTTTAATATTATAAAGTAGTTAATTTAGTGGGGAAATGTGTGAAAATGAGGAGCGTCGAGCATCCTGTGAAGTTATACTTTAGTGTAGGTTTCACAAATAATGAAATGCTTAATATTTTGGCACATCAGCTCCACATAATCTTAAGTATCAGGACCATGAAAAGATTGTACAAGAAACAGTTTATTCCAAAGACAGAAACACGGACCTGAGGGTAATCGCTTTTTCTCCTTGAAATAAAATGACTTTCTCATTAAATTACGACTTTTTTCTCATATTTTATTCTTGAAATCTCTGAATCCCCCCCCCCCCCCCCATTGTTGCCCTATCACTCCGTTGTAGTAATGTGATGCCATGCAGCTGTATCACTCCACTGACTTTAAATATGCGTTGCACCACAATTGAGAAGTGTTGATTGTAATCTTGACTTTTGATATTCTAAGTGTTTGAAGTACTTTTTGTGTTGTTGTGTTTACTATGCATGCTATGGCTGTAATTATAATAGCTGAATGATTAAACAAGTTTTCTTGTACGTGTGGTGTAATTGTTTTTCACAAATCATTGTAAAGGGTCTAAGGGTTGGCTTTGTAACAAATCGGTGTAAAGTTCAAGTCCTAACCTTTGCTTTTTGAGTTGTTAATGTGGTTCTCACTAGGTAGAACCCTGTTATTAAGGATGTTGTGCTTATTCTAAGTTTACAGTCGATCAATTTTACTATTTACACGGGTTTAGCCTGCAGAAACAGTCACACAGGTTACAGGTAACAAAGAACAAAACAAATGGAGGAAGGGGAGCTACGATAAATTATGGGTTTGTTTCCTCAAAACAGCACAATACCTGAGGAATATATCGTTAAACGTATTAGAACTAATTTCATCCATTCTATCCATCCATCTACTTATGTTTATATGACACCTTATTTTAAATCTGGAGTTTTCCGTTCATTACCTTGTGATCAGTAATGTCATTTGCACAGCAATATCTGCCTTAAAGGAACAGTGCGTAGCATTTGGGGGGATTTATTGGCAGAAATGAAATATATTAGTAACTTTAGTGTATAATCACCTGAAAATAAGAGTCATTCATTTGCAGTCTATAACCTCACTGGTCTGGATACTCCACGGCTCTTTTTCAGCAGGTAAATGGTTGAACTGTTCATCGGAGGAATGAAGGAAAGTAACACCGCCGTAGTGGTGCTGGCCTTGTTAACATGGCAGCTAGAAGCAGTGAGATAAGCTGCAGCAGTAAGACAGTATAGGCTTCCTACACTAGATCATTTCCTGTAGGTAGTGAAAGAAACAGAAAGCCCCCACACCCAGAATATTAGCAACATCAGCATGTATATCTCTGCTTTTTACCACATATGTAATGTTGTTACAAAAAGTTTTATATATAGGTAAAGTTTGACTCAGGCTGAACTGTCAGTACTTGAACATTTTCTGCATACATGTTGATCACCTTACAGCTGTTATGGATTTTCTTTACTCTAAAAAATATTATAACTTCTCTTAAACTTATGACTTTATTCTCATAACATTACAACTTATTTTTTCTTGTAAAGTTTTGATTGTATTCTCATTACATTACAACTTTACTTGTAAACTTAACTTTTTTCTTGAAAATGTATGACTATATCCTAATATTACAACTTTTTCCTCATAAACTTATGACTTTATTCTCATTACAACTTTTTTCTTGTAAAGTTTTGACATTTGTCATATTTATACAACTTTTTTCTCAAAAACTTGACTTTATTCTCATTACTTTTGTATCAAAATGTATGACTTTATTCTCATAAAGTTATGACTTTATTCTCATAATATAACAACTTAATCCTCGTAATATTACAACTTTATTCTCATAATCTTATGACATTTTTCTCATAAACGTATGACTTTATCCTAAAAAGCTCATGACTTTATGTCCGCCTGAGGGCGCTCTGGCTTCACTTCCGGCTGTCTGCGTCACGTGATCTCGTCACATGACTGTGGCGAACACAACAGGAAGAGTTTTCTCTTTGTCGCTGTCTAAAGATCTCACATCTTCTTTCACTCACATTGTGACGGAGAAGCGGATTTTTCGGCTGTTTCTTGGATCTAAATAACGCTGGTTCTGTTTTCGCGGGTCGGGGGTTTGTCTTGAACAAACCGAACTTCAATACAAAGTCGCTCAAGTGAAACTAATCCTGAATATCAAACGAGGTACGTAAATATTAAGACTCGACTTAAGGCCTTTCTTGTATAAACGCGATGTGTGTGTTGTTTCTCCATATATGGAACCTTCCAGGTATTATTAAAATAAATATCTGAACCCTCTGAGACCCACCGTAGACCCGTTTAGTCTTTTTAGTGGGGTTCAGGGGGTCTTTAGGGGGAGATCGCAGGTCAACAGTAGTCCATCTGAAAGCTGAGGACCTGAAGATGAATTTGAGATTCAGCTCAGCTCTCTGTGTGTGATTTGTTAAACAGATTTGGTGTTAAATTTAACTCTTGTTTCCCCACTGGGGACGATTCAAATGGTCAATAATCCCTCCAAAATACCACATTAAGACTCCAACATCTGTAGGAGCATCATAGAAAAAGCCATGCTTTGATTTGTTTTCAAAAACTTTTAACATTTGGAGATTTCGGTGGTTGGATGGTGACCACTTGTGTTTTCCCTGATACCCAGGAAAATGATCCATCATCTGAATGCTCTAGGTCTCTAGTTTGTGGCTGTAAAGTTTCATGAGGCTGTGATTAACCTAGAGGTCACTAAAGGTCATTTTATACAGTGAGGTCAAGTTTTAAAAAATTATCTCACTATAATAAAATGGCTGCTATAAGGACATAGACATACATCATCACACATGAATACAGTTGGGCTCATTGGATCCACAAGAGTCTCAGCTTTACAGTGATACCCAATTTATGTAATTCAAGGCTGTTTAGGGACCCTAGTATGCAGAAATATTCAAACACACCATTTTAGGATAGGTGTAAATAACACATTTATACTGCATGAAAAAACTTTTTGCCCAAAACTGCATGTGATTATCATAAAGTGCTCTGTAAAGGGCAGACTCGGTGGTAGCCATAGAACCCATTTTCATTCATACAGTATATCTTGAGGTCGGAGGTCAAGGGACCTCTTTGAAAATGGTCATGACAGTTTTTTCACGCTCAAATTTAGCCCAACTTTGGAGCTTTATTTAGCCTCCTTCCCAACATGATTGGTACCGATGGATTCCTCCGATTTTTCTAGTTCCATTTGATATCTTCACTCTAGCCTTAAAACTTGATACAGCCTCTGACAGACAGTGTCAGGATCAGGATCACAGTTCTCAGGGTGTTACATGTAAGTGAGTTTTGACTAATGATCATTGTGGATGTGATGAATTGATGTTATGATTTGCTCTGTTAGTAATTATAATGTTTTAGATGTACATGTGATTTATTTAGAACAGATTTATGGTAACAATACAGGTGACCCAAGCGTGCTGGACATTTCTTACTTAAGTACATCGTGTCAGTAGAGATGCAGGTATGAGAGAAGAAGCTTCAGTGTTACACCGGCTTTTAGTTGTTGCCTTTTGCAGGCAACAAGTAAAATTTTGCAGAGACAGATGTGGCTACTTATTTCTACTTCTAGGTATACACACAGGATGTGGATTGACACCATTACTGACTATGATGTGACCGATCCGACTCAGGCTTTAGGCCTGGCCTCATGTTAACTTGCATTTACACGGTTCCAATAAGTTTATAGAGATTTTAAGGGAGCACTGATATCAGATATCAGCACCCTGAATTAAAACAGTATCAGGATAGAAAAGTTGAATTTGAGCATCCATCACTACTTTAAATCATTTGACCATCTTGAAGGACGTCTCCTATACATGCATTCTCCCAAAATATTTAAGTCTTTTTACATGACCAAAAATGAGTGAATCTCCACTGTATCAAGTCATATCTATTGATAAATTTCCTGAAACAAATGAAGAAACTTATATACATATATATACTTATATTACAATACAGTAATGAATAGTGTCCATTTCTTGAGACAAAAAGAGTAAGACAGGCCACTGCATTAATGTATGGAAAAATAAAATTCATTCAGAAAATACTTCAAAGAAGTGATACAAATAAGCTTTGCAGTGGAAAAATATTTAAGAAGAAGAAAAATCAAGAACTTTAAGGAATCAACTGCAGGAAACATTACATGATAAGAGGGACACATTTCGTTAAGTTTAACGCTGTGTAACTCTTCATGTAAGGTGTGAATGAGAAGAAAATCCAAACATATTTCCCAAAGTATTATATCAGATGGGAGTTTATAGTCATAGTCCTCTAAAGAAATTTAATCTGCCGCTTTTGAAATCTGTGCTAATAAAGGAACGTGTTAGATCTGATGTCATTCAGTGTTTGATATATTTTACATAAAAACTTGATATACTGTACATGGTAAATTCCAGTGTTTGAATTACACAGTAGCTTCTGGGGAGACCTATTCTAGGGGGTTGGGAGGGTACTGTACACAGTACTGTACTGTACATCATCATCTATAACTATATTTATTTAGTTCTCACCAAAGAACGTAATTTTTAGAGATTGCATTTGAATACATCATGACACTGTTGTAATTTACCTTCACCCAACAGTCATTTTTGACTGAGATGCTAAGGAATCGGACAGCTAAAAACTCGTTTTTCATGGGTTCTCTGTTCCCATCATTCATATTTTCCCTGTCTGCCAAAGTCGTTAACCCACCACTGCCGACAGTTTGTCTGCATTTGGCAGGTGGTGGATGCCGAACACATGAGTTTTTTAACAGGAAAAAACGTAGTGTAACTGCATTGTACATTGTACCTGGCAGGATCAGAGGTCACCATGGGGTCGGCAGTGGAGAGGACAGACGAGCATGTGAGAGAGTATCTGATCTACCGCGGCTTCACCAGCACTCTGAAACATCTGGACACCGAGATCAAAGCCGACAAGGAGAAAGGCTTCAGGGTACGACTGATGGAAATAACAGCTCTCCTGTATTTTCAGGTCTGCCTTTAATCTAAAACATCTTCTATTGGCAGGTGGATAAGATCATCGATCAGCTGCAGCAGTTTGTCCACAGCTTTGACTTGTTTGGTCTGAAGGAGTACTGGCTTTACCTGGACAGACGTCTGTTCTGCAGACTGGAGGACGTTTACAGATCAACAGTCAACAAACTGAGAACCAGCCTGTATAGATACTACGTCATCAACACCATCCAGGTAACAGAGAAATGAAGGGCAGCAGACTGTACGAACGGTTAAAATATCTCTTGTACAGCCATGTGTCCGTCCTTTCGTTTTCCTAGAGAGGGAACCTGGAGAAGACTCAGGAGTTTTTCCAGAAGCAAGGGTTAGAGCTGCAGAGTCAGGTCGAGTGGCGCGATTGGTTTATCCTGCCATTTATCCCCACCCCCGAGCAGAACCCCGCCTTCTCTCCGTACTTCTCCCGCCAGTGGGCCGACACCTTCCTGGTTTCACTGCACAACTTCCTGTCGGTCCTCTTCCAGTGTATGCATATCCTTCAGCTGCAGTGTTACAAGTTTGCAGCGTAATGTCCAGTTTGTAGCTGCATTAAATTTAACATTGCAGATGTTGTAATGTGTGCCTGAATCTCTAAAGGGCACCACACTGATCCACTGTGTCTGTGTGCTATTTAAACTCTGGATTTGCTGGTTTCCAGTCCTTAACTGGTTCTCACCCCAGCCGGTCTTGCTGAGTTTTGATGCTGAAGTCCAGAAGATGACGAGCGTGACGGAAGAGAACGAACAGCTCCGCCAGCTGGTGAGAATAAAATTAATTCAGAAATGTTTGGTAACTCTTCATTTTACAGGTCTGCAAATTTCATGGTAATTAGGTGATACTTAAATAATATAAAAATGAATTAATTAATAAGTAATCCATTTGAAATTTCTTTGGAATTACTGCCAAATTATCCCAATATTTACCTGAAATATATATGTATATATAAAAAGACCAATTCAGCATCCCCATCACATTTCTTAAGGTTATCATGACATTTAAGCAGTCGAGTTTTAAAATGTTTCAACATTTGATCTGGGTTCAGATTTCGTGAAGGTAAAGCTTCCTGTTATCTCCTCACAGTTCCTATCATGACACACGTTTATGTAAAATACCACAAATATTTATGGAGATTTTCTTTTGTGATTTTTTAATTTTTGGATTGTATATACATTTTAAAGATGCTTTTGTACATTTTAAGGGTTCCCTTTTAGTTTAGAGCTGTATTTTTTTATGTGTTGTTGGTATTTTGTATTGCCTTTGTACTAGATGGTTAACTGTCTGTCACCATAGAGCCTGTCAGCCTGTTGGTGTGTATGTACAGGTGTAGTTATCACTGTTAAACATTTTGACTGGACGGATGTTTTTTTTTTTTGTCATTGATGCAACATATGATGTGACTAGTCCTTGTTTGTTGTCTCAACAGTAACACACTTTGGGACGTCTGCCTAGATGGTACTGAGGTATCGTATGTTATCTCTTATCTTATGTTATCTCTTCCAGCTGTTTGCCCTGCAGACGGAGAGTCGGGACCAGAGAGAGGGGGATGAGATGGTCCACCACAAGCTGCCGGTATACGTCCAGAACATGGACCGTCTGGGAGACACTGAGCTGTGAGACACTAACATCTCTGTCTTTACTGATGACTGGCTACAACTAAGATGGCTGCCATTCTGTCAGTTTTTTAATGTTCACTGTGTTGAATTAAAACACAGCCAACATAATGCTTTTAACGGGATGTCAGCGTTAATGTGATAACGTGTTAACACAAATTTGTTTTAACATCACAAATTTCTGTAATGCAGAAATGCAACATGCGATTTTTAGATTGTAGCAGGCTCAGTTTTGAAGCTAGAATAAAGATACTGGCATCAATGAAACTTGAAAACCTAAGAAATCACTTGGCACCAACCATGTCATACTAGCTTGTCACAAAGGAGGCTAAATGACGCTCCAAACTTACACTGAATTTTAGCGAGGAAAAAACTAGCATGGCCATTTTCAAAAGGGTCCCTTGACCTTTGACCTCAAAATATGTGAATAAAAATGGGTTATATTGGTACTCACGAGTCTCCCCTTTATAGACATGCCATGTTGGGCTTGAGCTTGCCATGTTATGATTTGAGCCTATTTTTTATTGCTAAAGAGTATTAAATACTAGACAAATCTCTGCTCACGGTACATTTTGAACAGATAAAAAATGTGTGATTCATTTGCAATTAAATATTTTAATTGATTGACAGCCCTACTTTAAATGGAAGTTATTTATTGGATCAGGAGTCTATATCTAAGTCTATTTCTAACATGGCTGATCCCACTGACCCAGAGGGGCTTTGTACTTCTTTGGTTCACCCAAGACGGTGGCTACGCTTTAAATGAAATGGAAGTATTAGATCGCCAGGCATAAACTAAGTTCTACTTTTATTCAATTTACGCACTTAAAGGGTAATTTGAAGTTTTTTTCAACCTAGATCTATTTTCCCATGTTTGTGTGTCTAAGTGATGGCGACAAAAATTTCTGAAATTGGTTAAGTCATCTTAATATTCAGCTGACATTGAGAAATGTTAAGATAACACTAAGCTCCGCTGTCTGTACTCCAACACAACAAAATCTATGTATTCCTCAGTAACACTTCATTTACAGGTCTGCAAATTTCATTGTAATTAGGTGATAATTAGAAAGTAACCTATTTGAAATTTCTCTGGAATTACTACCAAATTACCTCAATATTTACCTCAAAATTTAGCGAAAATTAAAAAACATTATTTAATCCATGTCTGCTAGTAAATAGATAATAATTAGCAAGCCCTATTTTAACCATTATATACTATATTAGCATACAATTATTAAATCATGTTTATAATAAAATACTTTTTGATCGATTTTTAGCTAAATTTTGGGCTAATTCCAAAGAAATTTAAACTAGGTTACTTGCTAATTATCACTTAATTGCCATGAAATTTGTGGAGCTATAAAATGAAGTGGTACTAGAGCACCAGGCATAAACTAAGTTCTGCTTTTATTCAGTTTTAGCACTTAAAGGGTAACTTCGGTATTTTTCAAACAAGCACTTTCAGAATTACCTTTTAAATGAAAAACAAAAACTGTATTATATGTTATTACAGAGGGCAGCCATCTTTTATCTTCTTTCTAAAAGGTCTTTCTATCTATCGTAATTTTGTGTTTTTCACCTTGATGTTTTTTTTGTTGTTGTTTTATTTCGTGCCACCAGACACAGGACAGACACATGAAATGTTTCTGGTGTTAGCACTTTAGCATGCTAGCTTGTTCAATTTTACCTCAGTGCATTGACTGACTGCATTTATTTTACTGGTAATTTGTTTTAAACGTTTAACTATGAAGTCTAATATGTTGATTATATAGACTTGAACCCTGAATTTTAGAAAATAACATGGCCGACGTCCTGCTAAATAAAGGGTGCTAATGTTATTTGCTAATTCTACTGAAAAGCTGAAAGTATGATTTGAGTTGTGAGATTCATCTCTGAGGATAAAGTAGATATTTTTAGAGAAGTCAGAATTTTTAAATGAACATAATTTAATGTTTTTGGCATTAATAATCTTCCCTAGAAATAGCAGTGTTATGAGAAGTGATGAAGAGTGAGGAATCTGAAGAAGCGTTTGGGTTTTGTCATTCAGAGGCCTCGTATATCTTCATCTCTGAGTCACTTTCAGAAGAATTTTGAGGTGCTTTAAAGCGGAGATAACTGCTGGATTATTTTGTTTATTCATATAAAATATATATTTAAAGAGCGTATGCTGTTTTACACTGTGTGCTGTGATGCAGTTGCTGTTGCCAAATAAACAATTCACCTGATGAATTGTTGTTTCTTGTCAGTACGATCCATTTTTTAAATTTTCACATAGGGTTTTCACATGCTGACAGAGGACTGTAGAATATATGATGAATATAATACACTCTAAAATGAGTACAACTAATAAGACACTGTAATATACAGTAAAACATAACATGATTTCACAAACATTTTTTTTATGTTTCTGCACCGGTGAGAGCCGTGGCTGGAGACATTACGTTTTCGGGTTGTCCATCCGTCCATCTCTATGTCCGTTCTTGTGAAAGCGATATTTGCGGAAATCCCTTCAAATTTGGTGCAAAACTCCACTTGGACTCAAGAATGAACTGATTAGATTTTGGTGGTCAAAGGTCAAGGCCACTGCGACCTCACAATAGGGATGTGACGGTGAGGAAATATTCCCACTAGTAAACAAACTCGTGGCAGCACCGGCGTTACAGATTACAACGGACATTTTACAAGAAACGTGATGGTGCACGCTGACTCTTATCTTTAACGTCGGGTGGCTGTGTGCCTGGCCTCTCTGGTCCAGCTTTCGCACACCGGCCGTGAACGCTCCTTCCTCCGCATGGTCATGGCCTCATTAACGTTATGGCTCCATTATAGCATTTGGTTTAATATTGCTAAATATTGGAAATATTGCTAAATAGGCATTTTTGCTTTTCGCTTTGCATTGTCTTGTCTGTCAACTCTTTCTCGTCCCGTGTGTAATATAACACTCCGTATGGAGCAGATGCGTTTTTATTTCTGTCATAAAAGCAAAACGATGGGACGTAATGTAATCGGTGTGCACCCGACCACCATGAAACACTGGTAACACAGACTACTGCGACAAGCCTACAGCACAGAACACGTTTTTACCCAATTATGACAATTTCACACACATGTCCACACAAATTTTGGACAGACATGGATGTAAACTGTAAACTGTAATTCTAGTTTCTTTCTGCAGCAGTGACCAAAAAGGTATGGTCAACAAACATTTTTTTACACTGGATATGTAATAATCTAATAGTCAGATCCAGGTCAGCTGGGATCAGCTCCAGCCCCCGCGACCCTGAAAAGGATAAGCACTTACAGATAATGAATGTTATACTAGTGTAAACAGGCTTGTTTTATTTTTACCAGTGATAGTTCTTTTAGAAATGTTAATGCCAACAAATACGGATTGAAACAGAATATTTCAATTTTTCAATCAGTGTTGACTTTTGGACTGAAGACTGTGACAATTAACGTTACAGAGACGATCTTAAAGAGTTGCTTAAACGCCATACAGCGCGTTGCTCGCTGTGACACAATGACCAACCATGACTCCTCTTATACCACAGTCCCAGCCGGTGTTTCATTAAATATTACACCACACACATTGTGGATTGTTAGGTCCTAACTGGGCAACTGGAGCAGATACTGGGGACATAGGCCTATTGATTTGAGCGGCATTGGAAATATGATTTGGTTACTGAAAAATCCATTCATTATCTGTAACTGCTTATCCCCAGCTGACATCGGGTGAAGGCGGGGTACACCCTGGACAACCAGACAACCATTCATGCTCACATTTACACCTACAGGCAGTTTACAGTCAACAATTAACCTTGCATGTCTTTGGACTGTGGCAGGAAACTGCAGAACCCGGAGAAAACCCACACTAAGACAGGGGAGAGCATGCAAACTCCACACAAATGGGCCCTAAGCCGAATTTGAACCTCTTGATGTGAGGTGACAGCGATAAACACTGCACCACTGTGCAGTCCTCATTGAAAAATTCAAATGGTTCTTATACACAATGTTTAACCTTTGTTAATGTTGAAATTATGTGTTTTCTTACTTTTAGACTAGTTGACTAGTTTAAAGTGTTTAAACGTCAGGGGAAATAGTTGTTAATCCATAACTCATCCTTAATGAAGACATTGAACTGGACACCAGCTTCTATTAAACAAGACAAATAGAAACAAGATGGCTCAACAACATGAGGCTCTATGTGTTACAGGACTTAGCTGAATGCATCTCACAATTTGTTCTGTTATACATAAACCAAAGTACTGGACAGCTTGAAATGATGGAACCATGCATGTTTAGACAAAATTTCATGGTGGTGCACCGACAGACATTGTCATTCCTAGGGCCACGCTGCTAGCATGGTGATAAACAGCTGTTGATACGTGTTTGCTTTGTCGTCATCGCCTTTCTCCCCACCAATGTAAAGTCGCAGCCTGCTTTGCTGACCAGACATCAAAAGTCTCGTTGCCATCATTATCTTCATTCTTATTTTTTTGTCTTGTTCACTAACAGAGACTTGGTGTCGAGCCAGCGCCCCGTCAGCACCGGCACCACTCCTTCCAGAAACTTCTTCTCTACATTCCTGCCGCAGGGCAGACGCACTCCTGGGAAACCGTCTCAGTTCAGCACCGGGTCCTCGCCAAGCCAGGTAGCAGTGGGCAGGAAAGACCCTCCAACCATTCCGGTGAGAGGGGAAGGTGTTTAAAAGTTCAAAACCTCAAAACAGGAAATTGAGTTTCAAGTGTTATGAGCAATGCATGGCTACAGCGCTAAAGACGCTGTTCAGACGTGGCATTAACATGCGTCCTGAGTGATCTGATCACAAGTTGACAGCTTTAAGTACGTCTGTTCACACCTGGCATTACAATGCATCTCCACATGCGTCTTGAGTGACCACTTGAGTGATCCAATCTCACTTCCCCGCTCTACATGCAAATAAACACGTAGTAAACACATGGCTAATAGAGCAGAGGTTGTGACGTAGTATTACACGAATGTTAGTATTAATAGCCTACATATTTGTGGATTTGGGTGCATTTTAGTAACATCAAAATATAAGGTTATTGTACCGGCGGTCCCCAGGGACCTCCATGCCACCGGCACCACTGCCTTTGCCAGACAACAGCAGGTACAGAGCTTCAGAGAGCCGGGGAGGAGAGCTGGTGAGCGGACAGGTGTCAGTTCCATGCAACCAAAACATTAACGCATCTCCGACAGTATGATAATAATAATGCACTTCCTGTGCCTCATCGGATAGTCTGTCGATTATGTAGCCAATAGATATATATATTTAATAAAATACAGTTGTACTGACAGAATCCAGTAGAGCACAGAGGCCGTTTCCATGCTACGAGGCAGAAAAGTGCTGCACCGAGACCCGCGGATCCCAGCGGGATGTCTGTTGAATAGGTGGCCCTTAATGTGGCCCAGGACAGATTCTTGTACACACTGCTAAAAGAATGTGGCCGTATGTGGCCCAGACCACCTCTGAATGTTTTCCGAAAAATCTCAATGTGTCCTCAATACGTCTCGAGTGTGTTCACACCTGTCCACTTGTGAGCTGATCACTGAGGATGCATGTTAATACCAAGTCTAAGCAGGGCCAAAGTGTGTTCAGCTGCAGTTCTGCTAATGTCCACTAACTGCTGCTCCAAGAAAACACTGTCTACATTGAAGTGTACGGGGAAAACCCCCAACTTTCAAGTCAAGAAGGTTTTTCATCTCCCAGGAGATCATCTTCTTTTTTATTCTGTCTGAATGGAAATTTTGAAAATGACCATCCCATCATCTTCGATCACTCAGTGGCACGAATCGCCAAACCCAAACTGACTTTCATTGGCTCATCTGATTGGATGTGATTCCCTCATTTGACAGGGAACTATGTCTATCACAGTATCACCAATACCACATCCCTTTCCCCTCTGAGGACTGTGACCTGAGATCATCTTCTGTATCTAAAATTGCTTTGTTTTTTCTAGCCTGCAAAGTCAAAAGAAGCAGTCCAAGCTAAGGACGGGAAGCCCGTTTCCAGCCAGGCATCAACCAGTGAACCTGTGAGCTCCCAGTCCCATCAGTCAACAAGCCAGTCAACAAACCTAACTGCAAACCAGCCATCACATCCCAGACACAAGAGAATCCAGGACTATGAGAAAGAGAGGAAGGAGCTTTTCTCCAAACCAACCCCACAGGTACCTGAAAAAGATGCCAAAACTAATGCTCAAGATCGTTAGCCGGCTGTGGAGCTCTGTGGTGCAGCATGTGCTAATAATAATTGTCCAAAATGATGTGAAATTGCATTGCGTTTTAGGTCAGAAACCTTGGAGTCTTTATCTTGTTTGTTTAACTTGTACACAAACTGAAACGTAAAAATGTCAAGGTGAGGTTTTTACAGTTATGTGTTGCAACTAGTTGTATGTGAATAACTGTTGGGCATAGTGACTTCCATGTGAGGAGTCCATGCTACAGAATATACATATATTATTCATACTGGGAAGATGATTCACCTAAAAACCTAAAATTATCCAATGAGTTACAGATGTCACTTTGCCAATGTAAGTCTATGGGGAAAAAGTCTTTTTGGGCTCAATGGCATCACGTGCCGGACATGGAAGTTGTAGAGCCACCGCTTGGCCACTATGAAAATTGACATCAAGGACCGGCGCTCTTCCTGGGGACTTGGGTACACCCTAGACAGGTTGCCTGACTATACTGACAGTATCCTTCCATGTTTTACCCTCAGACACCAGAGAAGAAAGGGGAGGTGGGGGAGGCAGAGCTTCTTGCCGAAACCTCCAGCGAACCTCCTGACCCCTGCTCAAACAGCAGGAACTGCGGAGGAGGAGCAGAAGGAGGAGGTCTTTCAGTGGAACAGCCCTTTATCAAACTCAGCCAGGAGGAGTACGGAGAGCACCATTCCTCCATCATGCACTGCAGGTCTGCCTCCAATTCACTTCCTGACCTCACTCCTTCTTCCTCACAGTAACTCACACATCTATGAGCCGGCTTGGTTTCTGAACAAACTAATAGATTGAAAACCATCTGAGGAAATTAAGATTTCAACTGCAGGTCGACTTGACTGGCTTTTTAAGTCACATAAACGATAAAAACAAAAACATTATTCTCTTGTTCATCAGTTTCTCCTTCCTCTGTTTTCCAGGGTTGACTGTTCTGGCCGCCGGGTTGCCAGTTTGGACGTAGATGGAGTCATCAAGGTGAATCTGCAAAATCTGTCTAGATTTTATTTATACAAGTGGTGTCATAAGGATGAACATTACATATGAGAATGAGTTTTTGGGTTGTACGAACATAGAAAAAAACAAAAACATGCACATTACTGTACATAAGTAATTGAAACACATAATAAGGCCTTCATCCTCCTCTCCCTCAGGTGTGGTCATTCAACCCCATCATGCAGACCAAAGCCACCATCATGTCCAAGTCTCCTCTGCTGTCTCTGGAGTGGGCGACCAAACCTGACAGACTGGTAAGAGCAAGAGACAGACCGCATGAGTTTAGTGTCCTTAACAGCATTAATCAGGTTTCTATTCATACTTTAACCTGATAAATTATTCTGTCAGTAAACTAAAATAACCTGATTAGTAAAGTGAATGCAAAAGGCTCTTCCTTATACAGTCCCCTACTCATCACGTACTTAACAAATACATGGTCCATAGTAGTAAATGACTGGGTAATTACCTGTAATGGCCACTGGTAAGTAAGTTGGCAAATACAAAGAAACTAAAGCTGAAATACTAAAAGTCTTCACTATTACCAATCAACTCAATTAGGTTCTGTGTAATTGGGATTAGGTTGGTAATAATGCAGATATAATTGCATACTTTCTGGGAAACTAGGCAACCAATTCTTCAAAACCCCTCCTCTGTTAGCCCTCTATTCAAGGTGCCTTGTAGTTATCCAACCTGTATGTTGGTGACAGCCCAAGTTTAATTATGTACTTTCTAGAAATTAAGATAGCACTTTCCAAGAAATTACTTTTTCTTACAGTTTTGTTGATGGCTACACACACACATTGTCAGTTTGTAGGATTTCTTTTTGACAATCACAACCATTCTTATTTATCCCTCACGGTTTCTTCTTCTTTTTTTTTTTTATGGGTTTATTAGATTTACCTTAGAAACTATATAATAGTTTTCATTTGAGTTGAAAGACTATCAGTACTTATGTGACATTAAATACTGGGTCCCTTCTTGCAGATGTTTTTGCAGTTTACTCAGTAAGGAAGCTGAAACTACTGTAAAAGAAAGCCTTGTTTGTTTCCATGTTATTAACTTGTTCTTAACATATTATTTGCAATAAGTGACAAGTTCGGTGACTAATCTGTGTGTGTGGTCAGTTGTTACTAGGCAGCGGAGTTGGCACAGTACGGCTATATGATACGGACGCTAAGAAGAATCTTTATGAGATGAACATCGATGAAACTCATCCACGGTAATCCTGCTTGTCTGTCGAATGTATTGTATTACAGTTTTTTTTTTTTTACAATTGTTAACACACATTTCACTATATTGAGTTCACTTCTTTAAAACAGTCAGACAGATGTGTACAGATAGATCTCTTTGTCGTCATTCAGCTCAGCACAGCAGTTACTGTTGACATCTAAATGCAACAAAACGCTTCATACATATCTCAGGATCAACTCTGACAGCATTTGTCTCCCAACATTTATTTATTTAGCATAAAGAAATATTTCATTATTGCAAAAATAAGGATACGTCTTGTATGAATTGTGTTACCTCACAAAAATTAATTTGGCCAACAAGTGAAACTAAAGTAATTCCAGTAATGCAATACAAAACTAGAGACCATCTAGAGGATCACACCGTGCTACCATGCAACCACTACATGCTTAACTTTTGCATTTTGTCACGTAGCAATGAATAAAGTGTAAATTCTGATAATAATGTGTCCCTCCTCTGGCTCTCAGTATTTTGTCTTTAGCCTGCAGTCCCAGCGGTTCATCATTTGTATGTACAGCGGCAGCTCTTAGTCGATCTGGGAATGTCGACTCTGCATCTCGACTTCCTATACCGGTGTCTGGACAGCTGCTGCTCTGGGACACCAAGACTGTTAAACAACAGGTAATGAAGCAGCTAGTTCAGTAACTGTTATTTAGCTGATATATGGAGCCTCTGGCCTGCAGCAGAGATGAGGAGCGGGCTGAGGAGGCTTTAATTTCACCAAGAATCGAGGAGAGGAGGTGGGGAAAGGAAACAAGGATGTGACTGGGAAATGAGAAAGACCTGTAAGCCGGGGATATGGAAGACAAGAGGAATGGGGACAGGGTCTGAAATTAACATAACTATGAGCCAAATGTGGTTAGATTTTCAATTTGACGAGTAAGTCATGGAAGGCTATCAACCTCACTAGACCAGTTTCATTTCAATTTTGTGATATACTGTATACCTGTTGATAAAGACGAGCATATTATGGATATGAAAACATCTGAGGTGAGAAATAGGCATGACAGTAACAGAATATTGATTCATATTTGATCAGCGCTGCCTAGTTTGACCGTTTGGTTGGAGTTTGCGAGTTCGTGGCTCTCATAGACAGCAGCAGGTCGGCAGACTCCAGATCAGCTCTGACTGGTTGTTTTCCTCCAGTCTGTGAAATCTTGCAGATGCCGTTAGGAGCATCGGATGACACAGAGGAATATGATTTTTTTTCAGATTATCTGTCTCATGCACTATTGTCAGAGCATAGTGACTGTTTTATGAAAAACAACATTTTTTAAAATAATTTCTACCCACTGCTGCTTTAACGTGTACACTAATGGTATCAGGACCTATGTAATTACAGTGTTAGCAGCTGCATGTTTAGCATTAGATTTGTGGCCGTAGTACAATCACTGTTCTGTCTGTCTCTCAGCTCCAGTTCTCCTTAGAACCTGAACCAGTAGCCATTAACTGCACAGCCTTCAACCACAATGGAAACCTGCTGGTGACCGGAGCTGCTGACGGAGTCATCCGACTGTTTGGTCAGTGTTTATCAGGGACACAACTAATGACTATATTCATTGTAGATTCTTTTGTTGACTATTTCCGACCATCTATAGTGTAAACATATAATATTAATGACAATTGCTCTAATTGCTTCAAGAGCTCAGAGTGACATTTTTTGATATATTGTTCTTACTAGCAGTCAAAAATCTGTTTTTTTTTTTCTTCTCAGCAAAGACTAAACTAGTCCTGAGCATTTTAATATCTTAGTGAACCAGCTCTGTGCATTAAACAGCATGTTGTACAACACAGTGTATTGATATGTACTGATGATAAGTTGCTGTGTGAAAACACAGTTCTGCTCTCTGTAACATTTACATATGAATCAGTCAGTCCTCTGAATTCTGTTGTAGATATGCAGCGGTATGAGAGCGCTATGAGCTGGAGAGCTCACGACGGAGAAGTTTACAGCGTGGAGTTCAGCTATGATGAAAACACAGTCTTCAGCATCGGAGAAGATGGCAAGGTGTGTGTTTATTTTGTTGAAAGCCCATCGTGGTTAAAAAGTGGTGGCCGACCCCAAACCACACAGTGATGGATGTGCAGAGAACAGACTGGATTATTGTAGTGTAGGATTGTATCAGCTGCTCCTGCGGCAGGTTGAACTTCCTGAGCTGGTATTGACGTGTCCTCAGTGATTGGATCACAAGTGGACAGCTCTAAGTACAGTTGTGAATGCTCTCATTGAGGACGTATTGAGAGCTGATCTTCCAAACCACATGACAGAATTGCAGCGCCATGAGACTCTCCTAACATTATGAAATCCTGGTTGTCCTTTAACAAATCCATTTTGGTCTTGCCTTTTTGTAAGTGGGAGGAGATCTTCCAATTTGCACATAAGTGTCATGTGTAAGATTTTAGTATCAGAGTTCAGCAGGAACATGGGGTGATAAGACTGGCATTCATCACTTGGTTTATTTAGGGTTTAGGTTCATTAGTTTTATGGTATTAGGATCAAACTTCCTCTTTTTCCTCCATTTTCAAGTGATTCCACAAACATATCTAGAATTGGAGCTTGAAGTTTGTGTTTGAACCTTTTGTTGAGATCATTTGGCTATATAAAGCAATATATTGTATTATGTTATATTATACAGTATATATATACTTTATTTATAATAGAGTAATTTTCTATACATTTTCAGGTAAATATTTGGATAATTTGGCAGTGATTCCAAAGAAATTTCAATTAGGTTACTTGCTAATTATCATCTAATAACCATGAAATTTACAGACCTGTAAAGTTAAGTTATATTATATTATATTATATTATATTATATTATATTATATTTAGGGATGCACTGATACCGAATCAGATATCAGGCTGATACTGACTCAGATAGCTGGATTGGATCGGTGACAATCTATTAAATTCAATTCTAGGTTTATATACTATATACTGTACATTACATAGTTGAATTTTAATTCCTGTTTTGGTTTTGACCAGTTTGAATCTGTGTATGTATTCAGTTCATCCAGTGGAACATCCATCGGTGTGGGGTGAAGCAGTCAGAGCAGGTTTTACCTCAGGACGCCACCGGGCCCTTTATCCTGTCAGGGTACAGCGGATACAAACAGGTAAGTAGTGTTACCATGGAAACAGGTTTGTCTGCAGTATTTTTTATTTATCTGTACATTTACTTCTCTTTTACAAAAGCACTAGAAAACCAGGATGGCGTCACAGGTCAAATAAATCCTACTGATGTAAAGTTAGTTGAAAGAATGAAATAGATAAAATAAAATGAATGTAACATTGATTTCTAAATTTGTGTGAACTCTTGTTCAGGTTCAGGTTCCTCGAGGTCGACTCTTTGCCTTCGACTCCGAAGGCCAACACATCCTGACCTGTTCCAGCAACGGAGGACTCATATACAGAGTAAATACACCTTCATAAGATAAGATTCAATGGAAATGTATTAATTCATCAGTCATCAATATATGTGCACAACCCATCCACAATCAACCATCAAACTTGACATTTTCTTGAATATTTTCAGATTTTTAGATCTCAGCCTTCTTGACATGCTCTTTAAAATTTGTATATATGTTGTGTATTTTTTGTATTATTTTTATATAAATTTGATGCACTCTGATTTTCTTTTATCTTTTTTAAAATAAGAAATTAAATCAGTATTTGTAAAGTTTTAAATGGTTAAAGCAACATGAATATTTTTGCACTTTTTTGTTTTGTTTACCTTTGCTGGATCATAATGAATATTTTAGTTTAAACTATGTTTTATATTTTGATTTTTTAACACGTCTCCCTTTCGCCTCTCTGTCTTCCAGCAGACCAATGGAGAGCCGGCTCTGGAGAGTGTGCTGTCACTGGGCGGGCACAAAGCACCGGTGGTGACAGTTGATTGGTGCTCGGCGGTGGACTGCGGCACCTGCCTGACCGCCTCCATGGACGGGAAGATTAAACTGAGCACACTCCTGGCACAGAAGTCCTGACTACACCTTAGGGGTCAGAGGCCATCAGAATTTATAACAAACTGATTCAGTTTGCTCGTCTCTGATGGAGATTATACCAGAATCTGATAGCCTATGTCAGTATTTCATGATATGATACAAACAGTAAAAACTCGCCAACCTGTTATAAAGTCATATTAACATTAAAATCCCGCTGAATGTTCAATCTGAGAGCTGGTTTCTTTCTTAAGGCTGCATTTGTTGATTTTTCTAGGCCCTTTAGGGGGTCAGAGTTCAGGGCTCAGACTCACAACACTGACATCTTTTCACCTTAGTATGTTGTTGCTAGCATATTTGCAAACAGCTGCCTAAGTCCACATAAAGCAGAGTGATGTTATCAGCATATTGAAGTTGTGCTTCTGACCACCTGATCAATATAAGTCCAATATTCACGCTCCTTTTACCATCTGTGGAGAACCACGAGAGTCACGAAAATAAAGTAATGCAGTATTTAATTTACTGATAACTAATTGTACAATTAAAAGGCATTGATAAATTTCTTTACAACTTGATTTATTAATCATGAATAAATTGACTAAATAAAGTAATTAATTAACTGACATTATAATGGGCAATAAAAATAATTACATTTACAAATGAAATAATCCATCAATAAATAGTTCAAATTAATAAGGGGCTTACAAAAAGACCATAAAACAGTCAACAAGTACATAATTTATCAATTAACCTAAATACATAAGTACATAATTTATCAATTAACCTAAACAGCATGTCTTTGGACTGTGGGAGGAAGCCGGAGTACCCGGCGAAAACCCACGCTTACACGGGGAGAACATGTAAACTCCACAAAGAGCCCCAAACCAGATTCAAACCTGCAACCTTCTTGCTGTGAGGCGAAAGTGCTAACCACTGCATTGCCATGCAGCCCCTACTTATTCATATATAAATAAATACATTTGCAATTTTTTTTGCCTATTTTATGGTATAATTAGTTATTAATCAATGAAATGCTTTATTATTTCCATGACTCTTGTGGTCCTCCATATACACCAACTCCTGAAAAAAAATGTCTCTTTGGCTGCTAAGTGTTCCACTTTCTTCTCATAATGACATTGTCAATCTGTTTTAACAGCAGTGATTTATCCGTGTATATTTACCATTTTAGTCTTGTTTCGTTTTAGTATTATATTTTTTCAGTTTCGTTGTTTTTTTAATCATACATTTTCACTAGTCTGCAGTAGCAGCAGTGGCTGCTCTTCGCCACAGGGGGAGCCGTAACAGTCTGTGCTGTAATTTCTTCCAGTGAAGAAGAAGTGGAAGCCACAACAATAACATAACAGCTAGCTACACTGAGAGGAACACCTACGAAATGTCCCGTTCGTAGCTCGTAAATCCTGTTTTTAACACATATAGGGAGGACGTTTTCGTGAATAGTCCAAAACAAATCTGCACGGAGGTTAACTGTAGTGCCATGTTACGTTGTTAACAGAAATAACCTGCTGTCGTTGTTGTGACGCGCAGGCAATAACGTTGGAGGCTAACTAGCTGGCTGCATCTTAAGCTAGCTTACACCCAGTCCGGTTCTCTTTTTCGGTTTTCTGTTTAATGTCACTGGTCTCTGGTACCGCGAGCAGACATGGAGAGCTTGTACAAGCGGAAAATGTTCGCGTCGATGCGGAAAACCAAGGTGGACGCATCGAAGAAGCGGCAGATTGGCCTGCCCGCCTCCATCCTGGACGACAGTGACGAAGGCTCCTTCACCTCCTCCTCCTCCTCCGGATCGCAATCCGACTTCCAGAGCTCCCCAGAGGAAGACAGCGAGCAGGAGGACCGAGGCCGGAGCGATTCCGGGGCGACTTCTAGCGACGACAGCCGCTCCGTGACACGCAGAAAGCGCTCGTTCCTAGGAGGCGACAACAGCTCCTCGTCCTCCAGTCCCGGGGAGGAGGACTCAACTAATGATGAGGAGGGAGACAGGAGCCAGCCGAAGAGGATGGTGCAGCCGAGGAAGCGGAGCAGGCTGCAGCGGCAGGACGAGTCGGACTCGGACCATGCAGAGGAGAAGCGGATCGACGAAGCGGAAAAAGCAAAGAAGAGGCAGAGACACAACAAGCTGCTGGCGCTGTCACGGAGGATGAAGGCCCGGGTCCCGAGCCGGAGGTGGAACCGCCTGAAGCAGGTACACCACTTCACACACAGTCCCTTAACTTTACACTTAAATTCCCCCCAGGGAAAATGTCCAAATACTACTACTACTACTACTACTACTACTACTACTACTACTAATAATAATAATAATAATAATAATAATAATAATAATAATAATAATAATAAACAGTGTCTTTCGGGGGCGGCAGTAGCTCAGTCTGTAGGGAGTTGGCTTGGGAACCGGAGGGTCACCGGTTCAAGTCCCGACATGGACCAAGAACTGAGTGTGAACTGGTAGCTGGAGAGGTGCCAGTTTACCTCTTGGGCACTGCCGAGGTGCAGTGCAGTGCCCTGAGCAAGGCACCAAACCCCCAACTGCTCGGGGCACTTGTCAGGAGCAGCCCCCTCACTCTGACATCTCTCCATTTGATGCATGTATATGGGTCCTGTTTGTGCATGTGTGTGTCTCGGGTCTGCATGTACCGTGTATAAGTAAAAACAACAGAGTGTAAAAATTGAATTTCCCCTAGTGGGACGAATAAAGGAATATCTTCTTCTTCTTCTTTCATGAGTTAAGTGTTAAAGGAACTGTGTGTAGGATTTGGTGCCATCTAGTGGTGGGGTTGCAGATTGCAACCAAGCATGAGAGCGGTGAAGTCCCGCCCCTTCCGGTGGACCCCATGGGATCTTATTTCAGAGAAAATATGCACAGTAGTCAACAGACAGAGACAAATATTTGATCCTGTTTGAATTGTACCATGAATCAGACATAGGATGTTTGTCAATTTAAAACATAATTTTAGGGGTCAAGAAAGTTTCAGTTGTTTGTCATAGTATTGTTTAATTTTGGGTGAAACCACTCTCCAGCACTAACTAGCTAGCTAATTTAGCTATGACCAGGTACAGGTGAAAAGTTATCTTACCTGATGTGTTTTATCCTGTGACTCCTGGTGTCTTTTTATCAGCTGGGAATAGAGTTCTTGTCATTTTGCTCTCAGAGTTCACCTTCTTACCCCAGACCACACTAGAGGGTCCAAGATCCACCCACCACAGTCTCAAAATCCTGTTGGAAACGCTGTATTAGCCTGCGTCATCCAAAGCTGGCCCCCTCACTTCAAACGGCGCTGACTCAAGTGTGTGCCAAGATGGTGCATCTGCCCCATGGTCCTCATAGAGCCAGTGCAGAATTGGGCATATGTTAGCAGCCCAAAGATACAGCAACAGTTTATTTGCATTTTTGATCCTTTGAATAATACCCTCAGTTTTTTTTTTTTTTTTTTTTTAAATACCAAGGTTAGCCAGTCAGCTAGCGTAGCTGGTTACTACTCTAACTCTACAGAGTTTTTACTTAGTCCCCCTTTGCTCTTCATTTGCTCTTCGTTGGCTAATGTTTTCCCCCGTGAGCTTTCCCTCTTTTCCAGCTGATGCTAAGCCATAGCAACCTAAAGTGAAAGCTGTGAGAAACAGAAAATGACCAAAAACTACATAAAAAACAAATAGTAAATACTGTTAACAATATGTTCAAAGATAATTGTGAAAAGTGAAGTAACAGTGGAACACTTTTCAACAAGCTAGTGCGCTACGCTTGTTAATGCCATCCGCTTATCAACTCCATTATCATAACAGAATATAATTTCACCACTACTCATTTTATAAAGCCCACCACAAGAAAACAGGCTCTTTTTATGTTATGTTATGGTATGTTGATTGGTTTCCCATCAACCTTGCTTTCATCATGCAATTCTGTCTGCCACCAAGCACGATCCTGGGAAAATGAAGGCTCCCCAGTGTGCTGGCTAATGCTGGAGGCCAGAAACAAACATCCATGATCACTGTCTGTTTGATTGATCTAAACAAAGAACACATTTTCTTGCGGTGGCCTTTCTGCATTGTCTGAAATGTGTTTTGTATTTTCAGGGTGCGGGCGATGAGGAAGAGTCCAAAGAAGGTGAGGACGAGGCTGGTGGAGATGATGATGGAGGCGGAGGAGAAAACGGCAACAATAAACAGGCTGTACAGGCTGATGGAGGAGGCAAAGAGGAGGAGAAAGACACGGAAGAGGAGAAAGACGAAGAAGAGGAGCAGGAGCAGGAGGAGGGAAAGAAGTAGATCCACTCTGTGATGAACAGAGCAAGAGTTTGAATGTGAAGAACTAAATACTTAAAATCATCTGAAAATGACTCATAACATTTAGTTTGTACAGTTTTTCTTTCTCCTGCAGCATTTAAAGTGCAGAACACTAAAAAAGTGGACATGGTTTTCAATGTCATATCTTGTTGCTATAATAACCGACATTGGTGATATGCAACAAAAAGATGTGCAGATGATTTGGATAGCCTCGTTGACACGTAATGAACTTTTCTGTGAAGGAAGTGGAGCCTGAATGGGGACACAGCTTTAGAGTGAGGGTGATGTCATCCTCTTCGGTGTCATATGCCAATTCTTAGTGGTCTCCCCATGCTGATCTGCTGACATATGTCACGTCAAGTCCATTTAATTTAGTTATGCCAATGTAACGTGTTGTGTAAAGTTGGTATTAAAGCTATTGAGGCTACCCACAGCTACGTATTATCTCCATATGGCTAGCATAGTGAATGTAGCCTGTTGGACATAGTTTGCAAAATAATGAAAGTGTTAATCCGTACTGATGAATGGAATTTTCAAGTGGTTTTGACATTAACTAGCAGCAGTGTTAAATGTGCAGCATTTCAGCGCTTTTGCCATTTATGCTAACTAGATGCCAGTGCATTATGTCAAATATCCATAGTTTTTATTTTATTCTAGTATTATTGCTTTTTGAATTCTGTTAAGAGGTGTTATCACTCAGGGGACATCAGTCACATGCCGTGTGACAAAATCATTTTAATCTAAGTAAGGTCCACTTGCTGACTTTTTCCGGAGCTTTCAGCCTCATTTCGTGGTTTTCAAGACCACAACAACAACAACAACAAAGTTAGGGGATGTGTCTGAAAGCTCCACAAGTAAGTGGATGTTGAGTTAAAATGACAAATTGATTTTCATACTCAAGCAAGTGATTTATAACAAACATATGCCAGTAGATCAGCAGCAGCAGCATACCGTTAATCAACATACCACAGAATTGGCAGATGATACCAGAATAAGAGTAGAACGCCATCAGCCACGTTTTAATGCTGCAGCTTCAGTGTTGCTTTAAGCAGAGTTTAGTGTATCTTGTATTTCTGCTGGAGGAAGGTACAGCAGCTCAAAAGGCGGGGCCTCATTAGTGTCAGCTGACGGTAAGACATGAATGTCATCCATACTTGCCAACCCTCCTGTTTTTCATCGCCCTCTCCCGCTTTCCTCACATTTCTCCCATATTTCATCAGATTTATGATAAATGTTCAAACCTTTTTTCCTTTCTGGCGCTGTACAGCGTGTATGAGCTCCACTGTTTCCACCCGGACGACGATGCAGCTACGTCATTTCCCAGTAAAGAAGTTGTTTGTGTTGTTGGGCTTTGCTCAATGCGGCGTAGTGTCTTCCACAAGCCGTTGGAAATAACAGGTTTCAGATTGCAGTGGTGCCATTGTTGCATTGTGTCTGAAAGGACCTTCAGTGAGTAAGAGATGGAGAGAACTAAGAGAAAGAAATAGATTCACACAAGTTATTTTCAGTCTTTAAAAGTCTCCAGAATGCAGGAAACAAAGTCTAAGAAACTCAGTTTTTTGCTCCAGACGCCCCTGCTTTGGTTTTGAAATCCTCCCTTTTTCATTGAGATCTCAAGGTTGGCAAGTATGATCTCACCTGTCTGAAATAGTGCAAATACTGAGGATGTTGAGCTGAAGAAATGTTCCTTTATTGTTAAAAGTCAAAGGCAAAATGTGTCCAAGAAACATCTAGTGAGAAAGCTTCAAGTTCTTGTTTAGTTTGTGACCGCAGTGAGAAAGCACTCTAAATATGATAAAACTCTGATTTCACAGGTCTAGATAGACAACAGCCGCTGAGGCTTCTGGGTACTGCTTTATTCAGAGACATTCAACATACCCAACTGACAGCACTCAGATTCTTCTCTGTTGCGCTTTCCTTCTCTCTTTTATTTATTTTTGACTTTAAAAAAAAAAAGAGATAAAACCACACTCTAACTGCAAAGCAGACTTTTTTTTTGAATTTGCAACGAAACCACCGTCTGACCGGCTCATTGCTGCAGTCAGCAGGGGATTGAGACTGAATGAGTTCAGCCACAAACGTAAACACCTTATATTGTATTGTACAGTAGCCTTTCACTTGTTTCAGTTTAAAGGCAATTTTTTGCAGAAATATCATTTGTCATTTTTGGTAGTTTTGTCCATCCCTTCAGTTATGAGTATATTTGACTAAGCAGCCACTCTGATTCGCTGAGTCGCTGCTTTTCTCTGTTTTATATTATCGTAAACCGGGTTTTGGACCGTTGGTTTGACAAAATAAGACATTTGAAGACATCACCTTGGACTTGGGAAAGTGTCAATGACATTCTCAGAGTTTTTGACATTTTATAGCAAAAAAAATTAATTGAAAGAATAATTTACAGGTAAATTGATAATGAGAATAATCAGTTGTGAGTGTTTGAAACATACACAGTGAGCACAGATGTTCATTCTTCTTTGGGAACTGTATAGTAAAGAAAATTTCAAGCTTAAATGTCCACTTATTAGCTTTATCCTTAGATTTCAACTGCATGTCACACTCTTGAACAAATGGAGCTGGTTTAGTTGTTACCGCATGACCTAATTTAAGTATGCAAGCTTGGTAACTGTTCAAAGAAGGTCTCTGGCATTGGGTGTGATTGATGCCCACTGACTTATGGTCGATGACCTTTGACTCCTTCCTAGTTGATGCTTTGGTTTTGGCCTCATATTCACATGGGTCGTTCACCAGGAGCCAGTTGACCAAAATTCACCCTTGGTCTTAAAGTGACACCTGAGCCAGTTCCCATTCAGTGAACGGAGACTGTAGGATGCAGCTGACCGCTCTGAAAACTACCAAAGATGGTGTGTTTATTGCTAAAAAAAAACAACATAAGAATAGCTGAAAGATAATCTAAGCATTTGGAGGTACTTCTAAACAAACTCATAGTCTCCAAAACCTTTATCCACATCACTGAATTGAGTATATTCCTGTAAAATGTTATCATAGCTGCCAGGAAAGATGGACACAACTATGAAAATAAGATTTAGCGAAAAGAAACAAGAGTAATTGTTTGTACATATCAGAGACATTTCTCCTAAAGGCAGAAAACAGATTGCAGTTTGCTTTTTGCACTTGCTGAAAGCAGCTCCTTTTAAGTTAAAAAAAACTTTCTTTGTACTTTTCTATTTACTTATTTCTTTCTAAATTGTTTCAGTGCTACATTCATGTGCTAATGTATAAATTGGACAAATAATGTCCCTAATCAGAAGTTTGCTCTTTTAAATATATTCCCTTAATTCCTTGTTGCCTTCCCCTCTTTCCTCTTATTCGCTCCTTCCTTCCTTTTTTTCTTCCTTCTGTCAATGGTGCATTTAAGTGCAGTCATATAGATTGGAAAGCCTGTTATGCAGACTTCTGAGCTTTGACGACCGCAAATAAGCTGTAAAGAATGTTTTTTTATGTCCATTTTGCAGTCTGCAGCTGTTTAAACTGAACCTACAGAGGGTTTATGAGCCTTGGCGCTTTTTATGCTTTTCGCTCAACCACTGGATTCAGTATATTATACAGAATAGTGATGATAAACGCACATGCGTCATCGTTGTCATGGTCTTTTGTTGCTGTATAAAGCTCTTCAGACCAACCTGCCCTGTTGAAAACACCTCTTTTATTAATAAAGTTTCTTCTTTTAACCAACAAGTTTTGTGTTGGAAAATCACATCTTAACTTTCGAAGTGTAGAATTATATTTCCCATAAATCAGCCAGCCCTAGCTGTGAAATATTGCTCATTTATTTTTATATTCGAATGCTAAACTGAGTGCTGAAGCCTCAGGACAATTACATCTGAACACCTTAATTTTAATACATGTATGACAACGTGGTTGACTGTCACAACTACATCTCCCATGACGCTGACAGCGCCTTCATACAGTCACAGCCAAATACATTAGTACCTTTGCACTGTTTAAAACTGGGGCAAGATTTTTTTCTTTTGCATTTAGAAAATTGTTGAAATTAAAAATATTTCGGTATTTACATGTGTATTTCTTCCAGTTTGCATGTTCACGCTTCCTCTACATAATGTTTGCTAGTGCTAGTTAACACACCTTTACATTATGTCATAACAGTATAATATAAATATCTAGAAATATTAACAGCACCATACAGACACTGCTGATGCCAGTGTACTGTGTGCTGATATGTCAAATCAGTATCATTAATATAGCACCAAATCACAACAAGAGGTATCTCATGACACCTTCAGGACTCAAGACAACACTTTTTATTTACAGAGACCCGGCAACAGCAAGGAAGGAAAAGCAAGGAAAAGCTCCCTTTTAACAAGAAGAAACCTCAAATAGAACTGGGGTTTAGAGAGGTGCACAGAAACAACAATAACTGTAAAAATAATAGAAATAGGACTAATAGTAGTAATAGTGGACGTCAAGCAGAACCATGGCAACAAGTGCAGCCATGATCCATAAATACTGTATAGAACATGATATGGACCTTTGATTTCACACTTGTTTGATACTAGTGGTATCTGTAGCAAACAAGCAACAATTATATTTTTCTTGCTCAAATCATTATTTACAAATGACTACAATGTTCAACATCCAAATTTTTTTTTGTTTAAAACACTGAGCAGAAACTAATATTATTTGAAGTGATTTAGTTGAATCTTTAACAAACTATCAGTGCCTTCAAATTAAACTAGTGAGCTTGTGTTGACAACACTTGAAGTCATGTACATGATATGCATGGCGTTCAAATGGTCAAGTCATGAGAACACCGCTGCTAAGAAACTGACAGAGGGAAAAGATGGCCACTGGGAAATATTAACATTTTCCTCAGACATAAAATTACAAAGAAAACTTTGCAATGTTTTTGTTAAAATCCAGTTAATTGTTATTATTATTATGTTATTATTATTGATTTATTTTACAGGTAGGCCTACAACAGCCTACTCTCCTGAAATAATTTCTCAGTATATGTTTGACGTTTCTAGTCCATAATATGAATTCCTTATAATGATAAGGTTGAATATCAATATTTAAAGCATCTCTAATCAGATCAAATAGCAACTAAAAGATGAAATCAAAGCAGCCCTTGAATTTATTATCTGACAACAGCGAGATAATAACCTTTGTCGCCTCCTGGTGGACATTGTGAGAGATTACCGGGAGGAGTCCTGCCCAATCAGATCAGAGAACATAGTCCACGTGATCCAATCCCCGCCGCCATGATTGTTAATGGCAGTGAAGCCTGTGTGGAGGGTGAGGCGGAGCACTAGCGGAGCCTCGTAAAGTATCAGTCCGGGCCTCAGTGGGTGTCGTCCGGTCAGCAGTCATGGTTCAGACGTGCTCAGCGTACGGCTGTAAGAACCGCTACCATAAAGACAAAGACGTTTCCTTCCACAAGTAAGTTCATCTAAACGATCTGCGTGAGCTAGTTAGCGTTAGCTGTCCAGACATGATGGATGAATCTGAGGAGTACCCATGGAGTTACCAACACAGTTCACCAGCCTGCCTTCACTTATCTGTCGTATTATAGCTTAATTGCTCGCCGTCAACTGTACGTAGGTGGTAGAATTTGGCGTAAGACATCCCTTGTGTCAGGAGATTTTCCTGGTTAAATCGGGTCACCGATAGTTCACCAAGCACCATCTGACTTTGAAAAATTTAAAGGTTTGTGTCAAGTTCGTCTACAGCCCCCCCTTCAAATTAACCACATCGAGGTTACTGTGGCGATACTTAAACAGTCAAGTTTAGATGTTAGTAGAACTTAACTTAATTGCTGTTTCAAATACGTCTACATGCCGAATTTAACAAAACGTAATGTCAGTAAAACACTTACTCCCCAACAGGTTTTGCTTATCCAGAAATGCGCAATACTTAACACCATTAACTCTGACTGGAGTTCAGTTACAGTTCTTTGTGTATCGGCGCTTGTCGGCTGTCAAGCTAATGTTAGCCTGAAACAGGGTAAACATGTGGCCATGTGAGACGAGCTGAACCAGCCTTAAAGTCTGCTAGCAACACAAGTTACAGAGTAATTATTACTCAGTTGAAGTTCCCCTGTTCAGTTTAATTTAACAGTCTGTAGCCTGCTGATGGTTAAAGGGGACCTGCTATATTTTTCCTTATTTGCTGTCCACCTTATTCTCAGGGGTGTTACTGTAGAAATGATTATGGGCGTAACTTCCGGTGAGCTAGCAGAAGTAGCAGTAAGCTAGTTTTTCAAAAAATATATACAAACATCAAGGCACTGTCAAATTTCATAGCAATAATAAAACAACTTTAGAGTGGACAAGTGCAACAATATTTATCAAAAATAACAGTAAAAGTGCATCAAATAAAGTAAAACTGGTCAACGAACAAGTAATTAAAAAAATAAGCTAGTTATGGTGCCTTATGGTAAGCTAGTTGTGGTTGTGTTTACTGTATTCATGAGAAGTCCATATGAACGCCCCCCTTATGTCATATTCACGACCTCGTAAGTGGAAAGTTTCTGAAAGCTCAGAGTTCATGGGTTGTGATGTGTTTGTTGACCTTGTCAGAAATGGCGGAGGCAATGGAAGTTAAGGTCGGCTGTGTGTCTGCCTGGCACCTTCAAATGGAGCTTGTAAACTTGTGTTCACAATATGGGAAGACGTGAACACGACATGCGTTGCGTTCAAGTGGTTAAGTCATGAAGAATGCAGCTACTAAGCAACGGCAATATTAATGAGTCTAGAAGCCACAGAGTCTAACAATTTAGCAAGCTTGCAAGTGGGTAACATAATGAAAAGCCATACTGACAGATGAGGTCGTTGAGAATATCAACATTTTCCTCAGACATATTATAAAATTACCAAGAAAAACAACATATAACTAAAGTTACAATTTACTGTACAATATTAACTTATTATGCACCGATAAATGGACTTCCATGGGCTCCACCTTTTCTCACAATATCAACTCTTGCTCTCTCTCTCTTGCTTCATCACTCACTTTCCACGTACACACACTCTACGCAGTGGCTCTGCTCCAATTGACTCGAGTGAGGACCATTTATGTTTTTGCATTGGCCACCGTAGCTCTCCTACAGACCTGGCACAAACGCAAAACTCGGCCCAGCAATTGTGAGAAAAATTCATGTGGTGGAAATGTTGTTAGATTACTGGCTCCTCATAGGACTCAGCATTTGTGTCGATGCATGTGATGTGCTTTCCTATGCTGTAACAATAGTGTGTGGATGAAGCAAATAGGGATGCTAATTTATAGTTTTTTTTTTCTAATCAATAGCCCTTAAAATGATTAACTGTTAACTAGCAAGATTACAGTGTTGCATGCATTGGCGCTGTGGTTTTAGTGCCTAACAAGCTGCCCAGCTGCAACAATAAACCAATGCACAAATGGGTTAAATTGATAATTTTTCTCCAACTGCATGTATATATACATGTAGGCTGAAATTCAACCGTGGTGGTGTTCTGTCGGGTGACACAGTGACTTAACATTAAACCAAGTCAGAATAGAAGAGTTATGAATAAGGAAAGTAAGTACTACTACTGACCGCTTGTATTAATTGATGAAAAAGTGGCCATGTGCAGTAATATAGAAAAGTGAGGATGTGCTACAGTGAGATGCATCGAGAGTTGCTGTGCATTTGACTTGCTGACAGATGAATCTGAATCAAATTTGTGAGGCCAGTTAAGATTCACACCTCTACTTGACAGTGGTCCGAGATGCCTCTTTGATGCAGATCAGAGAGCGATTGTTTGGTCCGCACCAGAGTTTGAGTCTGGCGTTCACACCAACCCAAACATACTGCACCAAGGGGGTAAACTGCTCCAGGGTTCTGTTCCAACTGAAGTAAACAAGGCTGTTGTGAACGCGGCCTTAGATTTATTTCTCATTTTGCCAGGTTTCCTCTGGCGCGCCCAGATGTTTGTGGCAAATGGGTGGCGGCGATGAGGAGGAACAACTTCAAGCCGACAAAGTACAGCAACATCTGTTCTCAGCATTTCACCAAAGACTGCTTCAAGAGAGAGTGCAACAACAGAGTGCTGAAGGAGAACGCTGTGCCGTCGCTCTTCACCTTTAACCTCAACATCAAGGTGAAGCAGCTCAGTGCATTTCCATTGCAGAGTCCACGCACATTTGATCCAGACCAAGTAAAAAATTCTACATAACGTTGTTAACTTTTAGTTCAGGAGGTGGTTGCACCAGCTATTCATAAGTTAAAACATAATCTAGTTTTAATGTAAGTGTCTATAAACTAAAAAAGGACATAAACTGGTTCTTATGTAGAGATTAGTTATAACTAAATATTTACACCTATGAACTGCCAGGTGTAATTATTGCGAGTTTAAATGACAAAATTGATTGATTGTTTCTTCAACCAAGAGAAACAGCTGTGAATTCAGCACAAAAGACAAAACTCAATGTTTTGTGATACTGCTACCTAATCCCCTAGATTTCTCCCAGCTGATATCTGGAAACTTTCTTGTGGTAGTTCAGAAAGCAGCAACTCCTGTGTGTTTTCTGTCTGACAGTCGAAGTCCCTGGAGGATCCCTTCCCCTCAGAGATCCACTTCCCTCTCTCTCTGCCTCTGACCTCTGACCTGGCGGTGGAGGAGGAGGAGGAGCCTGGAGGGAGCCTGCCCGAGATCCGGTGCGACACAGTGGCAGTCTCCTGTGACCACAACTACACAGCGGAGGACTCTTTTTGGCAGAAGAAGCGCATCGAGCAACTGGAGGAACAGTTGGGGAGTCTGAGGAAGAAGCTGAAGACGACGCAGCAGAAGTGTCGGCGGCAGGAGAGACAGCTAAAGAGGCTGAAGGTGGCGTCTGAGACACAAAGGACTGGCCGCGAGCCGCCACCAGCGTTGGGAGAAGGATATGTGATTTTACCGAAACACCTCTACCACACTCTCAAAGGCATCGAGTAACGAGGAAACGAGAGACGAGTGTGGTCAAATTGAAATCTGCTGCAGGTTCAATCTCACGTCTGTCAGCAGCAGCAGGCGGACTGTTGAAGAGCTGCTGAGCGAGGCGGGAAACCCCAGAGCTGAGAGCTGAAGGACTCGCTTGCTCGGGAAGGCGACTACAAGATGTGGAAAACTTCAGTTTGATTTGATGGAGACAACAAACTCCTTTCATATAATTTTTTTCTGTTTGGGCTGCGATGAAATGGCTTAAAGTAATCTCACTTTAAATGAGTAGTTCAACATTTTGGGTTTGGTTTTAGTTGGAGTTTCCCGCTGAAACCAGTTGTTGACAAGCAGCTGGGTGCTATTTTTCCCTGGAGTCTTGTCGTCACATTGAGGCTAGGCAGCCAGTGGAGACATTGCATAGAAGTACTGGGTGGATGGATAAAATAGTTCCAACATTAACTCCCTCTTCAATCACGTTTTTATTATCCCTCTGTGCTGGCGACGGCTGTGGCTGGAGGCATTATGTTTTCAGGTTGTCTATCCAATTCTCGTGAATTCGATATCTCAGGAACACCTTGAGAGTATTTCCTCAAATTTGCCACAAATGTCCACTTCTCGTCCAACTCGAGAGTAAACTGATTAGATAAAGATAAGATAAGATAAGATGAACCTTTATTAATCCCCGGAAGGAAATTCGGGATTAGGTTTTGGTGGTCAAAAGTCAAGGTCACTGTGACCTCACAAAGCACGTTTTTGGCCTTAAGTCGAGTTAATTTGCTAATTATGACAATTATCACACAAATGCATAACTGAATAAATTAATGAATTGATGACATTTTGGACAGACATCGATGTAAACTGTAACTTGATTGGTTGCCAGAGGAATACAGCTCTGAAGCAGTAATTCTATTATTTGTTGGTGTGAGGATTTAAGTTGTTAATTAGTGAGCTTCAAGGGTGTTAGTAGATGTATTTTTGAATTTCAGCCAAGCTAGCTGTTTCGCTTTAAGCTGGGCCAGCCATCCTGACTCCAGCTCTGTAGTTAACACAAACAGGACATTTATAATGATACTCTCATTTCAGTCTCTGAAAGATAACAAATGATTTTTCCCAAAATGTTGAACTGATCCATCAAAGGTCCTGGTTTGAGATTTGAGGATTCCAACCCCCCGAAAAACAAGCAGTGTGACTTTAAACTGTATCCTATTATGTTGTTTTTCTTTGAAGAAGTCTTCCTTAAAGGAAGTGTAAGAAATTGTACAATCGTAATACGTTTGAATGCTTTACTTTCTTTCAGTATTTTTCTTCACATAAAGATGATGCAAAAATATTTTCTCTGTGTGTTTGTCAAAAGCCTTTTTCAAGAATTGCGATGGGATGGCGAAAACCTGTTCTGGAAACTGCGCAGAAACCTCTTTTTTGTCAATCTACCTAGGAAAGCCATCCATCCTCTGAATGCTCTAGGTCTCTAGTTTGTGGCTGTAAAGATTCATGAGATTGTGATTATCCTAGAAGTCACCACAGGTCATTTTATACAGTCAGGTCACATTTCAAAAAATGGTCTCACTATATGAAATGGCTACTATGGGGATTATATCACACATACAATTGGGGTCATTGAATCCGCAAGAGTCTCAGCTTCACAGTGATACCCAATTTATGTAATTCCAACACTGTTTAGGGACCCCAGTATGCAGAAATATTCAGATACGCCATTTTGAAATAGGCCAAAATAACACATTTATACTGCATGCACAACATGGCATGGTTTTTGCAGAACTGAGCGATTCAGGCGCTTTTTTGTGTCCACTGCCATCAGACTGTACAACAACAGCATGGGAAGCACGGACTGTCATTAGGCTGATCTCTCACAGTACTCTCAGTATATTTATTATTGCTCTTTGAAAGTAAAGTCAGCGTTTGCAGTGAGAGGAAGAGTTTATTACTACAAGTATTACAGTTCTTTCTCATGTGTATCTTCTAAATTTCTAGGATATGATTACTTATATATTATATTTGGTGGTTGATTTTGTGTTCAGCTTCCAGCAGCAGGTGGAAGATAGAAAAATGGGGGAGGAGGAGGAGGAGGAGGATGAAGAAGCCATGCGCTAGGAGCCTCTGTGAGGAGGAAAGCCAGAAGCCCAGGAGTCAATATATTCACATGAGGAAGATGGTGAGTGCATTTGTTTTCCTCTTCATTTAATGCTTGCCTTCCTGTCAGCATCACTATCAAAGAGCAGATACATGGTTTTCTAACTTTTAGCCAGGATTTATCAAATAAAATCAGAGGTAGATGCATAAAACATTTGAATAAATTGATCATGTCAATGTAGTGTTTTCCAATCATAGTAGTGCTTTACATTGAGCACATCAGTGTTCAACTGCTTCTTAGAAATTCATATTCATATGATTACTTTTGTATGTCACTTGATCACAAATTACCACTTTGAGAAGACATGATGATTTGAAGGGAAAGTTTCATTTTGCAGCTTTGTGTTTGTTTTTCCTTTTGTGTGCGTGTTTGGATTTGCGTGAGTTCTGAGAAAATGAGGTATGTTTTCAGAAAATGTATGTAAATATAACAGGATGACTTTCTTCTGTTTATGTCTTCTATGCACAATTCGTAACAGTCCTGTTAACTCAGTCTCTGTGTTGCGTTTGATTGTAGACAGCTGATGGTTAATGATACACTCCAACAAACCACAGACAGTCAGTTCAAAATGGGTTTATTTGCTTACAAGCACTTCAGGACAGCTGTTCACCTGGGAGATACAAGCCTGGTCTCTTAGATTATACATTAAACATTAATATTTACAGATTAAAATTTACACACACACACACACACACACACACACACACACACACACACCTGGGAGATACAAGCCCAGTCTCTTACATTATACATTAATATTTACAGATTAAAATTTATACACACCTGGGAGATACAAACCTGATCTGACTTGTTCCCCCAGTGACAAACTTATAGCTCCATCGTTACCTGGATACTGTAGTATTAAATATTAAATACAAAATAACCACATACAAATATGAAAATAACACAAATGTGTACACCTAACAACTATGAATTACAGGTAAAATTACTCAAAACATTGATATTAAGTAAGAAAAACTGCATTTTATTCCTGCTTTCCTCATCATCAAAAAAAAGCTAGTGATACTTTTGGCCAGCAGGTGATGGTACAGAGCTGTATGTCAGAAAGCAGTTTGTCCCAGTAACGCTCTCCTGATCACTGATCGTACAGCTAGAAGTAGAAAGTGTTATTAAAAAGTACATTTAAAACCACATTAGATAAACACTTGGCCGTGAATACCACCTTGAAGTGCACTTTGAATCACATTAACCTGGTCCATGAAGTTGGTGTTATATATTTGGTCTTGGTGTAATTTTGTTTTGTTGTGTGCAACGGTGATATTGTAACAGTATTATTTACTGTTGTACAGTAGTTCCCAACCATTTGGCTATTTCATAGGTCTGAAGAGGTGAAAGTGTCTCAGATTTGGTTAAAAATGAATAAATAAATTACACACGTCTAAAGAAATTTATAGAATTTGGTGTCATTTTATGTAAATATTTGGTAACACTTCATTTTACAGGTCTGTAGATTTCATGGTAATTAGGCTATAATTAGCAAGTAACATATTTGAAATTTCTATGGAACTAATGCAAAATTAATCAAAAATTATTAAATTTACTTGTTTGGCTGCCTTGTCTCGGGACTTGACGCCAGACTTTTATTATGATTATTTTCTATCTATTACAAACATTACTTCATAGTCATATTCTCGATAAGTGGTAATAAATAGCTGTTAATTTATTCAATACATTTTCAGGAAAAGAATACAAAGTTAATGGATATGCTTTATTTTCATCTCTGCTGATAACTAGATAATAATTAGCAAATAATATCTTTGAAATTTCTTTGAAAACTCCCTGAATCATGACATCAGCTACCAGGTTACATTTATGTAAATAATAAGTCACAGTGGTGAGATCTGGGCCTGATCTTTAGTGTCTTCTGTTAGTTTTGGTTTTCCACCTTCGATAACGAGCAACGCACAGCTGCTTCTCAAGCCTAAGGGCGCTATTTTAATGATTATATGCTATTTTAGCATTTATTTATTAAATCATGTTTATAATAAAGTAATTTTTGATCAATTTTAAAGTAAATATTGAGGTAATTTGGCAGTAATTTCAAAGAAATTTCAGATGTTTCTTGCTAATTATCACCTAATTACCATGAAAGCAAGCAAGTGTTACCAAATATTTAATTATTAAGTTAAAATACATATAATTATTATTTTATTTTATTTTGTATCCATCTTGTGACCCCTAAAATTAATCTCGACTCTTTGTGGGTTCCTGAATCCCAGGTGGGGAGCCACTGATGTGTTGTTAACATTTGTTGATTATATTGTACTTTTTGTCTGGTAACAATGAATGGGGATCCACATAAACATTTTTCGACTCCATTCCTGCACCCTGGAGACTGAACGCTTCAGATTTTAATGACCCCCATGACCTCTCTTCTAGTGCCAGCCTCAGGACAAACTTTACATTTTTAGCGCCACTACTGCTAAGACTCAAATGGTAGCTAATTCTTCAGGATGTTATTCTGACAGTTTTTCACATTGTGGCTGTAACCTCCAGGGGACACGAACAGGAGTGAGTTTCCGTTTGGACAGCACACTTCACCTCCTCGGTGACCTCAACCCTCCTCAGGTGAACGGACCTCTGCGGGGCTGAATCTGATCCAGGTGGACATGTTTGGGCTGATGTGCAGCATCAAGGTCGTCCTGTCCGATCTGTAACGCTCCTCGGGCTGCAGTCTGACCGCTCTGATTAAACAACACCTTGATGACCTACTGCTGCTTCCACCAGCAACCAAAAACAAAGGTATTATTGAGTTTTATATACACTATTCACATGGATAAAAACATCCTACGAACGCAAAAAGATTATAACTGTATATGCAGTTTTGCACACATTTAAATATGAAACTTTTATACATTAAAAGAAATATATATATATATATATATATATATATATATATATATATGTATATATATATATATATATAAATTAAATATAGCTAACACACAGCCTGTTTTTAATTCAAATTCTCCTGTAGGTCCCAGTTATTCAAAGACACCAAATATGGCTGAATTTTTTTGTAAAGGCTTTATCCGGAATCGCATCCTATACACATCATACTTAACATGTGTACTATCATACAGCATACTGTACTTTTGTGTGAGTAAACAGTAGTATGTATCTTTTCGAATGCACTGAGCAGTAATTTACGCCGTCACTTCCTGACATTGCTGGTTGGAGACGTGTAACCGGGGTAACGTGCCAACCTTGTAGGACCAAAACGACCGTTTGTGAGAATCAAAAGTCTGAATTAATTAAAATATATATTACGCCTAGAAATGTAAAATCTTAAACTCGCAGTTAAATTCAACTGTTATTGATGTTATAGAGCTGTCCGTCAACGTCTGTTATGTCGCTACCGCATTGCAATGTGGGATATTTGTGCCACCGTAGTGTCCAGTGTTGCATACTGTGATATTTCCCCAGAAATAGTATGGAGATCACGTACTACTGGTTTCATACTAAGGTTTTGGGCATATTAAAAATTCTCCCATACTGTTTTAGTGTACTAAACAGCATCTTAGTATGGACCCTCAGATGCAACTAGTGTCTCCTAAGTGATGCACGAGACATGTAGAATATTTTCATTTGATGAAATGTTGAAGCCATAAAAAACATGGAGTCTGGGGTTTGTAAACATACTGTAGCCTAAATGAAGAGCTGGAACAAGGTCGTTCATAATACCTGTACAAAAACCGTCTTCTCCTGAGATGACAGACGTTTCGTGACGGCCGAAAAGTTGATTTCATGAAACAGCTGCATACCTTCATTTTAACACTTTCTGCTTTTGCCCCTGTACATTAGAATGATTATTAGAGAGATATTAACCCCCTGACACCCACAGTAGACCTGTTTTTGTCTTTTTTAGGGGGGCACAGGGGGTCTTTAGGTGGGCATAGCAGGCCAACAGTAGATGTCACATAGAAGTAGTATGCATCATCTGAAAGATGGGAACCTGAAGATTACTTTGAGATTTAAATAAACATGAATGAATGAATTATTTAAAATCATTTGTAAAAGTGTTTAAGGGCTTAGAACATTAAGTTGTAGCAGCTATTTTTGGGTTGATGATTTGTTTCACAGATCTGGTGCAAAATTTAACCATTTCTAAGACAACAAGACCTTGAGGAACATCATAGGAAAATCCATGCTGTGATATTGTATCAAAAACTTTTGACATCTTTAGATTTCTGCAATTGGATAGCAAGCACTTCTGTTGTGTAAACATCTCAGAAACCCCCTTATTGTCAGCCAAGGTAGGAAAGCCATCAATCCTCTGAATGCTCTAGCTCTCTAGTTTGTGGCTGTAAAGTTTGTACCTTGTGGGTACCCATAGAACCCATTTTCATTCACATATCTTGAGGTCAGAGGTCAAGGGACCCCTTTGGAAATGGCCGTGCCAGTTTTCCTCCGAAAAATTTAGCCTAGCCCAATTTAGATTTATTTTTTTTTCATTTTTTTCAATATTCTGCTAAATAAACTGAAAATGTGATGTGCACATACATATATTAAGTAATGTAATATTACTATATCAATATCAATGTCATATTACTCTATTATATTAGATACTGGATCAAAATGTATGTCTATATCTAAACATAAATCGTCATAGTTATTTTATGCTGTGTGTTCATTTTGTCAGGCAGTAATGTGTTTAAGACCGTTAAATGCCACATACGGTTACGTTTAAGAGGGAAATCAGAGGTTAAAGATGAACAGTGCATCCACAGCAGAGTCTCTTCTTCCATCAGATCATTTTCTTCTGTTCAGACTCTGCTCATGTGAATCTGCTGCTGATGAATATGTTCATCCTCTGACCCAGATAGAAACTACACAGATTCACTTTTTATTCTCTTCAGTCTGGATGGCCTGGGGCTCTGAGCTGAGGACTTGGAGTAAATTGAGGTTAGCAAGGCGAACATGATGATAATGATGATGGTATATAAATGTAAACAGTGCCATAAATCTAAAACCTGCCTTGCAGCGTCTATCAGATCTATAATAATGTCTAATCTTTCTGCCAATAATCTGCTGTTTCCACAAAAATGCTAGAAAAATGCCTCAGGGGAGGAAACGGAGCCAGGGAGGAGGCAAGAGAGAAGAGGGTGAAAACAAGCTTTAAGTGAGCTGTCGGTTCAAATCCCAGAGAGATGGAAAAGACCAGAGGAGGGAGAGGGTGAAAGGAACACTGATGAAGCTGCTGAGGTGCTGCTGAGCAAACCAGCTGCCCGAGGATAACAAAACCAGAGATCTAACTATATAAAACATAGAATGTATAGCATCTAAAAGATAAATTGCTGTTAATGTAATTCACCCCTGCGGGATCACGGGCAATTCCGACCCACTTCACTGCCGCTCTAGTATGTTCAGTTTTAGGGCTAGAGTGAGGACACAGATATCACATGAAGCTAGAAAACCTAAGGAATCCATTAGTATCTATGGGTGCCCACGAGTCTCCCCTTTACAGACATGCCTACTTTATAATAATCACATGCGGTTTATTTGGCAAAAATCATGCAGTTTTTTTTCATGCAGCATAAATGTGTTATTTTCCAAATTCCATTGTATTTGAATATTTCTGCATACTGGGATCCCTAAACAGTCTTGTATTACATCAATTTGGTGACCTGATGACCTGTGGTGACCTCTAGGATAATCACAACTTCATAAAACTTTACAGCCACAAACTAGAGACCTGGAGCATTCAGAGGATGGATGGCTTTCCTAGCTAGATTGGCAGTAAGGGCAGAAGTGCCCACCATCCAATCTCCAAAAAATGCAAATCTTGCAGAAATCTCAAAATGTCAAACATTTTGATACCAAATCACAGCCTGACTTTTTCTATGGTGTTCCTCAAGGTCTTTGGTGTCTTAATGTGGTAGTTTGGATGGATTGTTGATAATTTTTTATTAATTTTCGAGTGGAAAAAAATTGTGAAATTTAGCACTAAATCTGTTTAAAAATGGTATCAACCCAAAAATTGCTGCAACAATTTAAGAGACATAATAGAGCACGGGAATTTTACTTTTACATTTCATTTTAAATAATTAATTAATTCAGCCATTAATTAGTTGATGTTTGTTTCTGATTTATGACTAGAACAACTTGATGCAGTGTTGAGCTGCATCTCAAGTTAATCTCCAGGTTCCCATCTTTCAAATGATGTACTCCACTTCTATGTGACATGTTGACCTGCTCCCCCTAAAGACCCCCTGTACCCCCTAAAATGGACAAAATTGGGTGTATTGTAGGTCAAGCAATGTAAGGCTGCATTCCACAGGGTAGCCTGTATCAGGAGTCACTCTTTAAAATCCCTGCAAACAAAGCACCAATTACTGTTGTCAAATTACACTGACTAGTAATTAATGCTGTAAAACTTAATAATTAGTAATTTGCACTCTACAATTATTTAACAACTGTAGCTTTACATTATTCCATAATTCATACTCCAGAAGTGTGTGATTTGTGCTCTACACTAATTCATGAATAAAAATCTGACATCCAGAATGACTACACTGTATTTGCATACTAACTAGTAAATTTTATAATTTGTACCGTAGAATTATATAATATTTCCACACTAAGTCATTTGTGCTCTTGAGTTACTTAACCTAGTAGCAACTGTCATATGCATGATCTTATCTGGAGTAAAGTGTATGGCAGTGGTCGGCAAATAATCCTCCAACTATTATCCAAAATAACTTAAATGATGTTGCACAAAGGTTGTTTTATATAACGGCCACTATAAACTGACGGTAGTTCATGAGACAGGTAATCTGAAAAAAAAGTCATGTGCCTCAGCGTACTTCGGTGCTCCTAATGGCATCTGCAAGATTTCACACATTGGAGTCAAACAACCAATCAGAGCTGATCTGGAGTCTGACATCCAGCTGCCGTCTATGAGAGCCGGCTGCCAATCACTCGCAAACGCTGACCAAACGGTCTAACTAGGCAGCCTGCTGAAGCTTTAATGAACAAAATGTGGTTTTGAACAGAAAATTCACTGTTTGGCTAATTGTGTGATGTAGGAGTTTTGCTATGTTAAGAGTTTAGAAAAAAAGTATCTCAAGTACAAGTAAACGCTTGTTAACAAGTTTTTTTTCCTCTCAGGCTACATACAGTGTGCCCTATCTGGAGGTTGTCTCCATATTCCTGGTAAAAAATAGTAATTTTGTCATATTTTTATTAGAACTTTAACAAGACGTTTACATTGCATTTGTATTTCTGTTTTTGTGACGCTACCATTCTTATGCAAAGTACAATGATAGTAGTAATTAAATTGAGGTATTTGCTAAATTGAAAATCTCTATTTTGAGCTTAAAGCTTTAGTTTTGACTTTATAAATCTCTCTCTGCTCGCTCTTACATCTGGCCTCACAAATCCATCACAGTCTGGAAATACAGTATTTGGAGCTGTTTGTCTTCTATTGATTTCTAGTCCTGTTTGGACATTAAATTCTTAGTACCAGATGAACGATGATCTTCAGTGTGTGTCACTTTATTCATTAGCTCAGTAAACAGAAACCTGTTATTGTGTCGGTGTCGATGTCACCATGACGCACGCCGGGGTGGTAACCATGTGACATCACTCCCCTGGGGTTAAAGGGCGTAGCTGTTACACACCGTAACCATAACGACATGGTTTCACCTCCTCCATGCGTGCGTGTGTGTGCAGCTCAGCGTTAACACAGTTGAGGTGTGTTGGTTTGAGTCACGTCTGACAATTTAATTCTTGCCTGATGTCATGAGAAAGTTTGTCTGCGAGGAAGCAGGCGACAAAGTTTAACACACAGACTGAATGTCAACACTGCAACACACACTCTCATATTAGCTATATTCACTGTAATTACAGATGTTTATTGATTTCATTTGTGTTTTAGATCTGAAAATCATTTTGTGTTCTGATCATAGTGTCTATGTTCATTCAAACCTGTAACCTCACTAAACATTAACCGAATGACCTGAAGTTGTTTTCGAGCCCCTCGGTTCCATTAATGATCTGGTCATTTTACATATTGGTCTCATATATATCCAGGAAACACTGTGAATGAGCCACGAAGAGTTGTTGAGGAGAGTCTTCGGTAACACCTCATTTGGGTAATTTCAAATAGGCTACTTGCTAATTATAACTTCTACTTCCCAATTACCATGAAATTTGCGGACCTGTAAAATGAAGTGTTTCTGAGTCTTCTCATGTCAGATCAATATGTATATATATATATATATATATATATATATATATATATATATATATATATATATATATATATATATATATATATGTACATTCTATTTTGTTTTATAGAGAAATTACATTGTAAAAAAGAAGATGGAAAGAAAAGGAAATTACAGTAAAGTAAATATCAAATAAATGATTAGAATTAGAGAATCAGGGATCTAACTGATGTTTATTTTCTTATTTTCTTTATGTACCTGCTGTTACTATTAATGTAAATATATGTGAACAAAAATAATGAATAATTCATATGTGTTTGTGTGTCATCCTAAACCTTGTGGCTAATAATAATCTGAAGGTACAGACAGTGTAACAAATCAACACTGAATATGTATGTCAGCAACAATAACACACACATCAACACACACACACACACACACACACACACACACACACACACACACACACACACACACACACACACACACACATACAATACACAACACACACACACATACACAAACACACCAACACTGTGTCAGTCAGTCATTTGTTTGGGATTTGTCAGCTTTAATTCAGGAGCATTAATCTGCTACAGGACAAGCTGCTGCACAAACTAAAGGAAAGGTAAAAAAAAAAAAAAATAGTTACTGTCAGAAGCTGCATGTTGTCTCATTTTTTGTGTATGTTATTGATGGTTGATTGTTGGTGTAGAAGTTGTCGGTGTTTTTGTCTTACAACTCTAATTCATTCATAGTGTGTTTTAAGTTCATGAAAGTTATTTTGGTCACCTAAAATTGTCTTATTCCACCCTCTTGTGTCACGTCCAGTTGTAAAAAAAAAAAAAAAAAAAAAAAAAAAGCCAATGTGGCGAACGCCAAAAATTAAGATGCCGAGGCCAAAATGTTGAACTCGAGGCCACGGTGACTACGTCAACACATGCCGTCCATACAGTGGACGGTACAATGCCTAAAAGTGGATAACAGCTTGATAAAATGTCAAATCACAACAGAGCCTCTGACATGTAACGGGCTAACTTCTGTATAAATCGTCTTACAGGGTAGTAGTAGCAACGAAACGAGCAGTGGAGTTGAATCATGGAGAGGGTCTTTTGTGTTGTCTTGCTGCTAGACAGGAATTGAAGATTGCTCCATGATGAGCATCAACAAGAGACAGATAAAAGGAAAATGACGGTGTAATGTGCATTTTACAATTTTTAGGACCTAATGATTCAGATAAGGGCTATTCAAGTTTTCATATGGGGGAGTTGAGTCACCTTAAAAACAACTATCTGTCAGATGTCTCTTTCCCAATGTAAATCTATGGGAAAAAGTCTTTTTGGGCCCAATGGCATCTCATGGCGGACATGGAAGTTGTAGTACCACCGTTTGGCCTCTACGAACATTGGCATCAATGACCGGTGCCCCTCCTGGGGGCTTGGCTGTCACCATAATAACTAACAGCAATCGACATTTGGTTCTGACTTCTAATCAAATGACCATGGCAAACAGTCCAATATGCATTCTACTGCTATTTCTATGGTTGTGTCTCTGTCTCACTCAGCTCTGTGTCATCTGTTTCCTTCACAAGCTTTATTGGCATGTGTTCAAGATTCTGTTGATCTGACCTCGTTAATGATGATGAACAGCTATTTGATTTTGGCTTCTGGCCTGAAGTTTATCTCTAAATACCATTTTCAACCTTGACTGACTAATTAGTCATTAGTGGGCCGAGCTGCTCAGTAATGACCTTTGACCTCCAGAATGAAACACATGAGCATGAAAACAGTTTGGTATTCTCAGATTTCCGTAAGGAAAATTAACACTCAGAGACAGAGGGTCTCTGAGTCGGCGATCCCGACTGACTTTACTGTCTTTCAGAGGCTCTAGTAGGATCAATTTTTGGGCTAGAAGACACAGATATCATATGAAACTAGAAAACCTAAGAATTTCATCGGTCACAACCATGTCATGCTACCATGTTGAAAAGGAGGCTATATAACGCTCAAAATTTGGGCTAAATTTTAGCGAGGACAAACTGGTATGGCGATTTTGAAAGGGGTCCCTTGACGTCTGACCTCAAGATATGGAATAAAATTGGGTTTAAGGGGACCCACGATTCTCCCCTTTACAGACATGCCCACTTTATGATGATCACATGCAGTTTTGGGCAAAAAATGCAGTATAAATATGTTATTTTCACCTATTCTAAAATGGTCTGTTTAAATATTTCTGCATACTGGGACATTTTTTTATAATGAGACCTTTTTTTTTTAAAGTTGAAAAAGGTTAAATTTACCACCAAATCTATATAACAAATGGCATCAACCCAAAAATTGCTGCTTGCTGAGACATAATAAAGCATGGGAATGGAAATCATATACTTCTATCACAATGTTCTTAACCCTTATACACTTTTAGAATTTATTTTAAATAAAATTAATTTATTTTAGTTTGATTCCTTATTATTTTAGTTTATATTATTTTTATTTATTATTATTAGTTTTTTTCTGATTGATGTCTAGAACCACTTGACGCAGTGCTGAGCTGCATCTCAAATTCCAATTAAAAAAGACAAAATGAGTCTATTGTGGGTTAGATTGAAAAATGAATGTAAAAAATAGAGATTAAGACAAAAAGCAGAATGTAGAAATAAAATATACTGAAAGATACTGATGAATGCACAGAAGAATATGGTGACATTAAAGTCAGCCTATAGGAATGCAGATCTTACTACTAAATTAAAACCAAAAGTAAACTACAACTCTAAAGAACCGAAAGCTGCTGTTGATTCTGATTCTGACCTCCAGTTTGAAGATAAAACATGTGAGGCGTTATTATTTTTAGACGATCTGTGACCACGACTCTGGAAATTAGTTTATGGCTCCGTGAACGTGCAACCCCCCCGCCCACCCCCCGCTGGCCTCGTCCTGAACGTGGCCCTGATCAGATCTGATCAGTTTCCGCTCAGCTTGCTCTCTCACAGCGTGAACACAAAGAGGCAGCAGCATAAATTTCCTTGTCGTGTTTTTCCTCAGTAATGTCATGCAGCAGAGCCGCTGCGGGCCTTTTCTTCCAACATCCGTCCGCCTGACTGTCTGACCACGATTCCAGTCCCAGCTGAGCAGGTCGCAGGATGATCGGCAAGAGTGAAGCTAAAGCCAACCCATACTGACATCAACGGAAATATATCAAACTAAACATATCAAAAATGTATATATCAAACTATTATGGTGTAAGAGTGAAAATAAAACTTGAAAGCAACATGTTCTCACATGTAAAACTGAATGAAACAAAAAAGCCTTTTAGGTTTAGGCAATAAAACTACAACTTCTTGTCTTCTTTAGGTCGGGGAAAAACATCATGTTTTGGGTTAAAATAACTATGAACACAACGATAAATACACACGGGTGGTTTCACACAGGATGCAAACTCTACTGGGTGAAGTCCTGTGTTTGTCTGACCGATCCACTGTCAGTTGACTTGCATCACTCGTTATACTACATGTTGTGAATAGATGACAATACTTACTGGTGGGAGTAGTAGGTCCCTACTGACCCACATCTTTGGGGCTTATAGCGACTGAAAATGCCTATTTAATAACCTAACAACAGCCTAATTGGCTGGCATATCATAGAAAATAGTACATTTCAGACATAGCCTTAAGTGACTTCTTAATTAGCTGATTTAAGGCCACCTGTTCAGAACTCAGATACGTAAAGATAAATAAAGCAATACTATCTTTATTAGTGTTGTATATTCAAGATTGCGACCAACTGAATAGCCCTCCACTCATTCCTCCCTTTCAAAGACTGCAGTGACCAAGAGGCCATCTTTATCTTAATATTAGTAGTTCTGAGTACTGTGGTAACGTAAAAACACAAAAGGGTCTCGCTAGAGCCTTTGGTTTGTCCTACTTATCTCTGCTTTCTTTCTCTATTAAACAAAAGAACATATTTCAGATTCAGTATACAGGGGATAGCAGCCAAATAAAACAATGACAAAAAAGCCAGAGGTATATGACACTAGATAAAATATTATAAAACCTGCAAAATCTGCACAGGTCTTTATGTCCTGATGTAATTTCTGCATGTAGCGACTAACAAATAATTAATGAATAATTTTGTGGGACACTTTCTTAACCTCATTCACTATTAGGTATTTATGAGGGAGAATCCAGACCTTCTTCAGGTAGCCTATATATATATTTACAAATTGATTCAGTATTTCAATATACCAAAAACACTTTTGAATATTATATTTCATTTCTGCCAAAAGATCCCCGTTATTGTTACACACTGGTCCCATAAGCCCATGACATTTAAATTATAGAAAACTAACAAAAAAGTGGGTCAGTTGGCATAAGTGGGTGCCCACTGAACACTTTTACATTTTTAGTTATTATTATATTTAACTTTACTATTCAAAGCTATGCAGTTTAGACCACAGGGAGAATTTAAACGTCAGAGTTTCACATTTGAACAAGAGGATTACGACTTAACTACGTGAACTAGCCCTTAATGTTTTGTCGCATACTACAGGGAGATTTTGGGGGAATATGGGCTCCATGTCACTAGGTCTACTATGAAAACTGTAAAATTAGGTCTGCACTGTGGGCTGTAAGGTCAGTTTGAGTCGGTTAGAAACACAAATCAAATCCCTGCCGAGAAAACTGATAATATTAACCGGTTCTCCTGTGTGGAGATATGAGGTTTCTGTCTCTGTCATTAGCATTAGTGTCGGTCTGAACGCAGCACATTAGCATCAGGTTTTAGTGCGCTATAATTAATCCTCTTCACGCTCATCTATAATTCATGGAGGTGTTTTTTTTTTCTTGGATTTGGAAGAGAGAGAAGGGCTTATTTAAGTTTTACACAGTTTGGTGAAAATAAGGTGGTGGTGATGTGTGTATGTGTGTGTGTTCTCTGTAATCAAACAAGCTTTTAACCCTCTGAGACCCACAATAGGCTGTTTTTGTCTTTTTTAGGGGGTTACAGGGGATCTTTAGTGGGAGATAGCAGGTCAACACTAGATATCACATAAGTGGTGAACATCAGCTCAGGACTGTGTCAAGTTGTTCTAGACGTAAATCAGAAATAAACATGAATTATTTAATTAGTTATTTAATATGAATTGTAAAAGAGTATAAGGGTTTAGAACATTATGATTGAAGTATATGATGGTCATCCTCTGCTCTGTTATGGCTAGTATGTCATAAGTTGTTGCAGTTTGGGGGTTGATACCATTTGTTACACAGATCTGGTGCTAAATTTAACCATTTTTTCCACTCAAGAACTGATAAAAATTATCATTTTTTTTTATTTCTTATTGTCACCTAGTGACAGACACCCATCCTCTGAATGCTCTAGGTCTCTATATTAGCTGTAAATTTTTAATGAGGCTGTGATTACCCTAGAGGTCACCACAGGTCATTTTATACAGTGAGGTCAAAGCCCATTGGATCCACAAGAGTCTCAGCTTTACAGTGATACCCAGTTTATGTAACTCAAGACTGAGATATTCAAACACATCATTTTATAGGCAAAAATAAAACATTTATACTGCATGAAAAAAACTGCATGTTTTTTGTCCAAAACTGCATGTGATTATCATAAACACACAAGCCTCGTGGGTACCCATACAACCCATTTTCACCCACATGTCTTGAGGTCAGAGGTCAAGGGACCCCTCAGAAAATGGCCATGCAAGTTTTCATTGCTAAAATTTTATGAGTGGTTGATTTTAATCTGTAATCCTCTATAAGACAGAAAACAAGTAAAAATCTGTCCAATCCAGAATAACAGAAAGATGAAGAATCAGACTGATGATATTTACATTTGATTCTGATTAAAGATGCAAAAGGACAAAAAATCCTCTTTGTTTAATCCCTCTCATTTTTTCTTTATACATGTTTAACATCAACAAGCTTTTTTCCACATTTAAATTAAAACAGTTCATTGCACATTAGTCTGATGAAAAATCGGACACAGTAAAATGAAATTAGTTTCAAGATTTAGATTAAATCTGTTTTATATACACTGTGATGCAATAAATAAATACATAAATAAATACAAAATAATGCAAACCTTTTGGGAGAGCTAGGCTAGCAGTTTCTCCCCCTGCTTCCAGTCCATGGAGCTCCATGGTATGACACATCCAGTGTGAACTGCACAATTGCTTTGCTTAGGCGTCCAGTGTGACCCCACTGTTATTTAAGTTACTTGTTGTTAAGTTACTTGTTTCAAGACACAGACCCAAATTTTTTCGGAAACAAGAAATGTTTTTTTTTTTTTTTTACAGTTTAAGAAAACAATTTTTTTGCCACTCAAATGTACACATTTCATTATTGGATGGAGAATATTTGTCTGTGATTTCGTCTCTAGCTCAGTTTCCTCACACTGTCGACATTTTTCTTTACAAGAAGGATAAGTGACCCAATGCCCACATGATAACTCCTTGTTCACAGAAGATATGGCCTGTATAGGATATTCAGGTATTTTAAGTTGTGTAAAAGAAAATAACAGTGAATTTAATAAAATATGCACATGCAAGATAATATATATCTATACTGAGCTAATATATAATATTAAAAATCTTTTCACTTGATGTTGTCTCAGAATGTGTTGATCAAATCTGTAATTGAGGAAATAATACTTTTACACCTGTACTTAAAAAAAACAAAACTTCAGGTTAACAACTGTCTTTTAACAAATGATTGTTTTATAAATCTTTTTTTCTCATTCTTGAAGCCCCTGGGAGCAGATCGGAGTCTAATCAACATGGATGTTTAAAAGAATCACTCTCAGAAACGCTCCAGCATCCTTCTGCTCGGCGTTACAGAGCTGTGAGTCACTCCACTGAAGGAACCCAGCGAGGGATGAAAGTGGTATTAGTGCCGGTTAATTCGTCCTGACAGTTGGAAATGTTAAATCCTGCAGGGGGCTCAGCTTAGCGCGCTCGCTCTCTGCCTAAGTAGGTTAAATACAAACCAGTGTGATCAATCTGCAGACACTAAATAAATCCATGAAGCCGAGCCAAACACCGACTGGAAACTCTTGTGAGGAGGAAACAGAAGGAAAGTGAAGGAGTAGAACAACCAGCGGTACCGCAGAGGCGCCCTGGAGCAAGGCACTAAACCACCAGCCAGTGGTGGAATGTAGCTAAATACATTAAGTACAACTGAGGTACTTAGCTGTATTGTCATTTTATGCTACTTTTTACTTCTACTCCACTACATTTATTTGACAGCTACTTACTTTTCAGATCAATATTTTACAAACAAAACATGTGATCAGTATATCAGATATGATGCTGTGTTATAGATTTAACCTCCCAAAAGTATGCAAAGCATTTCTAATTAGCTCCATCTCAACCAGCTATGACTCAGTGCTGTTTACGTGGTAATGTGTGGACTGGACCCACAGCAGGACTCCGTGGCGTGCGGCAGCCCGACGTGCAGCTGCACTCCGCTCACCTGGGTCTGGATCCCGGAGTGGGCAACGGACCACTGAACGGGCTGCAGATTACAGACAGGTTTCTAGTGACACATCACAAATATGAGGTTCATCCTCATCCTCAGGCTGCAGTGACTGTTTTTAAGAAATCTTGTAAGCCACTGTTTTACTGCTTAATTTTTCATTTTACATTAGAAAGTGGAGAGATAAGCATGACATTATGACACAATAATTAGGGACATGAGAGCACATATATCATAAATAAATAATTAATTCACTAGCAAGGACCACACCATCAATGATGTATGATTTGCTAACTCCTCCTCCCAGCCTCAGTCTGGGTCTCATTGATATGAACAGAGGAAGCGACATTTGGCTATTAGTGCATTTAATAAATATTAGGACCTAATGATATAAATAAGGGCTCACTCGTCTCTTTCCCAATCTAAGTCTATGGGGGAAAAGTCTTTTTGGGCCCTATGGTATCACATGATGGACACAGAAGTTGCAGTACCGCTGTTTGGCCACTACGAAAATTAGTACCAATGACTTCCGGTTTTCCTGGTGGGCTTGATCAAAACTCAAAAGGTATTAAGGTTCAGTGCATTAACATATATCAACTCAGAGGAATCTATTTTGGAAAGAATTGGTCAGTTCATCACTAATGTCTTTGAGCTGGAGGATGAAGGTGAACTGTCCCTTTAACAGGTGCGCTGCGTTCTCCGCGTGCTATTGGTCGTGCTATGGGGGTGTGCGTGATGACGTCACCCAGAAGCGAGCCGGTGTTGTCCATTTACGCGTTTGGTCACTTTTTTAGACGATTTCTTGATTACGGGAAGTGGATCGCGACTTGGGATGATTCAACTTTTGGATTTATTTTGTGGATTTATTTTTCCACCGAATAGATCGTGGTCCGATGGGGCTGGTGGGACGAAGTCCGTTCAAGATGAGGTGAGTAGACGGCTGATGTTGCTCCTATATAGTTACGTTAAATAGCGCACTTTTCCGTGTGCACCCGGCGCCGTTGCGTGCTCTCCTTGCAGGTGCGGAATTCTAGTGCGGAACAGGCAGTGTTGCGGATCTTTCTAGAGAAACAAGCCCAAAAGAAGCAACTCTTTCCCCAAAAAAGCCCCAAACACGCGACCTTACTACACACCCACATATAAGACGGGCAGCCAATTAATGTAAATGTATGAATTTATTTTGGCGTGCATGCGTTTCGTCGCATTTTTGCATCAATTTTGCTCTTGTAACTTTACAGTTTTCTTGTCAACTAAAGTAGTAGAATATTATTATTTCATTTTACTTCATTTTTAGCTTGTGAACTAAACTTAAAATAATAAAACATTATATTTCATTTTTTTTAATTTACATTTTTCTGGTCAACTATAGTTAAAGTAGTAGAAGCTTTTTCGTCATTTTTAGCTTGTAGCTTTACATTTTTCTTGTCAACTAAACTTAAACTAATAGAACATTATATTTCATTTTATTTTATTTACATTTTTCTGGTCAACTATACGTAAAAGTAGTAGAACATTTTATTTAATATTTACAGAAATTTTTAGCTTGTAACTTAACATTTTTCTTGTCAACTTATTTTAAAATAATAGACAATTTACTTCGTTATTGTATTATGTTTTAGCTTATTTTACATTTTTTTCTCATCAACTAAACTTAATGTATTGGAAAATTTTGTTTCATTTTTACACCCATTTTTAGTTTAACATTACATTTTTCTTCTCAAATAAACTTAAATTAGTAGAATATTTTAATTCATTTTTACATCCATTTTTTAGCTTGTAATTTTACATTTTTCTTGTCGTCAAATCTTAAAATAATATCACATTATATTTCATTTTATATCATTTACATTTTTCTGGTCAACTCAACTTTACTTTACTTTTTAGCTTGAAACATTAAATTTTTCTAGTCAACTAAACTTAAAGTAGTAGAATATTTTATTTAATTTTTAGCTTGTAATTTTTCATTTTTGTTTTCAGTTAAACTTAAACAAGTTGAATATTTAATTCAATTTTTTCATTTTATTTCATTTTTGTAAAGGCTGTGAATCCAGTTATCTTATGAAAGAGAGTGTTGCCGTGTTTCTTTAGTTTTTCAGTGCTAACATTTTGAACCAGATTGTCATGATGTGCTTGTGTATCACAAAAATGGCAAACTGACTTTGAATCATTCTACGAAATCTTTAATCTGTAATCTTTATGTCCACTGTCTTTTTCTCAGTCTTTGTTGTACTGTTTGCCATATTTTGCCCACTGAGTACCTGGCATTGTTAGCTAAACTCCTTTAACCCCAGGAAGATTTGTTGATTTGAAAAATTCGATGTACCTGCCCCACCATATAATCCAAATAAGCATTTAGCTTGGAATACACAAACATTTCCCCTCAAAATCCTGCAAAAATATTTAAATAATTAGGTGCCAAACAAGGTCTCAGTGCTGTAGCTTTTTTCTGTACATATAATTTATTCAGAAACAAAAATACATCATTATTTAATGTCCATTTTGCAAGTTACAAGATGAAAGCTGCCTCTGTTCTGGTGGTCTCTTTCCCAAGTAATGGGATGGAGTCTCTAGTCCCTCCTTATGGTGAATGTCAGTATTTAGTGATTCCACATCCAGGGTCAGTAAATTTTAATCAATACATGTGTACTATCTTGAATAAAAGAGGACAGGTCAGACTCTCCTGGCTTGATGCAAAAAAATAACAATAATAGAAGCTGGTTCTGTAATTGACTCATTTCCACTGATTGTTGGTCTTCCTGGTGGGTTCTCTAAGTTCTTGTGTGTTTTGGGAAGTATATTCAGTAAAGGAGGGTGGACTTGGTCTCTTACACATTAAAAATGTCCATCTTACTACTACTTTTTGCTTCACGTTTTGAATTAGCTCAGGCATTAGCTGCTGCCGCCGTGACAGTGGTGGTTGTCCTCCCTTCTTTAGTCAGCTTGGTTCTCAGTGGCTTATCGTTCTTTCCCACATCACTCTGTCATTGGCTGTCCTCTGGTTTCCCCCCACACAACAGGGTGTCTGATCATAAACAATGAACATGTTTAATATTTACAATTTGAGATCGGTGGGGCCAGGATGGACTTCGGAGCCAATCGGGGGATGTAAAAAACACTCTTAACATACCTCACAACACAGGAATATCTGGAAAGATAATCTTTAGAACATCAGTAAAATCACCAAAATCAAGAGGGGGAATCAGCTTGATTCTCATGTAGTGTGTGCCTGGCATTAAATAAATCTACCTTTGTGTGAAACTCAGTGGTTGTATTTGTGGGGAAGTGTAAGACCCAGATGGCTGGTTTAAAGTGGAATGCAGTAGATGTTAATCACCCGTTCATCTTGGACCTTGTCTGGTTCATGTTTTGTAGTCTCTCTTGGGTCTGGTGTCTGAAGAATCACAAGTTGTCCAGCCCAGAATAATCCTCTGTCTTCGCTACTTGGCAGTTGAAAGGAAATATTTTTTATCCTTTGTGCATTTGATGTGTGGTTCCCTCTGCCGTGGTCGGTCATGATTTTGCTTATTCCCACTAATCATGTGACACTTGGTGCCTTCAAAAGGGGTCATGTTCGTCGAGTCCATATGAACGCCCATCTCTTGTGGTATTTACAACCTGTGAATACCTTGCGACATGTTTGTTGACGATGTCAGAAATGGTGGAGGCTATTGAAGTTAATTTTTCCGTGCATAATAATGTGATATATTGTACTTTTTGTCATATGTTGTTTTTCTTTATAATTTTACAATATATCTGAGGAAAATGTTGCTATTCCCAACAGCCTCATCTTTTCCCTCTGCTATTATGCTTTTGCATTTACTGCATTATGTCACCCACTTGCTAGCTTGCTAAATTGTTAGCCTCTGTGGCTTCTAGACACCGACAGTAACGTTAATATTGCTGTTGCTTAGCAGCTGCGTTTTCACAACTTTGAACACCAAGCATATCGTGTACACGACTTCCCATGTTATAAACACAAGCTCATGAGTTTCATATGAAGACAACAGGTAATCCAGGGAACACCTTGAGGGGCGGAGCCTGTGATTGGCCATCAGTTATCAGTTACATAATATTATAATGTCAATTGTCATAATTAGTGTTAAAGCTGCAGTGGGTAGAAATGGAGCAAACATGATTCAGAAAAGTTATTTTTATAAAATGGTCACTATATCCTGACAGTAGTAAATACCAGTATAATAGCAAGCACCGCCCAACAGCTGGGGCACAGCCAATAGGAACGCTCTCTCTGAAATGACCTGTGATTGGTCAAAGTCTCCTGTCACGGGGTAGATTTTTTTTACAGCCTGAAAACAGAGCCATGAAGAGGTGCAGAAGTCTAGTTTTTCTCTCAGAACAACAATTTGCTGAAAGGTTATTATGGGATTTTTGCCCAATTATGCCAAAAATATACTGCCTACTGCTACTTTAATTATTGCATATTATACCTTTAAATCTATGATGAGTGTTTCTTACTGAAATGAAGCATTGTGTTAATCCATGCGGGCCACAGAAGTCATACGCCCCAGCTGTCTAATCAGTCTCGCACCACTCACAGCCCATCCTCACAACAAGATGGTCCGTTTAAAAATGGCTTCCTCTTGCCTGCCACACATTCTGCTACACTGTCTGTGACTACCCTGCCAGTCGTTTTGAATCTCACCGGTGAACCTGAAACGGTACTTGGTTTTAAGTATTCATAGTTTTAATGTTCATAGTGGAGAAAGCTGCCATCTAAATGCTGAAAAAAATGCATTTTTTTCAGAAATCTCCAAATGTCAAAAGGTTTTGATACCAAATCACAGCATGGCTTTTTATATGGTGTTCCTTTAGGTGTTTGGGTCTTAATGTGGTATTTTGGAGGTAATTTTGATAATTTTCTATCAATACTTGAGTGGCAAAAAATGTTTAAATTTAGCACCAGATCTGTGTAAAATAGTATCAACTCTAAAATTGCTGCAACAATTTATGAGACAATAACAACAATTTATCTCAAATGATTCATCAGGTTCCCAGCTTTCAGATGATGTACACCACTTTTATGTGACATCAACTGACCTGCTATTTCCCCCCTGCACTCCCTAAAAAAAAGACAAAAACAGGTCTGTTGTGGGTCTCGGGGTTAAATATGTATAGAAAATAAATGAAAGCAAAATCAGTTTCTAGGTTATAAACTGTATTTAAATATAGGGATAAAATACAAACATACATAAAATATGAGAGAGAGTAATATAAATTTGTAGTAACAGCATTTCAAATATAATCTGAATGTAATAATAATGAAATGATCAGAATAATAATCAGTGGTAATATGTAGCTACATATACAGAGATGTAAACAGGAATGTAGTAAAGAGAGATGTAATTAGTTTGTAAAACAGTAGGTAAAGTATATAGAGGTAAAGTGACACTACAGTATAATGGTGAAGTATGGTGGTGCGGTACCTGAAAATGCTGAAAATAAGACTGAAATGCTATAGTGTCTGACTAAAAAGAAAAACTGAAGAAATTAATGTGATCTACTTCATTTTAATGTATCTGAACTGAACTTTGTGCTGGCTCTTGTGAAGGGTGAACTTGCATCACTGGAAATAATGGTACATAAGACAATATGAAACAAAATGCTTTTCATTTTCTATTTCGTTTAACTTGAGACCTCTTCATAATCCTGTTCATCAATACCAACATCCACTTTCCAGACGCAGCTTTAAAAGAGGAGTCAGCTTATATCATTAACATTTTCACAGGACCCTCAGGGATTTTGTGTTTGCCTGAAGTTGAAGTCTGCCTCCCCTAACTGGACCCGTCCTCCATTTTAGAAGCAGACTGTCTGATGTGTGCCCGAGCCCGGAGGTCAGAGCTAAACCGAGATCGGACCTCGGCACTGTTTAATCCAGAATGACGTCCCAGCAGCCAAATCTGCTCCTCGGACTGAAGAATGAGCTGCTGTTGTTATTTAGAGAGGAAAAAACAAGCCAAACGCCTGCAGGACGTGATGCGTGTGGACGGAGCGAGGACGGGAGGAGGGAGAGCGGGGTCGTAGTGTGCTGTGACCTGGTGATCTCTTGTCTCAGCGTGAGGCGAGGACACTCCAGGTCAGATGCTCTTCTTCAGTGGACGAAACGCCCTCGACACCACACTGTAGAAAATAACTATCTTAACGTGTCTTGTAGGACTTCACCCGCTGTAGCGGCAGTAACCTCGCTGTTTGTTTTTTCTTCATCACAGCTGATTGGAAGACTTTGTAGCAGATGATGGAACCTGACAATAGATTTATATCTATTTATTTATCTGTTACATTTTGTTAGGAAAACAATGTTTAAATCAAACTTGCTGCTACCTTATTTTAAAAAACGTGTAAAGTGTGAGTCACTTCCACACAGTGAGGCATTCAGCTAATTAATAGCCAAAGCCCTGGGCTGCGGTCAAAAAGTCTTTTTTGTTCAGGAAGGTTCCTAAAAGAGTGAAATGACCTGGCAGTACCTCAGTAGCAGCCATGATCAGAGCTGTCTGGCTGCTCTAAATGCTAAGGAAAGATGCTTCAATGTGTACTTTATCTCCTTGAGCAGAGGATACACTTGAGCATCCTTTACCAAAGGAAAGGAGATAATCCCATCCCATAATTCCTTGCAGCCGCAACTCCAAGAACGACGCACTATTCTGCCGTTCATGAAAACAAACAATATGCGTATCTTGCATATTATCTTCATACAGTTATATACTAATTGGGATTCGTGTTGATAAAAATGAGTGGGCAGTGACAACCATCTGGTTTCACTTTTTCTTTTATTTATTTTAAACAAGTAAAAAACAAAACAAGTATAGAAAATTAAATGAACAGCAAACATAGCAAATTATTAATAAACAAATAATCAACATGAATAAATATGGTTCTCAGCAGGAGACCGATGGATTGTCTACTCGGGGTAGGGAATGAGTCTTTACCCCAAGTGATGGATAATGGAACGTGAGACTGGCTGGAGAATCGTAATAACAGGCGATATTGCATTTGCTTTTCCGCACAGCTGCGATGAAAACAGAGCTGAGCCAGAAGGCAAAGCTCTCGATCTACCAGTCAATCTTCGTCCCTACTCTCACCTATGGTCGTCAGGGCTGGGTCATGACCAAAAGAACTAGATGACGGTTAAAAGCGGCCAAAATGGGTTTTCTCAGGAGGGTGGCTGGTGTCTCCCTTAGAGATAAGGTGAGAAGCTCAGCCATCCATGAGGGACTCGGAGTAGAGCCGTTGCTCCTTTGCGTTGAAAGGAGCCAGTCGAGGTGGTTCGGGCATCTTGAAAGGCGGCCCCCCTGGGCGCCTCCCTAGGGAGGTGTTTCAGGCACGACCAGCTGGGAGGAGGCCTCGGGGAAGACCCAGGACTAGGTGGGGAGATTATATCTCCACGCTGGCCTGGGAACGCCTCAGGATCCCCCAGTCAGAGCTGGTTAATGTGGCCCAGGAAAGGGAATATGGAGCTGTTGCCCCAGCAACCCGACCCCGGATAAATGGTTGACAATAAGTGATGAGAGAGTGAATAAATAGCATGTCTGAAAAGGAGTAGTAAGAAATACATACAGTAATATGTTAAATTGTTCTACTTCTTCACCATAACTCAATAATTATCATATAAACTTTTGTGGTAGCCTGTAGGTTATTACTTTTATATTTCAGTTCTAACCTTTGTAATGTTTCTCAGATAATCCTTTATTATATGTTGATGTAAAGTGTTCCAGCAGCAGAAGGACATAGATATTTAATGACACATGGCGGAGGCAGCGCCTTTTGTAGTCCATCTTCAAAACTTTGTAGTTTCACCACAGCCGACGCATCACTAACATCTGCTCATCATAATTATGGAGTCAAGTCCTCATGAATTCTCCTTCACATCTTTCCTCGACGTTGTCCATGACGTTTTCCATCGAGGTCAAGGAAAAGTGGTTAAGAAAAGATATTAGAAAAAAAAAAGATTATTTTTTTTTTTACTTTTCAGCGCCGCTATCGGTATCCTGTCCTTCAACTTTGTTGCCATTTGTAACAGTATTATTCCTAATATTTTTTTCAGTTTTGAGCTTTAAAAACTTAATATTGTGCAACATTTTCTCAGCTTCTTTAACCCTAATCACTGTGTGTTCACTCTGAACACTGATAGAAGTTAAAGACTTGGAACTTTTGGGATATTAATGCACAAAACTCAAAATAAACTTGCACAAAATATTTGTAAATTGCCAGAGAATTTAGTTTCACATAACTTTTTTTGTACAAAAAAAGCTAGAACTGTATAAATTTGTTGTAGGTACATTTATGATAGTAGTTTCCTTGTGAAGACGGTCACTTTTTCCAGCGTGGTAAAGGAGTCCTCGCATCACGCTGTGGAAACATCTGACGAGCTGCGACAGCCAAGCAGCGTACCTGTCCGGACCCCTCTGTTAGAGCCGCACTGAGACAGAAGCGTTATGTAACCTCTGAGTCTGAGTTCATTAAACACAAAGAGAAACAGGCAACAACCACGACATGAAGGCTGGAGCGTACTTACCAACTTTGAGACCTTGGGGAAAAAAAAGGGAGGATTTCAAAACCAAAGCGAGGAGGGTGGCGGGGTCCTCCTCTAGAAAATATTGAGTTTCAGCGACCTTGTTTCCTGCATTCAGGTGACTTTAAAAGAGTGAAAATAAACTAAGTGCACTGCAACAGCATTTTTATGTTAAATGTGATGTAACCTTTAATTCCCAGGAAAGAAAACTGAATAATTTGCCCCTCTGGAGAGAACATGTGAATCTTTGGTGTAAACTAATATTCATCCTTAGTTCTCTCCATTTCTCTCTCCATCTCACTGACTGAAGGTTCTTTCAGACACAATGTGACAACGGCACCACCGTGCTCTGAAACCTGTTATTTCTAATGGTTTGTGGCACGCCATGACGGCTTTTTGCTGCATTGAGCAAAGCCCAACTTCGGGTGCAGCACGCTGTGGCGAGCGCATCTTAAAACATGCTATTTCCTCGGCATTAACAGCAAAAATATTCAACAAAAGTCAAAACAAGTCAAAGTTCAATTTATTTGTATGTAGTGTCAAATCATAACAGAAGTTACCTCAAGATGCAACTGTGCAAAGATTTCATCCACCAACTCATTGCGAGTTATATATATATATATATTTAGTGACAGCTTGTTTGTTTTCAACCGCGCTGCATAACCAGACAAACCAGAGTTGGCTTCTTTGGTCAATGAGTGAAAATCTGAGCAAGAAAGAACCAAAGTTGTGTCACATGAACATTATGGAAGAAATGATGTCGGACACAGTTGCTAAATTGTGTTAAACTCATTGATGAGTGATTTCTCCCTCTGTGAATAAGAGCTAAAAAGCTGAAACAGCTCTTCTATACTTCACACTATCTATTAATCATAACAGCACATATAAAGATACTTAATTTTATTAATTTATTATTGTTTAAAGCTTCAGTAGGCAACATCCTTTTGGCATCACAATCAACTTTCAGCATCGTGTAATTCAAGTGTTCTGGGAGAAAACTAGACTTCTGCACCTCCTCATGACAGTTTTAAGGCTTTAAAAATCTAGCCTGTGACAGGAGACTTTGACCAATCACAGGTCATTTCAGAGAGAGAGCATTCCTATTGGCTGTGCTCTGGCTGGTGGGCGGTGCTTGGTATTACATTCGTATTTACTACTGTCAGGATATAGTGACCGTTTTCTAAAAATAACTTTTGTGAATCATATCTGCCTCATTTCTACCCACCGCAGCTTTAACACTAATTATGATAATTACTTTACATGTTTGTCTTGTATATTGACTGCTTTAAACCAATTAATATTATTTTTCTGACTCATGCTAACGTGTCCTTTAGATGATGACTCACCAAACAGGGTCACACTCATCAGGGGATTTAACAGAAGTGACAGTACTGAAATGTTATTGATTAAAAAACAGACAGTTTATACACTTTTTGGCATTTTTAGTAACTCCAAGTTTTATAATAAATCATAAATATTACTGATAGATACGACCTTCCACTGTAGATTCAGGGAATGAACACATTTGGCTAAAATCAAAGATTCAATCAGAATTCAGATGGACATAACAGAGACCTAACAGGTGAAAGTCTAGACTCATCTTTGTTTTGTTGTTGTGGACGGAGACTGAAACTGAGTCACCTATGTCAAGGGTACTATTTATGGCAATCCTTCAATGATAGATGAGTCAGTTAAACACACAGGTCAGTCCAGAAAACCTCCAGCTGCTCTCAGACGAAAACAGGAGCCTTAACACTCTTCAATGAAACCTTCAGTCAGGTGCCACAGACCTCTACAGATGTCAAGCTTTTTTTATTTATAGAAAATGTGGTAACACTTCATTTTCAAGAACAAATGTCATAGTAATTAGGTGATAATTAGCAAATAACCTTTTTGAAATATCATTGCAATTACTACCAAATTACCACAATATATACCTCAGAATTCAGAATTTATCGAAAATTACTGTGGTCAAGGGACCCCTTTGAAAATGACCATGCCAGTTTTTCCTCGCTAAAATTTAGCCCACCTGGAGCGTTATTTAGCTTCCCTCTCAACATGGTAGCATAAAATGGTTGGTACCACTTTCTTAGTTTTCTAGTTTCATATATTTGTATCCTTAACACTGAACCTACAACACAAAAAACCTAAAACATAAAAGTCAGGCAGCTGGTGACAGTTGAAAATATCATGGAGTATAATTCATTAAGGCATTCTGTATTTCTCAACCTGCAGCATGCTCTCAGTGCTCCTCCGGTCACTGGCGTGACCACCGTGACCAGAGAGATCACCGCCAGCGTCAGCCGCCATGCGGTGGCCACAGAGTCACGTCAGAAGCGAACACATTTCCCCCACACAAATTTTTTCCTAACAAAATGTGTCACAACGTGTCCACGTGTGCACTCTCACTTTGCAGATCCATTTCCCCAGCAGAAAACTGCTTGCTTCTTCTAGTTGCAGAATCCGCCATTTAAATAACTGAATGGCTGATAATACTCTGGTTTAACCCTCTGAGACCCACAATAGACCCGTTTTGCCTTTTTTTAGGAGGATGCAGGGTGTCTTTAGGGGGAAATAGCAAGTCAGCAAGAAAAAACTGCATATGTGATTCTCATAAAGTGGGCATGTCTGTCAAGGGGAGACTCGTGGGTACCAATAGAACCCATTTTTATCCACTGGTATGATTGGTACTAGTTTCATATGATGCCAGTGTCTTCACTCTAGCCCTAAAACTGAACCTGCTAAAGCCTCTGAAAGACAGTAAAGTCAGTCAGGATCGCCCCCAGCATTGCAGGTCTCTTGGGGTTAATTCATGTTCACTTAAATTCAGTTTATCTTTATACAGCGTCAAATCATAACAGAAGTTATCTCGAGACACTGTTCATACAGAGCAGGTCTAGACTGTACTCTCTAATTTAGAGATCCAACAGAAAATCTCCCATAAGCATGCAATGTTATGCAACAGCAGCATGGAAAAACTCCCCTTTAGCGAGTAGAAACCTTTGGTCGGACCCAGCTCTGGGTGGGCGGCCATCCGCCTCCATTGCTTGGGTTCGCCCAAAACACACCTATGATTAATTAAATGCAGCCTCTTTGTACCTTACTTAGTGTCCAGATTAAGCACCGTTCAGCAGCTATGGCTCGGAGGTGAGGAGAAGGTTGCTCACCAATCGGAAGGTCAGTGGTTTGATCACTGGCTCCTCCACTCACGTCAAAGTGTCCTTGAGCAAGACACTTAACCCCAAATTGCTCCTGAAGGCTGTGCCACTTCATTTTATTTTTATATGGCATCAAATCATAACAGAAGTTGTCTTGATCGGTGTGTGAAAGAGTATTTAGATTAGATCCTGATTGACAGGTTGGCACCTTGCATGGCAGCCTCTGCCATCAGTGTATGAATGTATGTGTGAATGCTGACATGTGGTGTAAAAGGCTCTGAGTGGTTGGAATACCAGAAAAACGGCACATAAAATAATGCCAAGCCAAGTCGAGTACCGTTTAACTAGCAAAAGTGGAGTTGGATACGTGTTAAATGGATTGTGCCATGCAATATATGTATGTGTTTGAAGCTCCGGTGCTTTATCATGACGAGTTTATTTGGATTTAAGGGAAACATGAATATTTAAGGGATAAATGGTGTTTTTGTTGTTGTGACGCTGATGTACAGCAAAAGTGTAACAAACGATCTGGCTTTAGACTGGTAGAATCAAGTGGGGTTTTTTTGTGTTTAACTGTTGGTAGAAAACGTTGTGTTGCTGTTTTTTCCATATTCTGCTCCAGATGGAGTGACCCACTTACTGAGAGAGAGAGAAACTCTGTGCCATTTCTGGTGACTAATACCCCCTCCACCCACACCTCAACACACACACACACACACACACACACACACACACACACACACACACACACATACAGAGCTGTATTGGTGTGTACGCCTTCTTGTTGTTTCTCTGTGCTTCTGCTCTCTGATGATTCTGTTAAAAATAAAGACATTTGTGAATAAATGAGGGTTGACAGTGAACGTCAGGGCCTGTTGCTGTAGTTTTACCAACCTGATCTCATGGGAAGGCGTATAAATAGCATGACATTACAAGGGCACTCCGCGTGTCATGAGAACGTATTTTTGCCTTTTTCACGCGTCATTTGCACGCTTTTTTTCGCAAATTTTATACCATGCAACAAAACTATAGTAACAACCGCTTTAGTGTCCAAACAAACTCAGACTCTAAAATTCAAGAAGAAGTCAAGACACTACACAAAAGACTGCCATTATAGTATATCAGAGTATTAGGACCACTCTGAGGGGAACAAAATGTGTAATATTAATGATAATATCGCTAGAAAATAAGTTGTAATTTAATTAGAATAAAATCGAACTATTTCAAGAAAAAAGTAATTTCTTCCTCCATGGAAGAGGCAATTTCTCCCAGTTCTGTGTGGTTCCTTCTTCAGAATAGATGCAGTTTCTTGCACAATATTTTCAAGGACCTGATACTGATGATAATGTGTTATTTGTGAAACCTATAATAAAGTATAACTTCATGTTCCTCATTTTCACACAGGAGGCACGCTGCTCTATTTCCCCTCTAAAATAACACATAAAATTACTACTTTATCATATTATGGCTTAATTCTCATAATACTATTACTTTTTTCAGTTAAACGTCTGATTTTATTCTCCGAATATTACGATTCTGAATATTACAGGTTGATTTTTTTTCCCCTCATTGTGGCCCTCATACTCTGTTTTATTATAGTGACACCAGGGACAGTCAGCAAAATCTGATCACGTTGGGCCAATTTAAAACCAGAACTCTGTAAAATGGTTCGGAAATCTGCATTTGATGGCTACGTACTTATTTATTTTCTGGCAATTTCTGTTTCTATGATAGCTGTGAGGAACTGACAATATCAGCAGGTAACACAAACACCATCAGGCTGTAATCATAGTTTTTAGGAAGCAAACTTGGTGAAACTGTATGATCTGTAAAACAGAATTCACTTGATGGATTGTTAGAGTTGGAGATCAGGATGGTGTTGTTGTTACATGAATACACTGTTTTGGCGGTGAAGAAGAAGAGCTTGAGAACAGATCTGTCAATCAGATTGATTTCAGCTTCCTGCCCTGAAGCTGACCTTAGGTCAGACTGCTGGAACCCACTAGCCCCGCCCCCCACCTGGAGGAAATCGGGTCCAGTCAGGCGTCTTCCTTCATTCCTTCTTTCCACCTCATTAAATATTCATGAGACTCATCTGAGGCGTTGCAGAACCCGTCTACCGCCCTGAGCTGTGATGCCATATTGAGGCGACGGTGAATTTCCTGATGTGAGCGGGTCTCTGTGAGAGAAATGATGCAACATTGTGGACGTCAGTAAGAATCTGATGGAAAGACGAGATCTGACTGTCTGACAGCGGAGTCTGCTTCATCTACCCTGTCAAAAACGAATAGTGTCATCGCCTGAGGTGTTGGACCAACTGCAGGATCTGTTGGCTCCAGAACTTTCTAGGTACGAAGATCAGGCTTTCATATGTTGACTCTGATCCAGGTTTCAGAGGCTCCACCCACACAAGAAGTAGTCCAGACTAGATCATGGATGTATAAAGCGTTGGAGGCCGGGCCCCGTTCATCCTGGGTGTGTAGACCGTGTGATAATATAACACAGTCATAATTCAGGCTAGAAGCAACACAGGACAGCTGGCTGTATGACTTATGTTTTTATATTTATTTTTTTACTTGATTGAGCCAGATTGAGAAACCCAGCGTTGACTTAGTGACTTGAAAACCACCGTCGAAAGACCGTTTAGCTTGATCGCAGTTGTTGGGGTTAGAGAAGCCAGATAGCGAGAAGATACCCTGGGTATGTTGAACTCGCTTCCTCTAGTACAAAGGCCTCAGCTGTTGGGGTAAAGACCTCTGATTGGTCTGTTTATCCTCCGTCTCCTTCACTCGTTCTCTCTCACTCTCTGTTGATGTTGTTGGCTGACTCAAAGAGTTACTGCCTGTTACATAACTGCACACACACGCATACACACACACACACTGCAAGTTTTCAGCTGTGTCTTTGTTTGGTGTTTGGGTTTGATGTTGCTATGGTGACGCTGACTTGAAATTAAAACAGAGGTAGAAAATAAAAAGACGAGCATGTCAGAAGACTGTAAAAATACATCTGTAAACATTCATAAACTGGACCAATCAGTGGACTGCAGGACAGGTGAACCCAGCTGTGGACTCAGACAGGCTGCTGGGGGGGGCAGTGGCAAGGCTTGAGCTGGGCGTCAGGAGCAGAAGCCGTTCATTCATGCTAGGAGTGGATTTGTTTGAACAAACGATGACAATAAATAAATGAAAATCATTCTTAATGAATGAATGAATCTGAGAATGGAAGTGAAGCTCATGTTTGAAAGTAATCACACTGGTGAAAAGCTGAGTTCAGTGCTGTTATGCAACCAAATGTTTCATTATTTACTGAAGAAAACAACCATTTTTGTTTCAGAACCAACAACAATCTCAGCGAAGATTTAAGAAGAGCAAATCATTTGTATAATCAATGTTGTCTTGAACCTGATGGAGGGATGAGGGAGGTGTGCACGGATGGAGGGATGGGTGGAGGAATGTATTATTGGCTCTGTAGTTGTTTGAGGGTGACTCAGATGCTCCGCCCACAGATGCGCTGAGTCACCATCAACCGCCAAGTGTGTGTGTGTGTGTGTGTGTGTGTGTGTGTGTGTGTGTGTGTGTGTGATGTACCTGATTTAAATGTCAGTAAAGTGAGAATCTGACTCTCTCTCACAGTTTTTTTTCTCCGTTTTCTGATTGGAAGATATGACTGAGAGTTTTGAGCTGGAACACACTGAAATGATCAGAAACAACAAGGAGCACATCAATTTTTTATGGTTATGGCTAAATTTTAGAGGCATTTAGTTTTCTTTCTTTAACACCCATATGATTCCACTTCCCAGAAACCCTGCTGGTTGTTTTTGATCATTGCTCATTTCTTCAAGATTTATGACTTTTGGAATAAAATGGATTTATGACCCTGTTCATGACAGAGGTTCTCTCTGAAAAGACGTATGATCCCCCACAGCTGCAGTCAGTGTAAACTAGTGCTGAAACAATTGGTTGACAGAAAATGAATCTGATGATTAATCACTAAAAGGACTGTATGTAAGTTTTTACGTTTCTTAATTTTTTCTTATTGCCAATGTGCAAACAGATGAAAGGTGAACCTCCTGCGACTTTCTGGTTTCCTCTATCTGCCTGTAAACTGCTTTTAATGGGAATAAAATGGGCCGATGTAATGTCATGCACGCTCGCTCTACTACAGGGCTAACAGTGTACAACAATAGCTAAAGTTCGGTTAGAAGTGGAGGTTCATGGAGGGACCTTTGTTCGGTGAGCTAACATTACTGCCAAGCATGTGAAATATATTTAACATGGTTAGGTTAAATTTAGCACCAAATCTGTGTAGCAAAAGGTATCAACCCCAAAATTACTGCAACAACTTATGAGACATAATAGAACACGGGGAGGTCATTATATTATTAATTAATTGATTGACTGATTTATGACAAAGTTGAGAAGCTGAGCAGCATCTCAAATTAATCTCCAGGTTCCCAGCTTTCAGATGATGTTCACTACTTCTATGTGACATCTGCTGCTCCATTTCTACCCACTGCAGCTTTAAGTTATACAGTTGTTATGAATTATGTTTATGGAAATACGATGTTTTATTTTCTTTTTTATTTTAAAAATACGCATTTATGGATTCTAAATGAAGTATGTTAAGAATGCATTTAAATATTTTTATATTTGAGGTGAAAATGTTGAAAAAAAAGGTTGAAGAAAAGTTAAATATTAAAGGGCAGTTTTGCAGAATCACTTACCTGTCGGCAGTCTTAGGGAATATGTGTATCCATTCATACGTTACCCAATGTGTGTATAAAGGGCATTTAATGGAGCTGTATTGAAGATAATTCATGCTGGACTGCAGCAGAAACTAAATGACATTAGACAGTTGCAGTGAAAACATACTTATTTTGTTAATATGTTTTTCTGTTCAGTAATACATTCTCGTGATCATTGTGTACAGAAATTGTGATTGATTGTCTCCAGTTTCAGGGTGTTACACCTGCACATTGGACATATGGCTGAAATATTCAGCTCTCTACATACATTTTGGCTCTCAACTTCCTAATAAAGAGGTACTTTCACTTTAGTATTTTACAATAATACCTACATAGCTTTATATGAAAATATAAAAGCCTGGTAACACTTCATTTTACAGGTCCGCAAATTTCATGGTATTTAGTTGATAATTAGCAAGTAACCTATTTGAATATATACCAATATTTACCTCAACATTTATCAACTTTAATTACTTTATTATTATTACCAAAAACCCTGATTGAGATCTGCAGGTTTGAGGATTTCATCAGAATTCATCCATCTGGTTCTGTCAAGTGTCTCATTTTACAGTAAACAGCTGTAAACATCTGTTTACCTGAAATCATGGCAGTTTCAACACTGAGTTAACATTTTGATTGTTGAATTTTAATCCTTTATGTGAAATGTTGAACACAGCTAAAATGAGTTTAGGAAAGTGCACTTACTACAACATGTGGCCAGTGTCACGTGGAAAACGTCTGAATAACAAACAGCAAACTAGCAGCAGGTGAATATTTCATATTCAGATATATTGACACAAACACCTCAACGCAGCAGACATACAAAAGATAGTCATAATAAATAGACAGTGTTTGATCAAATCAAACAAACAAGCTCGTACACATCATTTCAGGATATTAATAACATTTTTTTTTACATTTGTACAAAAATAGAATTATTAGAGACGTCAAAAGCCTCATTCAAGTTAACAAAAAATAAATATTTGTTTGACACTCGCCAACAGAAAACATGTAACTGCAATTGAAGTTTTTTTTTTTCAATCTCGAGTGCTAATGTTCAGTTAAAGCTCAGATGTAAATGTTTTAAAGTAACAGAGCTTTGTATTTTTTTGTCCCCCATATACAATGATTTATTTGCAGTTATATGTTTTTTTTTTATTTCTGACAGCTGCAATTTACAAACTGTAACATGATACAGACCTGCTGATTGGACAGTAAAGTCAGGACAAAACAGAGTCCAAAAATAGAAAGGGATCATTAGCTTCGATCAACACATCGCCATAAACAACAACACTTTTACCTTCTGTTTTCTTTTGTGGATTTGCTATTAAGATATTAAAGGCCCAGTCTGTGTTTTTTCACCATATATATATACCATATAAGGTGTATTCACATACATGGCTTGAGTTAAGTAAGAAAGTCTTCAAAAGTAACACACAGTGTGAAGTGTTTTCATTATACAGTTCAAACATTGATCAGGCCAATAGTTCAACCACTGTTCTAAATCAGACAAGTGTGCTAAAGTTAAGGTAACCATGGCAACATATCTGATACTCCAGTCTCTGGTAGCGGTCAACTCGCTTAGTGACTGCTACAACCTCCTCATATGGCAAGCCGGTTTAACATTTAATAACTGAGACTGACTATTGATATCAAGCGATATCTGAAATTCAGCTCTGACTGTCCTAAATAACAGTTACAGATATCTCAAACATCATTATGACTAGTCAGAATTGTTGTGCATGACGTTGCTCATCAAGGCTTCTCATTGGTTATTGGCCCAACAAAGCATCTGATCAGTGTTAGCAGAAGCTTTTGTTAACGTGAATATTTTGATGAAGTTGGAAAGATGTTCATAGATTCAAGCTTCCCGGATCAATAACTCATAAGTGAATCTTTGTCAAAATACAAACGACGGTTCTTTCTAACCGTAGTAAGGTAGACAATAGCTACGTTTACACAAATGTGGACACAAATAATTGGAATAAAGGCCCAATCCGATTAAAAATGCTTCATGTAAACACGTCAGTCGGAAGATTCTGATCCGATACGGCCCATCGGAAAGAAATTTCATTCCGAATTTGAGAGATGGTTTATGCCGGTCGTTGTTCCGATCGGCGTCCATGTACGCATCCATTCGGATCATGTCTTCCTGGTTGGGGTGAAATTATCTCCACTGCGCATGTGTGCTATGTCAGTGCGACGCGAGACAACGTGGCGTTTGTTTACAACACAGGAAGTACAGCTTCTTCTTTTTCTACTGTTTCTGGAAAATGAGACAACTCTGCGCATGCCCAAAGGATTTATTTTGATTAAACGCTCGGTGCATGTATAGGCACGCCATGATCGGATCATTTTATTTGGTGTCCATGTAAACAGTGGATTTGTACCGATGAACCGAGGTTCCGATCAGATTGGAGAAATTTGGCGCATGTAAACGTGGCTAATGAGCTACAACTTCATTTTAATCAGAACGAGCCAAGGTGGATACGTAACGTTGGTCTCTATGTGCAGCCGGCTGTTTGACAAGTGTCAGGTTAGAAAATGGCATGAAATAGGAAGAGCTGATCATCAAGGAATTTATGGTGAACAAAGAGCTTTGTTCGCTAGAGATTTGTGGTGGAAATTTACAGCATATTGTAGATCTGTGTCTCCAGACTCACTTTATGAACCCATATGGCTGCAGTGCTGCGCCGTAGTATGTTTGAGTAGCTTCCTGCTCCCACTTGCCTTTGCTGCTGGCGTAATTACAGATATCTGCAATGTTATTTCACCTAGTCAAAACTCTAATTTTATCTATTTTGACGACATGTAACTCCAGTTTGAGATAGCTACAACGTCATTTTGACCAGTCAAATTTAAATTTTTGATAAAAATTAAAACATAGATCTCTACAATTGAGAGGAATTGAAGATATCTGGAACTGGAATTACAGATATCTATATGGAGAAACCTCAAACACATGAATGGCAAAAGTAGTTTGAATCGTATTAGTCAAAATGTAGTTACAGATATCTAAAATTAGAGCCTAGTCAAAATAGAATTAGCAATATCTTGAATTAGAGTTTTGACACGACAAAATGATGTTGCAGATATCAAGTCTAGCTATTAAATGTTAAAATGGCTTGCAATATCCTTCTCAAGGAGCTCCTCCTAAAGACCTCTACAACCTCAGTAAAGAAACCCCCTCATGGACCTCATTTCCACAGTGAGCCCTATTTTCATATATAGCCTATGTACACAATTGAAAGTGCATTATGATTCATAACAGCACAAATAGAAGTGGATTATCATTCCCACATTTTGTTTGAATTTAGGATCAAAGGCGCAACTTCAGCTTCTTGAATCCAGGTTGTCTGTCTAATTTGATGTCGTTATTTTACACTGAGAAATGTATGTATTCAATTCATCAAGTCATTTAACTGGAAATTGAGTATTAAAGGTGTTTTCTTACAAGCATAGTTAATATTCTACTGAGATTGTTTCAGCTTCCTTAAAACAATTCAGTACACCAGAACCAGCAGCAGATTTATTTTTCTTCCTTTTAGAAAGTCTTTAACCCTCGGAGGCCCATTACTACTCAGAGAGAAAAACAAGGTAACATAAAAGAAGAAATACTAAGATATAGCAAGCCAAAATTATGTGATGTGAAGATTATAATCTTGACTTTTTAAATCAAGTAATGATATAAATCAAAACTAGAAACATTTTCATTATTCCTAAACATTTCTCTTTCCCTGGCAGAAATGGGCTTCCATATGAAGCTGCAAACTAATAATCAAACAATCACATTATTAAATTGTCATATCTTAAATGTACAATACTGTTATGAAAATGAGAATGAAGGAGATGTGAAACGTTTCATCTACATTTTTCATCGTCAGTAATATTACCATTGTAGAAAATATTTATGTCAACATACAGGTTATTCCACTAGTTGAAAAGTTAAAACAAATCTGAGTTTTAGATTTAGAGATTAAAACCATATGCAGATGTCTTTGCTGGCAGATCTTAAATTGAACATTTCCTTCAGTCCTCAATTATCCAGAGAAAACGTTTCCACCAGCCAGCAATCAAAAATATAAAAGAGCCTGTCAGCTGGAAAAACAACGCTGGAACTTTAAACTATTTCCTGATCAAAATAAAGCTAGAAAGGTTTTTAACTTCCAGCAACAACAGACAAAGAAAACACAGAAACACATTTAGAAAAATGCAAACAGTCATTCGCAGTAATCAGATCACGTAAATCTACCACAGTAACTATTAAAGGTGGTAAAAACAGAGTTGTCCAAGTGTTTTTGTGAAGTGATGGTCCTTTAGCTGTCAAACCGCCATTTGAGCAAAGCATTTACTGGGAAATTTGGGGTGAAAATGTTTCTTTGACACTCTTCCTCTAATATTGATTATTGTAAATTATTACAAAATTCAAATAACAGTCCTCACTGTGTAACTAAAAGTAATCTCATTACTTGACACTGTTTTCCACATGATTTACATCAGTAATTTTGATTTGAGCATTTTGATTACCTTTTATGAGCAATCTTCTTAACTCAAATAATAAAAGATCAGCTTCACACTGTAAAAAATCATTTTAACATGTCATTTATTCAGTTTTTACTATAAATGAAAATAGTATCAGTGGCGGAAAATCATTTCCACCGTTTCCATTACAGTTTATTTACTGAGATGTAATGGTGAAGAGGTCATGACCTTTTCATTCTGTAAACCTGTCGAAAAAATGTGCTGTATCTGTTCACATGCAGTCTCTTCATTTGCCGCCATCGCCTCTTAGAAAAAATACATCTGCAAAATTCAAATTTGAACCTTGCTCATGTCAGGGATTTATCCCTCGTTCAGTCTCCCCTCTCTCCTCTAAGCTCCGCCCCCTCTGGCTGGATGATTGACAGTGGTTTACAGGGCTACAGAAATCCCGTTAAACATCCATCTGTCCTGACACTTCACTCTCTGCTCGCTCTCACTGAGAATGCGAGCAAAATGGCAAATTGGTCAAAGTAAACCCTCAGCCTCTTGGCTTATTTTCGAGCGCTCATTTTTCGGGTGTCCCGCCTCCTCAGGAGCTGGAGTCCTCACTGCCAGGGCCTCCCACTCCTCCTCCAGACTTGGCGGGGGCTGAGCCGACAGCAATCTGGCAGCCACTGGTGACGTGACTCATGACCTTCTGTTTGAGTTGCGTGACCTGCTCCCGCAGCATGGCGGCGGTGGAGGCCAAGTCCGAGTTCTGGTTCTTCAGAACTTTCACCTTCTCCTCCAGCCTCGAGATCCGCTCCAGCTTCCGTTTGCGGCACTTGGACGCAGCGATACGGTTGCGGAGCTTCTTGCGTTCTGCTTTGATTCGCTCCTGTGTCTCCAGGTCGATTGGGGAGAGGGAGGGTGGGGATGTGGGGTCACCTGACGGGTGGGGCACCTCAGGGACAGTCTGAGGGGCATCCACTCCTCGGGCATGGGGTTGAGGTGCTCCACTGCCCCCGTGGCCTGAGCTGCTACCGTACACCATCTGCCCCCCGGTGTACGTCATCTGGCCGGGGTTGTAGCTGCTTAAGTTGGTGTAGACGGGCATGTCTCCGCTGGACATTAAGTTCCTCTGGTAGGAAGCCTGTAGTGAGACGTTGGAGGACGAGGATGGCGACATGGGGCCACCACCCACCAGCTGGTTTTGCTTGTGAAGGTCGGCGAGCGCTTTTACAAAGCCATCAGCAAAACCTTCTTGCTCATTGGTGGCCTGGTTGCGGTAGATGAAGGGGTTGGTGGAGTTCGGAACAGGGCTGGTGGTGACCAGTCCCTGGTTGGACTGGATGATCAGGTGCTCCAGGTCAGGGGACGCCAGCTTCAGCAGGTTCATGTCCGTTGAGGGTGCCGCTGATGTCATCAAGGAGCTGTTGCTGGCGAGCCCCAGGTTGTGATGGTTCCCGCCCCTCCCTCCTGCTGCACCACCGCCAGGGAAGTGATGACTGCCCACCACTGACATGGCCTTCTTACTCATCAGCATCTTGTTTCCTGAGTAACGCTCGTATTCTGCAATCTGGCCGAAGCCGGGGACGGCGGGGGAGTCGTCGTGGTAGAAAGGAGTCTCCATCTTGGCTGTCATTGACAAAGAGGCGTCTCAGAGGAAATATTCATAATCTGATTAACCTGAATATCGGAGGGGATTGAAACGTTCCACTGACGTCAGCGGCCAGAGGATGAAGGCAGGAAGAAGAGAGGAAGAAGAGAAGAGTGCCTGCAGGAAAAGCAAACACATCTGTGAGAGGAAGAGGAGGAAGATGACGGGGACATAAACTCGGAGGTGGTGCTGACTGAAGACAAATATCCATCTCTGATTGGACAATAAAGTTCTACTCTATATTAGTTCCACTGTTATCTTGAATACTGCTATTCACAAGGAGTGAACTTTTACATTCAACAAACTTTATGCACAGTGCCTGCAGTGCCGGTACTCCCCTTATTCGCATGTTAGCATGTGTATTAGCCGCTATCAGCAATCTCTTGCTCCTGTCTATTTATTATCAGTATACTTTGGCTGTGCATCTTCAATAGTTACCCTATAATACTACAGTAATATTCCAACTGGAACATTATAGGGTTAAGGTGGTGTGTTTAGGGTTAATAGTTAAAGTGCTTTCCTGTGTTATTTGTAGCCGATTGTGGGTATCTTTGAGGTTTTGGGAGCAGTGTCCCAGTCAGGATGCTTCTACATATTCTACAGTGAATGAAAGATATTAGGAGATACTGGGCTTGGTGCTCCTCCCCCAAGAAAAGCTGAAGGTTTTTGACATAAAAAATATGCAGTTTTTCAAAATTTTGGACCATTATGATTACTATAGGGGAAAGAGCTTAGACAAAACTTCTATAGTTGAATGATTATTTTATTATTTACATGTATCACACCCTTGTCTGACCATTTAATTCTTCTTCTCTAAAATCATACTCTATAAATCAAGAGCAGATTCACAAAACTTTTAAATAATGTTCCATTAATTAATTAATTAAAGATATATTGATAAATTGCACTGCCCTCACTGAGGGCTATTTCATTTTATTTGTTTTTTTTTATTTTTTCCCAAAGCGACAAAATAAGATTGTTTTGCACCTCTGGGGTAATTCGGGGTTCCTTGTTTTGCTGAAGGGCATTGACAGGAGGAGGACCTGTTCTAGCAGCAGCAAAGTACGAAAAAATTTCTATGCTTCATTTCCATGTCTGCTGATAGATAATTATTAACAATAACCTCTGTGAAATTTCTTTAAAAACTCCCTGAATCATTACATTAGCTACCAGCTACATTTGTGTAGAAAATAAGTGGTGAGATTTGTGCCTGATCAGAAGTGTCTTCAATTAGTTTTGCTTTTCCACCTCCAATGAAGAGCAGCGCACAGCTGCTTCTCAAGCCTAAGGGCTCTGTTTTAGTAGTAACCATTATATGGTATTTTATCATATATTTAGTAAATCATGTTTATAATAAAGTAATTTTTTATGAACCATTATTACTATTATTATTGTTATTATTATTATTAGTAGTAGTAGTGGTAGTTGTAGTAGTAGTAGTATGAATGTGTGCTTTCATCATCAAGTATTCAGTTCATCATAGTGTATATAGTCAATATAGGACCCAGTGGTGGAAATTGAAATATAATACATTTACTAAAAGCCCAGAAAAACATTCAATACAAAATATATTAAAGGTACAGTATTGTTTTCCTGTAAACAAACAAATGAACAAATGTTTTTTTACATGCAATTTCTCACTAAAACACCTTGAGGTCAAATAATCATTATCTGAATAAAACATTTTCAAAGCCAATATTTTAAAACATGCATTACATCCAGATTTCTGGTGATTTGCTATTAAGATTGCAAATGCAGGCATTTCTACGCTTCTTTACCACCACCAACTGTTGATCAATAGTGTAGAACTAGTGGCAGGAATGTGTATTGCAGGCATGTGCGTCCTTGCGCATTTACAAAATTTTCTTGTACACACATTGCTCCATAGTGCAGGTAGTGGACAAAAACTCCACAGAGCACCTTTAACTTTTTTATAACATTTAATGTAAATGAACAACAATCAAAGCAAAAGTTTAAAGAGTTTAACAGTTGAAAATTTTACTAACCTGCAGAACTGTGTGGGTGTGGTTTGACCATATTTGATTGACGGTGGTCTGGTAATATGAGCACCCAAACTCCCACAGCAGGCGGATAGTAACATAGACTGTTGTCAGGCTATTAAATAGGAGTAAACGGTCACTATAAGCCCCAAAGATGTGGTTCAATAGGGGCCTACTACTGTCACTAGTAGGTTTTATCATCTGTTCACATGGAAGATCACCAAAAGAAGGTATGAAAGAGCATGACAGCGATCTATAGTGACCATAGTAAGTTTGACGGAAGAAGCAGAAGTCAGGCACTGTAGTATAGATACACCAAACACAGGGTTTTCACCCAGGAGACCGGAGTTTACATCCTGAGCGAAAACCGATAATGTGTAGATGTCTTTGTGTTCATAGTCACTTTAACCCAAAACACAATACTTGAAATTAACTTTTTTTGCCTAAACCTAAAGAAGTTGTACTTTTACTGCCAAACCTGTTTTTTAGCCTAAACCTAAAGAAGTTGTAGTTTTGTTGACCAAACTTAAAGAAGTTCTAGTTTTATTGCCTAAACCTAAAGAAGTTGTAGTTTTTTGCCAAACCTGTTTTTTTTTCAGCCTAAACCTAAAAAAAAAAAAGTAGTTTTTTGCCTAAAGAAGCCATTTTGTATGTGTTCAAAATATGGCGTTTCCTTCAGTTTTACAAGTTGTTACTTTTAAGTTTCACTTTTACAACATAGTAGGTGTAGTAGGCCCCTACTGACCCACTGACTGGTGCTTATAGCAACTGATGACGCCTATTTAATGGCCTGATAAGGTGCAGTTTTATAGCCAAACTTAACTGTTCATTTTAGTCTAAATCGAATGAAGCTGTAGTTTTATTACCTAAACCTAATAAAGTTGTAGTTTTGTTACCTAAATCTGAAGAAGTTGTAGTTTCATTGCTTAAACCTAAAGAAGCCATTTGTATATGCTCAGAATGGACGTTTCATTCAGTTTTACGTTAGAACGTGTTGCTTTTAAGTTTCACTTCCACTTTTACAACATAGTAGGTGCAGTAGGCCCCTAATGACCCACATCAATGGTGCTTATAGTGACTGATAACGCCTATTTAATGGCTTGATAACAGTCAAATTGCATGCACATAAAGAGGTAATTTTGTATGAAATGAGACTATAATTTTGGGATATCCAGTTGATTTGTCTAACACATGGCATTTTCACTGAGGACTGTGGATTTTGTCCCCCATCACTGTGGATATTGCTTTCTCTTTGTGGCCAATATGAAAGAAAACAATAACAGTGACCAGAAACTGTTTCAATATTCATATGTACATGTTAGTATTGTTTTAAGACAAACTAAAAAAAAAGTGAACCTAACCTTTAACCTGAGAGTTAAAAGAGCAGAGACGACATCACACAACACAAGCCAGATACTCCGGTATGTAGTAATAAAAATGAGCATGAGACACTTGAGGATGTGATTCACCCCGGACATTCGCTTCCTGATGAGATAGGGAAACTCCTCTTTTTTTTGTGAAAAAGTAGATACAAATGGCCAATCACGTACATTTAGGAGTGAATGTAGAAGGAATATTTTACCACACATTCAAACACTAGGTTTAAGTTAAGACAATGGAGCAGAAGTGCTGCTGGGTCTTTGTGGTAATCACATACTGGTGCTCTTTGCATGGATGGAATATGGTCTCAACAAAGTACTAAATGCAAGTCTCCCTCAGAAATAATCCAAGGCACACATTTTACATTGTCCGACAATGACCCTGAACCTGTGCTGGCTGCAACATGTAGGTCATTTTAAACAATTTCTGCCATGTAAAATAAAGGCATTTTAATTGTATGTGCCTTGAATTATTTTTGAGGGAGACTTGCATTTTGTACTTTTTTGAGACCATTTTCCACCCACGCAATGAGCCTTTCACAAAATTGAATAAGCAGGTTAAAGTTGTGTTGCATCAAGCTGATTAACTGAACTAACTGACTAACATCCTTCACCTGCTCTGTTTCTATCAATGATCAGTGAGTTATTTGAAAGAAGAGGCACTCTGAACACACTGTGAGTCTACCAGACCCCGTACAGGAGCTGGCTGTATATATCTGAACACACCAGCTGAAGAACAAATGAACAATGTCTTCTAATTATAATGATATAAATAACATATCTTGTAAAATCAGGATATTGTTAAAAGGCTATATCACTCATCACAGTTAGCGCTCTCTGGTGGACAAACTATGTAATGGCACCACTGTTTCTAAATAACCTCCAACATACAGTATAAACAAATCTACTTATCACTTCTGACACAGTATACTATCTATGACCACTTTATCAATATAATTTTGAGGTACTTGAGTGTTTCCATTTTCCACTGCTTAATACTTCACTAAACTTAGGAGGGAAATGTACTTTTTACTCCAATACAATCAATATCTGACAGCCGCAGTTACTTTGCAAATGAAGATTTTACATATAGTTCACAAAATAAATGACTAGTTAAGAAAATATGAGGAATTTTTGAATGAACTGAACAACCCAACAATGTATTAAATAGTCAGCTCTATCTCCACCAGCTACAAGATTAAAATACTGCTTATCTACATATTTATCCAATGATGATAATTATCAATACCTAGTGAGAGCTTCCCAACAGAGGATAAAGTCAGACAGTGGAAACGGTAAAATTCACTGTGATCACCTGTCGGTAGTTTGATCTCTGTACTCTGAACTGTCAGGACACGCTTAAAACACATTAAAGTTCCCGTTAACTTCAGACCTCGAGAGCGAGGCAGAGCTGCTGGATCTGATGAATTAACACAATCATCTAACGAACCAAAAATCCAAATACAACACAGCAGCTGGATGTTATTACAAACAATAATAATGTTAGACGAAGGTTAATACTCACAGAGAGAAGCAGAGAGCTGCTGAACGATCCGAGAGCAGACAGAGTGAGTCAGACACACACACTCTCTCCCTGTCTCTCTCTCTCTCTCGCTCGCTCTCTTTCTCTCTCTCTCTCTCTCTCTCTCTCTCTCTCTCTCTCTCTCTCTCTCTCTCTCTCTCTCTCTCTCTCTCTCTCTCTCTCTCTCTCTCTCTCCTCTCTCTCTCTCTCTCCCAGACCTGGTATTAGCATGCATCCTCAGTGATCGGATCACAAGTGGACAGCTCTAAGTACAGGTGTGAATGCACTGAAGATGTATTCAGCACACTCAGACCACATTCAGAGCTGGTCTGGGCCACATATGATCACTTTTTTTTTTTAGCAGTGTGAATGCAAATGTGTTCTGGGTCACATTGGGGGCCACCTACTCAACTAACTTCCCACTGGGATCCACGGGATCTCGCTGAGCCCCTCAGGTGAATAGATAGGCAGACACGAACACTTGTCTGACTCGCAGAACGGAAACAGCTTCTGTACTCTACTGCATCCTGTTGGTACAACTGAATTATTAAAATTCATCTTGTTTATAGGCTACAAAATCTACAGACTATCAGACAGCACACAAAGTGCATCATTATCATACTGTCAGAGGTGTCATTGTGTTTGTTCTGCTTCTTTGCACAGAACTGACACCCACCTTATCCCTCCCTCTCTCTCTTATCCCCGGCTCTCTGAAGCTCTGTACCTCGCTGTTGCCTGACAAAGGCAGCGGTGCCGGCGGCACGGAGGTCCCCGGGGACAGACTCATTGGCAGCCTTTAGGATCCATGTCCACAGCGTAATTCTTGATACATGCATCCCCACTTCCTGCAGTACAAGGAACTTTATGCTGATAGCATATCTGGATCCTACACATTTCCCAATGATAAAGCCAAAAGCCCGGGCCAATGGCTTAGCTCTCTTAGTTGTATTTTCTGTATTTTTCCCCTTTAAGTATCTATAGAAAAATAGTAAAAACAGCCTTATTGGCCAAGATAGCCTACATGTGATTGTCGATTAGCTGTTGCTTCAGAACCATGGACAGCGCTGTCTGTTGTGTGTAGGTGCTGTCTGTAGTACTGAAACGGAGCGAAGATAGACAGACAGAACAAGTCATCATTTAGTTGCATTTCTGAGCCTTATTTCCTTTAGTGGAGATGTTGGATAGCATAACTGAACAAAACATCAATTTGATCATAAAATTAAAAAAAAACAAAAAAAAAAAAACAAGACAGTAGTATGAGCTTGAGGTTATAGCAACAAGGCTAGCTTTGCAATGCTGTACAACCAGAGTAAAGCACTCTATGTGGTTCTTGAGCTTGGCTTTGGAGACTCATATGCATAGTCACAAATGTCAATAATTACGTAATTGCAGCTGGTGTGCGGATCCTCTTGAAATTTGAAACATTGAGATCTGCAGCTGTGACGACTGTGGCTGCTTGTTGATGATATGCACGTTGGTCTCAACCATATCGTCTTTTGTCTAGTAGATGGGGCCAGGACGCCTTGATACATTGCCAGATATGCGGAAGTGAAGGCAAGATGAAGGCTGCCTGAGCTGGATGAGCTGAGCAGCACAATCAGCCAATATAATGTTATTCGAGGCAGAGGGGTCGCACTCAACATTGTTTCACCACATCTATCCCAATATTAGCTACCGTGAATCCTGCAATCAGTCATCTTATATTAACATCACTTGGCAGCTTTCATCATGCCTTTGCATTTCAGTAAACCAAATAGAAATAATCTGTCTAAACTAATCCAATCGCAGAAAGAACATTTACTGTATACTTCAACAGTTTCGCAAAATTCCTGTGATTTCTCCACATTATCATCATAAAATTAATGTCCATGACGTTACCTTGGGAGGAGAATGAAAGACAATAACGATGAGTCCATCAGCTGAAGGCATTAGCCTCTCCAAACAAAACTAAATCGATAAAACTTCTTCCTCATTTACAGTTAGCAAAGCTCTTCAACCTCTCGTCTCATCAAAACAAACCCCATGATGGTTGACTGGGGGATTAAAAATGGCAAAACAGGAAGTGACTAATAGTAATTGCCTGCCTCTAGGCAGGATTTCTACATTAAAGTTATTGCTTAATGTAGCATATTAGCCATTCAGAATACCAAAGACAATTCTTAGATATTAAGTTAAGGTAAAATTGAAAAAATAAAATCATTGTCTGCAATCTAAGTTGTCTTATACTCATTGCTTTGAATAAAAATCAGTATTGGTAGGAAAATGCAAAGATTAGAAAGGACAACATGAGTCTTTTTCAACATAATTCCAGTTACATTAAGTTTATAACTGGACCCCAGTAAGATGGCCACCATATGGTTCCATCCATGAACATCTCACATCTACTGTTTTATATCTGTGGTGATTGAAGTAGTGTGACACAGAGAGTGAAAATAATCTGACCGGTGCAGTCGGACTATAACTGGCTTCTATTTGAATGACAACACAGTACAGTACATGAAGTTGGCCCGCCTCACACAGCAGATACTGTTACCAGAAGTTGACTTCACTCTGAGGTTATTTGGCTTTTCGGGGCAGGAGTCGACTGAATGTAATGGAAAAAAAATCTCTCTCACACATCTGAAAGTTATCAGCTGCCATGACATCATCTGAACAAATAGACGTGATGACATCATGTGTGAGAGACAGAGAGACACGGAGAGAGAGAGAGAGAGAGAGAGAGAGAGAGAGAGAGAGAGAGAGAGAGAGAGAGAGAGAGAGAGAGAGAGAGAGAGAGAGAGAGAGAGAGAGAGAGAGAGAGAGAGAGAGAGAGAGAGAGAAGACTGAAAGAGTGATATCAGGTGAAAGGACAGGAGTAAGATCTACAACAGGGTCTTTACTAGCAAAACCAGGTTTGGTAAGTCAGTCCAGAAAACAAGCAGAGATAACCAAAAACACCTGACTAGGCCAGCGCCAAAAAACACAAAAAGCAAAGTCCAGTTACCACAGGGAGTGCATGAGGAGAAACTGCTGGAACCCAAGACACAGAGGTACTATAAATTATGACGAACTGAAACTGTGGCCTGTACTACGACGCAGGATTTGGGGTTAGCCAGGTAACTTCAGGTTTAATCTTGGGATTTCAGTCCTACGACATGGATCACCTGGGTAACTTAAGCTGAACACCTAACCTGCTGCGGAGCTTTTACACCACCAGAGTTGGGGATACAGCTGAAAGAAGGTTAAATAGTCCTACATGCCACATTGCCCCCAAAGAGCTAAATGAAGTTTTGAACTTTTTTGTTCTATTCTGTGAATTATAGTCAGATCTATCATGCTCTCAGATGGGGAAGTAATATTATGTCACACATTCACAATTGGCTTTTTTTTTTTTTTTTTTTTTTTTTGCTTCCTGCATTTGGCAGCTGCAACTGTTACTTCCAGTCTGATTTTGTGTTTAATTCCTTTGTATTTAGCTAATATAGTTGTCTGTGCTCCATATCTCCAAAGGTACATGTCCATAGGGGTGTTTTTTTTATCGTGAGGGATCACCTTGCTTCCCAGCTTCGGACATTTGATGAGCTGCCACTAGGCACCTGACTGGATGAACTCTTTCCTTTATGGGCCGCTGCTCCCAGCTTTCAAGCCGGAATCAATATGGCAGCTCGTTTGGAAAGTGTCTACTCTTTTTTACCCAATCCTATGTTGATAAGAGTATTAATTACTCGACAAATCTCCCTTTAAGGTACATTTTGAGTGGATCAAAATGTGTGATTAATTTGCGATTAGTTGTGATAAACCATGGACAATCATGCAGTCAATGGCACTTAAATATTTTTTCGATCGACATCTGGACAGTTAACCTAACCTGCATGTCTTCGGACTGTGGGAGGAAGCCGAAGAACGTAAAGTATTTGTAGCATAATGTACTTAAAGTATCAAAAGTAAAAGTCCTCGTCCTGCAGAAAATGTACCTCTGTAACTGATATGAAGTGTTATTGTACATTACAATGTTAGACTGTTAACACTGATGCATCAATATCTAAGTAGGGTTGTACTGTTTTAGCAGCTTCAAGTGGAGCAAGTTTTAACTAATGTAAATGCACTCAGAAGGGTCACCAGATGAATCTGAAGGTTTAATGCAGGGATGTCAAACGTACGGCCCGTGGGCCAGATCAGGTCCCTGAACGGGTTTAATCTGGCCCGCGAGATGATTTTGCAAAGTATAAAAGTGAGCTGCAATTTTTCAATGAAAGAAACTGCTGTTCTAAATGTGTCCACTGGTTGTCACAATAGCAATTCTGTTAAGCAAGCAAACTGTTGCTGCAGTTGCTGCAGCTGGCCTGGAACTGCCTTGTCGTTCTGCCTATTACTACTATCTCCCTTTGAGCAGAGCAGAGCACTCGAATGACTTCAACAAAATGCTGCAGGGGTGCAACAAAGTTGTCACGCAGTATTATGACATTATATGTGTGTTCAAGTTGAAGCTGTCATTGCGGGAGACATAACTTGCTGGTGGCAACGCTGTTGTCTTTACTTGTCTGAAAGATGTGTGCGCGGCCCAACATGCTAAAGACACGAAGCGGTTCAAAGATAAAATAACGGGACTGTTGCAGGAGTTTGAACAATGCTTTCAGGTTTCTGGTGAACTGGAGAAAGACTTAAATGTTTTTTGCTCGCCATTCACCATGAATACCTCTGATCTGCTCCGAAATTGTTCATGCATTACACAGCTTTTATTGTTCTATCAATAAATAGTGTTGTCTACAAGGCAGGGAGTAACTCAGCCCTCTTGAATAGTTTCTACCTCAGTTTGTATGGTGTGGTGAGTTAGCATTAAGATGTATAAATGACAAATAAGGTATTTAATACCGAGAAGAGTTGTTCGTATTTTCCCAGATAGGCTGTGACTTACAGTTGTATACCTTTGTAGACAAAGTGCCTCAATAACTTCTAGTTACTGAGGCATTGTGTTCTTGAAATTGCACCAATTTTTTCAACTAATCTGAAGTTTTTCGTCAAGAGGATTTTCAGAATGTGCTTGTAATATTTTGGACCAAACTAAAACAAAGGAAACAATCTGAAGTTGTCGTCATTTTTAAGTTATTATGCCATGATTTCACCGGTCCGGCCCACTTGGGAATGGATTTTCCTCCATGTGGCCCCCGATCTAAAATGAGTTTGGCACCCCTGGTTTACAGGAATCTCATATGAAACCATCTGAGATGTTTAAAGATAAGATAAGATAAGATGAACCTTTATTAATCCCCGGAGGGAAATTCGGGTGTCATAGCAGCATCAACACAGTACAGATAAACACAGTAGAGAAGAAATATTTCTTTGGTGGAACATTTAACAACTCATAGACATGTGAAATAGGACAAGAGGCCCCAACTAGGTTTTCTGTAAGAGATCACAAGCTGATTGGGAACTGCTAGTTTAAGCTTTAACAATGATACTGCATTTTATAAACTTCTATATGCTTTATTTAATCAGAAGAGTAGCTGCAGATGTCAAATAAACATAGTGGAATAAAAAAACAAGATACAGTGGAGTACAAGTATAAAGTAGGACAAACTGGAAGTACTAGTAATATGATTGCACTTCAGTTCTTAGTTACTTTTCGTCCCTGACCAATGCTGTGTAACAGTTCAGGCCACTGAATCCTCTCATCAGTAATGTAGTGCTAGCTCCCTCTAGTGCCCACTAACACAACTGTTAACAATGCATTTTGTCACATACAGGATTTGATACTTTAAGCAAATATAAGTTAAAATGTAACTTTTTCTCCTTTTTCTCTCCAACTAAAGGGAAACTGCTTCAGTAACAATGAACAGTTATTGAAGACGCTCAGCAGGAGTTTCAACAGACTGATGATCCAGTGACGACTCTCTGAGGAAACTGGAAGGACCGAATGAAGGATTCAGAGGTATGACATTTAAAATTTACATAGAAAACATACAGCAAATGGTATAAACTGTTCCCACATGGCCCACATTATCTAAAATACTTTGCCTATTAAAAGTATCTGACCCCCTTGAAAGTTTTGGTTTCAGATTTACAACATTGAAAAAGACCCTTTAAGCTCACAGTTTAAATAGATATCTGCAAATGAATTACTAATATAAAATACAAAATAGTAATACATGGTTACATAAGTATTCTCCCCCTTTAATAGAATAGACTGACACTGTCACTGTTGCAGCCAAATGGCTTTATAAATTAAACGAAGTTTAATTACTGAAATGGTACATGTGGTAAATTGCATTGCAATTGCATTTGAGCAGCACTTTTCAAGTCTACCGACAACTTCCATTCAACATCCACCCATTCACACACACATTCATACAGTGATGGCAAAGGCTGCCATACAAGGTGCCAACCAGCTCATCAACAGGGGAGAGGGATTCAGTGTTTTTCTTATATTTTAACTTTCTGTGGATTTTTTTGTTGACATATTTTTTTCTGACTTTAGACACAGGACATATTTTTGACATTTTTGTCATTCACATGACACATGCTATGACATATTTATTATATTATTACATGTTGACTTTATGACCTTTTTTTGACTTACTGTGCTATGACGTTTTATGAAATTTTTTGAAATACTATATTCTCATTTTGACATGCAATATGACTTAAAAAACCTGACAAACTGACCTTTTTTAACATTGTGAAGTTTTTGTGACATTTTTCAACATACTATACAACTTGGCTTTCAACGCACTCCACTAGGATTTTTTACTTTTTTTCAGCATACTATAATTTTGATATACTGTACTCTACTGTTGTATGATTTTTTTGACATAGTTTAATTACTTTTTTAACATACTGACTTCTTTTCAACATACTATACTTTGATTTTTAGTCACTACACTGACTTCAAAACTTTTTTTCGACATACTATCACTTTATTTTGTCATACTAACCTATGACTATTTTAATGACTCTTTACAACACAAAACATGACATTTTTCAACATACTACTTAGTTATTTCATCATAATATGCTATGATATTTTTAGGACTTTTCGATGTACTATACTATAACTTTTCAACAAAATGATTTTTTTATACATGTTCTTAAATTGCAAAATATTTGCACTTTTTAAAATATCTTCCTGAAGTCCATTCCATAAAACCACTCCGCAGATCAATATGCACATACATTTTAGTTTGGTTTGAGCATAATGCTGCATCATGTCTCATCAACATAGTATACTATCATTTTTAGTGACTTTTAGTTACTGTTATACTATGGATTTTTCCATCATACTATACTATGGCTCTAATGCTTTATACATACTATATGATGATTTTTTATGGCTTTTTTTTAACATGCTATACTATGACTATTTGTTCAACACATGATATTATCATGTTTTTAGGACTTTTTTCAAAATAGTATGATGTAATTTTTAAAAATATACTATTCTGACTTTTTTATTTCTTTTTGTGACAAGCTACAATGTACTATGGCTTTATTAAAACTTTTCTCACATACTATACTATGACATTTATTAGATGTTTGGACATATTACACTATGACTGTTTTCAGAGTACTGAACTATGACTTGACACACAACACTGTTTTTTACTTTTTTTCAACATACTATACTGACTTTTTTTGACATACTGTACTATTACTTTTTTACTTTTTCAACATCCTATACTATTCCTTTTTTTTTTCAACATACTATACTGAGTTTTTATGACTTTTTGATGTTTTTGAAGTTTTTATGACTTTTTTAATGACTTTTTATGACTTTCTTGACATACTATGACTTTTTATGACTTTTTTTTTTCTCGACACACTATACTATTACCGTATTTTCCGGACCATAAGGCGCACTGGATTATAAGGTGCAGTATCAATAAATATCAATATTACTGTCTTTTTTCATATATAAGGTGCACCAGATTATAAGCGAAACAACACGGTCAAATAAGTCAAACTTGATTCTATTAATTTAACAGCTCAATAACTTCAATAACTCAACATTTTTCATTTGGAACACACGAAGTACAAAACAACACACTTACTTTCAATTTTTTTTCTGTTCATTCCTCACAAATCCATCAAATCCTTCATCATCAGTGTCTGAGTTAAACAGTTGGGCGACTTTGGCATCAAGCCGCCTGAATCCGTCTCGTCATCATCCGAGTCAGTCTCGTTGCTGTTACTTACCTGTTCAGTGGCAGATAGTGGAGTAACTTGCCCGGCGTTGCCTCCCTGTCGTGCTCCTCCTCTGTGTTCAACGCTCCCACGCAGCTCGCAGTTTAACTTTGAACAACCTGTTGACACCAATTGATATTAACCTCATTGTGCAGCAAAGCTGCTGTTGTGTTGCACGTAAAATTGCGTATGATATTTGTCTATTTGTCTATGGTGTGTGACTGCTGTATTTGGCTGTTGGTATTGTTTGTCTTTATTGTTGCAATAACATTTTCTGCTGCCTTCTTGGCCAGGTCACTCTTGGAAAAGAGATTTTAATCTCAATGATTTTCTCACCTGGTTAAATAAAAGATATTATAATAATAATAAATATCTAGCGCAGGGGTCGCCAACACGGTGCCCACAGGCACCAGGTCGCCCGTAAGGACCACATAAGTCGCCCGCAGGCCTGTTCTAAAATTAGCTTAAATAGCTGCACTTATCAGTGAGCTGCATCTATTTATTTTATTTTAACTATTCTTGTTTAAATCACACTTACATGTGAACTGGAAACGACAATATATTAATTTAATTAAAAAAAAAAAAAGATTAATATAAATGAACTCTGACCTACTATAAGGGTCAAGGGTCAGTATTGCCCAAAATGTAGCGTTTGTGGAGCAGCAAAAACAAGATGATTGACCCCCAAAAAAGAGGGCAGAAAAAAGAAACACGACAAAAACACGTCACATCATTTTCACGATGAATGGGAGGTAGAGTTTTTTTTTTTTTTTAACCACTGTGTGTCTCATTTGTGGGGCGACTGTAGTGACGGCTAAGCGACACAATGTGGAAAGACATTTCACAACTTGCCACACATTGAGAACAGGTTTTGTGACCAGCTTGAGCCATGCGTGTCATTCATTTCTAATCCTTTCATGAACATGGAAATATCATGCATTGCTGAGCAGTTCAGTACAACGTTCAGCCTTGATGCTGGACAGATGGATCTCGAAATTGTACCACTGCAAAATGACCTCCACCTCAAACCTTTCAGGGTGCACCAAACTTTTGGGGCCTTGTTGACACAGAAAAGTACAGAGGTGTATGCACAGCAGCTTTGAAGGTTGCAAGCCTGTTTGGTTCAACCTATCTTTGTGAATCACCCTTTTCTGACATGAACTTCATCAAGAACAAACACAGAACACGACTCACTGATGCCCATCTGCAAGACTCACTCAGAGTTGCAGTGTCAAGTTACAAACCAGAGTACAACACACTGGTGGAGGGCATGCAATGCCAGGCTTCCCACTAACTGACAAAGAAACAGATACCAGATTTGGTGTCCAGTTAAATGTGTCATTCATGATTTGTTAAATGTGTTTGTAAAATGTTACATTTGATGGCACAGCTGTTAAGTGCATTTTTTTTGAGGCTTGTACAGGGTGTTTTTTTTAAAAATGTTTAAAATGCTGCAGAGGTACATTGTGATTTCCTAGGACTGTTGTAGAAGTGATCATTTGAAAATGTTCAATTTGAAAAGCACTTGCACTTGAAAATATAAAAATAAAGTGTTGCACATTGATATTAATCTATTTCCGATCTTATCATTGTTGATATTTATTGTGAGAAATCATTAACATGATCAGTGTCTTCACATAGCCAAATACCATTAATTATTAATAATAACACATAGTTAAAGCTAAATTGAGCAAATTGGCTATTTCAGAAGTGTGTATCAAACTGGTAGCCCTTTGCCTTAATCAGTACCCAGGAAGTAGCCCTCGGTTTCAAAAAGGTTGGTGACCCCTGCTCTACAACATGTCTCTAAAGCCAGCATTGTCTTGTACCATGCTGCTGTAGACTGATTGGTACACCTTCAATACATCCAGTGCTGAAGGGCGGAGCTTAGGGTCTTCCTTCTTACATTCCTCATGAATCTGAAAAAGATGGAAATGGACTACATCCCCTCCAGGTACCCTTCCCATCAGGAACTGTGTCACATCTGGGATCTTCCAGATGTCTGTCCTCTCATCATACGCAGGCATGAGATCGTCTGAAAATGGCATCCCTTTGTCTCTGAATGGCCACAGCTGCTCTGGGGCAACAAAGTCCCCAGTGAGCTCCCGGTGACCACATTTCATTAACATGCCTCTAGCTGGGTCCACCTCAGGTAGCGCATCAAGATCATTCACTACCAGGTGAAAGTCACTTGTCAGCAGAAACTGGGAGAGAGTTTTCTCTAGGCTGTTGGAATCACACATAACTCGCCGTCCAGCTGGGCTGTTATGGAGATAATGGAGGATAAAGACATAATCTGTGGCCAGCCTCAGCCGGATCTGCCACGTGTTGTGCTGCTGGTGCTGCTCTTGTGTTAGAACACCATTCAAGTTAAGCAGTGGGCCAAGTGGGTGGTGCTCCGTGACCTGGGTGTGATCTTCAAGGCAAAACCCCACCAACTGCACCACCTGGGGGCCCTGCAGTGCCTGTAACATGGACAGTCCATGGAGAAAATCCTCCCTGTAATCCAGAGAGGCTAGTTCGGACAAAGCCACCTTCTGACCCTTCCACTCCGCCAGAAAGACCTGGGGAAAGAAAAATGGATGATAAGATCAGTAAATCAGGAGGCAATACTGACCACTACAATTAGCATGAACATTTTTGTGTTCTTATCCTAAACTTGCTGTAAATTGCAAGTAATTGACATAACTTGACACTTCATTGCATCTACTGCCTGTAATTCAGTCCACACAATAAAGTATACCAATGAGCAGTGTAAATGACCATCTACCTTCTTAACAGCTCCCTGGCCAATCAGCTTCAGCTTGCGTACTTCGGCATTTATCTGTGAACACTGGAGCCAGGGGGTGCAATTTTTCATGGTTGTCATTTTAAAATGTCGAGGCTCACAGCCTATATTAGAGGGTACCAGCTGTTCACCGGTCTGATACAAAGAGTCCAGATACAGGTAGATCAAGGCATTGCTGAGGAGCAAAGCAGCAAGACACACCGCCACCACCGGAACACCATGGGAGATCGAACTGCTACTGCTCCGACCCATGGCGCCCTGCATCTGAAATTGAGAACAAAGATGGGAGAGGATAATATAAGTATACTAGCTACAGCTCAAAACAGTATTTTGCTGCCAACTGCACCGACTACTGCAGCAAACCTGGTCTTGCAAAGCCAGACCTACCAAGACCTGTGTCAGCACATGAGAAACCAAAAAGTACAGACAACATGTCTATGTCCATTGCTCACTGCATGCTCCTCTGGGAAGCCGTCAGACATAAAAGTTTAATAAATAAATAAGTACACAACCAAACCGTTATACTAGTATGAATATTTATAATATTTGTAATGTTCAACACAGGGCGTTTCAGTAGAGACATTAAATATGACAATATAAATACACTTCATTTTACAGGTGCAAATTCCATGGTAATTAGATGATAATTAGGCTGTAAACTATTTAAAATTTCTTTAATTACTGCCAAATTACTCCAATATTTACCCAGAATTTACTGAAATTTACTTTATTATAAACAATATTCAATAATTATATTCTGCTATTTCCCAAAATAAAGTTAATATAAAGTTAATTGCTATGTTTACCTATATGTGTGCTGATAAATAGAGGATAATTAACAAATAAAATTTGAAATTTCTCCCTGAATCTTTACATCAGCTTACACCAGGTTACAATTGTGTAGACAATAAGTCACAGACCACAGACCTCGATAAACGCAAGACATACTATGGTGCACAGCAGTATTACACAATTAACGTTAAACATCCATGTACACAATAGAGCTACCATATATAGCTGGAATGCACGTTATTCACAGAGAATACACACTGATATACCGGTGCGCACAACTGCAGCGTTGTGTTTAAGACAGAGAAGCACAGAAAGCTTACGTTCCGCCATACACTGAGAGACGGTAACTTAAGACAGCGTTATTTAGCGTCTTTCACTAACGTACCTGCCGCAACGTGGGTTCACATGCTGTTATGATTCAGCACACACGACGTCTACTGCTAATACAAGTGCAACACACCACTTCTGTGTTTGCAAATCGACAGAAACAACTTCCTTGTTTTTCTTCTTCTTCGTTCGAGTATTTATAGCGGTTGTTGGCAACTTCCTTCTTTTTCTTCTTCTACGTTGGAATTTTATAGTGGTTGGCATTACCGCCACCAGCCGGTCTGGAGTGTGGCTCAGGATTCTAATTACTATATATATATATATATATATATATATATATATATATATATATATATATATATATATATATATATATATATATATCATATTGTAATTTAAGTGTTATAAGAGGAAACTACATTTGTGCACCTCCTCATAGCTCTGTTTTTAGTTTGTTTAAAAAAAAAAAAAAAAAATCTAGCCTGTGGCGCAAGCCTTTGACCAATTACAGGTCATTTCACAGCAAGAGAGCGTTCCTATTGGCTGTGCCCAGCTAGTGGGCAGTGCTTGGTGTTTCCTCAACTTGATCTCAACGTGGTCACAAACTTTCTCATTTTACACCTAAATGGTAACTACAAGATGTTTTTGAAAACATTTGAGGTGAGAAATAGGCATTACAGTAACAGGATATTGATTCATATTTGATCAGCGTTACCTAGTTTGACCGTTTGGTCACCGTTCCTGAGCAATTGACAGCTGGCTCTCATAGACGGCAGCTGGACAGCAGAGTCTAGATCAGCTGACTGGTTGTTTTCCTCTGTGAAATCCTTCAGATGCCGTTATAGGCACCGCACTACTACTGTCAGGATATAGTGACAGTTTTATAAAAACAACTTTATTTAAAATCATATAGGTTGCAATTCTACCCAATGGAGCTTTAATATATGCTTTCTTTACTTCATGTTCTAAGCAGAGATATTATTTCTCCCTCCTCTGAATCTACTCTGATACATAGTCTTTGTTTTCTACATGATTTAATCTTTCATTCAGCATTATTTTGCCTACATTGGATATTAAAGCAACAGGCAAACAATTCCCAATTCACAAATGTAACTTGTAACACAGTGTCATTTCTGAGCTTTTCTTTTTGGAGAGATGAAGCTTTTATTCTGAAAAGAGGAAGTGTGGTGTGAACTTTACGTTTGTAGACATGAAGCTCTTATTCTGAAAAGAGGAAGTGGTGTTGTTAGTGATTCTTACCGACGAAACACGGGTCTATTCAATACAGGCAACTGAGAGACTTCGGGCGGCAGCGAACAGGTACTATTTTTTATATTCAAAGCATATGTCTTCAAAATGTCCCGTAGAGCTAAGTCTCAAGCTAACGGTACACTTTAGACACCTTCGATTAAAACGAAGTATAGCTCAGATACGATGTTTAACCTGTCAAAACACAAATCAAGGCACAAGATAACGTTAGCTAATGTTAGCTTGTGTACAATACACTCATTGCCTAACGTTGCTTAAGTGGCTAAGTTAAAACTGCTGCTGTTGTTTCATCTTTGTAGTTTGCTTGCTTAGACAGAGCGATGTTTGTGTGCACCGCTATCTTCGCGCTAGGTAAAGATGGCTATTTGCTTGTGACGCTTTCTGTTTTACGTTAGTTAAGGCGTGACACCTCTGCATCCGTGTCTTAACGGTGTCTATGCGTGATGAAAAACAATATTTTGAACACACTGAATTTGATTCAACAAAATATGTTTTGTGTTTAGATCCACTTTTATTTCAACCCTAGCCTACGCAGATGTTCCCTTTCTAACTTATCCCAGTATTAGCAATCGATATATCTTTGCTATTACTGTGATTGGCCGACTGTAACTTCGACAATGAAAACAACAGCCGTGTGCTATAATGCTGGAATAATAATATGGTTGTAAGGGAGGCTTTAGGTGGCTGTAGGAGAACGTAAACATGAAAATGTTCAATCTGAGCTCCCATTGGCGTCTGTGGTGCAATACGTGCACTGGTCCATGAGTGGGATGAGCCCTGTTTCCATAGTTTCCTCAGTAGGCTGTGATGTCAGCACTGCACTGCCCCTTCACACTCCTCCTCTCCCTGTTATTTCCGCCTTACTCTGTTAACAGAGATGAGTCACCAAGCAAGCTGAGCATCTCACTGGCTTTTCTTTTGCCATTTATAAGTATCAGCATAACATTTAATAGCTAGACAGGATATTCATTAGAGATATTTGCAACACCATTTGGTCTTCTCAGACCTCTAATTCAAGATATCCCTAAATTCTGTTTTGGCTAAACAAAACTCCAATTTTAGATATCTGTAAATGTATTTTGTTAATATGATTCAAACTACTTTTGCCATTCATGCATATGGGTTTTGTCATTACGGATATCCAAAATTCAGATGTTGATATCTGCAACTGAGTTGTGGATAGCTGTAATTCAAGTTTCAGATGTCTAATTCTGACAAGTCATGATTCCAGTTCAGGATATCTTTAATTCCTCTTCAATTTAAGATACCTACACTGTCAATTTTAGATATGTAAAATAAAATTTTGACTTTTGCAATCAGACATGCTAAAGCAGTGATGTCCAGCAGGGATGTTACCTTCACCTATATCCCCACCCCTTAACCAGCCTCTTTTTCACATTTGCAGCCCAGGCGGCAGCAGCAGCAGCAGCAGCAGCAGCAGCAGCAGCAGCAGCAGCAGCAGCAAAACAGGCTGTGAGGACCACAGACATGATGAGAGTCTCTGTGTTCTGTGTGGTGGTGCTCGCATTCATCTGTCAAAGCCACAGCCTGGAAATACAAAACCCTCTCTACAGGTTCAAAAGGTAAGTTAAAAAAAAGCTCTTTTTGTTTTAGATAGAATGGATTGGACATGTAAAATATATTTTTTGAAAGTTTTAGCTGTTATTATTCCCGCCAGGTATATTCATATTGTCTGTGTGCATGTGTCTGTCCTTGGCTAATCTCACGTACTACTGGACCTATCAGCCTATTGTTGTTTGTGTATATTTATGACTATTTACTCATGGACCGCTCATGTTTGCAATGATGCACAGTTTTTGAAAAAAAAATGTATTTCATTGACTGTTTTATATCAGCATTAGCTGTGTTTCCATTCAGTTGTCTAGCAGATTTTAAGCAGACTTTCTCATGTCTCAGAAATGAAAATTAGACGTGTTCCATTAACTGGTTTGAAGACTCAATAGTAGTTTCAGCAGAAGTTGACAGTGTAGGCTACGCTTTAAATTGTGACACAATTGAGTAAATTTCTATCAATTCTTGCCATTTTCTAATGTATGAATAAAAATAGATGAATGGAAACACAGAGTGATATGATTGTGTCTCAGTAGGGCAGTCAGTGTTTCTCCTAGGATGGAGTTGTAGCAGCGGCTGTGGCACTCCTGCAGCATGCAAAATCTTTTCACCTTTTTTGTTTGGTGCGCTCTGCCGGGAGATTTCTATGTATCAGCTGGATCCAGAAGGGCTCTTGAGGTCTAAGTAGGCTGCATGGCTACAGTACCTTTCACACATACACTCAACGTCAACTGCTAATCCGGGACTTATCCTAAGGCATTCCCAGACTGGTGTGGAGATATAATATCTCTTAGTCCTGGGTCTTCCCAGGGGCCTCGTCTCAGGTGGTCGTGCCTGGAACACCTCGCTAGGGAAGCGCCTAGGGGGCATCCTTACCAGATGCCTCAACCACCTCAGCTGACTCCTTTCAACGCAAAGAAGCAGAGGCTCTACTCCGAGTCCCTCGTGGATGGCTGAGCTTCTCACCCTATCTCTAAGAGAGATGCTGTTGTATTATCAAGCAGTGTTTTTAACTGGACTCAATGTAAGAATCAGAAATTGCTTGTTAACAGTGACCTGTTGTTTGCACTACGTAGATGCGAGCGAGCGTTGGTCAAAACAGTGAGACACACATGGCTGAACGTGACTGTGCAGCGGGTCTGTTTTGATACCTAAAACCGAACGAAGCCCCTTCCATGAATAAAAGGACCCACCAATGTTGATCCTAGTTTTCGCCCTATGTAGGTCACATTTTTGTTTCGCAAGACGGGCTTCACTAGATATAACTTTGCATTTTTTTGTGCTTCCGTGGAGTTTGTGTTGTGGTGGAGGCTGGTCGTTTGTCTGCATTGGCAGACCCTTTTTGCTTAGTTATACTTGTAACGTTAATGTGTAACGTTAATACTTCTGAGGGAATCTGACAAAATTGTCTGAGAGATCGACAGCTTTTGCATGTCATGGTGGCCCTCGTGCATAAGGCCTGCCTCCAGGAAGACAAAACAATCAATGTATGTGGAATATGTGGAATACCTACAATCTTTGTACTTTGAGGTGTGTCTGCACTCGCACACACAGAGGCATGAGGAGAGGAGCGGCATTAGAAGCTGCTTAGAGCTAGTAGCTAGCTAGGAAATGAACTAGGTCAACTTCAAGTGGTGTCATGTCATTCAGATAAAGAGATATGGCATTTTTTGGGGGGAAATTATAGGGGTCTGCGCCACAGTGACCTTGTACCTGGTTAAGCCTTTGTTCAGAAAGTGATATTTGTAAAACCCACCCGTTGTAAAATCAGCTATATGAGACGGCATTGTGTTACAAGCTGGTTACTATTGAAAAAATACCAGCATAATTATTAGGTCAGATTTAAAGTCAAGTTTCAGCCTATTTATCTTAAGACCAGCCATAGGCCCCTGTTGGTGTAACTGGGCATCTGTTGTATAGCAGGAAGTAACCCACATTGTTCTTTTGCTCCTCCTCAAGGTCTCAGGAAAACGTCTTGTCAGATCCCAGCGACTGCGTGTCCAGGACCAGGCCGCAGGTTTTAACAAACTTTCACAACATCTCTGTGGATATTCGGATGCCAGGTGTTGTCCCAACTGGGGTGAGTCTGTGGGTCGACTGCTGAGTGAGACTGCTGAGTGAAGGGTCTGCATCCTTTCACTTCAATCACTCACCATTAGAGCTGAAAGCATTAATCAGTTCATTAATCTAAAGTGAATCTTTAGAAAGTCAATCTGCATTTATTTAGATAATAACTTAATCTTTTGAAGTATTTTAAAAATGGACAGATGGACGGATGTATATACTGGCACCATATCTTTGGCAATGTGAAACGTCACAGCATCTGTAATGATTTCCACCGAGGTCCTTCTACTCATGGGATACCGTGAGAAAATGATGCAGCTTATTTTACCTTATTTTTTTAGCATGTGTTTTAGGCAAGTCCCTAAGAAGTGCGCCGGCCGTTGATGCCAATTTTGGTCATGTGATGCCATTGAGCCCAAAAAGACTTTTTGTCATAGATTACACAGGGAAAGACATGTCTAGCTCTGTTTCAGATGTTGAAATGAATTAGTCATTCTGTTGGCCTTTGGTTGTTTTGGGAACAAAATTGTTGCTTCTATTAGCGCATACTGCCATGTTGATATTTACCTGTGTCTGAAGAGAGTTCTTGCATTATTATTGTATTATGAACTATAATGAATGCATCATAAAGTTATGCCGCTGGACATTTCAGACATTGATGACTGTTCTCTGTTATTCAGTAATGAATATAATCGTTGTGTTGTTTAATGTTTCAGTCGGACACTTACCTGTGCACAGCATTTCCTGTGCCAACTAGTCGAGATGCATATATCGGTGAGTATATGTTCTTTTAAATACTTTTAGGTGACAGACAACATACAGTATGTAGCTCTAGTCTAAAAGCAAAACTGGGTCAGCTGTATGCTGCTGTATACAATGTCAAAGTAGGAGCAGTAGAAAAAGTAGTAGTTGTAGTAGAAGTAGCACCAACGGTTGTAGTGGACATTTTGAAGGTAGCAGAAGTAGGTCTGAGCGATATGGCCAAAATTTTCTATCTCAATATCAGTCATTTTTATATCTTGATAATGATATATATCACGATATAGCAAGTTTTCTGGTAATTCAATAAATAAATACTCTAACCACTAAACACATGGTAGGCTATTTTGAATACTCCAATAATCTGTGAATTAATTGCTATATTAACTTCATTTTTAAGAACTTAATAAGGAAAAATAAGTTCAGCTGGGAACCATCACCTTAACGTGGTGGGGGTTGTGTGTCCCTATAACCTGAGGGCTGTGTTGTCTCCTAGTGCCCTGTAGGGCTCCCATGCATGCCGGGGGGCCAGACAGAATGTTCATCCCCATAACCGGGGGGAGGGGACCCGCCCGGAGGAAGCCCGGGGCCCCCATCTGGAGCCAGGCCCAGAGGAGGCCCGTGACGACCCTGGTGGCCGGGCTTGCCACGGAGCCCGCCGGGCTCAGCCCGCGACGGGAGACCCCTCCTCTCCATCCTTGGCCCCCACCCGCAGGAGGAACCGCTGGGGTCGGGTGCGCGCCAATGGGTGGCGTGAAGCCAGGGACTGCGACGGACCAGACCTGGGCGGCAGAGGCTGGCTCTGGGGACGGGAACGCACCTCTCTGTGGGGAGAGCCGAGCTTGCGGGAGGTGGAGCGCTATCAGTAGACTGGTGGGGCACCTCACGCACAGCCTCGGCTCTGAACCTTCTCCTGGTAGGGGTTGGACTCTATTCTTCTCTAGTGCCCAGGGTGGAGCGCCAGCGGGTGTGGGGATACCACAAATCCCCGGTGAGTGCTGCACGTGGGACCCCGGGAACGAGAGGGCGCCTCCCTCGCCTTCGGGTTGTGGGGAAAACTCTGACTGTTGTCTTCATATGCACCGAACAGCAGTTCAGGATTCACCTTCTTAGCCCTGATGGAGCCTGATGGGGCCCCAGTAGGGGACCCATTGTTCTGCTGGGGGCCAACGCACCGTGGCACGTGGAGGACCTGGAGAGCGGATTGGGGGTGGCCACCTGATCTAACCGGAGCGGCATTTTTATTATTTCTGTGCTAGCATGATTATCCATAACAAAACCATTTCAACAATCCAAAGTGACTGACCAAGCCCCACCGAAGATCATCGTTTTGTATCGTATCATCTATCTAGGCCGCATGTTTGACACTCGGGTGAAGAGAGGGGCAGAGCTGCAACTATCACCATCTGGGTGAGTGGATCAGAGGGTGGGGGAGACTCTGGATAGACCTGGAAACCCAAACGTGAGTGCGGGTGAACTGGGAAGCTGGAGGGCCCCTATCCAGATCTCAACTCCCCTCCGGCGGAGCTTTCAGCATTCCTGTGAGGCTGGGGCTACCTATGGGCGTGTTCAACTCCATTCTACTGCGCGGTGAGCTGTGCCTGCGGGCTAGGTGCCTCAAGGGGCGGAACCCTCGAACACCGTGGTGGACACCGGTGGCAGGAGCTTCCGACTGAGAAGGAGCCTTCCGGATACTCGACTCCGAGGCAGTCAAGGTACCGACGGGCCCGTGGCGGCAGCCGCGCCGAAAGGAGGCAAAGCAGCGGGGGGGAGGAGTTCGGAGCAGCGTGGAGAAGGACTTTCGGTCGGCACCAAGGGCTTCGGCTTCCGCACCCAGGAGGGGACGGGGAACCATCCAAGCTGTGACAGAAGGACGGGACACTGTTACCTCAACTGAGGAGGAACCGGGCGGTGGAAGGAGCACTTAGGAACTCCAACCCGACTAACGCCCTCTCTTTAGAGGCAGAGCTGGAAGCTGATGGGGACGCGCAATTTCCCTAGGGAAGTCACTGAGGTAGTAAACAGCCCGCATGCAAGGCCCCGGGGATTGACGAGTCGCCAAAACTGAAGGCTCTGGGGGGAGGGGCTGTCGTGGATGACCGCCCTCCATTCGGAGCGGGGACAGGCCAAAGAGGGCAGACCGGGGTGGTGGCCCCTGTTCAAAGGGGGACCAGAGAGTGTGGCCAATACAGGGGATCACACACTCAGCCTCCCTGAAATCACTCTAGGGTGCTGAAGGAGGGTCCGGCCGATAGCGAACCTCAGATTAAGAGGAACAATCGTTCGCCTGGCCTGAACAACGGACCAGCTCTCACTCCACAAGAATCCTAGGGGCCGGAGCCCATCCAGCACATGTGTTTAGCGGAAGGCGACTCGGTCCCCCGGGGAACTTGGGAGGGCGCGGGAGATGGGGTGAGGGGGTCACTTCTCAGGGCCATCCAACCCTTACCCCAAACGAGCTGCGCCGGGTCTCGGCAGAAGCGACTCTTTCCGGTGGCGTTGCCTTCGCCGTTCGCCTTGTCTCCAATCCTGTTCGAATCTGACAGACACAGCGGGAGAGGGTTCAGATTGGGCTGAGGCTCACGCTGCTTTTCATTGGTCTGCTGGCATCATCATCTGTCCTCCACCCACTGTCGTCGCCCGAGGAGCATTGGGTGAGGACAGCACCCAAATCGGAGGCCATGGTCTCAGCAGGAAACCGTGGATTGTCTACCCAGGAGGTGAGCTACCCCAAGTGAAGGAGTCAAGACCCGGGGCCTTGTTCACGGTGAGGGACAATGGAACTGAGATTGGCCGGAGATCGGAGCAGCGGGGCGGATTGCAGCGCTGACCGCACCGTTGTGACAGGAGTTAGCCGGAGGCAAAGCTCTCTATCTACCGGCAACTTCGTCCTACTCTCACCTATGCAAGGGCTGGGCAACCAAAGAACTAGATCGCGAGACAAGCGGCCGAAATGGGTTTCTCAGGAGGGTGGCTGGCCTCTCCCAGAGAAAGGTGAACTCGGTCACCAGGGACCGGAGAGACCGCTGCTTCTTTCGTTGAAAGGAGCCAGTTGAGGTGGTTCGGGCATCTGGAAGGATGCCTCCTGGCGCCTCCTAGGGAGTGTTCCAGGCACGACCAGCTGGGAGGAGCCCCGGGGCGACCCAGGACAGTGGAGAGATATCTCCACACTGCCTGGGAACGCCTCGGGACCCCCAGCAGAGCTGGAATGTGGCCCGGGAAGGGAAGTTGGGGCCCCTCTACTGTTCCCCGCGCCCACCCCGGAAACGTAAGAAAGTTCAGCTGAAGAGTTTTTTGTTCTAGTTTTGGAGCTGATTTGTTTACATGTAGTGTCATTGCACTTTACAAGTAATAGACATGTAGAGTGACAGCGTCAAACATTTATACCGATCAAAAATGCGCCGCTATGCATTAAATTATTATCTATGTTATCTGGGAGTGTGCATGGCTTCTCCATAGATTTTTTATTTGTTAGCTGTTGTATGTCCCTCAACAGAGATACTGTTTCAGCGTAAGTGGCCACAACACAAATGTGTGTCTTGTTAATGCCTTTCTGCGTACTATAGTCTGTGGTGCTTTTAAGGTGAAGAAAAAAGAAAACATCTCGTGCCAATTAAAGACAACGGTCAGCCTGCACTCTACATTATCAGATGGTTGTTTTGTGGTCCGTGTCTGATTATTTTGTAGCCAAACCACGTCCAAACGAAGAAGTAGCCCCCGTTTAGGAAGGAGCTCTTCTTGTTTTGACCATTCACTCAAGCTTGCTCTCAGGTGTGAGGATCAGAACGTAAAGCCTCGTCCAAATGACGTATAAATTGCCGCAGAGCAGTTCTGCCACTGCTTTTCAACATCACGATAGAAGCAATATAGAAAAATGTAAATGTAAAATTATATAGTTTTGATAATAAATGTAATATAGTTATAATAATAAACGTTGTCATATCTCACAGCAATTAGCATTAAATTAAACATATTTTAAGGATGTAGGTGATTTTCTTTTTGCCTTTCTCCAGTCTGACACTGTGGTGTCTAAATATTAGTCTGTTTGCACACTGAAGGCCTGCAAAACGTGTTAAGTCCACTGTGAACTTTGTTGTCCTTGATCCGAGGGGCATGTGATGCAACCCAAAGTTTGTGTCTGAATAAGCTCAGACAGCAAACAAGGTGAGACAGAAATAGTCAAGAGAATTGTCTTCATACCCAATGCGTGGTGAATAACTCAAGCATTTACTTTTTCTAATTCCTGTCATTGCATAATTTAGAAAAATATCAAAATACTAGTTAAGGGGCTGAGAGGGAAGAAGCTGAGGCAGGAGTTGCTGAGCGATGTCCCCTGGCCTCTGATTAGAGGACATTAGCATTGTTTTTTTATTAAGTACATAACATAGATTATTGTACCTTCAAATTAAACTCCTGAGCTTGTGTTTACAACATGGCAAGTCATGTACACGATATGTTTGGTAGTCAAGTGGTTAAATCAGGAGAACACTGTTTTTAGCCTGAGGCGTCTAGAAGCCACAGAGGCTAACAATTTAGCAAACTAAACTCTGTTTCTGAGCTTTCAGAAACTTTCCACTTGGAAGGTTGTGAATAAGAGGAGGGTGGTCATATGGAGTCTTCTCCAGAACACGGTTAACATGACCCCATTTGAAGGCACCAGTAGTCCCAACCGGCCAACTCTATCTCAGTACTGGTTTTGCAGCATTCAGGACTGATTTAAAACAGTAGATGGTGCGTTGAGACATTTTCAATCCATGAAATGCTGATTTTTGATAACTGATAAGAAATGTCAACATTAACACCAGAACTTAACAGTACAGTTATATGATTTGAGTTTGCAGCTCAAAAAAGATGTATTCCTCCTTAAATATTTTAACCGCAGTGCTTTTCTTCCTCAGTGGACTTCATACCTCATGCCAGTATGGACACAGTTCATCACATGCTTCTGTTTGGCTGTAAGACTCCTGTGTCCACCAGCACCTACTGGTAATATTCAATTTCAGCACAGATGTGGTGTTAAAGAGACTGTTCCATCGTCATTAATAATCATCGTGCTCTCCACAGTACATCCTGTAGCAGCTACCAGCGGGGTTGTATATTAGTGTTCTGACATTGCGTTGGTTTGTATTGTGTCAGTGGTAAACGCTAAGCTTTGTTAGTTAAGTGCAAGTCAAAACTCACTGGGTTTATCAGATTAAATCCACTGCTGTCATTTCCTCTTCAAACCAAAAATGTTATAACATTGTGTAAAGGAGCCTGTTCCTCTTTTTGTCAGTATAAATTCTTACTCTGAAGAAAGAAGAAGACATATTTTATTGATCCCTGAAGGGAAATTAATTTTTCTTTCCTCTGTTGTTAGTTTACACATTACACACAGGCCCAAATTTCACACACACGCACACACATGCACAAACAGGACCGATACACATGCATTAATGGAGATAACGGAGGTGAGTTGGGTTAGGGTTGCTGCAGCACGGCTGTACTCTTAGTTGAATCTGCGGTAGAAATTGGCGAAGCAAAGGAACTGCTGACAGTTTGGGCTACTCTTATCCAGGTCTGTCATCGCTTGCCCACTTTCAGCGATGTGCCCAAAGAAGCCAAAGGAGCTGATTATGAACTCACATTTGTCTGCCTTTACAAATAGCTTGTTTTCCAGGAGTCTATTGTGTCACGCCACTCTGATTTTTGCTACTTTACAAACTTAGTTTCCTACAATAAGATTGATCTAAAGCAAGTCATGTTGCCCCTGATCCTTCTAGAAAAGCCATGACCTGGATGACTGAGAATCTTCACAGACAATATATCCTGATTGTCTGTGTGCCAGTCCTTTGTAATGGAAGTGCTCCATCCAAGGGACAGGTATTTCAATCAGGAGAGTCCCCATTTCGAAGGAACAATAATTTATTACATGGTGCATGAAGGGTAGCTTTTGCGATTAGACTATATTTTGATGTAGTACATCAAAGAGGTGGTGAGAGGAGGTATAATCTCCCCAGAGTCTAGACACTGGTGATGGTGGTGAAGGGAGTAGCTGAAGATTGAGTGATGGGATGTGGAGCAGGACTGGGCACTGAATATGATGAAGACCGGGGTGATAGGGTGGAGGCGGGTTGCATGGGTTCACACTGAAATGACAACTGACAACAGCAGAGAGGCGAACAGTAAAAAAAAATTGATTGTAACGATATAATTGGCTCAGAGAGAGAGCGTGGCAGAACCTGTTTGGTAATCTGAGAGTGAAACACCCACAGTGAGCTGATAGAATAGGAGCCAGAAAGGTTGGGAATGATTGAGAGTGTTAGCAGGGTCGTCCTGACTGAACCTACATATAAGCTTCATTTGTGTTGCTCGGTGACTACCTCTGTAATTCACTGTGTTTCCCCATCTGGTCATGTAAAGTGGTATTGATTTGTCATTTCTCTCTCAAGGGACTGTGGCAGTGTACAAGGCACTTGTGAGGATGAAGCATCCATTATGTACGCCTGGGCGCGGAATGCACCACCTACTAAATTACCCAAAGGTATGTCTGTCAAAGGCTTGGTTCACAGTTATTAAAAAGACATTTATTCATTGACGTCAAGTTGTATCCAGCCACGTGGAGAGTTTCGCTCGTCTGAAATAGTCCAAAAGCCAGATTGGACCTGCTGTGGGTGTGTTTACAGACAGAACAAGATACGTACTAAGCAGGACATTTTACAGTATAAAAAACACTTCTTGTTACATATCGACTGACAAACACACAGATACATCTGCAAACCACTCTTTTCAGACATCTGTCTCTGAGATTTTTCTTTCCTTACCAATAGTAGTAAGTAAATTGAGTTTATTTTGTGGTGCTTACATTAGTGAAAAGTAGCATGCCTTTTCAGAAAGTGTCCCTTTTACTCTTCATAATCAACAGACCACACCTGTTTCTTAAAGTCTCCATCCAGCCAGTTTTACTTCCTGTTTTTTGATTAATATTCTTTCTCAAACAGAATGGGGGTGTGGTTAAGATGGCAACCAGCTTGCATCATTTTTCAACCCTGTTTAGATGAAACCAGCTTAGATGAATTTTCTGTTTATCAGACCACAAGTGAGACAAGAATTAGCACAACACACCGACTCTCTCTCACTTGCTCTTTTCTTTATCGTCATCCTGGTGAGGCGGCCGTCTGCTTGCTGCACGCCAGCCACAGCAGATAGGACAGATAGACATGTTGCTCAGGCCCGCTGTTTGAAATGCAGTTTCAGAAGGTTTTGGAGGTGAACCGTCCACCAGCACTGAGCGCTTTCGCCCCATCTCCCAGCACCAACACCACACAGGGCTGCAGTGTGATTTGTTTATTTTTCAAATGGGGCTTTTCTCTCATTTAGTTTTGGGCTGAAAGTTGGGCGATTAACAGCTGCTTTCTGTTAATTTATCTCCAGGAGACGGTAAAGAAGAGAGTGAGTGAGAGAGACAGTCGGTGTGTAGTTTTAATTCTGCCATTGGGATTTTGTGTAATCCACTGTGCTGATAAAACCTGTTCACCACACACACAAATGCCACTGTGAAAATAAACACACGAAACAAAGAGGGAGCTAAAAATAAAAATTAAAACCCAATTTTGGCTAATGCAACAAGTTGGGCTAGATAATTACACCTAACAAACTAACTAGCTAAAAGACAAACTGACAGACAGATAAGCAGATTTATCAGTTTGCTGATTCAGACTCAAACAAGCATGAGTCTGCCTGCAGCTTGGAGGATGACATGTGACCTGCAGCGTCTACTATAGTCAAACATCATATTCCCATTTTAGCAACAGCCTTCTTTTTTTAACTTCGAGCACAAAATTAAGTTATTTCTCAAAAAAAATGGCAAATAGTGTTGCTAATCAACTTAGTCAGGAAATCCATTCATTTACAACCACTCATTCCATTAGGGGTCGTGGTGGGCAGGAGCCGATCCCAGCTAACATTGGGTGACGGCGGGGTTCACCCTGGACAGGTCGTCAGTCCATCGCAGGGCTGACGCATAGCGACAGATCATTCATGCTCACATTCACACCTACGGGCAATTTAGAGTCACCAGTTAACCTGCATCTTTGGACTGTGGGAGGAAGCAGGAGTACCTGGAGAAAACCCACACTAACACTCAGAAGAGTCCCAAGTCGGATTCGAACTTGCGACCCTCTTGTTGTGAGGTGATAATGCTAACCACCACACACTTAGTCAGGAAATGACTCAAATAAATATGAAATATCATAGAATAAAAATACACTGGAGGGGGGCTTACAGTGGAAAATAATTTGTTGAAAAGAAAGATTCTTAATGGCCAAGTATTGGTTTTATGTACAATTATTCACTTTTCTGTCTTTTGTCCCTGAGTTGTTTACACCTCCATGTCTCCGCTCTTCTCTCTGTTGTCTCATCAGATGTTGGTTTTAAAGTTGGAAGAAGTTCAGGAATGACACACTTTGTGCTGCAGATCCATTATGGAGATGTCAGTGCTTTCAGAGGTGAGTCCTGATAGAAGTTAATTCTGCCCATTTTTTTTAATGAATGTCCAATCAGTGTTGATAATAAATGTATTCAGCTGAAGCAATGAGTTAATCAGTGAGTGCTATATTGACCCAGAAAGCAGATTTTTTTTCACTACTTTTACAATTAGAGCCAGACTGATTTATCGGTCAGCCAAATTTATCAGCAGATATCGCAGACATATCATTATCAGTGAACATTTTGTCACTCTTTTCAAATAAACATAAAATAATACCAATGTTTTGATAACTTATTAATATTGTTACTCTCCAGTAGAGTGAAGTCTGCTCAACATTAGCTGCTACAATAATGATAAAAAAGCTCTTGATTGTACTTTTGGGAACAACGCACTTTTCTTACTTTGGCCTCAAGTTGTTAAATGTTCATAGGACAGAACAGGAAGTGGACAGGAAGTGTCTGGGATGAGATTAGAGGAGTTTTAAAAATCCTAACCAATTTTGAATTGTGGTATTGTCACAGACGTAAAGACAAATTTGACAAATTAGAGTTTGCGATGAAAAAAGTTTGAGTATGTTTTTGTTCTGCAGACCATCATAGAGATTGCTCAGGACTTTCCCTAAGAATGACATCCAAACCGTAAGTTTTATACTTCAAAGCATAAACTTTCTGTGATGCTAATATGAGGCAATGAGGCATTGGAAGGAAATGTCAGAGGTAATGCGACTAAAAAATGTGGCCAAAACTTTACCGCTTCCTCCACTCTGACTTTGACTCTATTTGCCTTCCTCAAAGGCAGCCATTCATTGCTGGCATATACCTGCTCATGTCTGTGGACACAGTTATCCTTCCAGGAAAAAGAGGTATGTTTGATATTTTTATTTCCTAGATGTAAATATGCACAACCCCATGCATGGATTTAGGCCAATTTAGGCTTCAGGAAACACTAGTGTTGGGGCATAAGGACAGATGCCTGTGCAATGAGGTGACAACTACAGTCATTTACAGTACAATTAAATGTTTCGCCATTCGTCCTGTCACTTGCCTTTATTGTTTACTTAAAGAGCTAGAATGGTTGAATGTTATGAGCAAAATGTAACGTTATGGACTTCAACTTTCCAAACTGAGTCCACATGGTTCATATTTAAGTGTTGCTGATCGAATGCATTAAAGGACTAGAGGGGCAGAAATGGGGTTGTACATTGATCAAAGATTGACATCCCATCATTTTTCTTTGTTAGTTACAAATGCAGACATCGCCTGCGATTACACTTCGTATCCCATCTACCCGTTTGCCTTCAGGACCCACACACACCACCTTGGTGAGTCGTACCAGACAATTTAGCAGTCCGTTTCAGAGTAACTTATCAACATCAGTGGTAACCTGGTTGTGTGTTTTTGTCACAGGTAAAGTGGTCAGTGGCTACAGGATCCGTGACGGGAAGTGGGACCTGATTGGGAGACAGTCACCTCAGCTACCACAGGTACATATCACATCAGAAGACAATTAGAAACAGATATGTTAAGGTTGTTCCTGTAGCGGAATGGTTAAAGGTGCATGCATATCATATTCCATTATGTTTTGTGTCATATCTGGCTCTCTTTTTTTTTCCTCTCTGCTTCTTCACTATCAATAAAAGGAAAAATGTATTTTTGTGTCCAACAGACTAATACGGACACCAATTTGAAATTGGTCCAGTATTGAATGAGAGTGCACTGCAGACAACTAACCCCCTATCAGGGGTTAATTGCTTAACCACATGAACACCAGGCATATCGTGTACACAACTTCACGTTATAAACATGAGCTCACAAGTTTAATTTGAAGGCACCGATAGACCTTTTCATTGCCGTTATGTTGCTATGGCAACAGCTTTGGTCCAATTTTACTTCCTGTCAGCTACTGCTTTAACAAACATTGCAACAAGAAATACAAAGGGGCCCATTTAGAGTGTTTGTTGTCAGGTTTGAAAATGTCTGCACTAGCTTTATTAATGAGGTTTATCTTTGAATGAACTATCTGCAGCTTTCCAAACCTCTCTTACATATTTTTAATGACAGATGACAAATATGGGATTTACAAAGACGGGCCCAAATCATAGTGTATCTAACTGTCTTTAAGCTTGTCCAAGTTGGTCCCAGTTCTTGAAGGAGTTAATAATTACTAGGTTACATGTATTTTGTAGCTAACAGCTGAATTCAACCAACAATATATTGATCACAACAGTTTTCAGACGAGTAGAGTGCTGTTTGCTCAGCAGTGAATGTGTTTTCTCTCCAGGCCTTCTATCCTGCTGACAAGCAGCTGAATGTGAAGTACGGTGACGTTCTTGCAGCCAGATGTGTGTTTACTGGGGAGGGCAGAACCTCCAAAACGTATATTGGGTGAGTTCTGTTGTATAACGCAGTGCACCATATTGTAGCTTACCTACTGTATACGGTTCTATGGTTTCTTCCAGGTTCTCTACAGACTACTTGAATAATACATGAGCTCTTGTTTGCTCCCTTTGGGCTGTGTTTGTACTGGAATATAGCTTCCACGCATTTATTATAGAGAGGCACTGTATCTTTATTCCAGTCATGGTTTGATCTCCTCTGCCACACCTTGTGTTTCTTTACACTTGCAGTCTAATTGTTCATGATCAGACAGCAAGATTAATAAGCTGATTACAGCTGATTAATATGCCAGCTCTGTGTATACTTAGTATGATATCAAAGCCCAGTACACTGACTAAACATCAGAGGGCCATAATAACTGGGTGTAGAATGATGTCAGTACACTCGAATTCAGCCAATGTCCTTATCTGTAATGAATGGGTGGAACAACTGTTCAAGATGGCATCATATGAGTCAAATGAGAGGGTGACATATAATGTCAGGGAAATAAGATGTCTTTAAGATGGTCCGGGAACCATTCTTGGCCTTGACTGAAAGGCTGATGTAATTAAGGGGATCAACTGCCATATTATCATTTTACAATGCTGGATACAATGATGGATTTAATAAGAAACACAGTTTTTTTTTTTTGTTCTTTTCTTGTGTTGTTTTTTTGTGACTTAAAGTTCCCTTTGTATTTCTTCTACAGTGTGTACATGACACAAGTTTCTTTAAGATATTCTATTATGGACAGCAAGTGATGTGAGTTGGTGTTAAAGGGCATTTAAGTTATTTTTTGTAATTATATTTAATTTTTTTTTTTTTACATGAAGATTGTCACATTCTGGTGAACAAATCAAATAACTCCTATGTGCAAAATAATATTACTATAAAAAACTAATTAATTAATAAAAAATCTACAAAATCATAACATACAAAAAGACAAAAACAAGACACGCATTCTTCCATTAATCTGTACCATTTTCTATTCTAATTTACAAGCCAATCAATTTTCAGACACACATTGTGTGATGGTGTTGTTGACTTCAAGATCTGTCCACATTAAACAAAGTACTCCAAGTAGTCTAATCACTTTGCCACATATTTCTCATTCCTACTTTTGTCAACTCTGTGAAGCACTCCTGAAACGAGGACTCACTTCGACTCCTCCAATTTCTCTTAATAATTTGCTTCCCTGCCATTATACTGGTCTGAATTAAGTCCGAGGCTCCACAGTGAGATGTCATTTGTGGATCACTGAGAACATACAGCCTCGGGTAGAACTCAGACTTGGTCCGGGTAATCTTTTTTTATACGTTCATGAACTTTTAACCAGTAGTTCTGGTAGAGGAATCTACGTTAAACTTCAATCAAACATAAAAAAGAAAATATACACAATGTGTTTTAAACACAAAGAGGCATAGTTAATGATTTGCAGCAGTCGGAGTATGATATTGGGCAGGTCTTTATAATATAGACATAGCAACGTTTTTTTCAGTTTTTATGTGTAATACTGTGAGTGGTATATTTATCTACAGGTACTTTTCTGTTTTGTCTGCAGCGGTACCTCTGATGATGAAATGTGCAACTTCTATATAATGTACTACATGGACAGCAAACATGCCATCCCCTACATGAGCTGCATGGAGTCCGGCTCCAAAGAACTGTTCCAGCATATTCCAGCTGAGGCCAACGTTCCCATCGTTGTCAGTCCGGGTCATATGAACTCTATGATGCATATGGGGCACTCAACAGGTACAAAGGCATCACCAGTGTATTTATGCTGCATACGTCTAACCCAGGGGTTTTCAAAGTCTGAGGCTGTGGACCTCCCCTCAGTCCCCCTTCAGTTCACTTGCCTATTTTGGCTTACTTCCTGGATGCCTATTGGATCATGATTATGTTATTTGATACCATAGACATTCAACAATTAAGGCGAAGATAGCCTAATTTTGCTGTTTGACATAACTTCAGACTACACTAATCCATAAAAAAGTCTGTACTAAGACATTTATTAGTTTCTGACTGTGTTACAGTGGGAAACATTCCTTAACACTGCTATATCTCTGAACTAACCTTAAATGAATCACACACATTTAGGCTATTCTATGTGATCTTCTTTTGATAACTAATATACTAACTAATGTAAATTTGTTTCACTGCCATTCACTGAGCCTCCCCTGAAACTGTTTGGAGCCCCGTTCAAGGAGGTCTACCTCCCACTTTGAAAACGCCTACTCTGCTGCACCCAGTTCGACTGTTATCAGGCCATTAAATACACATTTTCAGTTACCATAAGCACCAAACATGTGGGTCATTAGGGACCTCCTACACCTACTACACTGTAAACATGAAAGTGAAACTTAAGAGCAACATGTTCTAACGTAAAAATGAATGAAACTTCACCTTTTGAACACAAGCGAAAAGGCTTCTTCAGGTTTAGGTAATAAAACTGCAACGTCTTTATGTTTAGGTAACAAAACTACAGCTTCTTTAGGTTGAGGCAAAAAAAAACAGTTAGGTTTAGGGAATAAAACTACAATGTCTTTAGGTTTTGGCAGCAAAACTGACTTATTTAGGCAAAAAAAGAGTTATGTTTAGGCAATAAAACTACTACTGCTAGTGGGTGTAGTAGGTCCCTATTGATCCATATCTATGGTGCTTATAGTGACTAATAACACTTATTTAATATCTTATCTGTCTAATTGGCTGTGTAATCCATTGTTTTTCAATTTAGCATTTCATTGTTTTATTTTTATTTACCTGTCGGCTAGAAAGTGAATGTATGCTAATGTAAGGTTCACACTTGCTTTTCGGACTTCGCCTTGTGTGCCTCCTTGTCTTGTTAAAGTTGTCTTACATCATGTGTATTTTTTTTTGCCCTAAAGATCATCAAGATAACAGATTGCTGTCGGATAAAAACAAAGCAGAGCAGGTTCCGGATCATGGTGAGTTCAAGAACAATTAGCTGCAGCACTGTGTTATCACAACTACACTAGGTTGCAAAAGTATTTACTTCAGGCCTCATTACAGAAACTTCCTCAGTCTGAAGTTCTATCTAATCTCTGCTATGGCTGTCATTCAGGATTTTTAGTATTACAGAAACAGGTTTCCTTACTACATTTTTGAAAAATCTGATTTCAGTTTTGGAATTTAGCTATCACAGAACCATCCTAATTTAGGGATTTCCCAAGTGGCAGATGGGGAACAACATGAACATCGTAATAGAAGCTACTCAAACCATATAATGACTTTTTAATTTATATTCTGTATATGGGGCTTTTAAAGTTAATGCAAAGTTGTTTTGACCTTTTTTGCCATTAATTTCTTGTTCAAATTGGGACTTTTAGGTTGTAGCGGGCACAGTTTTAAAGCTGAAGTGAAGACACTGTCATGATATGAAACTACAAAATCTAAAGAATACATTGGTACCAACTATGTCATACTAGCTTGTCTCACAGGAGGCTAAATAACACTCCTAACAGGAAAAACTGGCATGGTCATTTTCAAAGGTGTCCTTTGACCTCTGACCTCAAGATATGTGAATGAAAATGGGTTCTATTGGTACCCACAAGGCTCCCCTTTACAGACATGCCCACTTTATAATAATTACATGCAGTTTGGGGTAAGTCATAGTCAAGTCAGCACACTGACACTGACAGCTGTTGTAGACTTTTGGGTTTGAGTTTGCCATGTTATGATGTGAGCATATTTTTTATGCTAAACGCAGTACCTGTGAGGGTTTCTGGATAATATTGGCATTGTTTTGTTAGTTAGTTAGGATTTCTTAAGATTAGATAAGAGGTCAGAGATAAGATAGGACACATCCATGAGTTTAGGAATTGCTTCTGTAGTAGGAAGATAGGATTTTTCCTGTCTTTGAAACGTAAGATAGGACAAGCAGTTAGCATAATTTTTTGTAATGAGTTCCCTGGTCTTTGAAAACCACAAATACTCCTGCCTGATAATCAGACTGAATTCCCATTTCATTTCCATTATATTATTCAGTCTGATACTGCCCTCTTGTTTGCCTTTTTGGTAGCCATTTACTAGTGGACAACAAGATGTCCTAGTTTAAAACTGTTACGTGAAGTCAGTTTTTGTCGATCAGAATCAGTTTTCAGTTTTTTTTTTTCTCTTCTAGCAAAAAGCTAAAAATCCTTTAATCAGAGGGCTCTGACCCTAACTAGTGTGTCATCCCTTTAGCAGACAGAAGGCAGAAGGCTAACTGGACTGACTGGTTATTATTTGCCAGATCTGCTTGCAAAGCCAGCTAAATTGTTAGCGTCTGTTCAGTATGGTCTCACAGTACACAGCACAGTTCTCCACTTTTATAATTGCTTAAATATGTATTACAATTGAGAATGAGGTGATAGTAGGACTTAGCCAAAGCTCTCTGGCATTACGTAGCTCTGCCCGGTTCTGCTGCTGTGAATTCACATGTTGGGAGCTAACTAGGCTGAAAAGCATGATAAATGTGAATCAGTCAATGTGCTTCATGGTTCATTTAGACTGAATCAATGGAGATGTGTATACTATGAAATCTGGTGTAGATTAAAGTCCAACTGACATTAAATAGCTTTTTTTGTCTGCTACAGCAGATATCTGCTTTAACAGCATATACTGTTTTATCACATGATCTGCTGTTGTGTGTTCTCCTTTGGGCATTCGACAGGATACCGTTATCTGTCTATGTACGCTGATAACTTATTTCAGTAGGGATGCACCAATACTGATACTAGATCAGATATTTGGCTGATACTCACTCAGATAGCTGGATCGGATATCAGTGATAATGGGGACGATTTATTCGATTTTATGTTTATATACTATATACATTATATACAGAAAATAAAATTTCTGTTTAAGTTTTGACCAATTTGTTGCTGCATAAAAAAGGTTGAAGTTTTTTCACCAAGTTGCTGGTGTATGATATACTAGTTTAATAGTAAATAACAATGAAATAAATGTATGTATATGTATTTGTTTTGTTTTACAAAGTTAGATGAGTAATGTTTAAGTCAAGCCTGATGTTGCTTTACACATAAAAGAGTGATCCCAATCACTTCCACACAGTGAGGCATAGAGCTTATTAATGAAATACTGGTATTGGTATTTCTATGGGTATCATCGGATTAGTGCATCCCTACAGCCAGTCAAATATTGCATAAAGTAGGAATGTCAGCGTTCTGTCATAGCATACGGTCACAGCACAGCTTCACAACTTCTTTATCTCTCAGTCCCAAGCAATTAAAAATGAGGTTGGTGTTATTTTTGACAAGAGGACTTAATATGATTTCATTGGACTGATAAATGCATTGCTCTTGGCAGTGTAGAATACCAAATTAGATATGCTCATATATAATATATAGATATAATGCAGATTATCACACTAAACTTAAGCTAGTCATATTATGAGTTTATCATCAGATCAAGCCAGCTACCATGTACACCTGTTACTGATGCCAGATTTATCTTCTAAATTGTTGGACTCTGCACCCAGACTGCATTTTCTGCATTGTGTTCTGTCTCCATTGTGCTTGTTGCACATTGTCCACATGAATGCATTGTGCAGTACAGATGCAGCCACCTGGGGGGGTCCCTGCTGGGTCCTTGGCTGAAAGGAGATCCCTGCGATGATGTAGTGAATGTGGGGCAGACTCATAACGCCCCTGTGGTGCCATATGTAGAAACCAGTTGCAATGGTTTATAGAGCAGTGGTTTTGGTAGCTGAAGCAGTGTGCTGCACCTGAAATCAGCTGTTGCTTTTGTGTGCTTCCCACTCTAAACATACTTCTAATGATTAGCCTATTATTGTATCATGAGCATATCATCAGGTCATGAAAATATTCTGCTGAAGTGTTTTGTAAAATACAGATCGTTGTTCTTATGCATAAAGCAGCTGAAGGAGTGATTACACCTTATCTTCTGTCCATGAAAGCTCTAAGAGATGTGTTATTCAACAGAACTGCATGAAAATGAAAGCAATACAGGTGGGAAATTATATACAGAGGGGGTTGGCGATATATTGAATATACTCAATGTATTACTGCTTGTTCTACGTGGGACGTTATAAAGGATTGTATCGGAAACATCGAGTATAAATATTAATTAGAATTTTTTTAAGCTGCTGGCATTAGACTCAAGGTTTTAAAATACAGAAGTTACCCTTTATTTTGGTGGTAGGAAAATACATTAGTCTGGTTATATAAATGCAATTTAAGGTGCTGTTAGATTGCTTCTAGATCTTCCTGTTATTATGGGTGCGTGCCTCCCTTTCTGTGCAGCAAGCAGGTGAGCAAACAGTTTTTTTACCACAGTGAAAAGGTTGTTTTTGAAAGGCTAAACATCTACAAATAGGGACTTAAGCAGAATATTTTGTGAGGTAAAAACATTGAATGTGAAATATCTATCTTTTTCAATTAATTTGGAATTTTTGGACTTAACGACACTTTGGAGTTATTGGGAATGTTTGGATCACATATGACTGAAACAAATCTATGTTTCTACCACTGGACTCTAATTCTACAAATGGTATAATAGTATAATAATTCAGTGTAGCCCAGAGAAACACACAGAAGCTTGGCTTTAGTCTTGAGGAGTTATAGCATTTATTCACTGACAAATACAGTAAACTGTACGCACACTGCACTGCTACGTTCACAGCTATAACGTTATTGATGCTCACATCACTGACGATCGACCACACACTCGCTAATGTTATGGTCGCCGGTCTCCCTGTAAATATTGTGGTGTGAAGCACAAAGTGTGGACCCAAAAGCACAACCACGGAGACAGGCAGGTTTAGTCAAAAAGTCTTTACTTAAATAAAGCAGGTTCGGTACACGGGAGGTCAGTCAAAAATCAGGCAGACGAATCCAAGACGTTAGGCTGAGGCGAATCGAAAAAACAGGCAGAGAATCAAAACACTAGGAGGAAACACAAAGGACGTGAGGACGCTTTCACTCTAAGTACAAAGACGAACTGGCACAGAAGGATGGGGAAACACAGCTAAATACTAAAGGGGGAGTGACTAATTATGGACAGGTGAACACAATCAGGGCTGGGGAACGAGACAGACGCAGGAGAGGGAGTCGGGAATCTCATTCATTCAAAACGCGGAAGCACAGGAGGGCAGGAAGGACGTGCCTGAAACAACAGGGAGAGCAGACTACAAAATAAAACAGGAAATACATACGCAAACGAACAAAAACACACAAGTATACAAACTTAAGAATTGACTGACGTGACAGAACCCCCGTCCTAGGGACGGCACCAGAAGTCCCAAAAGGGTTGGGGTGACGCCGGTGGAAGTTGTGAATCAGTTCAGGGTCTACAATATCTTTAGTGGGTACCCAGGATCTCTCCTCCGGGCCATATCCTTCCCAGTCTACAAGATACTGGACCCCCTTCCTCGACGCGGCAGCCAAGAGACGCTTGACTGTAAAACAGGGCCGCCGCGAGGAACGGGGGGTGGTGGGGGTCTGGAGGCTGGGACCAGGCTGCCTCTTTAACAGGCTACGCGGCTGACATGGAATGTGGGGTGCACGCGCATAGATCTGGGGAGTTGTAATTTGATGGCCACCGGGAATATTTTAGAAATGGGGAAGGGCCGACAAATTTAGGAGCGAGTTACGAGACTCAACTCTAAGTGGGAGGTCCTTGGTGGAGAGCCACACACGCTGACCTGAGCGATAGGTGGGGGCAGGTGTTCGGCGCCGATCGAAGCCCTCTTCCACCTTTGGTGCTTCGCAGCAACATTTGGCGAGCTCCCCTCCAAACCCGGTGGCACGGCGGAGACGCGTGAGCGGAGGGAACAGTCACTTCTTTCTCCACCTCTGGGAAGAGGGGAGGCGGTAACCGTAGCAACACTGGAACGGAGAGAGACCTGAAGAAGAGCAGGGCAGAGTGTTGTGAGCGATTCAACCCAGAAAGATGTTTACTCCAAGTAGCCGGATTTTGTGAAACGAGGCATCTAAGCCCCGTCTCTAGCTCTTGATTTAAGCGCTCAGATTGTCCGTTAGACTGGGGGTGGTACCCGGAGGAGAGACTTACGGTAGCGCCAATCAGGGAGCAAAACTCCCGCCAGAAACGAGATATAAACTCGGACCCCGGTCAGACACCACGTCCCTGGGGAAACCATGAAGACGGAAAACGTTATCAACAGAACCTCCGCCGTTCTTTTGGCGGAGGGCAGTTTAGACAGGGGAAAAAATGGACCATCTTAGAGAACCGACAACAACTGTTAGAATGGTGGTATTACCCTCTGATGGGGGAGTCCCGAACAAAGTCAAGGCGAGCTGACCAGGGCGGCTAGGCACGGGGAGAGGGAAGAAGACCCGGCGGAGCCGATGTGACGACTTGCTCCTGGCACAGACAGGGCAAGCCGCCACATACTCCCCCACCTCCTTCTCGAAGGAGGGCCACCAGAAACGCTGCCTGATGAAGGAGGCGGTCTCCTGGTGCCCGGGGACAGGTTAGTCGAGAGTGGAGCCCAGTGAATGACCTGCGGACGGAGGAGACTGGGACAAATAACCGGTAGGTGGACACCCGCTGGGTGCGGGAGTGTCCTTTAAACCTCCTTAACCCGGTGTTCGACGCTCCATTGATGGCCCCGAAACGCACGAGGAGGAACAATATAAGAGGTTCGCAGGAACGGGCGGGACATGTAAACGGGACAGGGCGCTGGTTTGAGGTTCTTTGAGCCTGGGCGGACGACAACGTGAAATTAAAGCGTGAAGAAGAGGGACCACCTGGCCTGACGGGAGTTTAACCGTTTGGCCGACCTAATTATTCTAAGTTTTTGTGTCGGTCCAAACCACAAACGGCTGATCACTCCCCTCAACCAGTGGCGCCACTCCTCCAACGCGGCTTTAACCGCTAGTAGTTCCCGGTTGCCAATATCGTAGTTTTTTCCGCTAAGATAACTTTCTGACAAATAACACAGGGGGCAGCTTGTTATCTTCAGCGAACCTGACAGAACGGCACCGATACCCGTATTGGAGGCGTCAACCTCCACTACGAACTGACGGTGCGGGTCTGGAGTGCCAAAATCGGGCAAGAGAAACCTCCTTCAACTTATTAATCCAGCCCTCCCACACAAACCTAGTCTTGGGACCGGGGCCCGAGTACTAAAGTTCGAAGAATCTCCGGGTGCAACCCAAAAGCCCCAGCTACGGGTCCCGGCCGGCCTAACCTTCGCCTTTTATCCGCACCCCAATAATCCGAGAAGGAGGCTGGGACAGAAACCGCTTTCTCCCTTAACATACACTGACCAAGAGACGACGAACCGCGCAGTGTCATGGTGTCTGCTGAGAAAACAGAACGCAAGGAACAAAGACAATTGTTACAATCCGAACTCGTCCTAACCGCCTTTTAGTCCGAAGCAAACCAAAATTCTAGTGCCCCGAGTATTAACTTTTCCACTCCCCCCTCCCTCACCCACCATACGCTCTAAGTCAGTTTAAGACCCGCCCTTTAACCTTCAAGCGGAAGAGAGGGGGACCTTTCTTTATTTATTTCATTTAGCCCTCTTATCGACAGCGGGTTCCTTTTCTCTCGAGGCCCGCCCCACACGAGAATGACCAAATACCCCCCCCCCCCAGGGGGACCCCACAAAACCCCCCCCCACCCCCCCCCCCGCGGCAGAGAGAGAAAAGAGACGTCCTTTTGGAGGGAAGTGCCAAGGCGCGCGGCCGGAGGCCTCCTTATTACCCCCCCCCCCCGCACCCCACCCCCCACCACACCCCCCCCGCCCCAAAAGAGGACTCCCCCCCCACCCCAAAACCAGACCCACTCTATACCACCCAGAGAAAAAAGACCTACCCCCCACCCCCCCCCCCTCCCCCCCCCCTTGGGTCCGTTGTCACTGTTAATTTCATATGATGATGATCCTCCTCAGTTGCCAGCAGTTTATGTATCAGTGGTTTATAATGCAGATGTAGACAAAAAACCAAAAAAAAAAGAACCCAAACCAAAGGAAAACACTAATAGAGGAATTTAAAACTAAAATCCACCCCACAACCCTACCAACACTCAAAATAAACAAAATCTCCAAACAACAAAAACCCAATATCACTTAAATTTCTACTGTGGTCCGTTGTCACTGTTAATTTCATATGATGATGATCCTCCTCAGTTCCAGAATTTATGTACATGTTTATAATGCAAATGCACACACTTCTAATTTCATAGAGAAATCCACCACTTTCTCTCTTGTTAAAAGTTAATCTAGCTCACCCAGCAGTCAATCTTTCTCTTCCTGCAATCACCTTCTTGAATAATATGAAAATAAAATGCACATTTCTCTCTAGAAATGTTATCAAAATAGATTTTAATGCTGGAACTATCTTAAAATATTGCAAACTGTAGTTATTTTGTTGAAAACATTTTATGCCTCTGTGCCGGTGACAGCCGCGGTCAGAGATATAAAGTTATCAGGTTGTTTGTCCAAATGTACGACCCATTCTTGTGAATATCAGGATGCCTGGGAGGAATTTTATTACATCTGGCACAAACATCCACTTGGACATGGATGTATACTGCAACTTGACGGCTAGGCAGAGGCATGCAACAGCAAGGCGGTAATTCTCGTTTGCAATTTGGGCAGGTGAGATTCGCAATAATTCTTTAGCACAGGGTTGTGATCTGGTAGTCTGTTGAGCCCCTTCACCAGTATTTCATTGTTGCTTTTTATTCACACTTAATGTGCCATCGGTGTGCCACAGGCCACTGAGATGGCATGGACAGTGGGGGTTGTTAAAACCACCATGTGTGTACAGACAAAAACAGATATTCAGGACTTTTACTTGTGTACAAAAGACTGTCTTTTTCCTCTACACTCTCTTCCAGTGCCCTGTGTGATTACTATGGAGTCGGATCAGGCTTAGTATTCACAAATGCACAGAGGAGGATTCACAAATATGTTTTGTCATTTATATATAAATGACTCTCTCTACAAAAATATTTTTCAATGCACACAAAAATAGTTATTGTTATTGTATATAAATGTAAAAAAATTGACATTAAAAAATACGTTCACAATATATTTCCGATGCACACACAAATATGTCTTCTTTTAAATAAATTTAATGGAAATCCACAAATATATGTATTTAAAAGTATTTGCAAGTTTCATTAAAAACACACTGAAGTCATGAGTCATTTATATATAAATCACGAAATGAATCCTTCTGTGTACATTTGCGAGTACTTAGAATAAGCTGACCCCGTGCTACAGCTATAAGCTGACTGGCAAAATGGGCGCTCGCCCCAAGGAGCGCATATAAACCGGGCACGATAAAACCTATAGTCTCCTTGTCCTTTATTTCCACTCTTTCCTTCTCTGTCTGTCTGTGCAGGTGATCTCTATTTACTTATGTCCAAGCTGCTAGGACAGAGCAAGGATGTAGTTCACAGTCATAAGTACAACCCCAGTGAGATGCAGAGAGCTCAGTCTGAGTTGGTGGCTCAGATTGATAGCTTAATGCAAAAGAAAGACCTGGGCTCTCCCAGTGCCAGACTAGCCTTCCAAACCAGGGATGATCCCGTTTTGGTGAGGGACAGAATCCACAAATTCCATCAGCTTGGGGCCACGGCCAAGCCGCCAAGAAGCAAGCTGCTAGCTGAAGGTGGGTCCTGGATTCTGTTTTACTGCTGTTACTGATGCTGAAAACATCCTCTTTGTTTTCTTTGCATGGTCCAGTATTAGTCATCTGCAATGCATACTCAGTACAAATGTGGAATAGTATGTACATCTTATTGTAAAATCAGGGCTTCATGTGAGAACAGTGTCTCCATGTTTCTTTTGCATCTTGTGCTTCCTCCTGCCTCCTCTCTCCTCATTACTTTCGTCGCTGTCACTCATGGATATATTTCTCAAACCAACCCCCACCAGTGCAGCCCCAACCAACCCCAGTCTGAATGTCTGATTACTCATTCACTCATCCCATGGCATCCATATTAGTTCTGGCTTCAAAGTGTGTGGAGTTTTCTTAAAAACAAGCAAACATTAAATTTGCATTCAGTGTTAGTCACCAGAACACACCCTGCGTCCTTGAGGTCTAGCAGGTTAAATGTGTTTCCTTTCTGTTTTGAAAAGATTGAATCCTGCATTATTTACGCATGTGTTTACTAGCTAACATTCTACTTCTCTGACATTGTTGGCACATTACAGCTTATTTTGGCATAGCTGCCACATGTAGATCAGTTGAATAGCGTGAAATCATTAGATGGAATATGCATCTCGGCACCAGCACATGTGTATTTGCATGGGGTCCTTGCGGGCGTGCACATGAAACCTTTACAAGGAATCGTTTATTCCCTTGAAGCACAAGTGGGTGAGTAGGTTGAATGACTGCTCTGTGTAGGGTGACCATAGTTTCAAACTGCCCCACCGGGACCCTTAAGTGTATTGCATGTTCATGCTTGCGTTTGTTCATGCATGCATGTGTTCATGTGCACGCAGGCACTAATATGCATGCGCCATAGGCGTTTTCATCAGGATGGCTCACTTGGTGCGCCTGTGGTGCATTTGAGTGCAGGGTGGGATCAGAAAGAATGCATTATTACAGGTGGGTACATTAGTGACAGTCATGACTTATCACATCCACTACTTTCACCCCTTTTAATTACAGGGCTATCGTGACAGTTTGGGAGTCCAGTAGAGTGGTTTCCTCTGAGGAAAGTTATTGTTGTCTGGGACTATGGAAATTATTTTTCAACTTTAGTTTTGAACCTGAAGAATCTCATGCAGCTCGCCACAACCACCCATCTGCCTGTAGGCTATTATAATTAAAAATGTGGAGCTTAGACAACATTTTGGCCAGGATGAAGATAATGGGTGAACGGATGGTCCTGAGGGAGTTATAAGCAGAGCCAAACTGCTCAAAATGTAACCGGCAGATTTGTTGTGTCCGTGCATAATTGTGGCTCGACAGCAGGCAACATCACTATAGGGACTGCAGTGTGGTGCGCTGTGCTGATTCTCTATACTTATCTTTTCCGCAGTAACTGAATAATGAGTGGAACATGATAAACATCTATGTCAGTGTAATATTATTATTTTAATTGTAGTGAAAAGCAGGAGAGTTTGTTAGTGACTGTTGAAAACCGGGACATTTTAGTGTTTTACAGATATTTGTCAGGACTTAGTAGAACCAGCTTGAGTAGCTCTTTGTTCACATTGGGGTACAAAGGTCTAGAACAATCCAGATAAAAATGCCCAGTTGTAGTTACGAAAGAAGCAGCAAGAAGAAACCCTGTCTGACTGCGCTAAGAGATGCAGCGGGTTGGGCTCTGTAAACGCTATTTCAGAAATTGAGAGATAGGTAAACAGCATATATGAGTTCACTATGGTCGATCATTAATATTATTATTATGAATTAAAAGGACGTATAAAGAGAGTGGAGCTGACGAGAGAGCTAGCGACTCACTTGGAGAACTTAGCAGAAGGATACACGTCTGACTACATCCCGTTTTCAACAGATGGTGTTAGCAAAGGGAATATACAGTACAAAATACATATAGAGAAATAAGATTAATAGTATTATAATCACAATAATTAGTAGGACACAAGAAGAAGTAAACATGCTACTTGTGTCGCTTATAAATAAAAAAAGAAAATGGCTCTAAATTGTTAGGGAAATGCCTTTATTTTATGTGGATTGCTGGAAAATAATAATCAATAATAAACAATAATAACTAAATCTCGACAATGACTGATAGTTTGAGTTGACATCTCTGACTACATACGACACAAAATTAAGCTTTTTTCACTGTATCAATTTAGAGGTTTCTCAAAGAAAATATCTCTAACAGCATTTGCTAAAAAAAAAAAAAAAAATTTCATTCATCACATAATTATTTGTGGCTACTGTTTTCACCAATTAAAATCAACGCTGACAGTAATTGACAGTTAATCACAGTGACAGTGACATCGTTCATAGTATATCTGGGCAATTTCTCCATCTGATTTGACTGACTGAAGTCCAACAGGCCATCAAATAGGCGTTATCAGTCACGATAGGCACCATAGATGTGGGCCAGTAGGAGCCTACTACGCCTACTACTAAGCAACTCCTTCTAACATGTAAAACAAGATGAAATGTCATGTTTTGAACACAAACAAAAAAACTTCTTTAGGTTTAGGTAAAGAACAACACTTAAACACATAACTTTAGGGGTTGGGTTAAAATAAAAAATGAAATAAAAAAACTATGAACATAAAGACAACTACACATAGCTGGTTTCACACAGGATGCAAACCCCAGTCTCCTGGGTGAAAGTCCTGTGTTTTGTGTCTCATCAGAGTTTCACACTGTCTACACTACAGCGTACATCTGCTCCTGTCATAATTACTACAGCTGCTAGAGGTCGCTGTCATGCTCTTTTATATGTTTTTTAAGTGATCTACCATGAGAATAGATGATAAAACCTACCATCGGGTGTAGTAGACCCCTACTGACCCACATCTATGAGGTTTCTAGTGACTGATGACATCTATTTAACAGCCTGACAACAGTCTTATTGGCTGATTTTTCATGCTTATTCGCTCGCTCACTGTTTGTTAGGAGGAGGTTAGACCTCCTATGTACAAACTTGTTATAAGACTCAAATAACAGAAATCCAAACAGACATATCTGGGGTTTGGTAGTGGTAGTGCTGTATACGAGGTCTGGAAGTAGAAAAAAATAGCAGTGTCACATTTTCAGAGTAACGCAGCAGTTTTTGTTATAGATATGGATTCATGATGTTAACTCACTGCAACATTGTGCTTGTGTGCTTATTCATTTTCACTGTGTGGTTGAGCCAGAAATACAGTAATGAGCACTTAAAAAACAGATCTATGTGAAGCTTCGTTTATTAACAGTTACAGAATGCCAGTGATCACCTTTGACACCACAATAACAATGTGTGTGTGTGTGTGTGTGTGTGTGTGTGTGTGTGTGTGTGTGTGTGTGTGTGTGTGTTGTGTTTGTTTGTGTGTGGTATAGACTACCATTTGGAGCAGGTCTCAGCGTGGCCTCAGAGTTCCCTCCAGTTGGGTCAGGTGTCAGGACTTGCCCTCGACTCGGCTTCTAACTTGGTCATTTTCCACAGAGGCGACCACCGCTGGGGGGCCGAGTAAGTCGCTATCATTTACTATATCTCCATTTTCTGTTTTTACACAGCTTCTGTCAGTCTGTGAAACTGAAATATATTAGCCTGATGTATCATGTTTTAAATGTTTATCTTTGGGCAAACCAGAGATGAATGTGGAAAAATCTCTCTCTCTGTGGAACTACAAACAAAATGATTGTTGTTTTTTCAGCTCTTTTAACAGCCAGGCTAGATACCAGCAGAGGTCCCTCGGCCCTATTCAGCAGTCCACTATTTTGGTTGTGGACCCAGCCAAAGGCAACATCCTGAAGGCCTCCGGCAGAGACATGTAAGTCATAGTGTGCTTTAGTTTCCTTTATTAGCATGAACAGAGACACCAGGTATGTCTTGTACTGTTGTACGTTCTGTATTACAATCAGAATGAAACTGTAATGATTCATATTTCTGATGTTGCAGGTTTTATTTACCTCATGGAATAACTACAGACAAGATGAATAATTACTGGGTCACTGATGTGGCTCTTCATCAGGTAAGATGCAGGTTGTATTCTAGTCCAACTGAGTTTGTTTAATAACCAGCTCAATAAAAGCAACTTAAGGCAGCCAGTCATTTATAATTATTAATGACTTTTAGGTAAAAATTCATTTTACAGGTCCACAAAGTTTGTGTTAATTAGGTGATTATTAGCAAGTAACTTATTTGATATTTGATAAAGCACTGATTTGTATTTGTAAATTATTAGTAAATAATTGTTATGCACCATTAAAGAGTAATTTGTAAGCTTTAGCTCTGTTGCTACTGGATTCTGAACACATAATCAACCGGGATCAATCTGTACACTCATCAGGTGTTAAAAGTGAGCAGCGACGGCAGAGACAAAACGCTGCTGGCACTGGGAGAGGCTTTCACACCAGGAAGTGACAACAATCATTTCTGCCAGCCCACTGATGTGGCTGTAGACACTGAGACTGGGAACATCTTTGTGTCTGATGGCTACTGCAACGCCAGGATAGTGAAGTTCTCTGCTGATGGCAAATACCTGTCTGAGTGGGGTGCAGGTAGGAATCTGACACCACACACACATTTTAAAGCAGGTCCCTTCTCAGTCTTGTGTTAACAACATTAATTTCATTTATAATACAAACATTCAGTTTCACTTCCGGTAAAGCCAATAAATGGAAATGACAGATATGCATGTAGAGAGCATGTTATATTATGTTATGTCAGTGTCTTATGTGCAAGTTTTCCCTCTTTTTGCATATGTTTTAAACACCCCTATGTGAAGGAAAATTTATGAATGAACACACAGACTACATCAATTGAATATGAACAGGACATAAAATAATATAATAATATAATTTTTCTTGAAAGATTGTATAACATAATATACTTAAACTAAACTACTTACAGCAGTCTGTCTGGGTGCCGCATGTCACCATAGGCCTGCTGTTGGTCCAGTATGGACAGCTGACAGCGAGGCCGAGGCCCACGCAGCCTCGTCTCTCGTTCATCTGACCAGTGACGGGACTACGGTGACGTGTGGCAGCTTGACTTTCTTGACTTGCAAAATTATGTTTTAAATTGACAAACATTATATGTGTGATTCATGGAGCAATTCAAATGGGATCAAAAAAACAAATCTCTCTCTCTGTTGACTACCGTTCATACAGTATTTTTTCTGAAATAAGGTCCCACGGGGTTCACAGGAAGCAGGACTTGAGCTCTTAATTTTCTTCATAGAGAAACTGGTGTATTGTTAATGTGATAATTCAGTAGGTTTACACTTCAATGTACACCATCTGCAGATGTTCAGCCATCTTTTCTTATTTTTCTGACTAAAGGCTCGTCAGACAGGAGGAGGCGCGTACCGTTCCACATCCCCCACAGCCTTGTGTTCCTTCCTGACAAACAGGAGGTTTGTGTGGCTGACAGGGAGAACGGACGTATCCAGTGCTTCCTAGCCAAAACTGGAGAGTTTGTCAAGGAAATAAAGAAAGAGGAGTTTGGAGGGGAGGTGTTTGCCATCACCTACAGCCCTGCTGGAAGTGAGTTCATTGACTGAGCTGCCCCTCAATTTATTTTTCCTGTTACTCAATTATAGTGTCTTAACTGTGGTTATAGAACTGATTAAACACTGTTTTATCCTCCCACTAGAGAAATCTTGCATTACTTTCCTTTTTAATCCCACTTCAGTAGAAAATTTCCTTTACACTGTGTAATTGTGCCCTAATTTTTTGTGTGTGTGTGTGTCTGTGTGTGTGTGTGTGTGTGTGTGTGTGTGTGTGTGTGTGTGTGTGTGTGTGTGTGTGTGTGCGTGAAGATGGCTTGATCTTTGCAGTAAATGGGGAATCTCCGTATAGCTCACCTCCGCTCAGAGGTTTTGTAATAGATTATTCAACCATGGATATTTTAGATACCTTCAACCCAGAGAAAAAGGTAATTTTATACACAGACACACACACACACACACACACACACACTCAGTGTTCTCTCCGCTGTACTGAAACTCTGGTGAAGGCTGTGTATGATTTAATCACTTTAAAAGATTACATTTCAGCGCATCATGATAGCTTTATAATTTACCATCGCCCAGTTAGGGGTGGGCGATATGACCAAAAATGTATATCACAGGATTTCATTTGTTTTTGCGGTGACGGTATTATTATTTAAAATTCAAATCATTTTCATTCTTCACTCAAAACATAATTCTACCTCTTTTCTTTCTATTGGCAATATAAGGGGACATATCTTAAGAAACTCAAGAAAGAGATGTTTTTATTGGCTCCAAATTGCAAACGAGTTAAAGTCCTGCATGTGTTTTAGGAGGAGTAGCCTGCCCCATAATGTAAATGTAGTGTGATTTATTCAGAGTTAATAATAATAGTCATGCTGTTGAGTGAACTGTAGTTGACTGTTGAGAAACCTTGATCTCAGCAGTAAAGAATATTTTTGGAAAAAAACGTTTTTTTTTTCATATATTTAACCTACTGCTGTTTTATTATTTCATATATTTATTATATTATATTATTATTTATATTCGTCAGACTAGTGGGGACTAGTCAGACTGTAGCGTTACGAACTGGATAAGGGGCGAAACGTCTTCAGAGACAAATCTAAGTCCAGTTGCCTTCGATTCAATTTTTGCCAGAATATTATTTCAAGATAAGATAAGATAAGATATTCCTTTATTGGTCCCACAGTGGGGAAATTCACACATTACAGCAGCAAAGTGGATAGTGCAATAAAGACAAAGTTCAAAGTTTTTTCACCACAGCCAAACTGGGAATAACATTACATTTAAGTGAATTTACATCTTTGCAGAAACTGAAAGCTGACATAACCTTTTACATCTTAACCCACATGAAGAAAGAGTTTGAAAATATCCAGCATAGAGTCACGTTGTTGGACCAGTACTGCACAGAAGCTCTCTGCGTGCAGTCTTCAGCCAAACTAGACTCGTAAAACTAAATCTTTTGAGGGCTGGCAGCTCCGTAGCAGCAATGCAATCTGTGTGGACACCACACAGGTATGAGCGGCTGCAGGCACATTGCTCACCTGGTCTGTGTGTCTCCTCTAACCTGTTAAAACAGGCACTGAAATGAAACTGAGTGCGGTAGCCTGTACGTTACCAAAAACCTCCTGTGTGGATGGGATGTATTTTATCGTGTGTGCTAAACCAAAACATGTGTGTGTTTATCACGGTAATGACGGTATTGCAAAATCCATGTCGTGGCCAAATGTGACACTGATGATGGTGATGAAACTGGTATATCGCCCACTCCTACACCCAATACAATATTTACTGGGTAGAGCCTGGGTGCATCATAATGTAACTCAGTGGATCCTCTGTTACTGGAACAGCTCTGTGCTGTTGGGAGAGGAGCTGGTCACTGACTGTACTGCTGTGTGCTGACTTATGGTGGCTGCATATACATGTGACCGGCAAAAACTCAGCCGGCTTCAATTGGCTGAGCTGTTGATTGACAGAGTGTCTATAGCTGTTAGTTTAGGAAGCGCTTGATTTATGCAGCAGAGTTTTTGAACATCAGTATCACAGTCAATCATCCAAAATCGTGATTGCGATTAAAATGTGATAGTTGTGCAGCCCTAATGATGACTCACTTTTGTTAAGCTGTATTTTGCTTCATTTGCAGGAGTTTCGAATGCCTCACGACATAATTGAAACCAAGGATGGCAGCGTCTTTGTTGGGGACGCAGGAAGTAAAAAAGTCTTCAAGTTCACCACTGAGAGTAAGCTGTACATCATTAAGACTGTGATGAATCAAAACTATTTAATCTTCTCATATGCAGAATCTATCCAAACTTGTGTGTATTTAAGTGAAATTCACATTCACTATTGTGATACTGTAGATATTAGTAACAATACAGAAATCATTTCATTATTATTACCTTCTGTGGACTGACAACTATTATTATTTTCGAGTTGACAACAACTCTGGATTTTAAAAAATCTTTGTATTTTTTTTTTTTCATCGTAATTTTCCAGAGTTACATCGCTCCGTCAAGAAAGCTGGAATCGAGGTTCAGGAACTTGAAGGTGAGTATTGTTGAGTTTTGCAGTTTTTATACTCATAAAACATCATAAATCAAAATAAAAGTACTTGCTGCTGCTAAAAGTCCTGCCTGTTTCTGCTGATATTATTTAAGTAGGCATTATAAGTCGTTATAAGCACCATAAATGTGGGTCAATAGGGGCCTACTACACCCACTAGTAGGTTTTGTCATCTATTCACATGGTTGATCATCAAAAGAAGTTGTAAAAGAAGCCGACAGTGACCTCTGGCAACTGTGGTATTTAAGACAGGAGAGTCAGGCGCCACAAAGTTGGACGATGGATGGGACACAGGACTTTCACCCAAGTGCATCCTGTATGAAACCAACAATGTGTGTTCATATTTATGTTGACACAATATTTTTCCTGAAACTTAACCAAGAGGATTTGTTGCCAAACCTAAAGAAGCCTTTTTGTTTGTGGTCAAAAAGTGATGTTTCAGTTTTACAGCATGTTAGAATGTGTTGCTTTTAAGTTTCACTTTCACTTTTACAACCTAGTAGGTGTAGTTGGCTCCTAGTGACCCACATCGATGGTGGTTATAGCAACTGATAACGCCTGTTTAATGGACTAATAAGAGTCAAATAGGATGGATATTTGCTGACACTACACAACGAAGACATGTCCTAACACCAGACCAAAACCGGTCACAGCATCAACTGGGAAACAGGCAAAGTCATGGACGGCTGCAGAAAGATCAAGGCTCAGATCCACACATTTGACAACTCTGCAGGTTCAGCATGTGTTGATTCTGAAATGTTTTGACTTTGGGTAATGAATAGTGGTAGTATTTTAAGACACTGGGCCTGACAGCATCCAGAAATCAGAGTGACACAGCAGGTCAAGAAACATTATCATATTTTTAAAGATAATATCCACTTCTCTCCAGTGTAATCATGAAAGTCAGATGTAATAAGCTTGTGTGTTTTTAAATTTGAGTAGCATTTTATCCACTGAGAATAAACAAAATCATGTAGTGCCTGTGATTAAAAATGGCACTCCCAATGAGTTATTCAGTGGAGTGGAAAGCCTTTTTAACCACAGCTTTTCTCTCTGTGTAGAAATGGAGACGTTTGTCCAAACTAAGGTGAGGCCAGAGCACAACATGTCGAAGACAGCAGCAATCAAAGAGGAGCAAACTATGGCTCAACAGCCTCAACCACAGGAAGAGGCAGATGAGGAGAAGAAGAAGAGTGCCGCAAAGCCAAAAAAAGAGCAGGGTGTACTCCCAGCCATAATCACCATCCTGCTCCTCATCCCTCTGCTGCTGGTCATCTCCATTGGAGTCTTTATCTGCTGGAGGAAAAACAGTATGTATGAACACCAGAAACAGAAGAAATTATATTTTAAATTAGGCCACACAAGAGTCTTTATTTACATTATTTAGATTTAGAAAGTTAGATTTAAAAAATTGCAATATATTGCTTTGCTTACAGTATTGCTGTATATCGCAATATATTGAATCATTATCCCTGTATCATGATACATAGCGTATCTCCAGATTCTTGCTAATACACAGCCGTGGTTGCAGACATATAACTTCTTGCAGGAAGAAGGTTGGGGCTGATGCCTTAACCATAGACTGAGAGAATCTCAGGTTCAGGCCAGTGATAAGATTGTGGTAAATGTTGCACTAAAACCATAATTGTGGTTGATGAAATCAAAAGGTAATAAGTTAAGTCATTAATGTAAGACAAATTACATAATGACTGTAAAACACAAATGAAAATAATAGACTGCTAAACACTGTACATACTGCTCTGCCCTGCATGCTTTGCTGTCTGTTGTACTCTTTAATATTTGCTCAGCAGTCAGCTAAATATTGTTGAAAACTGTTTGTTTGCAGACCGATGTGAGGTGAAAAGTGAACCCAGCTCTGTGGGAGGGATCTTTGGAAAAATAAGAGGTAAGTCATTTGACATTAAAAGTGAACTTTACCCTTTACCCACTTTATCTCTTTGTTTGACATCACCCCCACGGATTCTTTCATTAATGTGTGCTATAAATGTACTTTTAAAATTAACAAACCAAGCCAAGTGACATGTATTTAGACCCACTTCAAAGCAACCTTTATTGGTTCAAGGCATCTCAAATTTAAATGATAATCGGACTTGCATTTATAAAGCTCCTTTCTAATCTTCTGCATTTTAAAGGTACAATGGTGGATTGCCTGGCCATGTGCTCCAAACAAATAAGGGTGTAGGATTTCACCTCCTCCCACCTGATTTATTAATTTTTGGATATTGATTTTTACATAGGGTCAATATGAATATTCAAATGTAAATGTACTATTGCATGGGTAGTTTTAATATTGGAGCTAGAAATCTCCAGAAATCTTCCTTGAGAAGGAAACACTTGTATTTGTGCAAACTGCAGATAAGCAGTATTTTTTTCCTCTCTGGTGTTTTCCAGGTAAAGCTGTGGGCAGTCTGAACCTGGGGAACTTCTTTGCATCCCATAAGGGTTACAGTCGTCAGGGCTTTGACCAGCTGAGTACTGAAGGCAGCGACCAGGAGAGGATCGATGAGGACAGCAGCGACTCGGAGAACGAGGAGTACTCGGCTCTGCCACCTCCTCAGTCCTCCTCTTAGACACTCTGGGGCCAGCCGTCAGCCACCAACCTTCTGCTTACATTGCCAAGACGTATGTTATTCATCATGTGTATAACTGTTGTGTTAGCTGCCAATTTTATTGTTTATATATTTAATATTATGGTGTATATAAAATTATTTTAGAGTATTTAATCTTTATTTAATTTACCTGTGGTCTTGATACAGCCTTGGTGACACATTTTTCACACATGAACGATTGTTTTCCTCTAATCAAACTTAGTGAAATTATTAGCGCAATCACTTGGACAAATGTTTGAAATATCTGGTGTCAGATTCAGCCTTAAAGACAAGACCAAATCTGCCAATGAGCTCTACTTTTATTTGTGTAGTTTCACTTGTTTCAGGGGTTTTCTTGAAATGAGCATCAGGAGCTTGAAAAAAATTTAGATTCTTAAAATAAGTTGTTTTTTATTGGAACCAGATCAAAACAAATCCAAGCCCATTGCTGGATTTTTATTTTAACTCATAAGAAAACAAGCCAAACTTCACTGAATTTTTTCAGATGGGGAATTTCCGTGTCAAGTTTTTCACAGTTAGTCAGATGATGTTTTTTAATTTGTACTCAAAGCGACCGGGCTCTGATTTCATGGCGGCGCTATGACCGGCACAAGCAGCACTGCAACAGTTGAGCGTAACATTTGCTTTTCCCGCCCATTTGCCTGGTGCACAGGTGGGAAGAGAGTAGCAAACAGGTGGAAGCACAGAGAAAGTCCTGGGGATTTTGGGAGGTGTTGCGTCTTAGACGTTGAGCTGATAACAGTCGTCTCAGAGACTCTGTTTCTGGAGGAAAATCATCCCACTGCCAATTTATTCATTCGGTCAACAAAAGCAAACTAAATCCTTGGGCTGCGGTCAAATGTCTTTTTCTCTTAGGAAGGTTCCTGACAGAGTGAAATGGCCCGGAAGTATCTCAGTAGCAGCCGTGATAATAATGCTAAAGAAAGATGCTTCAATGTTTCCTTTCTCCTTTAGCTTTGGATACACTGGAGCACAACATTTAAAACAATTCATCAGTTATTGAAAACAAACAATATTATCATGCATGTTATTTTCATACAGTCGTGTATTAATGGGATTCATGTTGAATACGAGTGGACAGTGACAACCATTTTGTTTCGCTTTATTTATTTATTTCAAGCAAGTAACAAATAAGTTAAAAAAAAAAAAAGAATAACAAAAAGCAGAGCCTTTTGTAGTTCATTCTGGGAAGTTTGTAGTTTCACCAACCAACGTCAGTGTCCATCGCCGTTGCATCATAATGACGGAGCTCATAGTTTAAGTGTAGGTGGATCCTCTTAACATCACTGTTGTCTTTTCCTCATGAATTTTCCTTCACATCTTTTCTTGACCTCATGATGTTTTCCATTGAGGTCAAAGAAAAGGGGTGAAGAAAAGACATTAGGATGTAATTATTTTGACTCTTTGACCGCAGTTCAATGTTTAAGTTCATTAAATGTCTGCAGACATCAGAAGGCATCAAAACACATTGACGACACAGCAGAGTGGTGCCAATACTCCGGGCCATTCACTACCTTGATTACAGCCAGCTACAAAATAACACAACCTATACAGCTCCACATACATATTATTTTCACTGTTTACGGGGGCGACACCAGATTACCGGGGTTCATGAATGTAGCGCATCAACTCAAAGTTTTTAGTGAAATTGGCATTTCATACAATATGATGTAACCAGGGTCTGAAATTCACCTTTTTCACTATCTGCCACTGTGGCAGACAAGTATTTTTTTTTTTTTTGGTCTGCCACTCAGAAATTTTATCAGCTACTTTTGAAATCTCTGCACTAAATGAAGGAATAACATTTTAGATCTGACGTCATTCAGTGTTTGATATATTCTACACAAAAAAACTGATATACATGGTAAATTAGAGTGTTGGAATTACACCGAAGCTTCTGGGGGAGCATTGCTTTTGTTGGTGGGAGGGTAGTGTATACATGACTGTACTGTGCTTTGTTATTGTCATCTATAGTGGTTATTTGCATAAAAACATACAATTCAGATGATAATGACTATTGTGTTAGTGGCTAGTGTTGTGAAGTTAAACAGGTCATAATTCTCTCACCAACATCTATTTTATAATAATGTGAAAACATCATGATAATGTCGTAATTTGCCTTCACCCAATTATCGTTTTTACTGAGCAGAGTGTGAACGCACCATACTGTAACTCAATGGCACCTGCGTTAACATGTGTAGCTCCATAATTTAGCCAATCAGGACTGTGCTGCCCACCGACTAATAATAAGTAACGTTACAAACTCACCTGTTGATTTTAGCACAGATTTGTTGTTCACAGTGTAGCATTATCAGGGAAAAAAATAGGGTGCTTCCCTTCAGATTTACAAGTAGTAACCTCACGCTGTTTAGAGTTGGGGTTTTTTTTTTTTCTGCACCATGGCTCTGGTCCCAAACAAAGTGAAACATTGATACAGCATGCATATGCATCATTGTGTATGTGGATTTGTCAGAAAACATGAAAACAGAGGAATCGATAGTCACGGAGCCATGAGATGCCAAGAAACTGGACAACTAAGAACCCGTTCTTCACAGGAACGGTTGTCTATTCTCATCTCTTGTGTTTTTCCTGCCTGCCAAAGTGGCGGATGACCTGATGATTTTACCCACCACTGCCAACAATTTACCCACGTTTGGCAGGTGGTGGGTGCTAATTTCAGACCCTGTATGTGACCATTTACATCCTCAGATACAGTTAAGTCTGAAATTGTGTCAGATGTGATCATGGAAATGCTTTACCAAACATTTTTTAAATTATTTCTCTCTGTTGTCATTGTCGTAATTATCTGCCCTTTTGCACTGCTGCACATGCTGTATATGCCCCCAAAGTAGCAAGTGAGCCCAGAGACGCCCACCTAGTCTGTGGTCCTGAGACCTGCCACTTTGTGCTGGTCAATGCTCCACTAAACAGGGCCCTAAGAAAAAAACAGAACTGCTATTGGCTGTTTTTTTACTTTGTTTAGTGATTTGGTTCTGCTTAGTCAAAACTGGACATAAATACAGTGTTTTCCTTGAAAGAAAGTAAGAATTCAGTTAAACAGAATTATGGAAGTTTTATTGTGATCTTAAAAATGAAGTTTAAGAGCACTGATAAAGTATAAACTATATATTGTACAGTATAGATTGCATAGTTTTACCGGAGAAGTCCATCCTTCCTTACATAAATCTCTTCCATGTAGTAAACCTACACACATTCCATTATTACAACATGATTGTTTAGTTCATGCTTCAGTTCAGTAACAATTCACTTGTAATTTTGTGCCTTTTTACGTCTATATTTTGCCTTTCTTCAGCACCTGCCATTTAAAAATGTACCATGGGATGAAAATAGCTGCTGCTAGTAGAGCTTGTACTACCGTATATTGATTCTCTTCCTTTCAAGTGAACAGATTATTACATATACTGTATATGTTTATTTATGTGTGTGTGCGCACGTGTGTGTGTGTGTGTGTGTGTGTGTGTGTGTGTGTGTGTGTGTGTGTGTGTGTGTGTGTGTGTGTGTGTGTGTGTGTGTGTGTGTACGATGCCAAACAGCCAAGTCTCAAGCACTGTAACTGCTAAAAAATTGCTAACGTCAGGAATTATTCAAATTTGAGAAGCTGTAACAAATGAATCTTTAGCATTTTTGCTTAAATAATTCATTGATTTTAAAAATCAAGATTAATTTCCTTGTAATTAACTCATCCATCCATCCATTTTCTTCTGCTTATTCGGGGCCGGGTCGTTGGGGCAGCAGGCTTTGCAGGGTATTCCAGACGTCCTTCTCCTGAACGTTTTCTAGCTCCTCCTCAGGGTCTCTGAGGCCTTCCCAGGCCTGACGAGATATATAATCTCTCTAGCGTGTTCTGGGTCTACCTCAGGGCTAGTTGGAAGTGCCTGGAATACCTCTAAAGGGAGGCATCCTGATTTGACCCCTGAACCACCTCAGCTGACCCCTTACAATGCAAAGGAGCAGCGGCTCTCCTCCGAGCTCCCTCTGGATGTCTGAGCTCCTCACCCGTATCTCTAAGGCTGAGCCCAGCCACCCTACAAAGGAAGCTCATTTCGAATGTTTGTATCTGTGAGCACATTCTTTCAGTCACTACCCAAAGCTGGGCCGGAAAATCGAGAGCTTTGCCTTCCGACTCTGCTCCTTCTTCACTACAGTGGTGCAGTACAACGCCTGCATAACTGTAAACTCTGCACAGTCCATCTCCCACTCTATTGTTCCGTCACATGAACAAGACTCTGAGATACTTAAACTCCCTCGCTCGGGTCAGTGACGTACTCTTAACCCAGAGGGTGCAGTGAACCATGGCCTCAGACTTGGAGGGACTGATCCTGAACGCGTCACACTCGGCTGCAGTCTGATGAAGCCAACAGCACCACATCATCTGCCAAGAGCAGAGACGCAATTCTGAAGTCCCTAAACCACCAAATACATTTGTTCAGTATCCGTAACTGCTTGTCCTATTTAGGGTCAATCCAAGCTGACGATTGCCGAGGGCGTGGTACAACCTGGACAGGTAGACAAACAACCATTCACTTTCACCTTCACCCCTACAAGAATTTAGAGTCAGCAATTAACCGTCCCTCCCCGTCTTAAGACTGTAGGAGGAAGCTGGAGAACCCAGAGAAAACCCACGCTAACACGGGAAGAACATGCAAACTCCACACAGAAGGGCCCCATGATGGGTTTGAGCCTGTGACCCTCTTTCTGTACTAACTACTGCACCACCATGCAGCCCCCAGCCCCAACCTGAAATCTTTAATCAACTATATAACAGATTTGTTATTCACTATGATGGATTACAAGAGTCATCACATTGAAATGAATGGAAACCATGGACACTGGAAGCAGTACAATATATTCACATTTGTAAAGCACAGCAATTTGCAAAATGGTTAGAAAAAAAAAATATGATCTGTAGCAAAACATGTAAAACAGCTTTTATGGTTCTTTAAATGTAGGTCTTCAACAGTGTGATCTGTTTATTGTGAATCACTGAGCACAGCTTCAGCAGCTGTTCATGCATTTATTACACAGTTACAAACTGGAATTGTTTCTGTTTTCTAATTTAATACAGTGCTTGAGATTTAACTTAAAATAAAAAAAAATTATTGATCACTGATTTGATCAATTACTAATTCATAGCAATGAATGGAAAACTGAGAATATGGTAGGAAACATGTTCACTCAGACCTACAGAGTAACTCATAGGTTGTCAATCTGCAGGAAGTTATTCAGCGAAATCTCAATCAAGCACATGAGTAGCCCTAATAACAATGCAGCGTTTAAAATTCACAGCACATACCTCGTAAAAATACACACAGAGGAACAGAGGCGAATAAATGTGGTGGGATGTCAGAATATTCAGTTTTATTCTGTATTCTCAGGTTTCATTTCATTTCCTTGATCTTTCATTCCCTATTAAATTTATCATTGAATTTCATCCTGCATTCTCAGACCCTCATCAAATATTTCTGTTTCTATCTGTATCTATTACATCTACTATATCTGTATTTGCCATAAAGTTTGTATGAATGATTTCCTTAATGGCATGCCATAGAAATTGCATTTCCAATGTTGCTGTCATATGTGGGCTATCTGATATTTATTTTCACACACTGGTTTTGCTGCAAGAGTACTATTTTCAGTAACTATGTTATTTGTGTAATAAAGTATCTGCAAAGCACCACAGTGTCATGGAGGTTGTGGAATCAGCAACACGTGAGTGTTAAAGTGCCAATATGCTTCATCAGAAATGCTTGTTGCATGGCCTGTCTGTGGGTGCTGAGAAAGCACAGGTGATTAGACTGTTGTCAGGCTATTAAATAAGTGTTATCAGTCGTTATAAGCCCCATAGATGTGGGTCAAAAGGGACCTACTACACTCACTAGTAGGTTTTATCATCTATTCATGTGGTAGATCACCGAAAGAAGGTGTAAAAGAACATGAGCAATTACGACAGGAGCAGAAGAGGAAGTCAGGTGCTGTTGTATGTAGTATGTGAAACACCATCAGGGAGGTCGGGGATGACGAAACAGGGTTTTCACTCCCGAAGGAGACCGGAATTCACATCCCATGTGAAACCAACAATATGTAGTTGTCTTTGTGTTCATAATTCAAGCCAAAACACAATGTTTTTCTCTAAAACTTAACTTTTTGCCTAAACCTAAAGAAGTTGTAGTTTTGTTGCCAAAACCTAGAGAAGCTCTTTTTGTTTGTGTTCAAAAACGTGGTGTTTCGTTCAGCTTTACGTTAGAACCTGTTACTTTACGGTTACTGTTTCACTTTTACTTTTACAACGTAGTAGGTGTAGTATGTGGTCAGCTCAGTCTCAGTATTCACAAATGCACGCAGAGGGATTCACAAGTGTATTTTGTGATTTATATATAAATGACTCTCCACAAAAAAATTTTTTCAATGCTAGTTATCATTGTCTATACATGTCCAAAAAATCTACATAAAAAATACTTTCACAAATATATTTATTCATGCACAAATATATCTTGTATTAAACAACTGTAATAGAAATTCACAAATATGTGTTTAAGTATATTCGCAAGTTTCATCAGAAACACATTTGGATGTTGTTACATTTATATGCAGATCTCAAAAAAAAATTAATATTGTGAAAAAGTTCAATATTCTTAGTTATTTAAGAAAGTGAAAATTTTATTACACAAACTAAAATCTAACTAAAACACAAAAATTATAGCCTACAGCTCAAAAAGGAAAGAAAGGGGAATCTCAGAGTATTACAATATTTCAGTTTGAGTTCAAGTAAATTACTATTGAATATGAAAGAGTATGAAACTGTAAGTAGTACACCCAAAAGTAGCTGTGAAGTAGCTACAGCTGTGGAGTTAAGTGAGATGTTAATGGACTAATTGGATTCATGGAGGTTTATTACATTTACCTTGAACCACAGTTATTATTGACTGAAACAGGGACTGACAGAAATGTTATGTTTGGAATATATAATTGTGAATTTGAATAGAAATGCAATCTGGATGATGAACTGAGCACTTTTTTTTGTCTTTATTGCTGCTGCATTTTATCAATATTTTACAGATTTGTAGTTTGTTACTGTGGTACCACATTCTGGGACCTGTAACACTTGAAATGTAATTTTCCTGTTGCACTCTCAGTGACCTCAGCTTCCTTTTCTATTCTTACTTTCCTCTTGAGTTGTAAGCTTCCCACTGATGTGACTATTTTGAGGAACAATTCTGGCTGACTTTACTGTCTCGGTGGTTCTAGCAGGTTCAGTTTTAGGGCTTGAGTGAAGACACATATACAACTAGAAAGCCTAATAAATCCAATGGTACCAACCATGTCATGCTACTATGTCGGTAAGAAAGCTAAAGAACGCTCCAAAGTTGAGTTAAATTTTAGCAAGGAGAAACTGGCATGGCCATTTTCAAAGGGGTCCCTTGACCTCTGACCTCAAGATATATGGATGAAATTGGGTTCTGTGGTCACTGATGAGTCTGCCCTTTACAGACATGCCCACTTTATGATAATCACATGCATTTTCAGTGTTTTTCTTCATCCAGTATAAATTTTCACCTATTCTAAACTGGGGTGTTTGAATGTTTCTGCATACTGGGGTCCCTAAACAGTCTTGAATTGCATAAATTGGGTATGACTGTAAAGCTGAGACTCTAGTGAAGCCAATGAGTCCAACTGTATCCATGTGTGATGATATTAGTCTCCATAGTAGCCATTTCATTGTAGTGAGACCATTTTTTGAAACTTGACCTCACTGTATAAAATGACCTGTGGTGACCTCTAGGATAATCACATCCTCATGAAACTTTACAGCCACAAACTAGAGACCTGGAGCATTCAGACGATGGATGGCTTTCCTGGCTAAATTGAAAATGAGGAGGTTTCTGAGCAGTTTCCGAAACAGAAGTGTTCTCCATCCAATTGCTGAAAATGCAATTCTGCCAGAAGATTTTGAAACCAAATCACAGCACAGCTGTTTCTATGGTATTTCTTAACGTCTTGGCGTTTTAATGTGGATGATTGATTATCAATTCTTGAGTGGAAAAAATGATTGAATTTAACACCAAATCTGTGTAAACAAATTATATCAACCCAAAACTTCCAGCAACTTATGAGACATAGAGCATGGGAATGGAAATCATATACCATCATACTGTTCTAAACCCTTATACGCAATTAATTTTATCATATCTCAAATTAATCTTCATGTTCCCAGCTTTCAGATGACCACTTCTATGTGACATCCACTATTGACCTGCTATCTCCCCCTGTACCCTGCTAAAAAAGACAAGCGGATCTGTTGTGGATCTCAGAGGGTTAAGTTCACTGGTTCTTGCTGTCTTGATGAAAGCAGGACACACTGAGATACTGATACTATTTTTTTGTATAGTCATTTCCAAGAATCAAGACCTTCTGAGTGCATGTTATGCATGTCTGCTCTGGCCACTGTGACTCACGATTACCAGAAAGTAGCCTCACCATTTCCTCTCTACTGGAAGCCACATGGATTTCACAATCATTATGAACTCAAACAGCATATGCATTTCCCAAGCATTTATCCTTGGCTTCTTGTGAAGGGAGTGTTGCTTCAGGGAGTAATTTGACACTGTGACTTTTTCTGCCTTCATATTAAATTCATTCCTTGTATAAGATCTGTAACAAGCAGTCAGCCTTCCTCATGTAAGTATTTTTCAGTCATCCTTATAAAATGCCTAGGTGATATTCTTTTTAATGATATTATTTTGACACTAAACAAACTGATTATTTCCACAGGTATCAAGTGTAATTAGTGGATGTTTTTGATGTCTTTTCTATGAGGAAATCCACCAGGACCCCATGAGGAAAATTACCTCAAAGGATTAACAACAATTAGCCACAAACAGTCATTATACAGGAGATTATGAGGATTACTTGGCTACTACTGGTCTCACTTTTCAGCAAGAGCACAGAAGATGGAAATGGCCAAGAAAATGGTGAGTGTGTCATTATTTAACTTCTAATAGGCTGCAGGTATAAAGACTGTCAGATTTTCTGTATTTATTAATAGAAAAAGAATGTTTCAACATGAATTTATAATGCATAGCACATTGAATTTTTAAAGAAGACAATGGTCTCTATACTTGTATGCATTAACTGTACATGATAAGTGTATATGCCACCTATTTACTGTGATAATTAGGATTGAGGAAACAATTTGGGATTCTAAAAGTGCTAAAAACCCTCTGATAACCAAAATGAACTTTTTAGTGGGGTACAGGGGGTTTTTAGGGGGAGATAGCAGGTCAACAGTAGATGTCACATAGAAGTGGTGAACATCATCTGAAAGCTGAAAACCTGAAGATTAATTTGAGATGCAGCTTGGTACTGTGTATCAAGTTGTTTCAGTCATACATCAAAAATAAACTATTCATTTACTAATTCATTATTTTTTTTAATTAATTGTAGAAGTGTGTAAGGGTTTAGAACATTATGATCAAAGTATATCATGATCATCCTCATGCTCTATTATGTTTTATAATTTGTTGCAGCAATTTTTGGGTTAATACCATTTGTTACACAGATTTGGTGCTAAATGTAACCTTTTTTTCCACTCGAGACTTGATAAAAATGACAAATAATCCCTCCAAAATACCACATTAAGACTCCAAGACCATCGTAAAAGCCATGCTTTGATTTGGTATCAAGATCTTTTGACATTTGCAAATTATTCGGTGATTGGATGGTGAGCACTTTTGTTCTGTACACTGCTCAGAAATACCCTTATAGTCCGTCTACCTAGGAAAGCCATCCATTCTCTGAATTCTCTAGGTCTCTAGTTTGTGGCTGTAAAGTTTCAATGAGGCTGTGATTATCCTAGATGTCACCAAAGGTCATTTTATACAGAGAGGTCAAGTTTCAAAAATGGTCTACATACTACAATAAAATGGCTACTATGAGGACTAACATCATCACACATGAATACAGTTGGGCTCACTGGATCCACAAGAGTCTCAGCTTTACAGTAATTTATGTAATTCTATTTAGGACTAGACTGTTTAGGTACCCTAATATGCAGAAATATTCAAACACACCATTTTAAAATTGACAATAAAACAGATTCCTTAAGCCGGAGCTCTGGTACCAACAAAACCCTTTTCATCTATGTATCTTGAGGTCAGAACCCAAGGGACCTCTTTGAAAATTGAATGCCAGTTTTTCCCCCCTAAAATATAGCACAACTCTCCAGCATTATTTTTCCAACATTATATGATGGTATGGTTTGTGCCCACGAATTCCTTAAGTTTTCTAGTTTCATAACCCTAAAATTGAACCTACTAGAAAGAACGCAAAGTCAGTCGGGATCACGGGAGGCTAAAATGTTTTCCTAACTTCTGCTGACATACAATATGAACTGATACAGTATATTTAAGCCTGCTTAATTTGCACTACCATGCAATGATGGGTATATTGGTGCAATCATACAAACATGAGTAACTCAACAATACAACTTTGCTGGGAGAAGGACATACAGGGCCCCATTTCTGCAGCCAGTTGGCAAAGAATATTTATTATATAATACCTCAGTCATATTAAAATGTGTCTGATATAGAATCATTCATATTAAATTTTGCATAGGGTGTAAGTTACCCCAATAAAATGTAATAACACTAATTTGAAGGTGTCAGATAAGATGTCCTCCATGTCGACTTTCCTAAATGTCCTATACTGTTTATGATAAGAGACAAAATAAAGGGGTTATCTGTAGAAAAAAAAGAGATTTGTAACTGGGTTTTTTTCCCACTAAACTGAAATTTGTTTTGAACTGGAAGTTAAGAACTCCACCTGTTTTAGCTTGAGCAAGTGTAAAAAGTGTTTTCCAAATAAGCCATGTTTTATTTTGGTTAGTCTGACTCATTTTGAGTTGATTTGGTTCCATGTAGCAAATTTGACACAGTTCAAGCTCAATTACTATGCAGTTTATACTGGCAAGCTAACCCGGTCCAGGGCAGGCTGGTAGGCTAAGCCTGAGTTGTTGCTCAAAGCAAAAAGCAAATATGATTGAATTGACTATTTTTATAAAACGTCCATAATATGCTAACAGTAGTGCACGAGACAGGTAATCTGAGTCTCCGTGTCCTCCGGTCTTCCTAAGGCAAGATTTCACATACCGGAGGAAAACAACCAATCAGCTGATCTGGAGCGTCGCTGAGCAGCTGTCAATCACTCACAAACTCTGATCAAACAGTCAAACTACGCAGCTCTGATCAAATAGGAATCAATGTTTTGTTACTGTAATGCCTATTTGTAGCATAAAATGTCCTCAGAAACATCTTGTAGTGTACTGTTAGCTGTAAAATGTGAAAGTTTGTGACCTGGCAGCTGAGATAATGTATATTATTATACAGTATACAGAATATTCAGCATACAGTGCCTGACCAAAGTAGCTTAGAGTGTATGGGGCAGACTCAGGAAACTTTGTCCATGAAAAAAAAGTGTTTTATTTACATTTTGCTGCATGTGTAACAAAAAGTACATTCAAACAAAAGGAACAAACAGTTATCTCTGCTTTAACTGAACTCTTAAAGTAATTTATATCAACCAAACTCGTACTTATTGTACATTCATGAGCCCCGTACTCAGCTCAGGGCGTTTTCTTACCCATAAACAGTCATCGATGGAGGGAGGAGTCCACTCGGTGAGAGGCAGCATGGCCATACCTGGCTAGTTAAGTATTTTTTATTTTTTATTTTTTGTTTTTTTATCAACCAAACATCGCATGCACACAGCTTTTATAGACCCTTTAATCACAAGTCGATCAGCGGCAGGCTGTACCATTCTTACAGAAAACACAGAACCTTCTCTGGAAAGAGATAACTAATGAAGGAGTTAATTCCCACTAGATTAGTACCAAAACACACTCTCACACATAACATACATTTGCAACCATGGTTAAACTGATCACAGTATACTGTATATACGTAACCCCTTCACACAAATTTAACTCCCCTCCAGTGCCCTCCAGTGACATCACTGAAGATGTCAGTGCATAAATCCAGGAAGTGGTTGGGTCCCACCTCCTTTAGTCTGTGGAGCACATGGTGAGTAGTTGAGAAAGAAACATGAAGCAAAGAAACAACTAAACTTAACAACAGTGATGGTGAGATGAAGCTTCATGAAGCACTGAAGTTCTCCAACAAACTGGTTCGCAAAATCTGGCCTTCATGTGCTTGTATAATTATAGGAAAATAATAGGGTGTCATTCATTCTCCAAAGCCTCGGCACAGTACGTAACATCACTACTTAACAATGCTGGTCCGTGTTTTAATTCAGCCCAAAAGTTGTATATGCACTGTAACCAAACTGGAGTCATGGCTCAATAAAGACTAAACGCATGGTTAAATAATGGAGTGTTGCAATGTTGAAAATGGGGACAAATCATTTTCCTCAGGTGTCTTGCATTGTGGACCTCAGAATCTGAGACTCACCAGGTCTGGCCAGATGATCCTGCTAACATGGCAAGACGAGCCTTCATGCTCTGCAGTACAGGATGTGCTGATCTATGAGCTGATGGTTCTCCTGGCCGACAAGCAAGTACATTATGTAAGAGTTTATTTATTTTACACCAATGTTGTTGTTTTCCATAACATGATTTCCTCAGCTCCTGGGGCCTGTACTACGAAGCCAGCTCAACATACCCAGGATACCCTCTCATTATCTGGCTTAACTAACCCCAACAAATGAGATCCCACTAAGAGGTCTTATGACAGTGACTGTAATACTATAAAAAAAAACTTTCAGAATATAATGGATGAGTGAATTATGCTTCATTATGCCCTTAAGAAATGAAACAGCGTGTATGATTACTTCAGCCTTCTTTCCGCTATGTCCCCGACTCCGGCGGTGTGAAACGGACTTGCGAACAAGTAAAGAAATAAAAAACATGATTCATAGCAGTAAGCACCCACAGCATACAGCCAGCTGTCCTTCCTGCTTTTGCCAGTTTTAGCCTGGATTATGACCGTAACGTCTTCGTATTTGTGTATTATTATCACACAATCATATCGAACATAACCTACTCCAGAGCAGGTTAGGTGTTCAGTGTAAGTTACCCTGGCGATGTACCCCAGTAAGAAGTACCACCGTGGTAAGACTGAAAACCCACAATTAACCCTGAAGTTACCTCACTAACCTGAAATCCTCCTACATAGTACAGGCCCCTGGAGTAGCCAAATGAACACACAACTAATTTGGTTATGAAAATGATTTAGGAGGAAGTTGCTGTGATGCCTGACCAGATCGGATCGACTCACTCCTGGAACTGGATGTCCTATCTGGACGTGGCGTCGGAGTGCGCTTCCCATTCAGTCAGGCTCCGTTCCCGATACAAAAACCATGCAAGCCCATGGGAACAAGAACAGACTATTCCTGGTAAATATTCAGCTTGTGTATGTCCATGTTTTGATCATCATAAACATAAAAGCTATCATTATTACATATTTGACAGACATGTCACTCCTGTAGATGCTTATTTCTTATTATTATGCTTTTGCAGAGATGGAAACCTCAAATGGCATACAGGTTTTTCCAAAGGACAGAAAGTTCAAGGTTGGCAGTAGAGTCACCTTCTGCTGCATTCTGCCTGCGGGGGAAGTTTTTAACAAAATGTATCTGGCTGGGTATAGTAGTGCTAACATGAACACTACCAAGATCAGCAATCAGATTTATGCCTTGACCATCCTCCTGAACCAGGCATCAAAATCCAGTTGCACCAATGTATTATGCGCAACAAAAACTAACAAATCAAATGGGGCTTGTGCTTATATTGGCTGTAAGTATGACTTAGTATTGTGCTGATTTTTGGACTCTAAAATGTCTTGTTAATAACTGCTGGCTGTTTTTATACTTGTCATCAGACCCACCTGATTACAGCGACTTTCATTGTGAAACTCGAGATCTGGAATCAGTCGAATGTTACTGGACAGAAGGAAGGAACAGAAGCTTATCCAAGAAGAGTTCAACAGATTATCAGCTGCTTGGAAGGTATATTAAAAATAAACCACATGAGTATGGAAGCAAACAAGGTAAAGGGTTTGAATCTTAGGGTGTTTTATAGTCCTTCTTAAACAAACCAAACTGAGTCCTCTTAAAGTGGACCAACAGAAAAGGGACTCGGTTCTTTTTGCGTTTACATTGTCAGCTCATTTGAGAAAGGACTCAATTCTCTTAGTTACTGGAAACGTTGGACACTTGGACTGTCTACTACATACTACTCGCAAGTACGCAGTATACAGTACATACTGCATACCATGTTCCTCAGTAGTATGCAGTATGAAACTGTTAAAGTGTTAAACTATTAAAGTATTTTTCAGTATGCTAGACCAAGATTTAAACCAGCTTTTAAAGCACTGGACAAAAAAACAAACTCACCCAATATTGCAATATTATAAAAAAAAAGTTATAACTGTTTACTTTATAAGATGCTGTTTAAACAGTTTATTCTAACAGCTCCTAGTGAAGTAAGACAGACAGGATCATCGAAGGGAGACGGTAACTATAACACTGCTCAACAAAATTAACTCAAACTGAGTAATCTTAACAAAGGGCCATGTTGTCTCAGCAGGCATCTCTCTCCCTTTCCCTCACCACCGTGAGCGCCACCGGCCGGCTAGTGTGCGAGCTACACCCACGTGCAATTGTGGAGCCTTTCAACTCCAAAAAAGGCAGATAACCACAGTTTCCCATTAATTAATGGAGATTTGTGCTGTGATATTTAAAGAAACTCTCTGTCAACAAGGAAATAAAAGCCCCTTGTCTACAGACCGGTCTCTAGAGAGCTCCAGCCAGCTCATGGCGCCCTGGCAGCGTGAATGCCCAGCTGGTGAGGTAGCAGTCATGGCTGGTTAGTTTGTGGATCTTCTAAACTCTGAAAACATTGGTGCAAATATTTGATTTGCCATCTAATATTGTAAAACTGTCAGTATTCAAAATCTACACAGATGATTTCTCTCATCAAAAAATTTCAGAAATGAACTACGACAATTATAAGTATGGGTATAACTAATGGATGGAATTAGTTCAGTTGCTTACTTGATCTAACACAATAAGCAGTGATGAAGATGGGCGGATGGCCTTTGTTTGCTTCCATATTTGTGCTGTAGTCCTGGTTGCCTGTATGTTTATGTTGTGAGAAAGAATCATGCCTTTTATTTGCAGTGAACAAAAAGTTACAATCTCTTGGCATTTGTATTTCAGTCCATGTGCACAGCTGTCTAAGAGGCGATGCTCTCAAAAAGTGCACGTAGATGTTGGTGAGAAAACCTGGACTTTCACAGCAGACAATGGGTTTGGAAAGGTGGAGCTTTCAGACACTGCAGACCTGACTAAAAGAGGTATTGTGTACCTTTGCAAAAATATGGTATAATGTGTTTTTTTTTGGTTACTGACATCTCATTTTAATCTTTTAATTTGTTTGTCTTTTGTTTCAGTGTACATGCTCCCTCCAAAGAAAGTGACCGCTTCAACCGTGAATGCCAGAAATGTCAGCCTGGAGTGGAGGTGGACGGTGCCACAGTACAATAATCTCAATTTAAAATGCCAAGTAAACATCGACCGTGGTGAAAATACCATAGTGAGTTGACAAAAGGAGGGTGAGACATTAGCAAGGTTTTTAAAGTACGACCGAGTGATGAAAATGTATGAAAATTTCATATAATGATTACAGTAATTATCACGATTATTATATTCATGGTGTTGTTAAAATTAAAAAAAAGTATTGATATACATATTATACATTATTATTATTGTTATTATTATCATCTCACACAGCTTATTTTCTGTGTTGCATGAATAATTGCAATGAGCCCAACAGCTGACATAATTACAAAGGAGCCTCAGATAGGAGTCAGCCCATATTGTAGAATAACTAGTCCACCTTAAAGGTTGGTCCACCTTAAGGCTAGGTTGTTGCTAACTTTGGGGCTACCCCCCTTCACTTTAACCCTTGTGCCTCACTAGGAACATTTTTGGCTCTTCATTTTTATTTTTTTGTTTAATTTAATCTTTGTTAATGTATATGGCATAAAGTTTGGCAGGGATGTGAGTTTTATTTTGAAGTTTGGAAGTTCAACGTCATCTTTATACTAAATCCATAATAAACCGTGTGGCCATAATACACACACGCAGACCCTTAAGGACAAAAATGTCCAAACCACAATTTTTGATACCAAGACTGTTACAGTAAAAACAAACAAACAAAAAAAAACATGCACACTATTATATAAAGCTTTCAATCTAGAGCCCTGGCTTCAAAATTGTAGTTTTAGCTATTTTACATTATAGTGAGCTGTTAAGGAGTAACGAGTTAAGAGATTAACACATGAGATTATTTCATCTAATACTGCACAAAAACTAAACATGCATCAAAAATATTGTTGCTAGTCACAGTCATATCCCAGACTATGACAAAATAAAATTTTCACCCAGCATTTAATATGCAGAAAATATTTTTTTTTCATTTTTTTTTTTCCATGAAAAACAGCTGTGGTATTATCTAAGGAAACTGGCATTTAAAGGGTTAAAATGCTGAAATGAAATGACTATTTGGTACTTAAGTTGGTTACAGAAATTTATCTCAGTGAAAGTGATAAATCATATTCATATATTCATATTCATTGTGAATTTCTCCACTGTGGGACCAATAAAGGAATATCTTATCTTATCTTATATACAGTATATATATATATGTATTTTTGTAGCACTTTTAGGAAGGGGACATTTTTGTTTTTATTAAAATCTTACACCGCAAAAGAAACGATGCATCAGAATCAATGTTGTTACTAATCATTGACATATCCCAGCTAGTGTTTAACATATATGGAAACTAATTATTTTTGTTGTTGTTTTTTTCATTTAAAAACATAGTGGTATCATCTCAAAACCTGTTATTCAAAGAGAGTTAAATTTCTGAAAATGAAATGAAATGAAAAATTTAACTCTGAAAATTTTAACATATAGTGTTTTTATGGCCATTTTTTAACAGAGACATTTTTGTCCTCCAACACCAGAGGAACTTTTTTTTAAAGTGAGGCGCAAGGGTTAATCAGCAGGTAGTAAGACAGAAATTTAGCTCAGTTCTTGAGGAGTTGTAGTATTTATTCACCAAAACATAATGTAACCTGTACACACACTGCACTGCTACATTCACAGCTATAACGTTACTGCTGATTTCATATTCACTGTCACACATACGCTCTCTCCCTCGTGCTAATTTAAGCTGTTTTAATGATAATTAAAATTTGAAATGGTAATACTAACCATCAGGAATTTTACTACAGTTTATGGTAGGATACTTGTCTAAACTACACTAACATCATCATCATCTTGTCCCTATTGTGTTCCCAGAGTGAAAGCTTTGGTGTTGGTCTTAAGTTTGTACTTCTGAGTGACTTGTTACCAAACTGGACATATAATGTGAAAGTACGATGTGGAACAGCAAAACATTTCTGGAAATGGAGTGACTGGAGCACAAGTGTCAGCTTCCACACAAAGGGTGATGGTAAGTAATAAACAAAGTTAAAAAAATAATAATAATCTTTTAATAACCCATGATGGTAATTTAACAAATACTGTCTATTTGTCCCACAGTTCCAGATGCTCTTGATGTGTGGATGCAGATGAAGGACAACCAAATGATAACTATCTGGAAAGTAAGTCAGATGACTGGGCACCACTTTCTAATAAGCTTTATAACTTGGAATTAGTGGCTCATTAATTCACTAATTCCTAACAGATCAGTTATAAGCCATTAATAAGAACACATTTTGGGTTGCCAGACTGTGGAAAAAAATCACTTATCATGACACTTTTCCTTTAGTTTCTTAATTCATCAGGTGAACCACTATAATTTGACCTTTGCAGAGCATTTGGACCAAAATCCATTTGCCAACAAGCTATTTATGTTTACAGTTAAAGACTTAATGAATTGTTAAAAAAAAAAAAAAAAAACATTGTCAGATGACTTACTGACTTGCTGCTTATTAGAAAATCATTAGTCTGTGGCCACCAGATGTAAAACCATTCCCTTTTGGCGGTCGTGTTGCTGTTGCCAGACCTTTCTATAGCACTATCACAGTGCTGTGGATGGTCTGGCATGTGAGACTACCTTTTTGCAGGTACCGCTGGCCAACCAGAGTCATGGACACATCGAAGATTATGAAGTGACCTGGACAAAGACCACAGACGGACAACGACAAAATAGAACCGAAGTGGCTCCCGACAACCACAGTCTTGCTCTCAGTCTGGACACCACTGAAGAGTATATCATCACAGTTACAGCTAGGAATATGAATGGCAGCTCTCCCCCTTCAGTCATCACCACTCCCAGCCTCAATCCAGGTATTACGTTATTTATTAGTTAAGTTTTTTTTTTAGTTGTCTTTCTTGAATATGTCAGCATCCACCAAACAGTATCTATCTAAGAGTGTTTCCACATCAGGGCCCGGATCCAAGTACACCTGATCCCCAAGTCTGTATGAACGCTCCATACTGTTCTCGGGCATGGTTTCTCGATTCGTGCTTGAGTTGGAGTATGGTCAACGTGTACTGTATGGAGTGTGCAACACTGGAAATAACATATTGTGAATTTTATTACCTGTATCTACTATGTGGCTCTAGAGAACACACACTAACTATACATCATGTTGCTCTATATCATGTGTAGACCACACCGTGTAAATTTAATGCAAGTCTGATGAGATTTGTCACAAAAGGCCGACTTCCTGTTGTCAGTCAGTGGTGCTATGGTTTTGACTCAATATGGGTGTGTAGATGAAAATTCAAGTTACATCAGCGTCCTTTGAGATGGTGAAACAACCAAATTTCCTGCCTTGCCACGACAATGCCGTTGCACGAAAACACGAAAGCGTCACAAATTGGTATTGTGAAGTTCTTGAGACCAAATTTGAGATGGCGTGTTATGTGACCTTTGACATCATCTTTCAAGTATCAACTATTCCTTCTCAATTTTGGGTCATATTAAGGGTTATATCAGCCAAAACTGAAATTAAACATAATCTGCTAATCAATCAGATAAACAGTGTAGTAGGAGTTTGAAAAAGTTTATATGAAAAATGCATAAAATTCAAAATGGTTTACTTCCGGTTGGATTGAGCCAATGAAAGTCAATGAGAAATATGTCTAAAATAATAAGAGCAATATGGGGACCAAATTTTGTGTATATCTGAGTTAATATGTCCCCAACTAAAGGCTTTCCACAAATTAGGGGGCGCTATGGAGCCCACTTAACATACATGAGCCTAATCGCTGTATATTTTTGCAATGTTCGCAGGTTGCAAATTCTCGTGAGTTTTTGAACATACAAGGGGCGTCAAAAATGTGTTTGAAGAATAAAAGTAATTAGGGGTGCTATAGATGTGCCAAGTTCAAGTCCAGAAGTTTGTATCAGACATTTGATTTCTTTCTTTTATTAACTACTTTGGGACAAATAATTGCCAATTAATTGCAGCTATATGTTTGTCACATCTAACTTTCAAAGAATCTTCATTTTTAGACAGAACCAGAGTGAACACTTCTTGGATCATTGGCAACAACGGTAGCTTCAACCTGTCCTGGTCTGCCAGTCCTGCAGCCCGCTGTGGCTACATCGTGGACTGGTGTCCTACTTTAGGGCATTGCATTGTGGAGTGGCTGAAAGTGCCTCCCAATGAGACTAAAGCCAATATATTTTCAAGTAAGTCTTATTCTTTGCCCCCAAAACAATTGTCTATTTAAAATTACATTACTTTATGCTACATCTCTCCTGTTATTTCTTCACCTCAGAAACCTTCAAAAACGGACTGAGATACTCACTGTCCATATATGCCTGCACCCAAGGAGCTCCAGTGCTACTAGAAATAAGAGAGGGCTATGTCAGCGAGGAAAGTAAGATTGAATTATTTGTTTTTTTCTGTATAGGACTGTTTTCTTAAATGTTTCAGTACCATACAATAGCACTATGTCCAACAGTGTTTCACCCAAGTTCATTTTGTCAGGAATCCAAGACGGCCTGTTTAAATCTTTGAAGGGGAAGCTGCAGGATTCAGATTTTGAGGTATCCTGGGACCCGATATCTTTAAGAGAGCAGACTGCTTTCATCCAAGGCTATGTCCTGTATTGTTTGGACAACAACAACAATATTGTCATCAATTTCAGCACAGGTACCGTGACAACCCATTTTTTTCTGATGATAGTCCACAGAGAAGTGTAGTGTTTACCATGCTTTGGATTTTAAAATTTGAGGGTGCATGTTGGATCTTGGACAGTCTATTTTCTTTGTATTTTCTTTCTTGCGTAGACTTTGTTTTTGTTGAAACAGATGTGATGCCACGATACTCAGATTATAAAAGCAGTAACTTTATTCTACCTCCACATTGAATAAAATAAAACAATTATATCTATAGGTGTATACTGTATATACTGTAGTAACAGTGAAATAGAGGGGGCCTCAAGTAATATTTTATATCTACACATAAAATGCAACATTTTGGACTTAAAGGGTAACTTAGGTATTTTTCAACCTGGACCCTATGTCCCATGTGCTTGTGTTTGACTAATGGGAAAGACACTTTTTGAAATTGGTCCAGTATTGAGGGAGAATGTTGCAGCTGCTAATCCAGCTGTAATGATTTGGGGCAGCCTGACACTGTCAGTTTATGTCCTTTTGAAAGTGCTTGTTATTACCACTGACAGGGAGGTTGTTATTGTTCGTGTCTGACAACAGTATGGAAAGGACCGTACAGAGAAATAAAACCTTTTTCTTACTTTTCGCTTTCTGTTTGTTATTGTGTCATCTGACTTGTCTGAGCGCTTTTAGTTGGCAACTGTAGCGTTCTCCCTCAATACTGGACCAATTTCATAAAATGTCCCCATTAGACAAAAACACGAAAAGTTATCCTATAACTAACTGAAAAGCACTTTAGTTTTTAATTGTAATCTTGATAGTTCTTCAGGATGTTTATTAGTAATGACAATCTCCTTTCCTTGGTTTAGATGATCCTGAGGCCACCAGCGTGACAGCAAGAAACCTTAAAGTCAGCGACTACACATTCACAGTGAAGGCAAAGACAGCAGTTGGAGAATGTGGGAATGCATCCTTTACTAACACCCTCAATTCACCAAGTATGTTGCTGCTCTCCCCTACAGACCACTGATTTTCCTTGTGTACAAATCTATTTATTTAGTAAATTATGGAAATGTAATCAAATCATATGTTTGTTGCTTTATTTGATTTTCTGCTTTTCCTCATCTGGGCTGTTTCTCTTATCTCACCAGCTGATAACTCGATCAAGGCAGTTGTCATTTCCCTGGTCACTGTTTTTGGTCTCCTTTACCTCACCGCCATCCTTTTCTACAGACACTGGACATGGTAAGCAAGTCAACACATTCAGTTTTTAAGGTGTTTCCTCTGATGGTTCCATTTGAATGAGTGCATGTTGTTGCCATACCTGTGTGATTTATTTCCATGTGTTCTTGCATCCAACAGTATCAAACAGAAGGTCTATCCTCCAATCCCAAAGCCAGTGTTGACATCAATGGTAAGTCCTCACAACCATGACTTGGAGGGGCACTCCGCTAATAAAAGAAAAAGTATTAAGGATTATATGACATCACTGTGATGACTGACTGCCAAATCTCCCATTATGGGCTAGATTTTTTTTTTTAAGCCTGAAAACAGAGCCATGAGGAGGTGCAGAAGTCTAGTTTCCTCTCAGGACACTTGAATTACAATATGCTAAAAGGTTATTATGGATGTTTTGCCCAATGATGCCAAAAACATTCTGCCTACTGTATGTTTAAAGTGAGGTTGGTTTTGTGCATTTGTTTTAGCCATGCTAGTCATGTGGCTGTAAGGTTGGCAATGCCGGTCTGTTGGTCTAACACTGTGGTCTATTTTAACAACTGCTGGATGAATCGCCATGAAATTTGATGCACACATTCATGTACCCTTAAAGATGAATTGCATTTTTTTTTTTACTTGTCCAATACTTTGGTTTTTGATTGAATACCTGCAAAACTATGACATTCCACTCAGCCACAGCTGTACTTTGTGTTTAGTGCTACTTATTGTTTGTGGTGTCCCAAGAAATATCTGTAAAACTCTCAAATATACCGGTTTTCAGATTGTCAGGCTTTCACCACAAAAAATGCACTAATAGCCAATGTCAGAGTTATTTCCCTTCCTCTGTTCATGAGAATGAGCCCCAGATCGAGGGCTGGGAGGCAGAGTTAAAAGAAACACTACTGCGCCGGCTCTATGGGCCTGATGGATGTGGAAAATCACCAGATGATCCAGATACTTTATCAGTTGGCAGTCAAGCCATTTTGGCTTCATGCACCATTGAGTAACTGAGTAGAAATGAACGGGAGCCTGCCTCCAACACTGTATCCAGTACTCTATACAGTACATCCATGGTTAACATGGATGCTGAAATAAAAAACAGGTTCCGCAGCCGCCACATGCTGCTGACGTTCCCTTTGTGACCCAAGCTTTTAGCCAAAGTTGTACTTTGCATGTGATGTAAATTTTGTCATCAGATGGCGTTTGCATATGCTACCACCATCACTAACGTGAGGTCTTTTTTTTCAAGGGTGAACATTTATGTCGTCCTCTTCACGTGGATCAGTGTTACCACAGTGAAGCAAATATTGTGGATGTTCTGGAGCTGCATCGTAGCACAGGAGCACCAATGAATGGTCATGCCATCCAGAAGAACATACCATTTGTTTTTGCACAAACTCCAAAGGATTACAACTTCAAGCCCCCGGAAAAGTGCACCCTACCACCCCTCAATTCACTCACTATAGCCCTCCCATCTCAGTCAGGGTTACCATCTTCTTCATTCAGTGCATTTCCCAACCCATCATACAAGCTTATAATGCAACATGGGTGTCAGCAGTTCAACTTAGGTCTTGACCTTCAGGAGGGAACATCTTTAGAGAGAAGCTCCAGTGAATATCAGCCTCATTATTCCAGAGAAACCTTCACTATAAACCAGACAGAAGAGGATCCAGGGAGTCTTATGTCCTGTGTTTCCGCTTACATTTTGTTACCACAGTCACCTCCCAGATAGCTGCTGCATGCTCAGAAAAAAAGAAAAAAAATGGCTTGATATTAAAGGCAGGGTCTGTGATCTTGAGAAACTAGCAAGAGTATACTACATTTTTTAAAAATGATACAACCCCAAAACAGTATGAATTTGTGAATTAGCATATCTTGACAGTGTTTAGCATCCATAGCAGCAGTGTTTCTACTGCTGCTGGGCTACTGCTGCCAGCCCGTTCTTTCTACACTACATACTGTTGGCCTTTCATAATGACCATTTCATTTCACTGTAAATGTCATTTATAGTAAATTTATTTTAGACAGAAAAAAGTTAAGAATCGTGTACTCATTTGTAAATCCACAGTTAAAAGCTAGTATTCCTTTCATGGAGCTCTGCAAGTCACTGCATTTCTGGCAACACAGTCCTGCGCATAATTCAGAATAAAAGCATTGTGTTAACAAATGAAGCAATTCTGTCCATAGAGGAAAACAAACACTTAAGTTTGGAATACAAGCAGGACATGTTGATTTTTAAAATATATCTTTACTTTTTTTGTGTCCATAGCATATTCTACAGACAGACATTGAAACTGTAGTAATGTTGCTGATATGATGTCAATATGCAGCCAAAAGATCATTTTCACTGTCTTTTGTTGCTGTGAACTGCAATAGGTGAGACCTCAGACGCAGCGTTATCATATGCATAGGTTCTGCAACACTAATAATGTTACCGCCAACAAAATACCTGCCAACTATGTCCTGGCAGGTGAATTGCTCAGGACCCAAAGAAGCGCAGTATCGAGTGTGAAGTTGTTTATTTGAGCAGTGTTCGAGAAAAGCTGCAGCAACACCACAGGCCAAGCATTCAGCCCATTGTGAACAGGCATGTATTCAACAGGCACTGCACTACTGTTTGGTGTACAATATATTACAGGAATACATTTAACTTGTGAACTACTGTGTATACCTCAAAATAAAATGGGAAAACTCTCCTGTCATTTCTGGTATTGATTTCTCCCCTAACAGTAAAATCCTTCTATAACACAAAATCAGAAATCTATGTGTAGTTAGAAGCAGGAAATGCTTTCTGGCAATCATGAGTCACAGTAGCCAGATGAGAATGCCTGTAAAAACCACAGTAAATTGTGTTTGTGAAGAGTAAAGTCCTGTACGTATACTATTTAATAGTAGAGTACTCCATCCATCCATCCATCCATCCATCCATCCATCCATCCATCCATCCATCCATCCATCCACCATCCATCCGTTTTCTTCCAGTTGTCCAGGGCTGGGTCATGGGGCAGCAGGCTAAGAAGGGAATAACAGACGTCCCTCTCCTCTGCAATGTTTTCCAGCTCTTCCTGTGGGACCCTGAGGCGTTCCCAAGCCAGATGAGATATATAATCTCTCCAGCATGTTCTAGGTCTGCCCCGGAGCCTCTTACCAGTTGGACATGCCCGGAAAACCTCCAAATGGAGGCATCCAGGAGGCATCCTGATCAGTTGCCACCTCAGCTGCCCCCTTTTGACTCAAAGGAGCAGCGGATCTACTTCGAGCTCCCTCCGGATGTCTAAACTCCTCACCCTATTTCTAAGACAGCCCAGCTACCCTATGGAGGTAGCTCATTGCGGCTGCTTGTATCCCCAATCTCATTCTTTTGGTTACTACCCAAACCTCATGACCATTGGTCCTGTATAGCACCCACATAACTGTAGAGGCTACACTGAACTGCCTATCCATCTACTGCTCCATTTTTCCATCAAGACCCCCCAAGATGCTATATTTACATTCCCTTGCATGGGGCAGAGACTCACTCCCCAGGGTGCAGTCCTCCAGTTTCTGACAGAGAAACCATGGCCTCAGACTTGGAGGTACTGATTCTTATCTCATCTGCTTCACACTTCCAAATGCATGCTGCAGGTCTCAGTGTAATGAAGCCAACAGAACCACAGTTGCAAAGAGCAGAGACACAGTTGTGAGGTCCCCAAACCAGACACTCTCCCTTGACAGTCAGTTGGAGCCTCCTTTCCAGCACCCTAGAATAAATTTTCCCGGGGAGGCTGAGTTGAAATAAGTAGGTTGAAATAAGCCATAATAGTGATAGTATAGTATGTTGAAAAAAGTAAAAAAAAATGTCATAGTATAGGATGTTGAAAAAAGTCCTAAAAGTCATTGTATAATATGTCTAAAGAAGTCATAAAAGTCCTTGTATACATGTCGACAAAATTCATAAAAAGTCATAGTATAGTATGTCAAAAAAAACATCCAAGTATAGTATTCAAAAGAAGTCATAAAAGTCAAAGTATAGTATGTTCAAAAAAGTCATAGTTTAGGATGTCAACAAAGTAAAAAAAAAAAAAAAAAGTCATGGTATAGTATGTCAAAAAAAAAGTCTTAGTATAGTATGTCGAAAAAAGTCATTAAGTGTTAGTATAGTATGTCAACAAAACTCATAAAAATTCATAGTATAGTTGAAAAAAGTCATAAAAGGTGATATTATAGTATGTCAAAAGTCAGAAAAAGTCATAGTATAGTATGTCTAAAAAAATTATAGAGTATGTCTCTTCAGGAGTACAGCAGCACCAGCTCAGTCTGTAGGGACTTGGCTTGCTGAGTTGCCCTTGAGCAAGGCACCAACCCCCAAACTGCTCCCTGGGTGCTTTATAGTAGCCGCCCACTGCTCCCAGTATACGAGGATGGGTTTAATACAGAAGCTAAATTTCACTGTGCTACGTAAAATTTTTGACATTAAAAGTTGATTTACATGATTTTTTTTTTACATGTTTCACAAGAACATGAATGTACAATAAAAATTCAAGTTACATGTTTACAATGTTCATCATCATCGTCATCATTATCTTTATTATCTCTGGGCAGGCATTTTGGTTCACAGCCAGTGGTAATAAATAAACAACAAATAAAACAACAAATACCAACACCAATTACAATGCTGCGCAGTATAGTAAGTGCTACTGGTTTGCAACTGTAGATTTGGACATTTCCTTTTTACACCTTAGTGTTACTTGACTACATTTCTTGTCCAACACATTTTAACCTTCTGAGACGCGTGAACCCGACTGACTTTACTGTTTTTCAGAGGCTCTAGTAGGGTCGGTTTCAGGGCTTAGAGTGAAGATACATATCAGATGAAATGCTAAGAGATTCATTGGTACTAACCATGTCATGCTACCATTTCGGAAAGGACGCTAAATAATGTTCCAAATCTGGGCTAAATTTTAGCAAGGAAAAACTGATATAGCCATTGTCAAAGGGGTCCCTTGACCTCTGACCTGAAGTATGAATGAAAATGGGTTCTATGGGTACCCGCGAGTCTCCTTTATACAGGCATGCCCACTTTATAATATTCACATGGAGTTTTGGGCAAAAACATTAAGTTTTTTTCATGTAGTATAAATGTCATTTTCGCCAATTCAAAAATGATGTATTTGAATATTTCTGCATACTGTGGTCTCTAAACAATGTTGAATTACAGAAATTGAGTATCGCTGTAAAGCCGGGACTCTTGTGGATCCAATGAGCCCAATTATATTCATGTATGATGTTAGTCCCCATAGTAGCCATTTTATTGTAGTGAGACCATTTTTTTTTAAACTTGACCTCACTGTATAAATGACCTGTGGTGACCTCTAGGATAATCACAGCCTCATGAAACTTTACAGCCACACACTAGAGACCTGGAGCATTCAGAGGATGGATGGCTTTTTGAAGTAGATTGACAATATGGGGGTTTCTGAGCAGTTTCCACAACAGAAGGGCTCACTATCCAATAGCCAAAAAAAATGCAATTCTTTCAGACATCTCCAAATGTCAAATGTTTTTGAAACCAAATCACAGCATGGCTTTTTCTATGATGTTCCTCAGAGTTTTGGGGTCTTAATGTGGTATTTTGGAGGGATTATTGATCAGTTTTATAATTCTGGAGAGGTTAAAAAATGGTTAAATGCAGCACCAAATCTCTATAACAAATGGTATCAACCCAAAAATTGCTGCAGCAACTTACGAGACATAACAGAGCATGAGGGCGACCATCAAATAATATATCTGTATAATTATATATCTATAATAATGGGCTAAATCATTTTTACTCATTTAACTACACACAAAAGGGGATTTACAATTAAATATACATTCAGTTATTTATGAATGAATTCATTAATGTATTTTTAAATGATATACTCATTTACAGCTTTTGGTAAAAGCCTTTTTTTAATTTCATCTATTTTTTAATGGATTTATTTATTTATTGTGAATTCTTTTTATAATTCTTGCTTTTATTGCTCATTAAAATGTCAAATACTGAATTATTTTGTAATGTAGTCTTTATTTTCTCATGGATTAATAAATCAATTTGTGAAAAAAAATTATTAATGCCTATTTTTACTATTAATTAATTAAATGTTTTATTACTATTTAGGTGACTCGTGGCCCTCCATAAATTGTAGCCTAGTTATTACCAAAATAATTAAAATAGAAAAATAAAAAATAGACCGGAAGTGTTCCTTCTACTGCTGTTGACGGAAAACAGGCGTGAGAGCGCAGGAACCAGAGACCACACACACACACACACACACACACACGGGAAGGTTGAAGACCGGATTCTCCTCTCTGACAAACAGGTCTGTGTTTGATTTCATTTGTATTCAGTCCGTTTAATGAACATTAATAAGAGATATATGATGAGGATTAAACGGCGAGGATCAACCAGCCATCCAGTCCAACGCGCCCATATGACTTGATCTGATCAATCGAGTCTGATAAAACAGAAATAATCAATGCGTCGCTGGTAACCATGGCCGGTACAGTAACGAGACTGCTGCTGCTGAGGCGTTGTTATTCCTCCAGGCAGTGCGGTGCTACCGGGCTTCCCATGCTGCAGCGGACAGGACGAACCCGGCCTGTCGTTTGTTGCAACAGCCATCTTTTACGCAGAAATATTCAGCTTTTTCAGCAACGTTAATAATGGATACGAGCAGCGGCACCACGCCTATTATGGTCTGTTTGTGAATAATCCGAGATGTGAAGCCAGTTCTAGTAATCCACCGGGAGGGTTTTCTGTCATTAGAGCCCCGGTCCTCTGAGTCAGTGTAAGCCCCGCCATGGATGGCGTTCATAACGGCCACTCGACTGCGCCTTCATCCGCCTAGTCCCTGTGCTGCTCCATCTATGTTTAAACTCTTTAATTTCTCCTTAAAAATGAGAGCATTTAACATGAGAGAAGCACTGAACCATATATATATTTATATATATAATCCTTGGAAAATCACCACCCGAGTTAAAGCAGGGAGGAGACCAGCATTTTTATAGAAAAGAAAAGAGCCTTGAAGCAAATAACAATGTATGCATGTATATGGTATACAGTATATGTGTGTGTGTTTGCTTGTGTATGCCTATATGAACTATGTGTATATAGATATATGTGTATACAGTATGTATGTGTAGGTGTATGTATGTATACTGTATGTGAATGTGTGTATGAGTATATATGTATATTTAGTTTTTTAATTTTTTTCCTCCTCAGTTATCGATTATCTGTTCTGTACGCAACACTAGGTGTATAAAATACAAGAGAAAATGTGTAAATGTATACTGTACATATTGTGGATGTATAATTAATGAGTAATTTGCAATAATAATAATATTAACGAGAGCAGCTGAAACAATAAAAACATTTAGTTTTTGATAAATGGTTTTACAAAATGACAAAACCAAGAAATCAACCCACACCCTCCCTATTTAGTTTATTTCACAAAATGAAATTATTAGTCTGTTATTTGATTTAGGCTCTGTTCAGACCTGGTATTAACATGCATCCTCAGTGATTGCATCACAGGGGGACAGCTCAAAGTACAGGTGTGAATGCACTCAAGACGCATTGAAATCAGCTCTTTCAGACCCAGGAGCAATGCATATTAATAAGCTCAGGTGCTGGAGATGGGTCTGACATTAGCACCCGCCAAATGCAGGTAAATTGTTGGCAGTGGTGAGTAAAATCATCAAGCTCTCCACCACTTTGGCAGGCAGGGAAGACGCTAGAGATGGGAATAGAAAACGGTTCCAGTTGTATGGTTACTTGGCATCTCATACCTCTGTGACTATTTATTCCTCTGTATTGATGCTTTCCGACTGTTATCTATGCACAATGATGTATACATACGCTATATCATGTTTCAGTTTGTTTTGGACTGGAGCCACGGCGGAGAGAAAAAAAAGCACTCAAAAGCATGACACTACTAAACCTGAGGGGATGCACCATATTTTTCCCTGAAAATGCGACACTGTGAACAACAAATCTGTACTGAAATCAGCAGAAGGAGAGTTAGTAGATGGTGGACAGCACAATCATGCTTTAACATTTACAGAGTGCCATTGAGTTACATTATGGTGCGTTCAAAATCTGCTCAAAAACGCCTATTGGGCGAAGGTAAATTACGTTATCACGATGTGTTCAAATGTAATCTCTAAAATTAAATTTAACATACATTTAACTATGTTGTAAGTATAGAGCTGAAATGTACGCAAAAACATACAGACATTTCTCTTAGTTTAGGCTACATTATGCTATCTAATATCATAATAGTATTCCTGGGTTGAGATGCTTTGTTTCTGCATATGCGTATGTGGGTGACATGGTCCCTTAACACTCGTTCCCTGTAATGCGGCGCATTACAAGTATGCTGTGATGTACAAAAGTACTGTTATATTGTTGATCCTGCTTTTTATTTCGATGATCGAGATTGTAAGCCAATTTCAGTCAATTTCCGCTGGCTCATTCTAAGCTAATGAAAACACAATGATTCTTAGTTTCATCAAAACATAGTTATGAATATTATATTCTCATCTGCTAATAGATCATACAAAATGTTGGGGGCTGTTCCCTTAAGATGTTAGGTGAATGTGGCCCCCTGGGTGTTTGTATTTTGTCTAACTGCTGTATTGCTTCCAGACACAAGAGTGACTCCAGTGATGTTTTTCCTCCACCTTTTATCAGTCAGGATATCTCTGTAAGGATGGAAATGGATATCAGCGGAGTGTCAAGGGCACATGTCTCCATTCTTCCCACAGCTGAAATCAAAGCCACATTAAAACCAGAACCAGAAAGACCTCGCTGTGCCAGCACCCCATGTTCACCCATTAGAGGTACTGTAGCAGGATACCAGATCCTCCACATGGACTCAAATTATCTGGTGGGCTTCACCACCGGTGAGGAGCTGCTCAAGCTGGCCCACAAGTGGTCAGAAGGCACTCCGGAGAAGGGTTCTGTATCAGAAGCCATGCCCAGTTCCATCCAGAGTGCTGTCCCAAAGCCTGTGGACTTGGGCATCCACCGGTCTTCACGAAACTGCAAAGGCAAAAGTCGCTACTACCAACCCTATGACATTCCTGCTGCCAACGGTCGGAGACGGAGACGTATGCCCAGCTCTAGTGACACCTTCCTCAGGTCCCTGGCCCACGGAGAGCCTGGGAGGGGTCTGCATGCTCCACTACCCCTCTGTCTGCTTAAAGGAAAGAGGGCCCAGTCCAAGTCTCTGGACTACCTTAATCTGGACAAAATAAGTATCAAAGAGTCATCAGACACTGAGGTGCTACAGTACCAACTGCAGCACCTCACCCTGCGAGGGGAGCGCATGTTTACCAGAAACAAGACATGAAAGTGGAAAGCCCTTTTTAGGCGTCTTTCACCCTTTTGGGGATTTAGGTGCTATTTCCATCTTGGTTTCTTCTACTCAGATTACAAGCTGCTCTTTAAGAAGTCTGATAATCTTGTTATATTATTAACTGGGGGGTTTACCTTGTACTGTACACATAACGTTGTGAAGAAAATCCTTAAATCACTCCTCACATTGTACTGAGGTTGTTGAGGTTAAAAAATGTGAATTATATAAACTTAGCAATAACTGGTGAACCTATTTATTGACAGTGTTATGTGTTTGTACTGGTCAGAGACACACTGATATGATGAAAGCACATGTCCCATACTGTATCGGCTTAAAAATGCACCACTGATATCAGTCTAATACTAGTTTTACTGCTAATCTGTGAGGAGTTGTGTTAGTGGGAGTTCTGTGATTTTTTTTTGCGTGTGTGTTTCAGATGATGGCACTGCATACAACTATCAAATTAGCAAAATAATACTTTTATTATGTTGCTAATTTATTGATTTATTGCCGTCAGTGTGTTTTAAACCTCTTACCAGAAGATGGGCATGTGTAAAAAGAAAAAAACAACAATGTAATGATTCTTACTGAGCAGTTTAAGGATTGGTAAAGATCTGTTTATTAAAGTCTGGCTTAGTACAATACTCACATGCCATATGTACATTTAAAGAGCTATTGGTCATTTAATAATTCCCTCTGTCCATACTTGTGCTTAACTGATCCCTTCCTTTTTTAATGTATTAAAGTCATTTTTCCAGAGGTTACATGCAACAAACATCCCCCATAGCCATCGTTGATGATGAGCAAGACCTGCGCAGAACCAATTGCCAGCTAGATCTGCGTCCGACTTAATGCCGACTTGCTCTGACGTCGTGCAAACGTGGGCGACGATAACCTCACGAAATCTAGGCGGCCGCATTTTTTAGAGTCAGGCGCCACAGTTGCTCTTCACCGCCTGCAAGACCCAGGGCATTATGGGAAACGCTTGGCTGTTGCCTGATCAAGGAGCTGATTGGCTCTTAGTTTTGAGAGCAAATATCACGTGTTGTAGAAAGTCTGAACTTTCTGTGTAATTTTAATATTTAACACTACACTGTAGCATATTAGTTGTGCAATGACGGTTTCATCACTTAACAAAAATATCTTGTGTGGTTGATGATGATAATAATTATTATTATTATTATAATAATGAAGGTTATTTATATAGCACTCATCAAAATGAGTGCTCATTACAAGGCGGACATAAAAGTAATAAATGATAGAATCCAATGCCAGATACATTTCTGCATATATTTATAAACAACAATAAATAAATCTCAATATAGTCTGCACACATCATATCTAACAGGATGTGACTATTCCTGTGACTTCCTGTGAATTCTTTGAAGGCAGCTGGAAACTGTCCAGTTTAACTGCAGCTATTTGTCACCACCCCCTGCTGCTGCCGCCTGATCTCGTCTACTTTCCATGTCTACCTTAGACCCGTAGTCACCAGGACGCCCTAACACAATCCCTTCCTAACCTGACCACACTGTAAAAGGTGGGGGAAGGAATCCATTTTCTGATTTGTCATTTTATCTTCAGGACTGTTGATTTTGCTCTCTCAAAGTTGAAGATCATCAACAGAGGCCTGTGCTACGAAGCAAGTTCAGCATACCCAGGGAATCTTCTGGTTATCTGGCTTAACTAACCCTAACAAACGAGATCCTGTTAAGTAGCCCTTCAGCGGTGGTTATCAACTCAGTTATTCACCCCAGGGTTTCTCAATCGGGCTATGAGCGCATTCACGTGAAAGGGGCGGGGTTTGCATCTTATGACCAATCACAAACATGGACAAGTCTACTGTCAACAGAGCGGCACATTTTACAAAGAGCAGACTATAATATTAGACAAATACTAAGAAGTTAAACATATAATCAGACAAATAGTAGCACAGCTGAAGCTGCCAAATGATGGAAGGACAGCTGGCAAAAGAAAAAAATATGTTAAATTAACAAACTTATTAATTTAACAGAATACTCAAAGGTCAGATGTAGTGGTGCTTTTATACAAGTTGATCTCTTATCTGGAACATAACTGGCTCCAGAGCAGGTTAGAGGTGAGGCAGATCTAAGAAGTGAACCACCGTCGTAGGATGGAAACCCCCTGAAGGTACCTCACTAACCCCAAATCCTGCTTCGTAGTACTGGCCTCTGGACAGTACTTCTTTCAGTGTACACATGATGCCATATGGGAATTGTATTAAGATTTGACCTGACTGATTTTGTTTGACCGCATAAGTTTGAAAGATATCTCTTGTAGCCGGATCCTCAACAGAGAACGGCAACTTCCGTCATTGTTGGTAACCAGCTGACATGGTGGGAATTAAGAAAACATCTGTGGAAGTTGTAAAACTACTCCTGAAGTATCATCCACTACAGATGGAGAGTGAGAGAGTTGTAATGCACAACCCAGAGTGGCAAATATGGTTGGGAATATGTTGCCTTTAGAAAACCAAATTGGTGCATCTCTAGCTTTGTACATTGATTATATGCGCACAACAGTATTTTTGAAGTGCGTCTTTTTGATGAGTGTGTATGTTCCCCTGGTGATGGAGGTGTTTCCAACGCCTCTATTGCAGAAAAATAGTTTTCTGCACTTGATTGCACTGTTGGATATCTATGATATCAGACTATCTCTGGAAACGTCTTGATATTGTTACCGCAAGGACATCAATTAGGCGTTCACAGTAAAACACTGCAATATTGTACATAAGCAAGCCATGTGAACACTTAACAGTTATGTGGAAAAATCTGTACACCCTTTGAGTTTTTTTGCACAATGTATTGTGCTGCTTTGAAAGGAAATCATGATTTTTTTGTGTTTTCTATTATACTAAAAATTCAGTTTAATTAAATGATCATGTAACATATGAAGCCTCTGTTCTGAATTTATGTGATAATGGCATCTTTCAAATTGTTCTGTTGTAGAAAATGAACTAATCTGAGTAAAATGGGTGCAGTCTGTGTGTTACTTTGAGCCCGTTTGTTTCAGTATTCCTGTGTCAGATCCATAAGGGGAGCATCAGCGTTTTTTTAACATTTAATAGCTACACAGGATATTCATTATAGATATCTGCAACGTCATTTTGCCTAGTCAAAAGTCTAATTTTAGATTATCGCATTTTGAGTTGTACAGTCCAAACTACTTTTGGCATTCATGTGTATGGGTTTTGTCAATACAGACACAATTCAGTTGCAGATATCCTTAATTATGAATATTAGCAACTGAATTGTGGGTATCTGTAACTCCAGTTTCAGATATCTACAGTAAATTATGACTAGTCATAATTCCAGTTCAAGATATCTATTCAGTGGGAAGTTTTGCATGAGAAACGTCATGCACAACAATTCTGACTAGTCATAATGACATTTGAGAGATCTGTAATTATTGTTTAGGACAGTCAGAACTGAATTAGATATCTCTAACTGTTGTTTTGACTAGTCAGAATGACGTTATAGATATCTTAAATAAAATTCTCACTAGTCACAATGTAATTAGGACTGGTCAAAATGCAATTGTGGATATCTCTAATATTAATTTCAGAGAGTCAGGCTTAGTTATTAAATGTTAAAATGGCTTGCCATAGCATGCATTAGAGTCTGCCATTGTTATACTACCTGGGAGTCACCAGAGTCATACACAAAGGGGATTTGAGTATATTTAAAACAGACTTGGTGAATTAATCATGAAATTATGAAATTCAGCCAATTAGACTGTTGCCAGGCTATTAAATAGGGATTATCAGTCACTTTAAGCCCCATAGATGTGGGTCAATAGGAGCCTACTACACCCACTAGTAGGTTTTATAATTATTCACACGATAGATCACCAAATGAAGGTATAAAACAAAACAGTGACCTCTAGTGACTGTAGTAATTATGACAGGAGCAGAGGGGAAGTCAGGCGTTGTAGTATACATAGCGTGTAACTCCATAAGGGGTGGAGGTTGAGGATGATGGATGAGACACAAAAAACAGTCAAAATGAGCCATTGAAATGGGCCATCCACTGCAGGGAACAAAAACATCAGATGTGTGTAGAGTGATAAGGAGACTGTAACCTTCCTGAAATTATTACATGATACGGCATTTTGTCATCACATTTTCCACATTGTTTTCATTCGTTTGAGGTTTGACTGGAGCTCTTTCAACTGTACCATCTTCTTGTACTTATTGTCCTCTGCAATGGTTTAGTGGCAGACTGGAGAATTAGCACCACCGATTTTTTATTTGTTGCATCCAAATATTTGCATAAATGATGGAAACCCACTTTATTTCATATTTTCGTTTATGGATTTCTTGGGAATTTGGTGGAATTTTGCCCTAAATTTGGATTGGCAACAGTCATACAATTAAACAGCTGGTAAGCATAGCAAAATGAATGAAGACACAAGATTTAAAACTCAAGGGCTGTACAAATCATTCAACTGTATACTGTATGTAAAGTCACTCGTAGGCACTTCTCTTGATTCCTCAAGACAAACAGAAAATGTACTCTTGATTTTAACCAGTGACTGTTACATGATTAAAGCTGATTTCAAACAGATTTCTGTGAAGAAGGAAGCTTAGAGTGCTGTGTTTCTGTTTGAGGGGGCATTGCATCATGAATAAAAACCTCACAGTGGCTTTAGCTGCAAGACGATGATCACTGAATGTTGTTGTGCAGTATAGAAAGGTTTCCTGTCATTATGATGAGGAAATATAAACAGACAAAGATCTGACTGTTGAATTTATTTGGTTTACACATTGATGCATTACTATCTGTTATGCGTGAGTATCAAAAGCATGAGAGTACATTTATATTCTAAACATTTGCGGTAAAAAACAAATCAGTAATATATATAAAAGCATAGAAATGCCAATACTTTATATAACAAAACTGGAAGTTGGAATACAAGACAGTATGTATGAGAGCTTTGAGATGACAAAATGCAACAAGACCAACATGTCATGGTCCCGGGTTTTGGTCGTAGTGTTTCCTGTTTTATTTTGATAAGTTCACTCTTCTTGTGTCTTTGTTTCCCACCTTTGTGATTGTCTGCCCCGCCCTGATTTGTTCCACCTGCGTTCAACCATCATGGTCTTCTTGTGTTTCCCATTTCTTTGTCAGTTTGTCGTCGTTCCTCGTGAGTTGTGTTTCTCCCGGTGTTTCCCTCTCGTGAGTTTTTCCAACAATTTTGTATTTCTAGTCGACTCCTGGTCACTTTGTGAATTGTTTTGTGTAACCTACCTACGGAATATTAGGGCCACATTGAAGGGGGAAAAAAATCAGAAATTTTGAGAATAAAGTCGAAATATTACAAGAAAAAAAGTCATAATATCGCAAGAATAAAGACATAACCTCCTCCACAAAAGAGGCAATTTCTCCCAGGTCTGTGCGGCTCTTTCTTCAGAATAAACAGTTTCTTGCACAATGTTTTCAAGGTGATTATTAAGATAATGTGATGTGCCAAAAGTTTTATATTATTTGTGAAAGCTAATCTAAAGTATAACTTCACAAGATGTTCCACGTTCCTCATTTTCACACAGGCGACACACTGCTCTATTTCCCCTCTAAAAAACACATAAAATTATTACTTTATAATATGACTTTATTCTCAAAATATTCAGGCTTTTTTCTCTTAAACCTATGGCTGTATTCTCATAATATTACAACTTTTTTCTTGTGAACATATTACTTTAGTCTCATAATATTCCCATTTTTTTCTCACATACCTATGACTTTATCCTTGAAATATTATGACTTTATTCTTGATTTTCTCAATGTGGCCCTAATACTCATCGTACCTGCCTGCCTGGATCGGCTGCATTTTTGTTCTTTGAAAATGATGTCATTATATCATGTCAAATAATTGAACTCCACTTCCTGCCATCTCCTCATCTTTATCGGCAATTCAGTTCCAAATATTGTTAACCCTGTAAACCTTTAAAATTGTTTGACAAAAGATAGGAAAAAACAGAGGAAAACTGAATAGGGATCTGAAGTGGAAAATATATAGTTCAGCTTTTAGTCTCATCCCTCACATTTGCTTTTGCAACGTAACAAAGTGCATCCAGCGATCCACAGGCTGAGTCCGACTGCTGTCTCACATTCTGGTCTCTTCTGATGGCCTGTTCCTGTACTCCTGAAGGGCCCGATGTAAAGGCAGCCACTTCTTTATTGAAGCTTTGATAGCAATGATCCATCTGTAAAGAAAATCAGAAGCATCAACATAACAGCTTCTGCTCTGAGTGTCTTCAGCTGATGTTTTCCTCACTTACTGGGTTACACATCATCCCACTCCAGGAGCTTCAAAACACATGACGTAATAACAGACTGCAAGCAGTGCTTCCTCAAAAAACGTTTTCAAATAATAAATGTTGAATAAAGACAAGCAGCAATGCAGGAACTCTAAAATACAAATCTAAAATTGGCAATTGGATGCAGACTTTTTAAATATCTATCTGAGACCACCGTCTTTCCCTGCTGTGCTCTGTCTAAATAGAAGCATACTGTATCTATGGTAAGTCATGTTAAACATTTAATAGCTAGACAGGATATTCATTAGATATCTGCAGCATCATTTTTTGATGAGGATAGATATCCATTGTGACATTTTCACCAGTATGATTCAAATTACTATTGCCATTCATGTGTATGCATTGTTATTATGGATATCTACAATTCAGTTATAAATATCCACCATGTGAATTACAGATACCCAAAACTGAATTGTGGATAATTGTAATTCCAGTTTCAGATATCTACAATTTAAATCTGATTGGTCAGAATTCCAGTTCAGTTGTAGTTATCTACATTGTCTTTTTTAGATACCTAAAATAAAAATTTGACTGGTAGAGATAAATAATAAATTAAACAAGATTATAGAAAGATCAATTATGGAAATGCAAAGAAAATCCTTGCACCGAAGTCTCAAGTGTCCTTAAAAACTGCAATTCTGCAGTAGTCAGCTCCTCACCGTTTATTCTCGTTAGGATTTTCAGCACAGAAGTAGAAAGTCTTGAACTCATCAGATGGAGGTTTCAGCTCAATGGTGGATTTCTTAGATCCATAGGGCTGCTCTCGCACCATGTACCCCTGAAGGTAGATCCCACCTGAAGACACAGATGATAAAGTGATTAATGTTTCCTCTCATCTCCTTCACCGACATCTGAGAAAATAGTGGTCACATGTATAAAAACAGGAGGATGTAATGCAGTAGGTGGACTCAGTAGCTGTTAATTTGATTACATGACAGTGAATACATCTGAAGATGACATGACAACTGTGACGTGTCAGCAGACAGAGGAAAGACCAGCCCTGTACACATGTTGTCATTTAACTGTTAACTCCTTATGTAGTACCAATATCTTAGCGAAATTTTTATGGACGTCATCTAAGCGGCCCGACTGCTGTGAGACATAAACAGGGCGGCCTGCTGTTGTTATAGCGTTGCCATGTAGTTACCATACATTACGTTGCTTGTTTTGCAGGTGAAAACAGGGACACATTTACCTGGACATGAACAACATGTTACATGTCTCCTTGAATGTGTATGTTACATTCATGTTGACGTGACTCTACCGCCGCCACCCCTTATATAAGACAGGTGAGGTGGTTTGGCACTGGATTACTTTATATAGGTATGTTGAAGATTGATAAAGTGGTGGTGCAAAAAAAGTGGCATTTATTAACAAAATGTTCACTGAAACGAAGGGCAAAAATGAAACCTGGGAAATTCAATTTAAACTGAATCAAAAGATCACCAAACAAAATTAAGCTACAGCCAGCAGCTACCTTCTTTCCTCCTCTTACTCCATTGAATGGGATTTTAATTTCTCAGCCTCACCTGACCAGGTAAATATAGGGTGAGCTAAACTGAGCAAGCATCCAGATCTACACAGAATAAGAAGTAGACCATTAATACAAGATCTCTAAGTTACTGCTGACAACTCCGCCTCTCCGGGGGCACCCACACATACCAATTAGCCCACCAACCATTATTGATTGTCATTTACTGCAGAACTATCTTATCTATATCATCCTGTATCTTAACAGAGCCCAGCCCCTCCCTGCTAAGAGGACATAATGAGGTAAACCTGTCAGCTGCTGAGTAGCTGATCGAGCCCACCATCCCAGGCAGGACATCAAAATCCTATGAACCCATAAATCAAACTAAACAAGCTTGTGTCATTGATACACACTACTTGACACAGTATGAAATAAACTGAAATCAACAATTGAGCAGACACAAAACATCACCTGCAACTCTGCATTTAACAACTCACTGTGGCTGCTTCTGCCTTTAATTTTCAGCCCTGCAACAATTCAAACAGATCCACTGACCAAACAGCATAAAGTCAACAAATGTCTTGTCGTGCAGATATAAGTTTTATAGGACAGTAGCATTTAGTGGCACTTCATTTCCTGTCTCTCCTTTACAATAAAAGCACCAGCAGTTATCAGGGCATTAAATAGGCGTTATCAGTCGGTATAAGCAAAATAGATGTGGGTCATTAGGGGCCTACCACGCCTGCTATGTTGTAAAAGTTAAACTGAAATTTAGAAGCAACACGTAAAACTGAATAAAACTTTATGTTTTGAACAGACAAAAAGGCTTCTTTATGTTTAGCCAACAAAACTACAACTTTGCATTTAGGCAATAAAACTACGCCTTCTTTAACTTCAGCCAATAAAACTACTGCTTCTTTGGATTTAGGCAATAAAACTATAACTTTTTAGGTTTAGGAATAAAACTCAACTTCTTTAGGTTTGAGCAACAAGCTACAATTTATTTAGGTTTAGGTAATAAAATTACAACCCCTTTAGGTTTAGGCAATAGAACTGCAACTTATTTAGGTTTAGGCAACAAACTGCAACAGTTTTGAGTTTAGGCAACAAAGTACATCTTCTTTAGGTTGAGGCAATACAACTACAACCTCTTAAGTTGAGGCAGGAAAACTACAGCTTCTAAAGCAGACTCAAAACGCTGTTAATTTTGGGGAACAGGGCCCAGTGAAAAGGGAGAAAGGCAATCTTTTCACATTGACATGCAAATGTCTGTATAATAGGGGTGACCCTGAATAGTCAACTATTCAACAGTTTGATCTGAGGAGCCTGACTCAACTGCTGATCTCACAGCTGAATGGTCGCAGTGACAGAAAAATATGGTTATGAAACAACAACTGTCTGTTTCTCCAAGCGTGCTGACCGTCATCTGCTGTAGTTAATACACTGACTATAAATAAGTACCTCATACAACCCCACTTCAAAACACCCAAACTATCACTTTAAATCTTGCAGTCTTATTTTAGATTCTGCACACCTTTAACAAATGTATTGCAAGCCCACAATTGAAACATAACATGCATCCATACCATGTGCATGAGTTGCGCGGATACCGCTGTACAAGGAGAGGCATCCGTCCTTCAGAATGCAGTAGTGCTGTACCCACATGTCCTTGTTTTTGTCCATTTTATGAAGCAATCCAAGACACTCTGGGTTTTTCACAGCCAGCGGGGGCAGATTAGAGTTGTGCCTGGTGACATCCATCCACACGTGGTTCTGAAACATGAGAGGTAATTGACGAGATTAGCGCCTGAGGGCTAAATATATTAGCTGATAAGCCAGTGTGAGTAACAACATGACACGTTCATTCTAATCCACCTCTGTGATAAATATTGCTGTCACAACATGCAACTTTTTGAAATTTTGCTCAGCACATTTGATTTAAAACATATTTAGATGATACCTGTGTGATAGGATGAAGAGCTTTCTCCATCGCTTCCAGCCACCTGAAATCACAAAGAAACAGCTTAAACATGATCTTGACCCCAAACGTTTTCTGAAGTACAACACTATTGAGGTTTGAAATGCACGGATACTGATACCAGATCACATATCGAGCAGATACTGGCTGAAATTGCTGGATCAGATATTGGTGACAATGGGGCTGATCAGTTCAGTTCTGTGTTTATATACTATATAAAACATGTACATTACATATTTTAATTTTAATTCCTGATTAAGTTTTAACCAATTTTGTTGTCGCATTACACTTAAATTATAATTCCTGTTAACGTTGAAAATGAAAATTTTAAGGGGTGACCCAAATGTTTCGAAGCGGCAACCATTGCCATGGTAGTCGGCCTACAAATCAGTACTTGTTTTGTTTATAAGTATGTAAAAAATAATGCCTAAATCCTCAAATAACCCATGAAATAAGGACTATTCCCACAACTTCATTCATTATTCATATTCCACATGAATTATTATTAGTTATTCTTGGATGTCCAAAAGTCCAAATGGTATTCGGGACAGCCCTTAAGTTTATATCCATGTATGTATTTGTTCAATTTTGTTTTACAAAGTTAGGAAAGCGATGTTTAAGTCAAGTCTGGTGTTGCCTTACACACACAAGAATGGTTCCAGTCACTTCCTCACAGTAAGGCATTCAGCTTAATTTAACACTCATACTGAAATGGTACTCAAAGCTCAGGTATCACTATCTGTGTCGGGACTGAAAAAGTTGGAGCATCCCTAGTTTGAAACCCAACAAGTAAAAGAAATCTGTATGAATTCATCTTAAAACATCAGCTTTTTCACTTTCACAAAAACCTTACAGATGTGTGTGTGTTTTTTTTTTAAACGTCAGCATTTCTATCCAGCTTTTTGTGCACATGTAAAATACATATTAGAGCAGATACATGGAAACATAATGAACACTATCTTTGGTGTAGAAAATTCGGTACTCTACCTTTTCATCTCCTGGTTGGAAGTGGCACAAAAGAAGTACACTCGGTTACCAGACTGAGGGCGGCACTTGAACACAAATGGTTTTCCCAGAGAAATGTCTGGTCCCACCTCAGCCCCTTCCAGTTTCACTGCTGACAAAGCCCGCCTCTTGCCTTCATCCTGTAATGAACATGAAGGAATGTCAGTGTCTTGTTTTATTTTTGTGTTTTCAGAAACTGAAATACATAATGATGATGACTGCTCCCTGCTCACCCGTTTGTGTCTGTAGTAATAAAGGCAGCAGTCATGTGTGAGTACAAACCACCTCTTCCTCCAGCCTTTAAACAGCCCAGACTGGGTACGCTTGTGAAGATAACCACGACATGCTGGTCTGGGAGTGTTAGGACAGCGGGCAATGTCTGACCCAATAGTCAACGTGAGAACATCTGGACCTGCAATATCACCAACACTGCATTTTAATTAACATCCATTTAACCCACTGAGACCCACAATAGACCCATTTTTGTCCTTTCTAGGGGGGGTACAGGGGGTCGTTAGGGGGAGATAGCAGGTCAGCAGTAGATGTCACATAGAAGTGGTGAACATCATCTGAAAGCTGGGAACATGAAGATCAATTTCAGATGCTGCTCAGCACTGTGTCAAGCTAAATTTAACCATTTTTTACCTATCAAGATTTGCTAAAAAATTATCAATAATCCCTCCCTTCATCACACATGAATACAGTTGGGCCATTGGATCCACAAGAGTCTCAGCTTTACAGTGATTCCCCATTTATGTAATTTAAGACTGTTTATGGACCCTTGTATGCAGAAATATTCAAATACACCATGTTAGAACAGGAGAAAATAACACATTTATACTGCATCAGAAAAAAAACACTTGTGATTATCATAAATAAATGTCTGTAAAGGGAGACTCGTGGGTACCCATAGAACCCATTTTCATTCACATATCTTGAGGTCAGAGGTCAAGAGACCACTTTGAAAATGGCCATGCCAGTTTTTCCTCACTATAATTTAGTCCAAATTGTTATTTAGTTTCATTCTCAATATGGTAGCATGACATGGTTGGTACCAATGGATTCCTGAAGTTTTCTAGTTTCATGTGATATCTTCACTCTAGACCTAAAATCTACTACAGCCTCTGAAAGACAGTAATGTAGTAGTAGTAGTAGTAGCAGTCGAGGTTCCCATCCTTAACCAACCATTCTCGGTACTTCTGCTGGTTGTTCACAACATAAAAGTCCTTTGTAGATCAAATATTTTGTGGATCAATGCCACAAGTGTGCAGTTATCACATTCTTAAAAAATTCCAACCAACCACTGTCAGCCAATGATCATCATTAGCCGATATAGTCACCCAATTGCCCAACTCTAATTGTCACCATTATCAGGCCTGGAAACAGCGTACCTTGCCTGGCCAAATCAGCAGCCTCAGAATGAGGAATGCTGGTGACATCAGTCCCATTGACGGCGAGGACAGAGTCTCCTACCATCAACCCCGCTTCTTCTGCAGCCCCGTCTGAAACAACAGAAATGAAAAATTTAGTTTATAGAGAAAACACAGAGTCAAAGCAGAGTCCAGAACCCAATGGTGACTTACAATAATAATACCCAATGGTTAACAGACTTTAACCCCCTGACAGTGAAGACACCCACCAATGTCATGCTATCATCATTTACAGACATTATGATAATCATATGCCATTTGGGGCAAAAACCATATAGATTTTTTTATGCAGTATAAATGTGTCATTTTAACCTATTCTAAAATGGTGTGTTTGAATATTTCTGCATACTGGGGTCCATAAACAGTCTTGAATTACATAAAGTGGGTACCACTGTAAAGCTGAGGCTCTTGTGGATCCAATGAGCCCAAATTAATATATTAAAGTTTGCTCAATTTGCCACCATAGACAATGTTATCTAACAATGCAATACAATACGAGCAATGAAGACAGTTTGTAAAATGGATTTTCAAGGTTCGAACACGACTGAAATTCTAATTACTAATTTTAAAGAGGACTAAATGTGGGGTAGTGCCAGCCATAGTTTTAAATCCAGATTTGGCAGTTTTCTTAAGTCTAAATACCTGAATGCAAACAAATCAGAAAAAAGCAAGCCTCTCCGTTCGTAACTACAACCCCTAAATAAGTCAGCACTGCAAACTAGGAATTCACTTACTTGTGTCAACCTCTGTAACCACAATGGGTTTAGAAAACTGTATCCGAAAGCCCCAAGGATACTCCCCTGCCCCTTTCCTGATCTTGACAGTCCTCTCACGAACTAAAAAGCAAGAGAAAGTTTAGTTCAGTGTAGGAAGATACGCATGTATTCATTTGCTTAGTTCAGTGAACAGTCCTGTTGCCTCTGCATGTTTTAACCACATCAAGCAACTGATGTGGTTCTGACTGCAATTCAATACTAAACTCTTTTTCCCTGTGACCATGAGCTGAATTAAGTAAATTTTCTTGTAATATCACAATCTCTGGCTTACTTGAGACAGCTCGACTTCTGCTGTTGAGGCTGGGAGGAGTGGCCCCTGCGTCTACATCATCTCCTTGGTAAATCCACGCTGAGGAATGGAAGGTCTCCGTATAAAAGCCCCTGTCATCATTGTCTTGAGTCGTCATGTCCATAGAGTGACTTTCCTCTGATACTAGAAAAAATACAGGCAAGAACACTCCAACATGATGCAGTGCAGTACAAATATAAGGTGTAAAATGACAGTGTTGCTGATTTACTAAATTTACAGGATTTGAAATAGTAGCTCACCTGTCACTGGGTATTGGATATGAATATTAAGTGGTTCTGCCTAGCCCTGATGTCAACATAATGTATTTGCAAGACAGTTATTCAGGATGTCAGGATATTTAAAGTGAATTGAAAGATTTGTAAAAGCTGAAGAGTTCACGCTGAGGGGGCATCTTGTGACCTGACGTTGTGGAGACGTTGAAAACTACACACTGATACGATGATGACGTTCTGATGTGATGTCATTTCCACTTTCATTTTGGCTATATTTTTCAACCCCCGGACAACATCTAGGTTTAGACGTTGTTTCAACTTTTTTCAAAGTCGACATGTTTGCTGGGTGCTGCAGCCATAGAAGCCGCACTGACTCCTGGATCGTACGCCAATGTGGGCGCCATATTGCGCATGGCAAGACTGGCCTGTTACCCTATACAAGTGAACTTGGGAGCTGCCATTTTTCTGGATAAATAGCACTATAAAATATCTAGGAGGAGTAATGTTAAGTTAAAGTTACAATTTTTTTTTTCAGTTGAAAGCGTGAGCGTGGTTGACAATCGGACCACAGTGTGAGCACATAAATGATCTACTCATACAGTAGAAGTAGGACGTGCACAACAACATTTCTAAAATGGTACAGAGTAATGCCCAGCTTTAGATATGTCTAAGCTCAGCCTAAACTTACCTGATTCCTCCGTGATGTCGCTGGTAACTGAGCTTCCTCCAGCAGAGCTCCACTGCTTGCTCTCCTTGAAGAGCTTTCTCCTCTTGGCCCAGTGCTCAGACGCACTGCTGTCTGGATCTCTGTGAACCACAGCTTTCAGATGCTCTTTGGCCTCTAAGGAAGCTGGGAATGATGGGAAATGGACAATATAGAGCAGTGTTATATAAATAGTCACAAGTAATTAGTCCAATTTTTTTAAAGTATCTCAAAACCATCACTGTAACTTACATCTGGATACAATCTGTTTATCTTCTTTGTCCGTTTTACTGAGCTGCTCTTTCGCATGGATTTCTGCATCTGTAGAACATTTGGCACCACATGATACAGGAACTGCTGGTTTGTCTGGATCCTGTCTTCTTGCTGTGTCTAACTGCAGACAATTTGTCTGCTCAGTAATAAGCGACAGAGAAGGGCTGGCATTTCCTGTTTTTTCACCGAATGGTTTAGGTTCAGTCTCATCTGTGACCTCATTTGTGTTTAATGAATTGACACACTGCAAAGAGGACATGCAGGGGTCTTCCAAAGCAGTTCTAGGGTGTTTTTCCATAAAACTACCCAGCGATGATCTTATGTCCATCTGCAGGAACTTTTGCTCGAGTATCATGACAGATTTTGTATGTTTGGCTAAAACTGAGACTGAATCCTCTTGGCTTTCACATTTAACCTTATCACTGTGGAGTACAGGATGGCTCTGTAGCATTTGCTCATCTGAGCCATTGCAGGATGGAGGGATGACTTGTATAGCGAGGGCTCTTTGACTGAGCTCCTCTGTAAGGCGCTCTGGGCTGGGATATTCCACTTCCCCCAGTTCTTGGTCAGATCCACTATCTGCTACTTCACTTGGATCAACAGTGTCCATACTTTCCATTTCCTTACAATTGCTCTGTTTTAAGTCCATATCCTGTTGTCTGAGACCTTTCCGATGGTATCTGATGCTGCTCTGTCTTTGTTCACTGTAGACTGTGGACGTATCATCAGGATTATCCTCAGAGCTGCTCATATAGATTGGACTGAGCAACGTTTGTTTTCCATCGTGGCTGTTTAGGCTTTCTGAGACAGGTTTTGAACTTCCCTTGGGTTGTGAGGAATTATAATTTCCTAATCCAGAAAACCTGTCAGTGCCCTGATGGATCCGTCCCAGCCTGTCAGTTTGGAGAGGCAGTGAGCACATGATCAAGGAGGAAAACCATTCTGTAGAAGGAAACAGAAGATCTTCATGCATTAATCCGAGGTCCCCTGACATCCTAGGAAATGTCTGGCGTCTTCTCTTTGAAAACAAACATGCTCTGTGCTCCACGGTGGCAATACTGTTATGTCTAATCCAAGACTTTCTCTTCTGACAGTTGATGAAATCTTTGGTGAAGCTGGACCTGTTGGTAGACAAGGAGGGTCTCGTAAGCTTCTGCTCATAGTTGGCAGATTCTAAGAACTGATCGAACGAAGGTGCCAGATCTGCTGTTTCCTCTGCTTCTCTAGAAAATGGACATTCTTCATTTTCGGTAGGAGTCGGGTGAAATCCCCTTTGCTGTTTGTCAGCAAGACTACAAGCGCTAATCCGGCAGGAAGCCAGGTCATGTGTTAAGTCCTCTAAAGTGTTAAATTTAAAGTCTGCAAACTCTCGGGGTGGAGGAATGTCCCAAAACTGATCACTTCTGATGTGAAAATGTTTCCTCTTCCCTTGAGGTTTGATATTTAACAACGGTGGTGGGCTTGATGGATGATCTGCCAAAGTAAAGTCTGTTGATATTAGTTGACTGTGGCTGCCGTTGCTTTGAGAGTAGTTTGGATTGTCCCACATGTCTGTTGGACTGACAGATTTTGACTCACTATGAACCTTCGTGTGTTCACTGATGTTGCCAAAGGTAAATCTGTAATTTTGATTGTGATTAGCGATATTTTGTGATGGCTGCTCTGATGACTCATTATTTGGCATCCACGTCTTCTCACATTTGCTCTTAAAAAACGTCTCAGCACAGTCCCCCTTTTCATTCATGAAGACAATCGTGGTCTTGACGCCAGGAGTATTCCGCTGTAAGATTTCTTGAATTTCAAGTTTCACATGTGACCCGGTGCAGTTAATTTTCATGATGTTAGTAACCGACGTTGATGTTAGATTTTCAGGTAAGGGTTCGTGTGACTGTTGAACAATTATGTTTGGGGATGAATCTTCCATTTCATTGACAGACACCGACGTCACTATCCTCACCCCTTTGTCTTTGTCCTCTGTTGTTTTGGTGTAAATACTCCTTTGGTTTGGAAATGAATTCACATGATAATCCTGTTTAAATCGCTTCTCTTTGGGTGGAGCATTGTTGTATTTTTCCTCATCTTCGGATCCTGACAGAGCATTTTCCTTTCGAAGAGAGTCTGTTTCACCCTTTTCAACAATGTCATCTTTGTAGCTGACACTGTTACTTTTGTTCTGCTTTAGAAAGATGTTTGGTGAAACACTCTCTGAAAGTAAAAAAAAACAACAGACTTAATGTAATAAATTATGTATGTAATGTAAAATTATGTAAAAAAATCAAGATATTTTACACATCACAATATACAACCATACTGCAACATTAACATATACCATGTTTACCAAGAATATATCTTTACCACCTACTCAGAATTCATGAGTAAAATCAAATATCCATATCACATTGTATTGAAAATCAAACATATATATGTTTTATAGAACAGTCACTATATATCTTGAATGTAGTTCATGAGTTCCTCCGGTGCTCCTAACGGCATCTGTAAGATTTCACAGACCTGAGGAAAACAACCAATCAGAGTCGAGCTAGAGCGTTGCCGTCTCTGCACAGCTGTCAATCACTCACAAACTCTGATCAAACGGTCAAACTAGGCTGCGCTGATCAAATGTGAATCAATATTTTGTTACTGAGATGCCTATTTCTCGTCTCAAATGTTAAAAAAAGTACCGCCCACCAGTCGGAATAAAAACTCCCATTTTATAGCTAAACACTACAAGATGCTTTTGAAAACATTTGGGGCGGAACATTACAGTAACAGATTATTGATTTATAGTTGATCAGTTGATCTTAGTTTGAGCATTTCATCAAAGCTTGTGAGTGATTGACAGCTACCCCTGTTGAATGATCAACCAATAGGAAGGCTCGCTTTCTCTCTGAAATAGCTTGTGATTGGTCAAAGTTTTCCTGCCAACAGAGCCACGAGGACGCGCCGAAGTCTGGTTTTCTCTCAGAACACTTGAATTACAATATGATGAAAGATTATTATGGATTTTTTTTTGCCCAATGATGGCAAAGACATTCTCCTGCATGTTTAAGTTCAGGGCAAAAGCAGGAAAAAATGTGGAAAAAAAAACTGCAATATTTGTCTGCAATATTTGCACATTTCTGGCTCGTCTTATAGTTGTGGTGGACTTTTGCCATGGTATCCTTTATGAGCTAACATGTAATCATTATTTCAGATTATTTATTTCCATTTTATTTTATTAAGTCAAATTGAAAATTGCCGTTTGTATTTTTTTTCTGGTCGCTGGAGTAACGTGAATGCAGACTGTCCTCTATATACTGTCTGATCATTGACAAACTGTGTGCAGGTGCTGTAAAAATGTGACTCAGCTAAGCAGAAGATTAACCTCCACCCAAAGCGCCAACTCACGTTTACTGCTGCTGGAGCTCTTCCTCCTCTTGCTGTTCCTCCTCCTACCCCTCTTGCTCATTCCTAAATCCACCACAGCCTCACATGAACTGCAAGACAAGTCAAAGAAAAAAATGAGTTTCTATTTCATTTTATTTATCTTTTACCTTGATATATTAAATGTTAACTTATATAGTCAAGAGATTGTTTTAATATATACATTTTCTCCTCTTGTAGGACATAATAAAGTATTTTTCAATAAATTTTAAGGTAAATAGTGGGGCGATTTGGCAGTAAATCTAAAGAAATTTCAAATAGGTTACTTGCTAATTATCTCCTATTTACCATTAACTTTGCAGACCTCTAAAATAAAGTGTTACCAACGTATTTCATCAACATACTTTATATCAATACATTATTATAGAGATGACTGACAGAAGTTTCCACATCACAGTCCCAAAGTGAATATCAAAGATACTATACTGTATGTTTCAAACACATTTTGTGCTCACAGCAGAACGACTTCCATCCTAACTAACATGACTGTGTTGGCACGTCCATTAAACACATGTACCACCTCTGACATTAGATCCAACAGATCCTCGATCAAGCAACTGATCTAAAGGGAAGGATTCATTCTGTCTGAATGGGCTGTGGCTGTAAATAGATACAACTGAAAACTATCTTAATGTCAAATATGTGCATTTGAAAATTTATATTAACATGTTTATGATAAACTCCTGGGGAAAAAGATGCTTTCCAGATCACAAAAGAAGAGCTGCACATGCCACACGTGCAGTTCTTATTAAAATGACTTTGTTAGTATTAAAAAACTACTAACAAAGTCAATCAGCTTTCTGAAATCTTTGAAAATCAAAGAGCTGGCAAATTAATATGTTCTTGGAGTCTTGGTCATATTAACCAAGTAGATAATATTTTACACATGCCTTCAGAAACCCAAATAAACAGCTGACTTACCTTTTGGTGTCAAGACCCGATGGGTGCTATTAAACCTTAAATTATCAGGTATGAAGAAGACAGGCAGAGTAGCTGCTGCTTTTCCACACTACAGACACATTGTCTCATGTGTCTCAGACTGCTCTACTTCTTATTGTTTCTATTCTCAACGTAAAGCAGCTTATTAAGTTTAAGCTCATGAGCCACTGATGATGTCAATGCAAGGCTTGTTTATTCAGTGGCCATGCTTTTCCACTGGCCATTGACGACAACGGAGATAAAATCCAAAAGATACTGTAACTATATTTTTAAACATGTTTAAATAGTTGCATTCATACTGTATATTCAATTAGTCAAATAATCAGCTAATATTTGCACCTCTACTGTTTCACATGACAAAAGATCTCACAACCAAAATCAAAGATAAATGTTTACGCTTTTCGTGCTGCACCTGATTCGACTGTTATCAGGCCATTAAATAGGTGTTATCAGTCATTATAAGCACCATAGATGTGGGTCATTAGGGGCCTACTACATCTTCTATAGTGTAAAAGTGAAAGTGAAACTTAAAAGCAACACATTCTAACATGTAAAACTGAATGAAACCTCACATTTTGAACACAAACAAAAAGGCCTCTTTATGTTTAGACAATAAAACTACAACTTCTTTAGGTTTAGGGAATAAAACTACAAATTTAGGTTTCCGCAATAAAACTACAATTTCTATAGGTTTAGGCAATAAAACTTAAACTTCTTTACTTCTCTACTCTGTTTGGCGACACAGGGAAGCTGATTGACATTATTCTGGACTCAGTGTGACCCTGATGAGAGGGTCACTCTGTAAAGGACAGAGGGTGTCGTATCCTGTACAGATTGTAAAGCCCCCCTGGGGCAAATTTGTGATATGTGATTTTGGTCTATACAAATAAAATTGACTTGACTTTGATTGTCTCAGAAATGTGTTGTTTCATGTTTGTGTAAAAAAAAAAAAAATCCAGATCATCTATTTTTAAATTTTACAATTTGGATGTTGGAGTGTTATTTGGATTGTTTTAATTAATTGAAAGTGCGGGAAGGTGCGGGAAGGTGCGGGAAAGTGCAGGCTTTTTTTTTTTAGTTTTTTTTTTTGTGTGTCAGCTTCCAATACAATCCAAACAATACATTTAGTATTGAAGTCTTCAGATCTAAGCATATTAACTTCTTCATCAATAAGATGCACAACTGACCATATTTGCGTCATCTATTCTTTCATAAACAGACTTTTCTTCTGTGTAAGATTAGCAGTGGCAGGTTTGAAGCGGTGCTTATTTTGCATATTTTTTTGCATGAGTGTGAACGCAACACCCTTCGCCTTGTGGGAAATGGGAATGACGTGTCAAACAAGTGCCGGAAGCTTTCAGTCTGTCCAAAATGGCTTACCAGACACTACAACAGGAGTATTTACAGATTCCTGTTGTTACCAGGGCATATACAACCGCCTGTGTCCTCACAACTGCTGCAGTGGTAAGACAAATCCACACGATCACGATGTTTGCCAGGGCATAGCTAGGTACCGCTTAGCACAGCTAATATAACGTCCCAACTTTGCTGCTAGTGCTAGCTGGATGGTTTAGCTATAGCACCTGTGAGATGGATACGTGTCCGAATCTGTTTATCCAGGATGTATACCCTCTTAATCAATTCACAAAAACTGTTCAAAGGTTAGCTACCTGTGACCGGAGCCTTGGCTTAATTTTAACCACAATTATAAGCTGGGTTAGTGTTATGTCGGTTTACGTAGCATGATAGTTTAGGCTCACAAGCGACAGCTGTTGTCTTTTGCAGTTAATGCTGCAATACAGTGTAACGTTACACGGCACAACATATGCTGTTCACCAGACCTGACTTGTTTAATGTATGTTCGTACTCCATAACATGTAACCCACTACCTGTACGTATTGTTAGAAACTAGGTTAATATCGTTATTCACGTTCTGTTATTACACACATATTGTTAGCTAACTTGTTACCTAGCTGTCTGTAATAATAACAGTGGTGGAAGAACTACAAAAAGGTACAGATTATGTAGAATTGTTCCCTAACTATCTATAATAATGGTGGTAATAATAATAACAATAATAATAACAACAACAGTAATAACAGTAACGGAAAAACTACTAAAAAAAAGTAAAAGTATATGTTATTTAGAAATGTCAAGTTTTGTAATATTATATATGTTATGTTGCTTTTACTTATTTACTATATTATTTATTTACTACTCTTGTTGCCTAGCTATAATAATAGTAATATTAAAAATAATAATCTTAATAACAATAACAGTAATAATAATAACAGTGGTGGAATAACTACTATGTAGAATTGTCAATTTTTGTATATTGTATATACTTAATTACTTTTATTTACTTACTATATTACTTATTTACTACTGTTGTTTCGTAGCTATCTATAATAATGGCAATAATTAAATAATAATACAAATAATAATAATAATAATAATAATAATAATAATAATAATAATAATAAAACAGTAGTGGAAAAACTACTGAAAAGGTAAAGTATATGTTATGTAGAATTGTCAAGTTTTGTATTATTATATATGTTGTATTGATTTTATTTATTTACTCTATAACTTATATACTACTCTTGTTTCCTAACTATCTATAATAATGATAAGTATTATTATTATTATTATTATTATTAATAATAATAATAATAACAGTGGTGGAAAAACTACTAAAAATGTAAAAGTTTATTTAATGTAGAATTGTCAAGTTTTGTATTATTATATATGTTATATTGCTTTTATTTATTTGCTATAGGCTTTATTTACTACCCTTGAAACCCTTAAATCACAGAGTTAGATGTGGACAACATGCTGGCTCTACCCGGCTGTCTCTCTCTGCCGATGATGGCCTCTTTGTGCACTTTATTGCTGATCAATTCGCTGAGTCACAAAAGTCAGAACAACCTTTTAAATTAAGTCAGCAACTGGATTGGCAGTTTCTCACCTCACGTTTGTTCAGAAACAGAATTTGGCAGACTGCTGATGTGAAATAACACAAAGTTTTAACTAGCAGATATTTTTCCCAAATGAGGGGACAGGAAATGCATCGTGCGCATAGGTTAGTGGGTGTTTTAGGAGTGCAGAGAAAGCATACATGCATCCTTCAAAATCCTCTGAAAGAAGGACTCATGGTGCCTCCAAGTGGGCTCGTGATTACCGTGTTTATGAAACACCACCCTCTTGTGGTATTCACGACCTCGTAAGTGGAAAGTTTCTGAAAGCTCAGAGTTCACCAGTTGCGATGCGTTTGTTGACGTCAGAAATAGCAGAGGCCAAGGAGGTAAATTTTTCAGTGCATATTAAGTGAATATATTGTAATTTTAAACTTATATTGTTTTTCTTTGTAATTTTATAATACTCTATGTCTGAGGAAAATGTTGATATTCCCAACAGCCACATCTCTCTCCTCTGTCATTATGCCTTTACTTTTCCTGCATTATGTTACCCACTTGCTAGCTTGCTAATAGTTTGCCTCTGTGGCTTCTAGACGCTGACAGTAATGTTAATATTGACGTTGCTTAGCCGCAGCTTTCTCACAACCTAACCACTTGAACACCAAGCATATAGTGTACACGACTTCCCATGTTGTAAATACAAGCTCACACGTTTCATTTGAAGGCACTAGCAGTCTTCAATAAAAGAGGAAGGATCCTTGACATTGGAACAGTCCTTCCCTTCAGCGGGATTCAGTGCATCCTTGAAATTTAGCCGTTGAAGGATCATTCCTTGACACCATTCAGTCAATGTGGTGACATACAACAATCACCTTCTTTCTCCAATCACCTATATACGGTATAAACAAACAACAGAGTATGCTACCTTGGCTGCGTGTGGATTTCATATTCTGTCATGTAAGCCCCTTTTTCTCTTTGCTGTATTTGTAAGCCTGTAAAGTGATATACCACAAATACACACAGTGCGATAAACTGTATTTCCATATCGCCTCTGTGAAGAAACTGACTTCCTTATCATCCCGTAGAAATGTTTTATCTCAACCAAGAGCCCAAGGCTCATCAAAACGAAGTCACAACAAGCAGTGGAATGGGAGTTAGCCTACTTCTTTGAGACTAGGGTTTAGTAGTTTGATGTTTGTCATGTTAATGGTGATCAAAGCTTGATCCTTCACCATTATCATTATTGTCATCATCTTTAATGTGTTTGTTTTGTCTTCTCTCACAGCAACTAGAGATCATCACACCATTTCAGCTTTACTTTAATCCGGATTTGATTCTAAGGAATTACCAGGTGAGTAACCTGACCCACTGCTCTTCTTCATCCTCATCCTCATCCTCTGGAGGATTCAGGGCAGATACTGTAACATTTCATACACACCACAGCCTTAGTAACTTCAGCTACCTGTCTAAGTTAACCAGAATGTAGTGTTAAAGTTCAGCTCTGCTACATATCTCTTCTATAAATCACTTTTCCTGTGTTGTCTTCAAAAAACAGTCAAGCGAAAAATGTGTACCGGTATTTTATATTTTTCTGTTTCATGAGGATGTCCCCGTAGTTCTACATTAAATCAACTGAATACCGTTCGGTAACTGTTTTGGTAAAAGTTGCACTTCAACAACGGAATCTGGGATGTGCTACACTATCACATCAGTCTACGTCGATGGAGACCATCATTTGATACAGCCAATCAAATCCAGCATATAGCATCAGCGTTGTATTCGTCGCAGAGCGATAGTTGCGTTAAACTTTCTCGTTGGCCGTCATTCTGACAGACAGGATTGTAAAAATTCCATCATAATCTATTGTTGCCCGCCACTTTGTATTTTCATTTCTGAAAAACACATTTGTGACAATATTGACATAACAATATTTTTTTACGACAAAAAGGAAAACTATGTAATTTCAGTTTGATGGTAAGTTACAGTAAATCTGAATTATCTGATGTTACATTTAAACTGTTCAATCAATGCATTTTTCAAGTAAGTACGTTCATCCATCATATTACACGATACAGACATATATGTAATAATAGTTGTCATTCACACGGCATGTGGGCTGCCTCACATCACTATGATGATATTGAGGCTAAACAAACTTCTCAAACACTTTTAATCAACCTGGGTTTGTTTATGCTACTCTTAATACTGAGTCTTTTCTTTCTTTTTTTTTTGTAGGTATGGCGACTAATAACCAACTTCCTGTTTTTTGGTCCAGTTGGCTTCAATTTCCTGTTCAATATGATTTTTCTGTATCCTTCTCAGTTTTGTGTCTCATTTAGCTTGTCAAGTGTGTTTGCATACTCTCTGTTTCACAGGGGAAGGCTGAATGTGCTTTCAGAGATGGGATGATGAAACTTAACACTAAAATTGTTTCAATATGCGCAAACTGAGAGACATACACTAAGCTGCACAATCATCTAAACCAATGACAAATAAATATGTCATGGTAGTTCTTAAGTATTTAAGTGGTGATGATGAAATCTGTGAAATTGTGCTGTCAGAATATCTCTGTATTTCCTCAACCGTTTGCTTTCAGGTACAGATACTGTCGTATGCTAGAGGAGGGCTCTTTCAGGGGACGCACGGCTGACTTTGTCTTCATGTTCCTCTTTGGTGGGCTTCTGATGACCGTATCCTTCCCATTAATGTTTCATAAAAAAACATTTCAGTTGCAGATAATGAGGACACATTTGACGTCAATACTGACATCTCTGTGGTACTGCTAATGGTGCACTTTAACTTCCTCGAGTGTTTTTGTGGGTATGATGCCATTATTATGGGTCAATAAGCAGGGCCTGAAATAAAGTTTTTTCACTTCCTGTCACTGTGGCAGGTGGGGTATTTTTTTTTTCCCTTTCATCCAGACTGAACCAATGCTGAAGTTGTGGTGTGGCCCTCCTTGGTTCAGTCCTCTCAATAACCAGTTTGACCAAAGTGCATTTCTTTGCCACGTTCTTTAACAAGTTTTCAGATATTTGGGACTTTTGTGAGTCTGGTGTTCCTGGGCCAAGCCTTCACTATCATGCTAGTGTACGTGTGGAGTCGGCGAAACCCCAACGTTCGCATGAATTTCTTTGGCCTGCTGAATTTCCAGGCGCCCTTCCTTCCCTGGGTGCTGATGGGGTTCTCACTTCTGCTGGGCAACTCCATCATTGTGGATCTTTTAGGTACCTATCACGGTCACCTGTAGTTTATTATTTTGATGACATGCTGAGAGCCAAAGGGAACTAGTGTGGTTGTTGGTGTCCTGCATGAATAGAGCTTTTGTTAAAATATTTTTTACCTTTCTTGAGGTATCGCTGTTGGTCATGTCTACTTCTTTCTGGAGGATGTTTTCCCCAACCAGCCAGGTGGTGGAAGGTGGCTCAAGACCCCATCTATCATGTGAGTTTGTAGTTTCTTCTACCATTTTGGGTCGATAAAACAAATCTGAAGGCCTGATGGTACGTGTCCACAGGGGTGTTTTTTATTGTGAGGGATCCCCTCACTTCCCAGCATTAGACGCTTGATGGGCTGCCACTAGACACGAGGTTCCTGTTTGGATGAAAGCTTTCCCTCGTGGGCTGCTGCTCCCAGATTTCAAACCGGAAACAATATTGCAGCTCATTTAGAAACTTTATTCTCCTATTTCATGAAAATAGTTCACTGAAATGTGTTTCTGAAAACGTTTTATAAGAGAAATAAGCCATGCAGCTGCTGAATATGTCTTTATTTTGGATCCCTTGCCTCAGGGGGCTTTACAATCTGTACAGGATACGACACCCTCTGTCTTTTATAGTGCAACCCTCTGATAGGATAAGGGAAAACTCTCCCCAAAGAAACTCATTTAACAGAGAGAAAAAGAAAAAATGGAAGAAACCTCAGGAAGAGCAACAGAGAAGGGATTCTTCTTCCAGGATGGACAGATAGATGTTGTGTGCACAGAGTGACAACATGTAAAAATATGACAGACAAGCCATATGACAAAAATGAATACACATACATTAATGCAAATATATGTGAGGATGCCAAGCAGCTTCTCAGTGTCGCCAAACAGAGCCAGAGCAACATGACCTCCTCTTCACGCCAAACAGATAAAGTCACAACAACGCAGCCTTCTTTCCCCTTTCCATTTACATATATGGATGTTTGCTAGTGTGTGTAATGTCCTCTTTGTCTTTGTTTCTTCCCTCTCTTTATTCTCTTACAAAGAATAAAAAAACCCTTCATCATCCTCCTCTGTGCGTTTCCCACAGAAAGATGCTGTTTGACACACCAGAGGAAGACGCCAACTACAACCCCCTGCCTGAGGAGCGCCCAGGAGGGTTTGCCTGGGGAGAGGGCCAGCGCCTTGGAGGTTAAATACGGCTCCAGATCTTCCCTGATTGTCGGGTCACTTCCAAGGACATTCCCTCAGAGAAATGAAGGGGACAAACATGGTCTTTGTTTTTGACTTGTTTGTTTAGTTCTGGATGAAGAATGCCAAACAAGCAGAGCTGGTTTGGAGATAACCGTCTGTTGTCTTTGTATTTGGGCTTAAATCATCCCCAGAAACTCTTCTCGATGCAAGATTGTTGCTCTCAGACTATTTTGGAGAACTCTGCAGCTTCGGATGGAACTCTGGATGGTGAACCTTTGGGCTCTGGTGATGTTTGTCTTCATCTAAAAAAAATATATATATTGATATAATACAACTGTCACATGAAAGAGAAAAAAATGACAGCAGTAAAATAGCGAAATGGCGAGTGCATTTTTTCTCATTTCACTTTTTAAAAAATAAATGTGTGTGGCAAATGATGCTTTGGTTTCATCTCTGAGCTGTTGCTTGAAACCAAAGACGTCTCAACAAATACGATGAATTGGTTCATACACACAACAGAGGGGCAGGAGAAAGGATCTTGTAACTTAACTCTTGTAACGTAGTATACAAATGTCAAGTTTTGTACTTCGTCCTCTACTTCTGCAGCTGTCCTCCTTTTTTGTTTCATTTGATACAAACAGCCTTAAACAGGATACATGTAAGATGGGTATGTCATACACAAAAAAAGGTGAGTCTTGCCTATATTTCTATGTGACAATACTTTTGACTGATCAAATAGATTTTGCACACATTTTTAATGTTGCCATGTTTGTGCTTCTGTTTGTTGCTCTTGAGAAGATATAAAAAAGTTATGCAATATGGTGACGCATCTAAAGCTTTGTTGAATTGTGCTTGCAGAAAACAAATATGGGTCTTAAACAGAGTTTCTGATATTCTGTGTTAAGTGGGCTGAGTTGAGACTGTATGGATGGACTGCAATGAAGTTATAGTTATGTTTTTTTTGGTTACACTTCATTTTACAGGTCTACAAATGTCAGTAATTTCTTTGCAATTACAGCCAAACTACACCAATATTTACCTCAATTTGTTGAAAATGACTTTATTATAAACATTTCATCATTATATGCTTGAATATCATACAATGGTGAAAATAGGGCCCTTATGCTTGAGAAGTGATAGAGAAGCTAGAAAATCAAAACTAATAGACACTTCTGATCAGGAACAAATTTCACCATTGTGACTTCTTATCGACGCAGATGTAACCTGGTAGCTAATGTCATGATTCACTGAGTTTTTTAATAAATTTCCAATAAGTTATTTGCTAATTATTAGCTATTTATCAGACATGGAAATAAAGCATATCAATTGACTGTATTCTTTTCCTGGAAATATATTAAATAAATTACCAGCGATTTGGAAATAGCAGAATATAATTATTAATGTTTATAATAATCTGATTTTTGATAAATGGTGTTAATATTGGGGTAATTTGGCAGTAATTTCAAAGAAATTTCAAATAGGTTACTTGGTAGTTACCATGAAATTTGCAGACCTGTAAAATGAAGTGTTACCTTATTTTTGTTGTTTATTTTGATATACAGTCGATAGTGTTATTCTATTGTATTTTACAGGTTTTAGTAATCCTAAGAAAACTGCTATACAAATGAAGTCAAAGTTGGTTAATGTTTACCTGTCCTTATTAAGGGATGCCTTGAGGCCAATTCACTGTATTTCAGTATCATGTCTACATTCATAGGTCTAATTCAAACACGTGTGCTTCACGTGTTTTGTTTTGATCAAACTAAATATTGTGTTTTATTGTAGCATGTCCAGGGAAGAAATATTAATACCTGCTCCTTGCCAAATACAGGGTAAATTTTCTAAATTAAAAATTTCAGGTCACCTGCCACCTGTTTCCTCATAATAACAAATATTATTTTTAAAAAGCAATTCCTAAATTTAAAGAAAATTAGGGATTAAGGTTACATGACCCATATTTCTACTGTCTGTTACCACACTCAGTGTTTACAAGGGTGGAAGAAAATATAGAATATTGCAGTATTATATATTTAAGTATTTTGCTCAGATTGTATGCATATGGCAGTGTGTTCTTTATACTATGACCGTTTTCCTAAAATTTCAATTTTAAAAAAATCACAATATATCGCAGTATATTGAATCATAACTCCATGTATCATGATAAGTATAATATGGTATTCTTGCCAATACACAGTCCTAGTGTTTCTACGTAGATTTCAGAAGTGGCAGAGAAATGCACTGGCTAAAATAGCACATTAGATTTACAAGAAATTTTGAGTAATCCCCAATGACATGAAATACCGTTTCAACACAATGTTTACAAATTAAGCTGAGTTAAATCTGTGCCACTTTACATCAGTAGGGGGCGGTAATGGACTTTGTAAATTGTTCCTCTGCCTCGAAACGAAGAGCAAGGGCAATGCAGCGTTCAAATTTTCGGGAAAAAAATTGACAAAAACGTGGAAAGCCACATCACGGATGTGTTAACATACTTTCTAAAGCGGGACCTATCCAGCAGCGGTTGTAGTTTCAGTTAGTTTGGGTTTATCTGTATGTGTTTATATTTATTATGCGCCTAGCTGGTGTAGTTTCAATGCACACATTTTTTAGACGCTCTTTTCAAGGAGAACTCCCTGGTTTCCCATTTTTATCGTAGGCCGCAAACACATCTGAAGAAGAGAAGGCTAGCTGGTTAGCGACTGCGTAAAGATGCAATTGGCTCTAAGTAAAACGTTTGGCCAAAAACCAGTTAAATTTCAATTAGAACAAGATGGGGACTTTTACATGGTTGGATCAGAGGTATGTGATTATCTCTTCATTAACTTTAAGTGCTTAGCTCCCTAATGTTAGCCTCAGTTATCCATTCTTCTGGCTAGTTAGTGCTAGCATGCTAACCAGCCCCATTGATGGCTTCATAAACAAAGAAATGCCTAAAAAACGAATAACGGGATATACCCGGCTCAAGTCAGCTCAGCAACCGACAAATGTCACATACTTTATGCTGTCCACCGAATAAACAACAGTCAACCGAGCAACGTTTGGTGTCTTACAACAACTTCAAATCGCAGCCTGCTATAGTGAATGTAGACCACTAAGTTACATCAACGTGAACTAACGTGCAAAAGAGTGCTGTGTTTGGAAGAAATGTGTCCTCATCGACGTCGGATATTTGAACATTCAAGCCATGAAGCTAAACCACTGACAATGTTGACTCTGAAGAATGCTCTTCAGTAATGTCAACGGGACTCTTATTATACTAACGGGATGTGTTTGAAAGACCAGTGAAGCTAAGCACCTCAAACTATTTTTAACCTGAGACCCACAGGACTTTATTGGCTTTCAGGGGTTTTAGCAGGTTCAGTTTTAGTGCAAGAGTGAGGACAGCTATCATATGAGACTACAAAACACAAGGAATTGCTACCAACCACAAGGAGGCTTAATAACGCTCCAAAGTTGGTCTACATTTTTGCGAGAAAAAAAACAGGCATGGTCATTTTCAAAGGGGTCCCTTGACCTCTGACCTCAGGTTATGTGAATGAAAATAGGTTCTGTAGGTACCCACGAGTCTCCCCTTTACAGACCACTTTATGATAATCATATGCATTTTTTTGGATGCAATCTTTGAATCACATAAATTGGGTATCACTGTAAAGACTTTTGAGGATCCAATAAGCCCAACTGTATTCATGTGTTATAATGTTAGTCCCCATAGTTGCCATTTCACTGTAGTGAGACAATAAAAACTTAAAGATCTTAGAAACTTGTAGCACCTCAAACTTGGGTGGTGATGGCTTGTGTGCAAATATATGAAAAATACTCTTAATCGCAGTACATATCTGCAGAACCTTTTGTTTCCATTTATTTAAATTAGGTTTACTAAAAGACCTGCCTTCTTCTCTCCAGGTTGGAAACTACCTGCGTATGTTCAGAGGCTCTCTGTATAAAAGATATCCATCTTTATGGAGGCGGCTGGCCTCGGTGGAGGAGAGGAAGAAAATCGTAGCATCATCACATGGTTAGTGGTGCGTCTTTGTATTTAGTCGTTTTGGACTGTTTCTGTAAAGGCCACGGTTTGTTCATAATGTTTATATCTATATAACATATATCTATATTACTATCAACAATTTTAATATTGTAGATGAAAAATATTAGATTTGAATCAAGTGACCAGTCAGACTAGTGACTAAAAATAGACATTATCTCAAGCGTAATGTGTGAAGTTAAAGAAAGCTTTAAAACAATCACTATATCTTTGATTTGTTAAGAGTTTGTTCATGATAATTAGGTGATGATTAGCCTATTTGAAATTTCTTTGTAATTACTGCCAAATTACCCAAATATTTACCTAAAATTATACCTATTATGAAAATTATACCATATACTAAAATTATACCTTTTATTAAAAACCTATTTATCAAAAATTACTTAATTTTATTACATAAATTTTTATTTTAAGAAATTTGAACTACATTGTTTGTAAATAAATTAAATTATTATTATTAAATTAGTGGCTATTGGAATATAAGTGTTTATTATAAAGTAATTTTTGAGGTAAATATTGAGATAATTTGGCAGTAATTTCAAATTGGTCACTTTCTAATTATCACCTAGTTACCATGAAATTTGCAGTTCTTAAAGTTTTTAAAATGATAAATTTTATGTTTTACATTAATAGCAAGTGTTTGATTGGACTTTATAAGAGAAAATCCTCCAGCATATAGGTGAAACAAAACTAGTGAACTGGTGGTTAACATGGCCAGATAGTTATGTCACACTAGTGGAACAAGCACATCGCTTACAACTGCTTAGCAACTGTAGCCATAATGCATTTAAGATTTACAGCTTAAAATTAGTGCAAAAGTTAACATGTGTCTGTGTTTTCCCATCCTTTTGCCCATCTATAGCCACTAGCGTTACTCTGCTGAAAGCATCCGAATGTGAAGAGATCTTTGAGGGTAATGATGAGAAATACAAGGCCGTGTCCATCAGCACAGAGCCCCCAGCTTACCTCAGGTAATTTCTGTGAGATCATCGCTTATTTAGCATTTGTCATGTTTTATTTTTACATTTTGTATTTCTTTTTCTGGCATTTGACTTGGGACTTGAGGGCAAAGACTTGAGACTTACTTGTGACTTGCAAAACAATGACTTTGTGCCACCTCTGCGAGGGGTTAAAGCACTTCTCCGGTCGGCATGCTACAGGTTGAGCCCAGCAACCCCTACCCGTCTGGCCAATGCTTTGAATATCACTGTTGACCACTACCAAAGCTATGGAGCCCATTCGGGACAGCCCTAATTACTTGTGTATTCTTGTCAACATTTTGTTTTTTTGTCCTTTCTATAAGGGAGCAGAAAGCAAAGAGGAGCAGTCAGTGGGTCCCCACGCTGCCCAATAGCTCTCACCATCTAGACGCTGTGCCTTGCTCCACCACCATCAACCGCAACCGAATGGGCCGTGACAAGAAGAGGACCTTCCCTCTATGGTGAGAAGGCTGTACCGCTTAACAGTTCAACAGTGTGGCACAAGCTCTGCTTCTCTGTTGTGCTGTGTAACAAATATCCCAAGGCTAAAAGTAGCTCTTAACTAGTCGAGTCAGAAGAAACTGTGAGAGATTCGAAAAAAATCCCTCTCTAAAGGAAGTCATATTTGTGGCACTATATGACTGGATCTGATGACTTGTTTCCAGCGGCATCACCCTGGAGGCCCTGTAAAATGAAATGTATACAGGAACAAATAAGTTTGTGAAATAAATGAGGGGTAAAATGCAAATGGAAAGTCATGCAGAAATAAATGAATGAATCAATATATTAATTAAAAATAAAATCAAAAGTGAATCAATTAATTTAAATATTAATAAAAATAAATAGCCGAAGCAGAAGAGTAAAAAACTAAGGGAAGCAATACAAAGCTATTTACATAAATAAATGAATTAATACAGAAATATCAATTTGTCACCTTTTCTCAATTAATTAGTGGCTAAATTTATTATTATTATTATTATTGCTACACTTAAAGCTGCAGTGGGTAGAAATGGAGCAAATATGATTTCAAAAAATGTATATTTTGTACAGTCAGTATATCCTGACAGTAGTACATGAGACAGGTAATCATCAAATAAATAAATCATGTGCCTTTGTGTCCTTCGGTAATGGCATCTGCAGGATTTCACAGACCGGAGAAAACAACCAATCAGAGGTGATCTGGAGTCTGCCATCCAACTGCCGCAAACTGCAACCAAGCAGTCAACCTAGGCAGCGTTGATCAAATATGAATCAATATTCTGTAACTGTAATGTCTATTTCTCTCTTCAGATGTTTTCAGAATCATCTTGTAGTTACTGTTTAGCTGTAAATTGAGAAAGTTTGTGACCCGGCAGCCAGATCAGTTCAGGAAATACCGAGGACCCACCACCAGCCGGAGCCCAGCCAGTAGGAGCGCTCTCTTTCTGAAATGACCTGTGATTAGTCTCCCATCACGGGCTAGATTATTTAAAGCCTGACAACAGCCATGAGGAGGTGCAGAAGTCTAGTTTTATCTAAGAACACTTGAATTACAAAATGCTGCGGAGTTAGTTATTTAGTCATTTATGTATTTATTTATTTATGTTTTGCAGGTTTTGTCCTCCTTATCCTTTAATAGAATTATTGTTTTAATGAGAAAAATTCTGGGCAGATCTCAATATTGCACCTTTTTAAAAGAACGCGTAGAATTGCTCAGATCAAAAAATTCAACATTGAGTTCTGTTGCATCTTGTGTCTCACTCAGCTTTGATGACCACGACCCCGCGGTGATCCATGAGAATGCAGCCCAGGTAGAGGCGCTGGTTCCCATTCGTCTAGATATGGAGATAGACGGACAGAAACTACGAGATGCCTTCACGTGGAACATGAACGGTAAATATATACGTCAGCTTGCTTACATACAGTCCAATACATACAGCATTGTTGACTGTTGAATTTTTCTGATCAAGTTATTCAGTTTTCTAATTTTGTGTAACCTCACCAATCCGCCCCTCTTCAGAGAAACTGATGACCCCAGAGATGTTTGCGGAGATTTTATGTGATGACCTGGACCTGAATCCTCTGGCCTTTGTCCCCGCCATTGCCTCAGCCATTCGTCAGCAGATTGAGTCGTATCCCACTGACAGCATACTGGAAGAGCAGGCAGACCAGAGAGTCATCATCAAGGTAGGTGCTGAACCAAAGGAACAACAATATCAGGCGGCTTTGCAGGAATATACAAGAACAGGGTTCAAGCATGAATAAATACAAATAAATAAATAAATAAAACATTTTGGGATTTATATTTAACACAATTGATCCCATTTATCATTTTATATTTATTTTTTGCTATTATTGCCATTATTTGTTATATATTGCATGTCATAATGCAAGTATTTGTACTTATTTCATACTCCTTGTATTCCCATGTTCTTATTTTACATTTTAGTACTTTTCTTTACACATTGTGTTTATATTGTAGCATGTATATAATTTACATGTATAATTTGCATGTATATAATTTACCTTACATACGCCATCTTTACCTTCTATTGTTATTTCTTTATGTTTATATAAGAGGAACTGTAACACGTCCAGGATCAATTACATATTTCTGATTCTGTTAATGTGTGATTAAGTTGGTAAAAAGCATTGGAGTGTACATAATGTTTTTCTGGACTCCTCAGCTGAACATCCATGTGGGGAACATTTCTCTGGTGGACCAGTTTGAGTGGGACATGTCAGAGAGAGAGAACTCGCCCGAGTCGTTTGCGCTGAAGCTGTGCTCTGAGCTGGGTCTGGGTGGAGAGTTTGTCACCACTATCGCCTATAGCATTCGAGGTCAGCTCAGCTGGCACCAGAGGACCTATGCCTTCAGGTAACCCACCCACTCACTTTAACCCTTCGAGACCCACAATAGACCAGTTTTTGTCTTTTTAAGGGGGTACAGTGGTCTTTAGGGGGAGATAGCAGGTCAACATTAGATGTCATGTAGAAGTAGTGTACATGATCTGAAAGCTGGGAACCTGAAGATTAATGGTCCAATGGTCCAGTGGTCCAAACACTGTGATTAAGGCAGACACTGGACATAGAATATATTAAAGTATTAAATAATTACATTAAATTAATAGAAGAAAGTTTTATTTACTTTGGACTGACTCATTACTGCCATTCTTCACAGTGAGAACCCACTCCCAACAGTGGAGATTGCCATCCGCAACACAGGTGATGCAGACCAGTGGTGCCCCCTGTTGGAGACCCTCACAGACGCTGAAATGGAAAAGAAGATCCGAGACCAAGACAGGAACACGAGGTGAGACAGTCAGATACAGAGCGATGGCCATATTCATTCAAAAAATACAGTACTATATACTGTACCCTACCACCCCACAAAAATTCCCACAGAAGCTACGGTGTAATTCGAACACTGTAATTTACCGTGTATATCAGGTTTTTTATGTAAAATATTTCAAACATTGAATGACATCAATTCTAAAATGTTATTCCTTCATTTAGCGCAGAGGTTTCAAAAGTGGCTGATTAAGAAAGAAAAGTTAATTTCAGCCCTACTTAAAGGTACTGACTTCAGTTCCCATCTCGAATTCAGACTGAACAGTTTTCACAAAATAAATTTTCTGGTCCAGACTTCAACACAGAGACATTTCTGTAGGTTATTTATTCAGTCCAAAGTGTTCCTGTGTATCATATTCATCTTTTCTTGCTAGAGAACCATAATCCAGATGCTTCGATCATCATGCAGAATCGTTAAAATAATGTGTGTTTTCCCAGGCGTATGAGACGACTGGCCAACACTGCTCCTTCCTGGTAGAAAGAGACCTGAAGCTGCATCAGATGACGTGTCCTCTGGAGACTCACTAGCAGGTCATACTGAAAGCGTCGATGAAGCATCTGGATGTTCCTGTCAGCCTGACTGCACTCACACACTGGTCAGTCTCCATGGGCACTTCACTGACTGAATGCAACACACACATCCAGGCATTCCTCTGCTCACACAGTCTACCGTCATGCTTCACCTTGCCTTTAGCACGTTAGTCACAGCAGCAGTTGAAAGCTAACGTAGCATCACTGTTAGCTAGTGTTTGTCATTGAAGGAGATTTATCTTATTCTGTTACACAGAACCACACCATGCAGTGTGTGAATACAGCACACACGTCAAATCAAAGCACTTGGCATTACAGTGCAGTTACCGAGTTCAGTGTATCTGTTTGGCATAGGCGGTATAGCGGTTTCATCACCATCACCGGTGCATAACCATTATTACCGTGATAAACACACACACGTTTTGGTTTAGCACACACACACGACGGAGATACAACACCCGATGAACTATGGCTGTATTCAAAACCGCCTACTACATACTACTGACGTATGTAGTACGCAGTATACAGTATATACTGCGTACTGCATTCCTCAGTAGTATACAGTATGAAGCAGTTAAAGCGACGTACTTTGCAGTATGTTAAACCAGGCTGTAGCCTTTAAACCAGCTCAAACTCATACTATTATTATAATATTATTGAAAAATACAACTTTGATTTTGTTGTTTATGTTAGGTTTGTTTACTTCATAAGATACTGCAGGTTTAAACTATTTATTCAACTGGAATAAATTTATGATCATAGTGAAGTCAGTCAAACAGGATCATCAGCGAGGGGAGATGGGAAATATAAAATATTGCTCAACAAAATGTACTCAATGTTTTTTCAGTTACAGCAACTAAACAGTGGACTGATCTCCCTACAGATGTTAGAGTAATGTTAAAAAGGGTCATGTTGTTTCAGCAGGTATCTCTCTTTCCCCCGTCAGAGGCGGCTCTCTCCCTCGCCTCTTCCTTCGCCTCTCTGCTGCTCTGTAGTCGGTCTATGAGCCTCACTGGCCGGCTGGCGAGCCAGCTTTTCAACTCAAAAGGTTCCCGTTAATTTATAATGGACATGTACGTTGTCATATTTAAACAAACTATCGAAATAAAAGCCCCTCGTCTACAGATCGGACTGATAGAGACCTCCAGCCGCCCGGCTGGCAAGGTCGCAACCCCGGCAGGCGCTAGCTAGCTAGCTGTCACAGCAGTTTGTGGAGCTTCTAAATTCTGAAAAACGTTGGAGCAAATGTTCTATTCGCCAGCTAATATTGTAAAACTGACAGTATTCAAAATCTACACAGATGATTTCTCGCCTCAAAAATTTTCAGACGTGGATTGAATGATGAAATAGCTACAAAAAATGTAAAAATTAAGCTGTTTTTAGCTGCTGTTGTAACTGTAGCCTGTACTATTCCAGCGTTTTGCATTGTGGGATACAGTAGGCGAGGTAGTTCTGTTGGATATTTTTTTCCAAATCAGTACAACATCCAGGTATTTTTGGCATACAGTAGATTTTGCTTTTGTTGGTATACCGCATACTACATGCTACATTTCGGCCAAATCAGTACGTACTACTAGGATAGTATGTGGTTTCAAATACAGCCAGGGTGTCCTATAGAGCTGAAACGATTAGACAGGTAATCAACTAGTCAGTAGAAAAGTAATAACAAACTATTTTGATAATCGATAAATCGTTTAAGCCACTTTTTAAGCAAAAGAGTGTCAAACATTTTCTTCTGCTTCTCAAATGAGAGGATTTACTGCTCTTCTTTGTTAAATATCAGTAAATTGAGTTTTAGTCTGTTGCGAAACAAAACAAGACATTTGAAGGGGTCACAATCGGATCTGAGAAGTTATGATGGGCCTTTTTTTCCCCACTATATTTGTTGTGATTTTATAGACTATAAAATTCAAACTTAACTTGCTCATCAAACCTGTCGGTGGACGATACCCCAGAAACAGTACATGAAGGGTCTGAACATTTCTGACTGATGGTGGGAGGATCCAGAGAGAAGGAGGAGGGAAAAAAGTCCCCATTCTCATTGGGATGGTGTGAATCGGGAAGCAACAAATAAAAACTCTCATGCTATCATAATCATTTGAAAGATTCAGTAATCAAGGTCAGTAAATCCTACACATTAATAAATGTTAGTGAGCCGCATCAAAGAGTTGTGGCTACTTTGGTAAACTGGTGTTAGTCTTTGTACCTGACTGAAATAACCAGTATGTGTGTGTAAAATCAAACTACAACAATCCCTGGTGATGTTACTGCTGTGTACTGCTCAGACAGTGGCAGCAGCTCACTACTTATCAAGTGTTTTTCTCTGCGTGTTACCAAGTCTGATCAGTTATGTGAACCAGTGTTCATTTGCATGCTAAAACATAGGTAGGTAATACTGTACCCTGTGCATGAGGGACTAATGGTTCCCATTGTTACTTCTGTTTGCACCGTGCCTCACAATGCATCAGTGTCAGCAGACTGGAGCCTTTTACTGGGAGGGATTTGGGGTAGTAGAGAGGAGGAAAAACACAAGCTGATGAGAACCAATGGTGTCTTTTTAAAAGTGATGATTTTCAACTTGAACATACTCCAGAGAATGATGTTAACATATGTACCGTCGCTTCTTGTTCTCTTAATTTTGTAAAATTACTTTACCTTTATAGTGGACTTGTTTTTTTATGAAAAATAACAATAAAGGAGACTTGTTGGAAATATGTTGATTTGTTAACCTGTGTATGTTTTACATTTTGATATCCCCCCGAAACCTGCAGTTTTAGGGTGAAGACATGGAATCCATTCAATCATGTCATGCTACCATCTTGGGAAGAAAGCCAAATAACGCTCCGAAGTGAAGCTAAATTTTAGTGAAGAAAAAGTAGCATGACCATTTTCAAAGGAGTCCCTTTACCTCTGACCTTATGTGAATGAAAATAGGTTCTATGGGTACCCACGAGTCTCCCCTTTACAGATATACTCACTTTATGACAATCATACTTTCAGGACTAGATTTAAACAACTGTTATATGAAACTAGAAAACCTAATGAACCCACAGGTACCAACCATGTCACACTAGCTAACCAGGAAGGAGGCTAAATAACACTCCAAATTGGGCTAAATTTTAGAGGAAAAACTGCCATGGCCATTTTCAAAATGGTCCCTTGACCTTTGACCTCAAGATATGTGAATGAACATGGGTTCTGGACCTATGTGCAAATTTTGGTTTATTGTAATGAACGAGAAGAAGAAGTTGCAGAAGAACAACACCTGGAAGGAAGGAACTGTTAATAAAAAAAAAAAATTTAGAAACATCTAAAATACTTCATTGAACCTCCATGCATGGTTCTCAACAACAATCTTTAACATGTCCTCCCTTAACCTCTGTAAGCGGTTTATGAATAATATCCCACGTACCATACCTGATATCATCTGTATCTTGTAGAGTCTGTTCTTAAATGTTTCAGAAATAATGAAGCACATCTAAAGTCTGATGCGTCATGGGTCCCTCACAGGGATAATCATGACAATGTGTTCATGAGATGACTGCAGTGCTTGAGGTGGGGCATTGTGGGTAGACACAATTATACAGCAATGAGGAGTCACTGCAGTCAGCACTGAACAATTACATTTAGACTTTATCTTCTTTATGCAAAGCACCTCAGGCTCTTAAACTAAGAACATCTGGACTCATTGTCAAAGTGTAGGACCACTGTGAGGAGCATATCTGACTAGCTTTAGACATAGCAGCCCTTACTCTTTGCTACAGGAAGCATTTGGTTGCAGTGATTAGCATGCAGAAATTGTTTTAACTGATAGCTTTTAACTGTGTTAAGACTGTATAAGGTCAGTCAACTAATCAACTATTCCAAATATTCTGCTTTAAGTTTCACGTTTATTTATTGTCATGCACAATAATTACGGAGAAGCAGCCACTGGCAATTAAATTCTTAGTTTTCAGGCTCCCTTCAACAATCATTATGCAGGCTATAAAAAGAAATTTACGAAAGTAAAAGAAACAAAAAATAGCGAATCTGTGCAAGTAATAGGGATAAATCCATGTTATATAAAATAAAATTTAAGCTGCAACCAGCAGTGATCCGGCCCTTGCAAAATTGCAAAAATCTCAGTCCAGTCGAGCATCTGTGGGATGTGATGGACAAACAAGTCTGATCCATGGAGGCCGCACCTCGTAACTCACAGGACTTCAACACCACAGAATACCGTCAGAGGTCTAGTGGAGTCCATGCCTCGAAGGGTCAGCGCCGTTTTGGCAGCAAAAGGAGGACCTATAGGTGGTAATGATGTTACGGCTGATCGGTGTAGATCTGCTATGAAGTAGGTCAAGTTTGGGTCAGATCTGACCAAGTACAGTCAAGTTGCAACGGTTTGTCATTCAATGGCATATCATGTAAATTCTCTGCTATCTCACGTCAACTTTGTTTCATAAAACTCAAGACTTTAACAAATTTTTAGCACAAATATCTTAAGAGATATTTTTAAATTTGAAGTCAATCAGGTTAAATGTTAATTTTTGTAAAAAAAATAAAAAATTTAAATGATGTGATCAACATTGAGTAAGAAGTCAATTTTTCATCTGGTATTCAATCATTTTCGTCCCTGCATAGTTGTCTGAGTTCATAAATACATGTTAAACGTTACGTATGTAAATCTTTAAAGCCTGGTGCCAACTGAACCTGTCATCGAGCTCCAACACCACCCAGTTATTAGACTCTCAGCTGTCAGCGTGTGAAGCAATGCATGATGAATTGTTTCTGTTAGCCTTCGTGGATCTGCATCTACCAGCCGGACATTTCTACTCCTGTCAATCTGAAGTCATCTCACACAAAGAAACATGCAATGTGGTACCTTCCAGACAGGGCAGCTGGTCTGGTGTTACTACTCCGGCAAACATGAAGCTAGACAAGCAACTGAAAGGAGGCAGAGAATCAATTGTTAAGCACGTGAGCTGTGGTTAACCAGTAGAGCTGAAGTCCAGCACTGAGAGGTGGGGCTGATCAACAGATGGCTCTCTGGTTGATGAACAGCAATGGTTTCACTAATGGACTTGAACTGCCCTGTGGGGGATGAGTAAAGTATTTTGAATAAATTGAAAGTGATTAGAGGAATTCTTCAAGTCAAGTCAGTTTTATCTGTATAGACCAAAATCACAAATCACAAATTTTTCTCAGGGGGCTTTACAATCTGTACAGGATATGACACCCTCTAACCTTTACAGTGCGACCCTCTCATTGTAAAAATAACAACTTCCCCCAAAAAAACTCTCTTAAAAGGGAAACATGAAAAAATGGAAGAAACCTCAGGAAGAGCAACAGAGGGGTCCCCTTCCACGGTGGACAGACGTTCAACAGACATTGTGAGTAACAATATCATGAAAATTCAACACAGACAATCCATCTGACAAAATTGAATACATATAATGTGAACATACTGAATGTCAGTAAGGTGGATCCAGGAGGATGTTATGTCAAGCAGCTTCCCGGCATCGCCAAATAGATAGAGCCAGAGTAACAAGACCTCCTCTCCACACCAAACACTTGATAGTGAGCAACACAGTGCATGTTTAGCAGTCAATTCCGGTGCCACCTAAAACAGTGTCTAATCTGTACGTGCAGTGTCCGATGGTCACAGAAATGTAGAGCTGCCTTGACCAGCATCCTGCAAGTACCCCCAACATGCATGAAGGTGTCAGGGCCTGCTCATCACTACTTGCAGCTTTAATCATAATTTTAATATTAGGTCTCGTTTACTGGTTGGATGTTACAACATTTACTACTCAAACAGGCTCACTTACATTTTGGAAGTCATGCAGTCATGCAGCCCACATTTTACTGCACTACATTTATCATCGTCCAATTGGAGTTTAAGGGGTTAAATCACGTGTGTAGTGCAGTTCAGCACGTGGGAGCTCGTTAGCAGTGTTATTTGAAGAAGACAAAGAAATCCTGTGCAGTGATTCATTCCACTGCACAGCGTCCTCCTCCGTGGCAGCACTCATCCAGCTTCCTCCTCTGTCTGCTCCGCGCCAGTTGGACAACATGATGCTGACCGGGACCGTCGTGTTTTGTGGCAGCATCTTGCCTTTGCAACTTTTCCTCTTCGTTCATTCTCTGCCGATACACGAGCGGCCCGTCAGCAGGTACAAGCAGCTACAGGTGAGTCAAACACTCACCCACAAAAACACACGCATTACGCAGTGGCGCAGAGGTGTAAAGGGAACTTTACGCATGGCGATCACAGTGTTGACACGTAGGGACACGGGGGGATGCTGTGAATGAATGAATGTGAATGACATGAAAGATGAGTAAAATACAAAATAATTGCATATGCATGAATGTTTTTCATTTTTTCTGTCAGTAGGCAGATGCAGCTGTATGTTTCATGACATATTTTAAATTAAACTCATAAAGCCACAACTGGCTAAAAATGAAGTGATGTGAAATTGTGTTCTGCACACAGTTGCACACACAAGCTCAGTCCATAGGGACTTGGCTTGGGAACTGGGGGTAGTTGGAGAGGTGCCAGTTTGCCTCTTGGCACTGCCCTCGAGCAAGGCACCAAACCCCCAACTGCCTTGGGTACATTTCATGGGCAGCCCCCTGGCTCTGACATTAATGTATTCATAAATGCATGTTTATAGGTCTTGTTTGTGCATGTGTGTATGTATTTCAGGCCTGTGTGTAATGTGTAAACTAACAACAGAGTGAAAAATATTAATTTCCCTTCGGGGGATCAATAAAGTATGTCTTCTTCTTCAACTCCAAATTCCTGTCACTTTCATACAAGGCAGCTCTTAGTTCAAACAGGGGTCGGCCACTGTTAACGCTTTTGTTCTTCAGCATACGCTCGAGCTGCTAACATGAAATATCTGACAGCTGAAATCATTATTAACCCTGCCACTGGCCCAGTATTTGTAATACATTTTCAATTCATTTGTGGATGAGTAGGTCTTCGAATGAGAAACCATAGTTTATGAATAGAAAGGATTTTTTTGGTTTTAGAATCAAACCACCCTTTCTTTCAGTAAAACACAATAAAACATTATGCATGCCATGTCATTGAACTTAAGGCTATGCACAAACAGGACAGCATTACTTTCAAACTTTCTGCAGCTTGATTGATGGCAGCCCTGTTTTCCGGTATGGCTGTCAACGGTGTGAGTGAGAGAGTCAGATTAAGCAGGCAGAGGCAAGTCATCTGGCAACTGGTGGTGTTTATAAAACTCTGCGTATTTGCTGACTCGGAGGAACGAGAGAAAATAGCAGATAGCTACTTAGAGAGAGAGAGACATCCGGCAAACAGACACCCAGCGACTGAGCAACCCCACCGAGGTCAGCCCTGCCAAACAGAACGACAACACTGTCAAACACTGTTAGTCATTATATAATCCTGCATTTGTTCATCCGCATACACAGCAGTCAGAGTTGTAAGATAACTAAGTACATTATTCAAGAACTGTACTTATGTACAATTTTGAAGTACTTGTACTTAAGTTAAAATGGCTTGACTTCCGAATGGGAAAGTACCCCGATCTTGCGCAGATTTTCCACATCCATTGGGCCCACGGAGCAGGCGCAGTAGGGATCAAGGGGTCACAGCCGTCATGCTGTCATCACTGCTTGCTAACTCGGCCTCCCAGCCCATTCACATGAATAGAGGAAGGGAAATAACTCCGGATTCCGTTATTAGTGCATTTTACAACTTTTAGGACCTAATGATTTAACTAGGGTCTTGAAAAAAAGTCTTGGCCAAAGGCATCACGTGACGGACACCAAAGTTGTAGTTCCGCCTTATGGCCGCCATGACAGCTGGCATCAACGACTGCTGCTCTCGAAGATGGGTGTGATCCAAGGAAGGATGCTGGAAGGAGGGGGTCACTTACGCCCCAGGTCTGGTTTTGCATCATGTGAGCACATCACAAGCTGGACCCTTAATACTGCATTTTAAAATTTTAAAAGTTTATATTACTTATTGAAGGCATCTGACTGCCTGGTGACACTGGCTTGAATTCTAATATATTGGAAGTAAATACCTTAAAAGACAAATTATTTGTACTTAAACTCTGCAGTAAAATCAACTTTTAGGGACGAGATTTTCCAGGCTCATTTAGCGTTCTTTATCATTTATTTAAAGGACCAGTGTGTAGGATTTAGGGGAGTTTATTAGCAGACATACATACATACTGTATGTTTTCATAAGTGTATAATCACCTGAAAGAGTCACTCTAACCCTATGTGGGGATCTGGCTCTGCTAGGTATGCGGTGCACCAAGCATAGTGGAGGTGTGCTGAAATTTCCAATTTGTTGACCCCTTTGACCTGAGCTTTGTGATCACTGTTGACTGCTGTTTGAACTGAGAAATGAACAAAAACCAATGACTTCTGTCTCTGAATTTCCAGAGTTGTATTGAATTTGCAATAACAAATTGGTCTCATGTTGAGACCAGGGGAAAACAATAGCATTACAGCTAAGATGACATCATTTAGTGCAGCCCCAGTGGGAGTTTTGAGGGGTAAATACTAGGGGTGGAAAAAAAATCAAGTCAATCAATATATTTGCTTCATTTGTGTCTGTGCAGAGGTAAAAGGACGTTACTGCTTTAATTGTTGTAGTCAACCAAAACAAACTGCAGTGAGCAGAAAAGAGGGAGTACAAAACAGTGTAGGGTCCACGTGGATACGACGTGCACCCTCACGTGTTGATCCAACATGGTAAACGCTACGCATACAGTTAAGTATGGAAACACTTTGGGTTTCACAGATTGCAGGAAAAGCAGAGTTAGACATCACGACTAAAGCTGCACACTAACTCTGTCATGGACAGGAAATGTTATCGTATTGCTGTAACGTGCGGTCAAGCCAGCCGTCACTCTCATCTCTGTGGTCAAATCAGCAGATGCTACAACTGTAGAGCGCCCATATGCTGACATTTATGTTAAATGCATTCAAACTGCCCCAATGGAGTTGACCGTGGATGTGTAAAGAGAACGGAGCTGATGGGAGAGCGTCACACATAGCAAAATTACCAGAAGTGTACACGTGTGGCTACATCTGTTTTTCAAAATAAGGTGTTAACAAAGGGAACTGTATATACAAAATACATATATGGAACTAAGATTGATTGGATTATATTCACCAGTAGTTTTAAACATTACGTGTTCCTCCACCGCAAATTCTTGAGGAAAATGTATTTATTATTTGATTTTTGAGTTAACATAATAAATAATGTGCATGATCTAGTGTCACAATATCGCAATAAATCGTGATATTGAATTGCAATACATATCAAATTGGCACGCAAGTATCATGATAGTATCGAATTTGGAGATACTGTAGCTGCATCGTCCCAGCACTAATAATTACTGCAGTGAGGCTGAGCAGTGTCGCCGCTGTCAGCAGTAGCTCTCAAAAGTGTAGAAATCACCGAAAGAAAAGTAAAAAATCTGTGACGGAGCTTGTAAACTGAAGAGGTTTAGTGAGAGATGTTTAAGTAGAGGATCAGTCTGTCATCTCCATTCATGCTAATCCTCTTTATCCTGCAAATATTTCCTCTACTTGGCATAATTAGTCCGTTTGTGTGCAAAACATAGAATCCCTGCTGATATCTGGGACTTTTTGCACTTAAAGGGGAATACCACCTAAATTACGAATTCCAATATGTTATTTCCACAGCCGAGGAGAGTTCAGTCAATATTTGTATAATATTATCTCTTTCTCAGTCCCAGAAACCAGAGAAGTAAGTCTCAAACCTGTCATGTCATAGGGTATAAAGTACTGCTCCATAGACGATGAATGATTTTATGGACTCACACATTGTTTGTTTTCTTGTTTGCACCCAGTTGTGAAACACAAAAAGTTCCCATATACTAAGAACATTCCCCTGGGTGCTCTCAGTGTCACCTAGAAATCCCATTTCATTGTCTATAGAGCAGTTCAACAATTTATACCCTATGATATTACAAGTTTGAGTTTTAGAGCTCTAGCTTTTGGATTTTGAGACTGTCTTAAGCTGGAAATACACTGTACCATTTTAGAAATATTGTTGTGTACTTCCTTCCCCTACTGTACGATTAGATAATTTGTGACGTAAAGCCAAAGCTCGCGATTTATGTGCTCACACTGTAGGCGTAAAATAGAAGAAAAAAAAAATAAACATGGCCAATCGGCTCCTGCAGGCCATTCAGGCTGTTGACAGTTGTCGATGAAGATTGGTTTGAAAGCTCCGAGGCGGGTAAAGTTTGTTTGCTAGCAGAGGTCTGTGCAGGTCACAGTGCTAACAAGGCAGAGACATGCTGCCTCGATCATCTGTGCCATCCTGCCTGCTGAAACATCTAAAAAAGACGCAGCGGCGTGACGTTATATGGACTCACTTGTCCATTTTGCAGAAGCTAGCTACGTTTTACTATATCTGTTGTACATTATCATGATAGCTATGCTCTGATTACTGTAAGTAAACTGACGTTGGGGAATCGGCTCGTGGCTCTGCTTCAACTGTGCACGAGCCTGTAGTCGGCCAACCAAAATTTCTGACATGTCAGACATTTATTCAACCATCTGACGGATGCTTGGGAGGCGTTGAGTGCTCAGTCCCCCCTGTACACTGTACAGCAAACCCGATGAAGCTGAAATTTGGTCTGATTCAAAAATGAGTCACGCGGCTCAAAACTTGGGCCAGAAACGGGCTAAAATCAGCTTTAGATTGTAGGAATAACGTATGAATTTTGAAAATGGCTGTACTTCCGCTTGAAATATTTACCCTTCAGAGATTTCTTCCAATGTGCACATCATTTATCTCAAGTTCGAACTACTTTTTATCTGCCATGTGTGGCGAGTAGATCTTATCACATTTGTAGTGGTGGTTTAGAAAGTCAAATCAGATTCTGCTTAGTTTTTGTAATTGCAAGTCATAAATTTAGTCATTCTCAGTAATGCCAGATCAGCATCCTTGAAAACCCACTCACACTCCCTGTGGTATACGACCTGATGTCATGACTGAACAGGGAATTTCCAGACATCTGCTCACTGTGTGTGATGCAGCTTTGGGGAGGTTTTGTGTGTCTGTGTGTGGTGCACATTTTTTTCTGTCATGTGCGTGTTCACACCTGCATGCACACATTGTATTCACACATTTGTAACAGATGTAACAGATGCCACCTATTAAATAAAATAACAATGCTCCTTTCTATAGATGGGCTCAGCACTTAATTGGGTTGAAGCTTGAGCATGTCAATTTGGGCGAGATGCAGCAACTGCAGTGTCATGTGATGACATGTTAGCTCCATCTCCAGGATCCCCCGATCATACACACAGCTTTGTTTCCATAGCATGTGACTCTGTGTTTATACTTTATGAAAACTTACTTCTTGTCCACACACTCACCTTAGTTCTGTCACTCACTGTGAATTGAGCTGCCTGAATCCATCATTATGTGTGTTGTAGAGCCATTGTTGAAAACAGGCATGAGCTTAGTTGATCAGCTGTTTCAGTCATCTTTCACGTAAAAATGGCCCAAATTCACCCCCTCATTGGGGATATTTTCTCCTTAAATAATAGTGAATATCTTTGGGTTTAGGACTGGTTAGATAAAACAAGCAATTTGAAAATGTCACCTTTGGCTCTGGGAAGTTATAAAGTGTATTTTTCACTTTCAGATATTGCACTGCGGTGGGTAGTAAAAAAGTAAAGTAATTTTTATAAAACGGTCGCCATATCCTGACAGTAGTACATGAGACGTGTAATCTCTGTAAGGCCTCTGTGTACTCCGGTGCTCCTAATGGCATCTGCAAGATTTCACAGACTGAAGGAAAACAACCAATCAGAGCTGACTCTGGTCTCTGAGCAGCTGTCAATCAATTGTAAATTCCAATCAAATGGTGCACTGATCAAATATGAATCAATATTCTGTTACTGCAATGCCTGTTTCTCTCCTCAGATGTTTTCAGAAACATCTTGTAGTTACTGTTTAGCTGTAAAATGAGAAAGTTTGTGAGCTGGCAGCCATGTTGAGATCAGTTGAGGAAATACCAAGCAACGCCCACCAGCTGGACCAAACTCTCATTTTAGAGCTAAAAAGTACACTACAAGATGTTTCTGACAATATTTGAGGTGAGAAATAGACATTACAGTAACAGAATATTGATTCATATTTGATCAGCTCTGCCTAGTTTGACCAAACACTGAAATGACCTATGATTGGTCAAAATCTTATGTCACGGGCTAGATTTTTTTTAAAGCCTGAAAACAGCCATGAGGAGGTGGAGAAGTCTAGTTTTCTCTCAGAGCACGTAATTACAATACGCTGAATGGTTATTATGGATTTGATGATGCCTACTATAGGTTGAATGGTCCAGTGTGTAGGATCTAGTGTTATCTAGCGGTGATGTGAGGAGATTGCAATCAACTGAAGCCTCTCCCGTCCTGCCAAGCATGTTGGAGAGCTACAGCGGCCAACATGAAAGCACTATATATATCCCTCTATAGAGTCATCTGGAGCAGAGCCAGTGTGTAGAGTGGGACGTGAGTGGTAAAGCAAGAGAGAGAGAGCAGTAGCGACAGGACCAAGTAACGTTATCGACTCTGGCCCAAGAGGTTTTCTTTGTCCATTCTGGGCTACTCTAGAAATATGATGGTGCAAGGACCTGCTCCATTTGTAGATATACAGTAAACTGTTCCTTCTAAGGTAACGAAAACACAACAATTCTTATTTTCTGGTCATTATAAACTAAAGAAAACATACGTGTTAACATTAGAGTATACTCCATTTCTGCCAGTAGATCCCCCTAATCACCTATCTTAAAGCAGTAAACTACTCGTCACTTCTCCAGACAACATGATGAAAAGCTGGATTTGGCCCAGATGGCACGCCTGACTTCATTCCAGAGACTCTGTTGTTTTTGAGGCTGTCTCAGACCCAGTGTGGCTTTTGATTGTCAAGTATTTGAATAAATGTCAAGTCTTAATCCTTTTACAGTAGAGTACTTTGTAGCTTAGCATGCCACTCTTCTCATTGATTGATTGTCTTATTTGCTTTACAATCATGAAGGACAATTAATCAATAAATTGGACTTTAATTAAACTCTACCCTTGCTTATGTGATTGAAGTTACAGAACGTAAAGCTCAAACGACTTTTTGTCTGTGAAGTTAAAGTAATCCTGTTGTTTCATCGTTAGCTTCACAGGACAGAGATGTTTGTCTCTTGACTTTTGGGACTGATATATGCCTCAAGAGATTACAAAAGTAGGGATCTTGAACACAAATTGATTCAAAAGATGCAGTAGAGTGATTGCTGATTGATCCCTATAATAAAAAATAGGTTTAATATTAAAGGAGCAATATGTAGTTCTGACAGCTAGCATTTAAAAGTTAACGGTAGTCCAAATTCAAATCATTGGAGCCGTGGCCTTTCTGCTACTCCAGTGTGAATGATAGCAGTAGTGCAAAGTTTTGCAATTTGAGGGTTACCTTCTAGACATGACCACCTCTGGCCAGCAGCAGTCAGAATCACTTCAGCGACTGTGTCTCAAATAATCGCTGCCTTGTTGATAGGGTGGGAAAACAATTGATTCACTCATGTACAGCAATTTTATTTTAAATGATTTTTAAATTGATTGAATTTTTAATGCCAGAATTAATATATTTGCTTCGTTTGAGTTAGAGAGTCCAGAGAGTCTTGAGATAGAAGTAAGTTACTGCTTTTATTGTATAGTCAGAGTAAAGTGACAGCAAACACCAAAACAAGTCGGCCCCGATGGAGCTGACCATGGATGTATATGAGCTAGCTTGACAAACTACAGCAAAATGAATACTTTTACTTTAAACATATTTTACTGTACAATGAATACTTTTACTTTAAGTACATTTTACTGCACAATGAGTACTTTTATTTCAAGTACATTTTACTGTACAGTGAATACTTTTAATAATAGTTAGTTAATTAATTAGATAATACTTTTACTATATGTACATTTTAGTGCACAATTAATCCTTTTACTTAAAGCATTTTAAGTACATTTTACTGCATAATGGATACTTTTAATTTAAGTATATTTACTGCACAATTAATACTTTTAGTTAGGTCATTTTATGATTTATTACAGTTAATATATTACATATTGGTCCTTTAAATAACAGAATTTAATCAAGCAATAAGTCACAAGAGGCTGTGATTTTAAAACTAAGGGGTGTTGTTAGGCACAGCGCAAAATGGTTACTGCATATATCTGGCAAGGTTTTATGAAATAAACACACAGCAACAATGAATGCAATAATATGTTGATAACAAATTCATTTTTCTGCCAAGCAATGTAGTTTGTAACAGTTTGGGTCCGTGTGGGATGGTTGAGGTAGCTTGGAGAGCGTAGCAGAAGACGTCACATGGGTATGGGGTTTCCACAATGCTCGCTGTTTATTTCTATCTTCATTATCTAACACATCAACCTTCCTAAGCATGGTTGTACAGCTGCTATTTTATGATATGTGAACAAAGTAGAGACCACACAAAACCTAACCGACACACTTGAGTTGAGAGGTAAGAAGGTGATGAGCACATGCAGCAGACATCCAACCGAAGCAGGCGAGTCCCTCAACTAACACTGTAAACATAATGCGCTCTGATGACGTTGCCTCCTTCATATCTAAGCAACACAGTGTGCCTTAAAGGTTATAAGTCAATAAAGATCTTGTTTCTGTATGATGATATGAACTCAATGACTGTGCCTTTTTTTTTTAAGGTATTACCTCACAGCAACGGTCACGTTGGTCTGAAGAAGAGGGGAAGACATGAACAGGACACGTTAAACGAAGATTACCATTCAAAGTCGGTACTGGCATCCATAAATGACACGGAGCTCTGGAAGCGTCCTCGCTGTGGAGTCCCAGACTATCCCAGCTTAATGCAGGTTGGCCTGTCGTACTATAACCTGAAGAAAAAGAAGGGAGGCCTGAGCAGACAGCAGCGCAGGAAACGATTTGCACTGTTTGGAGGGCGCTGGGAGAAGACTGACCTCACTTACAAGTAAGAAACACAAATACTCTGTAAGTACATGGGTTTGTTCAGTTGTTAAACACTGTTTGTGTCACTGTCTTTTAATCCTGAATGCAGTGCTGGAAGTTTTAACGGATGTTAGGAATGTGACGGTGAGGAAATTTTCCCACTGGTTAATAAACTTGTGTTACCAATTACATCGGACATTTTACAAGAAAAGACGCTGCTCTATTTATGTAGCGCGCTTAGTTTGATCGTTAATGTTGGGTGGCGGTGTGTCTGTCTTCGGTCCAGCTTTCACTGCGGAGCCTCAGGGATCTACCTGTCTTCCTCACACTGTAGTTCCCTTATACGTATTCCCTTATATGTTCACAACATACAGCTTAAGCAAACTGCAACGTGGGCTTGAAATGAACCAAACTCAGACCACTTCCTGAGGAGGTCTAAAGTTCAGGTCGTTTCAGTGGGAACATAGACATATGGACAGAACATGCTGACTAATCGCGCTGAGGTTGTGTGGAGGACTTAAAGGGACCAAGTGTGAAAACACCTTTAGACTACAACACAGATGAACAGCTCAGCCTCTACATGCCTGACTGTCATCAACCTCCTAAAAAACAAATTCATTTTTATCTTGATGGAACAAAACAAAGCTGGTTTTAGTTTGCCCTGAACCTCATGTCTGGAACTAGGATGAGAGGGGGGTGGAGATGGCGAGCTAATGGTTATTTACAGGAAAATATGTTTGCGTTGCAGTCTCGCACCAAGGCTAGCAGCGTAAATTGTTTGTAGATACAATTTGTCAAAGCAGCAAAAAAAACAAAAATGCCAGCCACCTCATAAATTGTGGAATCATCCTGTAATTAGAATGATTGAATTCATGACTATTGTTGTAGAGACGTTGTTATTTATGTGTTTACCAGGGTGGTCAGTGTGACAAAAGCATTTTTCTGCAATACTCTGAGGATGCATATGTGCTTGTGTTAATAGCGTACATAGACTGTTTGCAAAAAAAACATTCGGGCAGGATGAGAAACACATTGTGCTCTGTAGGCTTTACCAGTGTAAATAAGCATATAGACCTACAGTATCTGTTGGAGAGAGCATCACAAAATATGCAGTAGGAGTTCAAGGGTAACTGTTTTTCTTTGCTAGTGCAAAGAAAATAAACACTAACTTGAAGATAAACTTTGTGAAACTGCTATTTTGTGTTAAAACTGATGACTTTTTCCTAATTGTAAAAGAATAAATCCAACCTATTGGAATTTGTTGATAAACCAAAGTATTGGACAAAGTGTATATTTTACTTGATGATGGCAATAGACAATAAGTTAGGGGATTACCAAAGTATCATGTTGTTATGATATCTTAGCTACACAGCACCGCTGTAGGGACCTCATTTTAATTCTAGGCTTTAGTGCTTCCAGCTAAGCTGGGCTTCCATTTTTAACGCAACTGAAATTGTTGTCAGCCACAAGTAACAAGGCCTGTTGCACCCATGGGTGATCTGGTTAACCTAGGGTGACCAGACGTCCCGGTTTGTCTGGGACTATCCCGCTTTGACGCTGTGTGTCCGAAGTCCTGACAAATATGTGTATAACACTCAAATGCCCCAGTTTTCAACAGTCACGAACAAATTGCCCCAGTTTTCACCATAATTTTAAAAAATGCTAATAATGTTATACTTACACACTGTAGATGTTTATCATGTTCTGTTCAATTCATTCATTAATTTGTGTGCATCAGTTAAGTACATATACAGGGAGCCAGCACAGAGCACCCCGCTACAGTCTCTAATTAGAGTGATTTTGCGCGTTCTCAAGCCACAATTATATAAGCACAGGCGGCACGGCAGATCTGTCGGTAACATTTTGTGCAACCAGCATCAGACAAATTGACCGCACAACCCGCCATGCTTATGCTTATGCACATTAAAGGTGTCATTAATTATTGTACACAGTTCCTTCTGCACATCAACAGGCATGTAGACAAAATATTGTGAATCACTTAAAACTTTTCTCTCCGCTTATAACACCTTCAGGACCGGTCGTTCCTGTGAATTTTTCACCCGGTGTCTCCATCCTGGAAAAAATGTCGTCTGGAGCTCCACAGCTCATTATAGTAGCCTACAGGTAGATGAGTGGCTGTGGCAAGCAACGTTATGTGATAGAGATTGTTCGGGCTCAAAGCTAAAGTTGAACTAGAGTGGCAGTCCGAGAGTGCAGACCTCCACCAAGATGCCATCATCCACTCGTATTTTTGTTTATGTTAAGATCAGCTGTGCGTAGCAGAGCATTGGAAACTCGACAGAAACAAAATCATACTCACCTAAACCGTCGTCATTGTTAGGCAGCAATCCAACAATCACCCAGTATGCTTTGGTCGAACGCAACTGTAATTTCACAGAGTTTGTGAAAATGTGGCGACTCAGTTGCCCTGCATGTGTCTTAATGTTATGGCTGATAGAAATTCTTTAAAAAAACTGTGAATATGATGGATCGTGATCCAGATTGCCTCCAAATCGTAATGTATTATTCACTGTGCCACATGCAACCCTCCAAAATATTACATTCATATCCATTGCGAACTTTTTGTGTAATCCTACTAACAGACATACAAACAAATAAACAAACAAACCAACACCGCTGAAAGCATAGCCTCCTTGGCCCAAGGCCCTCTGCCTTGGTCAAGGTAATAATAATAATAATGATCATTTTTGTAGTCCCAGACAACAATAATTTTCCTCTGAGGAAAAATCTCTACAGGACTCCCAAACTGTCAGTGCGTCATGAGGGGGCTAGCCCTGTGATTAAAGGGGGTGGAAGAGTTAATGTGTTAAGTTATGATTGTCACTAATGCACCCACCTATAATAATGCATGCTCTCTGATCCCACCCGGTGCTCAAACGCTCCACAGGTGCGTCAAGTTAGCCATCCTGATGAAAACACACACAGGGGCGTGCATGACCATGTGCATGTACGAATGTGCAGTACACTTAAGGTATATGGTCACCCTTCGCATGGTTGATCTGGTTAACCATTAACATGCAGGAAGAACACAGTGCGTTATGGTACTATATGGAACAATTAACATGTATTAATTGTGTATTTCCAATATTTGAACAGATTGTAATGTAACTTAAAGACGGACTTTCTCGGTTCCCTGTAACAGCCTGTGAACTGATTTCTATGTAAAGGACTCGGCATGGTTTTTCTTTGTAGCATTAGCTGATGCAATAATGTGCAAATGGCAAGCTAGTTAGTGTCATGGAGATTGAACAGATATTAACAGTGATATATGATTGTAATGTAATGTCACGTCACTGTTTTGGCCGATGCCCATGACGATCCCTCACGCCTACAGAGTGCAAGCACATGCACGAGCAACAGGATGCTGACTACAGTTCACAGCCAATGGTGTTTCTGATAACATGGACTTTCTGAAAGTTACATATAGTACCTTTAGTGTCCTTCTTCAGCTGCTAACATGGTGAAAACAACACTAGTGTAGGCTCATTAGAATGCAAGGCTGGACAACTCACTATTTTACACTGACAATGAATGATTATTGAAGGGATTATTGAAGGACAAATGCAGACTATTAGAGACAAAACACCAATTTTATTTTGAATTGTGTGAGCAGAGCTTATCAAACTAGTGAGTAACTAAATCACCTACACCAGAACTGTATTATCCATGTATCTGAGTATCAATTAAAAGTATCCTGGGGTTTTTCTTAACTGTGTACACCACATCAAGGCAGTATGGTTACTGTCTTTTCATTAATTTGGACTCAAACTTTTTCCCGTACACTGCAGCACACACAGCTTACCATCTGTTTGGTGTGCAGGGAGTCCTTTAATGTTGTAAGAGGTGCTTGCCAGAGGTAAAGAGGTTCATATTACATCCTTCCTGTCAAGCCTGAGCTTGTCCACACAGCTGAACAATAAGAAAGAGCCCATTCTCTAACCATATCACAAGATTAGCACTGAGTGGAGTGATTACTGTGTGTATATACGCCCCTTGTTGATATTTAGTAAGCTTTTTGAAGTCAGTGCACCTTTTCTGCAGCTGCAGCACACTTTGGGTGAAAGTTTGAATTTTATTAAGCACTGACTGTACATTTCATACTCAAAAGTTTCCTGTATGTGCATATATATGCATATGCATATGTATACCTAGTTGCCCCAAATGATTACCATTGATTGATGATTCTAGTTATGCTTTATCAAAAGTAAAAGCAAAGCAGAAAGTAAAGCATCTAATTTGTCGTTTTGACTTCTGCAAAAAAGTTGTTATCCATGCAAAAAACATATTCTCTAGACATATTTTGCATGTAAAGATCAATATTTTTAAAGCAATATATCATCAATATATGGATTTGTGCAGTTGATAAGATGAAATCTAGCTAGTAATGTCAAAAACTAAACATTTTCCTTCTTTTGGTTTTGTTAGTTTATAAATAGTTTTTCAGAAGTGTATGCATCTTTGCATCATTTTTTATTTATATGTGGTTAAACTGTAATGTCTTCTGCACCTGCACATTGTAGTGTTTTAATAGTTGTAATAAAATAAAATAGTATAAGTGGAAACCTACACTTCCCATCAAACTCATCATTAAAGATTTTCATACACTGTGCACAATAACATTCACTGCAACAAGCAGACAGCTTGTTAAAGAGTGTATTTTGATGGAGTACCACTATCAGGTAGTTGCATGATGTGATCATATTTTACAGAAATCTATTATAGCAGATTGAGTTACAGTTTGGATCACAGTTATTCAGTGTTTCCATGTCAGCTGTATAAGGTTTTAGGATTTTGGTAACACTTCATTTTACAGGTCTGCAAATTTCATGGTAATTAGGTGATAATTATCAAGTAACCTATTTGCAATTTCTTTGGAGTTACTGCCAAATTACCCCAATATTTACCTCAAAATGTATTGGATTATGGCTGTCTTAACTTGGGACTGGACACTAGACTTTTAATATTATTATTTTATATCTATATTAAACATTATTTAATAATTGTATTCCCCAATAAGCAGTAATAAATAGCTGGTAATTTATTTAATACATTTGTGGAAAAGAATACAAAGATAATTAAAGACAAGTTAATACCATATCTGCTGGTAAATTGTTAATAATTAGCAAATAAGATATTTGAAATTTCATTTGTGTAGCCAGTAAGTCACAATTTGTGCCTGATCAGAAGTATCTTCTATTAGTTTTGGTTTTCTGCCTTTGATGAAGAGCAGCCGCTTCTCAAGCCTAAGGGCCTTATTTTAACAATTATATGCTATTTCAGCAGGTAATTGTTAAATAATGTTTATAATAAAGTAATTTTCCATAAATTTTATGGTAAAATTTGGGGTAATTTAGCAGTAATTCCAAAGAAATTTCAAATAGATTTCTTGCTAATTATCACCTACTTACGATGAAATTTGCAGACCTGTGAAATGAAGTGTTACCCTGCTTTTTTTTCATGAGTGCTCTAATATAGCACATTGTTTTGTGTGTGTGTGTGTGTGTGTGTGTGTGTGTGTGTGTGTGTGTGTGTGTGTGTGTGTGTGATCCAACAGAATTGTGCGTTTCCCCTGGCAGATGAGTGAAGGCAAAGTGCGGCATATCTTCCAGGAGGCGTTTGGCGTGTGGAGTGCCGTGACTCCTCTGACGTTCAGAGAGGTCACCACTGAGAAAGCTGACATCATTATTGACTTCAACAGGTAAGAAAGGTACACCGCCAGCCATGTCAGTCATGATATTAACTACCAGGATACACTGGTGTAGACAATAAGTCACAATGGTGAGATTGTGCCTGATCAGAAGTGTAGTTAGTTAGTTAGTTTTGGTTTTCCACCTCCGATGAAGAGCAGCGCACAGCAACTTCTCAAGCCTAAGGGCCCTACTTTAACCATCATATGCTATTTTAGCATATAATTATTAAATTGTCTATATTGAAGTAAACTTTGTTGAATTTTTAGGAAAATATTGGGGTAATTTGGCAGTAATTCCACAGAAGTTTCAAATTGGTTATTAGTATCACCAAATTAATACGAAATTTGCAGACCTGTAAAATGAAGTGTTACCAAAAGTTCTACATTTAAAGTGAAGAATAAGACTCATTAATCAAGCGACTTACTCCTACTTACAGTAAATTACACAATATCAGTTCTCAAGTGATCACATGTTTAATCATATGTATGCTCAGAGCAGGAATAGCCAATCAGAGACAAGTATTTACCTTATTATTGACCTGACTTCACCCTACAACTGCCTCATTGTCTGTTCTGTAATAGCAATTAACTCTTGAAATCAACAAAAGTTTACGTATTTATCATAGAAATAAAAATACTGCTGTTGGAGCACAAGACACAACATATAGGATGAAAGGAATTTAGGATTACAATCTAAAGAAGTGCCGTATCTTTTATTTTATGTGTGTAAAAGGACATTATTTGAGGTTTGGAAAATTCAGTATTTTATTTATTGTAAAAACAAAATATGTATACAGTATGTATGTGTAATGCAGACCCAAGGTTGGCAGAATGATCTCTGTAATCTGAGCCAGACGTGAATCTCTTGGCTCCATTTGTCAGAGTGACCCAGGAAAAAGTAAACCAGATGTATCCCAGCCAAGCTCAGGAGCAGATTACACACATGAATGATTGCAATACAGGACTTGTTTGGCGGGGTTAGATAAATAGTGCGCCTCCAGCTATGATTTTCTCAGCTTAGATGAGTCAGTTTGGCATTTGGTTTACGATACTTCCGTGTCATATCTTTTGCTTCACTGAGTTCTCCCACATTACAGTTGTATAACTACTCTGCCAAGCCCCTTTTTGTTTAAATTTTTGAGCTATACAGGTTTCTTTCATCGAAATTTTTGAATACAATATGTTATGGACTTTCTACAGCACAGCAAACTGCAAAATGTTAGCCAATCCCAGTCATGGTACCCCAACATAACACCAAATTACAGGCTTGTTTTAATCTGCTGGAGACCAGCAAGAAGTCACTGGATAATTAACATGGATCATTATAGATTTAGTGTGATGTCATTTTTGAACAAAGCAACACTGTGTATCACCATCTCCAGGTTCCTGAGCTTTATTGTAATAAATAATGCTCTGACCTGTAACTAAACCTGTGAATATATTTGTAGTCATGGCTCTATAACAAGCCATTCAATGAGCTTATGAGGTCTTTTACCAAAAGGTATAATAATACTTGTAATCACAAAGAATCACAAAATGCTTGTGCAGGTACTGGCATGGGGACAATTTACCGTTTGATGGTCCCGGAGGTATCCTCGCCCACGCCTTTTTCCCCAGGACACACAGAGAGGGCGAAGTCCACTTTGACTATGATGAGCATTGGACAGTAGGCAACAGCGTGGGTGAGTACATGCTCTGAGGTAAACAGAGAGGTTTGTTCTTTAAAACTAAAGAATAACAGATTCAGCAACTATTTTTTGTCACTGTCTCTTTATCCTTTACTGTCCTGTTTAGGCACAGATCTCCCACAAGTGGCAGCTCATGAGTTCGGCCATGTCCTTGGCCTGCAGCACTCCCTGGAGCCAGATGCTGTGATGTGTCCTTTCTACAGCGACTCCTACCCTCTGCAGCTCAGTGAGGATGACAAGAGGGGCATCCAGTATCTGTATGGCCCACCTCGGCACGCACGACCCGAGATGACCGAGACCAATGAGATTGACACTGGAACGGTGAGACAAACAATAATTACACTATCGACATATTGTACAATATATGGACATGACCAACACTTTAGCCAACGTGATGCCAGATTAAACAACCATTTGTCCCTCCATTGGAAGACTCGGGCATTACACAGACATTTTGCTAATTTTGCAGCAGATAGATAGATGGATAGATAGATAGATAGATAGATAGATAGATAGATAGATAGATAGATAGATAGGTAGATAGATGATCGTTAGATAGGTAGATAGATGATAGATAGATAGATAGATAGATAGATAGATGATCATTAGATAGATGTAGATAGATAGATGATAGATAGATATGTAGATAGATAGATAGTTAGACAGATAGATAGATAGATAGATAGATGGATAGATAGATAGATAGATAGTTAGACAGATGGATAGATAGATAGATGATAGATAGATAGATAGATAGATAGATAGATAGATGATCATTAGATAGATGTAGATAGATAGATGATAGATAGATATGTAGATAGATAGATAGTTAGACAGATAGATAGATAGATAGATAGATAGATAGATAGATGGATAGATAGATAGATAGATAGTTAGACAGATGGATAGATAGATAGATAGATAGATAGACAGATAGATAGATAGGTAGATAGATGATCGTTAGGTAGATAGATAGATAGATGATAGATAGATGATAGATAGATAGATAGATAGATAGATAGATAGATGATCATTAGATAGATGTAGATAGATAGATGATAGATAGATATGTAGATAGATAGATAGTTAGACAGATAGATAGATAGATAGATAGATAGATAGGTAGATAGATAGATGATAGATAGATAGATAGATAGATGATAGATAGATAGATAGATAGATAGATAGATAGATGATCATTAGATAGATGTAGATAGATAGATGATAGATAGATATGTAGATAGATAGATAGTTAGACAGATAGATAGATAGATAGATAGATGGATAGATAGATAGATAGATAGATAGTTAGACAGATGGATAGATAGATAGATAGATAGACAGATAGATAGGTAGGTGGGTAGGCAGGTTAGATAGATAGACAGACAGACAGATATCCTTTACCTTTGTCCTATAATACAAAGTTAAAGGACATCTGAGAGATAAAGTTAAGATAAAGATTAAGATAAAATACAAAATATAATAATACACTATAAATATACCCAACTACTACAACTAGCATGATAAAATCTGCATATCCAGTCCACAGACAAAAACATCTGCTGTGTTTGTCGTTGTGCCCCAGCTGGACGCCTGCAGAACAAACTTTGATGCTGTGTCCATGATCAGGGGAGAGCTGTTCTTCTTTAAGTCTCGATATGTTTGGCGTATCCGTGATGGGCAGCTACAAGCTGGCTATCCGGCCTTGGCTTCACGCCACTGGAGAGGCATTCCAGGCCACATCGATGCTGCGTACGAAGACAAGTCTGGCAACATCTGGTTCTTCCAAGGTTGGAAATACAGAAGCAAATTTTAAAATGCTTCACTTTCTGAAGAAAATGCTTGCATGCTGTCTGATGAACAACTGTTGAAGTCATAGTTCAAATGGTACTGAGCTGGAAATGTCAGTTGAAAGAAAATGTCAAATGTTTAAATTTCAGCTAGTAAAAGCAGTGAAAGCAGTCAGAGTGAAATCTGAATGAATAGTGTAAGTTGTGTGACTCTAAAGAGCTGATTATTATTATTATTTTTATTATTAGTATTATTAATTAAAGGTAAAGAGTTGCGATATTAGAGTGTAATCACTGAAAGTTGCTGAACTCTCAGTTAAACAATAAGACACTGAAAGCAGTTGAAATGTTTAAAGGTGTAGTGTGTTATACCTGGCCATCTGCTCCAAAGATATAGGAGCAGCATTTCACCTCTACTGCTGAGTCCATACAATATGAAATTAATAAAATAAATAAAAATAATACTTCAGATCAATAAAAATGAATATATTGCATATATCTTTTTACCATGACAGGTGACAGCTACTGGGTGTTTGATGGTGAGAGGAAGATTACAGGACCAGATTCAGTGCGGCAGCTGGGTCTTCCGGTTACAGATATCCAAGCAGCTTTGAAGTGGGAAGAGGACCGCGTCGAGAAAGTCTACCTCTTCAAGTCTGCTTCTTACTGGCCCTTCAATCCTCGGGAGAATCGAGTCGATGACGTCCATCCTCGCAGCATGCACAAGTGGGGAGGAATGCCCGTCCACATTGACGCAGCCTTTCGGGACCATTATGGTGAGAAGTGGGATCAGGAAAAGGCTGTATTTTAATCTTCATGTTTTTTTTTCTTTGTCTGGTCTAGTGACTTGTAAACTACAGCTGACTGTTGCCCTCTCTCGCTTTCTGACAGGCTACGCCAATTTCCTGAGTGGGATGCGCTACTGGAAGTTTGACCCTGTGGCACTGAAGGTGCTAGAAGGCTACCCCCGCAGCATCGGCATGGATTTCTTTGGCTGCTCTGCCAAATAAGTTCATACACATGCATCTGCTGAACACGTGAAGAGCAGTGGATGGATTTTTCAGCTTAATTCACCATACAGAACATTCTGGCTATTTTGGAAATATACGCAAGGCTGATGTATTTCATTAAGATGACTCAAAACCCATTTAAGTACATCAAACTCACTGCCCACTGCAAACATTTTTTTTAAACAATGAATTTGCATTTGAAAATACAAACATTACTGTAACACGTTACAGTAAGGGACACAACATTTTGAGCAGTTACTAGGGAACAAATGAGGAACTAACTGTGAAGTAGTGACCCATTAGTGGGGCAGCTGTAGCTCGGGGGGTAGAACGGCTGTCCTTCAACTGCCAGGTCGGCAGTTAAATCCCCGGCTCCTACTGTCTGTCCAAATGTCCTTGAGTGAGACACTGAACCCCAACAGCAGCCCACTGCTCCTAACTCAAGTCAAGTTACATGAGTTTTATTTGTATAGCCCAAAATCACAAATTACAAATTTGCCTCAAAGGGTTTTACAGTCTGTACAGGATATGACACCCTGACGGCAGGATCCACCTCCAGTTTGGACAGACATGCAATAGATGTTGTGCATAGACAATCCATATGACAAAAATTAATACATATAATGTGAACATACAATATGTGAGAGGGTAGATCAAGCAGCCTCCCGGCATCACCAAATAGATAGAGCCAGAGCAACACAGCTTCCTTTCCATGCCAAAGGATATGTTACGTGCAGAGGTAATGTTTGTGTATGTATGTATATGACAGCTATAATAAATTAATTGAAGTTAGTTAATGAGTAGCGTTGGCGCACTAGCGTTGGCATTTCTGCTAACTGCAAATGTGTTAAGGCAAACCAGTGTCATCACTTTACTTGGAGGGATTTCATTAACTTATCATTTGCTAGCCTACTTTGAAAAATGAATGGTTTACTAGCGGTTACTGTAGTTCCTCATTTGTTCACTGGTAACTACTACATTTTGTGTCCCTTCCTGTTAAGTCTTACTGGCATAGATGTAAAACTGTCTAATATCTGTGGTTACCAGGATGTCAACTGGAACTGTCAATTTGAGATAAGAACACACATCTTGAGACAGCTGGTCGGCGGTGAAATTCAGTCCTGAAAAAAAAAAACGGACTTTGGTCCCAAAACCCACTTTCAAGTTGCCTGAATTTGTCAGTATTTAAAGAGCAATTCCACTCTAGATCTCAGAGAACCTGTGCTGCCGCCCTGATCTCTGTGGGTTAAAGTCTGTAGTGATGCCCTATAGTGCAAAGTGCTGTATTGTTTTGGTTGTGTATTTAGCACCCAGAAGTTGGCAGTGCAAGCAGGATGACTAGCCTGGATACCAGTACCTGTCTGTAGTAAAAAAAAAAAACATCACTTACAAACAAAGCTGAGACATGTATTAAAGCTTTACTATGCTTCAAGGAACCAGGCCAAACAACATGTCTGACCACATCTAAATTCACACATGATTATATTCATTCTGAATGACCACAGCTGAAGTCTGGCCAAAAAGCCTGCCACTGCACTTATTACTGAAAAAAGTAATCTCATTACTGTACATGTTACTAAGTAATGCATTACTGCCCAGCACTGCTGCAAACTAGGTACTGAAACAAACATGTCCTCACCAAACCTCATAACTGCTGATATAGTTCACACTTAAAATGTTGCCATTACTGTAATATTCTTACAGTTATTTTTCACTGTTCAGCTGTGCTGCAAAATTGCAATCTGCAAAATCTGGAAACGAAACTATGCAGGCATCCTATCAGACATGGTCGATGGAGGCTTTGTCCCCAGAAACATTTAACCAATGGAGCATTGCGTACATAGCCAGCCCTAATGTTACAACTGAGCAATAATCTCCTCCACGCTAGCCTGGTCTTGGACCTCTGAATCAGCATTCACATCTTTGTTTTCAGTGGTTAAAATCATAACAACTAGGGTAGCTTTGACCATTGCCATGGTAATCAACCTCCACATCAGTATTTGAATGCTTTATTTGTTTTTTTTATATATAGTAACTACATAATAATAATGTTTAAATTCCAAAATAGCCCATGAAATAAAAACTAATCCTACAACATCATTCATATTAATAATTATTATTAGTTATGCTCAGACAGGTATCGAAAAAGCTTTGAAAACATTTGAATTGTTCTTACCGAAGTACAAAATGGTATTCGGGACAGGCCTAATAACAATTTAATAATAACAATAGCCTATTAATGATAATAGTCATAGTTATACACTATGATGTCAAATTAAAGTGGCAATCCAGGCATGCAGAAATAACCTCAAGTCAGCACTCGATGCATGGTTGATGCAGGAATGGATGGTCCAGGGGATGCTTGCCCCGGTCTGCACATGCACTTCCTTTCCAGTGGCCAACAGGCAATCCTAACGTTAAAGCTTCAGTAGCCAACACGTTTTTGGCATTATCAATAATCTCATCATTACTAATAATAATGTTTCAGCATATTGTAATTCAAGTGTTGTAAGAGAAAACTAGACCTCTGCACCTCGTCATGGCTCTGTTTTCAGGCTTTAAATAATGTAGCCCGTGATGGGAGACTTCAGAGAGAGAGCGTTCGCAAACGTTCCCACTTTATAGCTAAACAGTACACTGCAAAATGTTTCTGAAAACATTTGAATTTGACCATTTGGTGGGAGTTTGCGAATAATTGACTTGTGGCTCTCATACATGGAAGCTGGCTCCAGATGAGCTCTGATGGATTGTTTTCCTCTGGTCTGTGAAATCCTGCAGATGCCATTAGGAGCACCAGAGGACACAGAGGAACATGATTTTTTTCAGATTACCTGTTTCATGTACTACTGTCAAAATATAGTGACCATTTTATGAAAATAATTTTTTTAAATCATGTTTGCTCCAGGGCTGCACGGTGGTGTAGTGGTTAGCGCTGTCGCCTCACAGCAAGAGGGTCGCAGGTTCGATTCTGGCTTGGGACTCTTCTGTGTGGAGTTTGCATGTTCTCCCCGTGTAAGCATGGGTTTTCTCCGGGTACTCCGGCTTCCTCCCACAGTCCAAAAACATGCAATTTAGGTTAATCGATCACTCTAAATTGCCCGTAGGTGTGGATGTGAGCATGAATGGTTGTCTGTCTCTATGTTGTCTGTCTCTATGTGCCCTGCGATGGACTGGCGACCTGTCCAGGGTGTACCCCGCCTTCACCCAATGCTAGCTGGGATCGGCTCCAGCCCCCCGCGACTAACGGGATAAGCGGTTGACGATGAATGAATGAATGTTTGCTCCAATCTCGCCTACTGCTGGTTTATCCTTTTGTCCCTCCGAACCATCCATTCTAGCATTGACCTTGCTGCATCCTGCTACCTCCTTGATTTCCCTCCAAGAACTAGCCTTGAGTGAGTGTCTTTGTAGTCTCGCTGCTGTGAATCATACAGATGGGAATAATGGCTCTTGCTTTCAAACATTCTCCCCCATGAAAGCATTGATGGTGTTGCATCGAATTGTTGACACAAAAACTGAGTGAAGCAGGTTTGTGTAAAATGTAAAAAGAGAGCTCGAGAGAGCTACTACCTTCTCACCTCCGCATGCCTGGATCTCATTACTCGAAAGCAACTTAACACTAAGGTGATCGCAGAATCACCGAATCAAAACAGAAGTTATCTGCCTTATTTTCATATAGAGCAAAGGTCTGTACCAAGCAGGATTTGGGGTTAGTGCCTTTCTTTTATACTTATACAGACTGGGGGTATAACGTATGTGTCCATTAGGAAGCACTGTCACAGTAAGTAAACCACACTCTAAAAAAAATGTACAAGGAAATCGAAAATGGAAATAAGTACTGGCTGTGCACACCCAAAACTCTGAAGGAAAAAACTGAGAAAACTTCCCAACACGGTGTTGGATCAGTCATCCAGCTTCCTTGATTTGCAGGTCCGTTGTTGAGATATTGGAGAGGTGTGTGTTGCTCCCCCATGACCTATATGGCTGCCCATAACACCCTTCTCTGCGTAGGTTCATGAAGCTGTTTATGTGCATCTTAGCTGAAGTATAATTCCAGATTCAGTCTTGTTCCTCAGTGCCACGTGGATACAAGCTTCAGCCATTTCAGTTTTCATTGTTGACATTATACACAGAAGAGCTCTGCAGTTTTGGAGGCATACATTTTACCTCTGCATAGCCTTACATGTATACATATCTTGTTTTTTTTTTTTAATTTCCAAAACTTGTTAATCTCATTTGACTGCTTCCTCTGTTTGATTTAGGTTCTTGTGCTTGCAGGCGCCTGTTGCCACCTCAGCCATAGACCATTTAGCTCTGCAGAACCTGTGCAAGCAGAATTAGGACCAGTCCGGAAATGGCTCACTTGCTGATGCAACACTGTAATAATGTAATTATTTACAAAAGCCTTCCAGTCTAGTTTTTAGTTTGAAGATAGACAAATAGCTGTTCTGGCACTAACTGTGGTAAAGAGTTGTTGTTTATACCGTAGGTGACCTGTCACAAATGCAACAGTCAGTACTGAAAAATCAACTTTAGGTGAATTTGGTTACTTTTCTTTCTCTAAATCCACTGCAGCATGTCAAGAATGAATGAAACAGCGTGCTATATTTTTAAGTATTTAAGGTGCTATCAAAAGTTCCATAGCCAAGGTAAACCAGTACCTCATGTATTACACAAATTCAACAAATCTGTTCTTTTCACTGTTCAGTGTATTTTTGTGCATTTCATAGAGCCATATACAATAATTATCTGTGGAAGTGTTTCAGTTCTCTGATTGTTATTGTGTCTTCGTTAGAAAAGCTCTGAGACTGTATCATTCTCAGAAAACTGAAAACCATATTTTAGTTGGATGACATCAAAATGTGGGCTGATATATGTCATGTGTTTCTATACTAATCAGAGAAATGACACAGAGCTTTGACTATGGTTGACATAAGTATATTTTTATGGATATTACATTTGATTATTTGTATTCAAAGTGTTACTGTTTGTGATCAGTGCAGGACACTGATTATTGCATTGACTTGTAAAATACACTGCAATGTGTTTGCAAAAACAGCAGTCCAGTGTCAACGTGTCCTGACAGCAATGTCATTTTGATGTACTTTCAACATATACTGATCTGTTTGCCTTTATTAGGCCGTATTATTTCCTTATATTAGAAACCTATTGAGTTTTTGCTGGTTTATTATTATTATTATTATTATTATTATTATTATTATTATTATTATTAGGGTTCAAGCCTCGAAAGTCTTTAAAAAGACACGTCCCTCACACCTTAACCTTGACTTAAAATTTGACAGACATGTCCAGCTCAATGTGCTGTACAAAAAGCCTCAAGAACCACTAAAGTGTGTCTGACTAGATTTTCTGAAATTTTGAGTTTTGACATCTCCTCTTAAACTGTAAGTCTGATACCAAATTTTCTGTGTATCATTATTGGATAAAGCTTATTAAAATTGCACGTCATTGCCTTTTGGAGATACTGACTGATGAACTTTAAAAAGACGTGGCTCAACACATCGATAGACTGGAGTCGACAACCGTTGGGCCAATCATCACAAAACATGCAGGATATGCCCTCAAGAGTACCTGAAACATAGCCTGAAAGTTTCATTCAAATCGATCTCTAGGGAGCGCTACAAATGCAAAAGAATGGGCATGGTAAAACATAAGTCAGACTCTAAATCAGAAATTGTTTATACAGTCATTACAAAAATCAAGATATGTTTCATAACAATGCTGAACCACGTGTCTAAAGGAGGCGTCATCATTTTCAAACGTGCATGGGCCAAGCACAAATTTGCCTTTAATCAATAACTGTTTGTCCAAAAATCACCAAACTTGCTGGATATTTTATTTGATCTGTTGAAATGTCCCCAAAATGCCAAACAATATGGCTGTCAGTCTTTGACTATGCAATTACTGAAAGGCTGCATACACTGTAAAGATGAAACAAGTATGTGATTGGTCCTACTCCTCAGAATTAAACTAGCTGAGGACTTCTAATTTCTGCTTGCAGCTTTGATTTTGGCAGTTCAGCTGTTTCCTTCTGTTGAGCGAAAAAAGGCTTGAACCCACGAACTGCCTCTTACGGCTGTAATATTCAAATGTTTTTGACTATGTATTTGCTATGTGAATACATCTGTAAAAAAACGTCTTGACAATAATCCCCCCCCCCCCCAAAAAAAAAAAAAAAAAAAATTAAAAAGCACATTGCTTTTCCTATTTCTGCAAGTAATATATTACATATTTGCAATTTTAATTTAAAGCTGTGATTTTCAGTGATTTAAGGTGTGCCTCCTCAGGCAAAGATACTGCTGAGGTGAGTAGTGCCATAATTCACCTTTATGTATACAGGCTTTACAACAGCACACTGCTATTGTGATGCTATGTTGTCTTTGAGAATTGTACAGTATTCCTAAACAATCTTATTCTTACTTGGCCGTGGCTTTTCAGAGATCCCTCCTCGTTCCTCCAAGTAGAAATAAGAGCTTTGGGACAATCATCAAGATAGCTGACCAGAGTGACTTCAAGCAAGAATCAAGGAGTAAAGAAATGTCAAATAAAAGGCTTGGGATGCACCCAGAAAAAAACAACGTCCTGGGATACAGCAGCATAACAGTGGCATTTGACAATTAAAGTGTTGTCCAGGGGGAGCAGTGCAAAGACAATAACATAAACCTCAGAATGACCTGTACACCTGTGCATGAATAACAGCCTGTAGTCTGTATTTATACTGAGTCCTGAGTCAGGAACCATTTCTACTAGCACAATGCCTTTATATTAGTCATCCATTATTAGCGTCTGTAGTTATTGATATTATGACTCTAGAAATTATACATTAAGATAAATGTTTGAAGGAAAACTGAAATGATGTAACTCATATTAAACCCCAGGAATTATCAGCCTCACATGTGACTGAAAGGAAATGAGGATAAATGATGTAAAAGATGTAAAAGACAAATCCTCCTCTCTGACTTTAATGGTATCCTTAATAAAAGTAAATATGGGAAATAACAGAAAAGATTAAAATAAAAATATTTCTAATGATTGAAGAAAGTTTGGTGATATTTGTTGTCAGGTGTTGTAAAGCTCTTTCAGTAACAGGTGCTTCAGCCATGGTGTGTGAAGCTGAGATACTGCAGGGCCTTCTGCTGCTGGGACACTTTACCATCAGCATGGTCCATTTGTTATTCAGATCAATAAACAGGCAAAATCAGGAAATGAGATTACGACTAAGTGGTTATTGTAGAGGAGACAGTTGTCATTGTATCAGCAGGGGGCGCTGTTGCCTTTGTCTTGCGCACCAAACGCGGAGAGGAACTGGAGATGCCACTTTAATGATACCTTCGAAATAAAGGTTTAAAACCAGCTACTGACATTTTATTTGAATGTTTACAAAAAGAATTGTGGTAAATACACCAATTTTACCTCTTATGTAACATTCCATACTTAATTGTGGCGTTTGTTAATAACATAAGACTGTTTCGTTGGTAAAGATTTTTATTTTGAAGGCTCTTCCCGGATGTGATTACCTTAGTTTAAGATACCTCGACACCGGCGATGAACGTTGAAAATGAAGGAGCGCTGAAGAGGAAGAAGAAAAGGAACTTGCTAGCTAGCTAACTACTTTAGCAATCTTCTGGATTTAGCGTTTTGATAATGGCGCCTTTAGACCTCGATAAGTACGTTGAAATAGCGAGACACTGCAAATATCTGCCGGAAAATGACCTAAAGGTGAGTTTAATTCACTGAAATTAACGGAGGCTATTAGCAAACGGGGTGGTTAGGCGACGTCTGTTCAACAAGCGTGGCTAATAACTGCTAGTTAATGTGAGTTGTTACTTTGAGGTAGTAAGGCTTGTTGTTGGTTTTTATGTGGATTTTACCAGCGTCACCGATAATAGTGATCGTTGGCTAACAAACTCCTGTAAATCAGAACAGGAGAGCCAACGAGGAAGAAGTAGCTGCTAAATGCTAGCTACTAGCTAACGGCTAAATGTTGTGATTGATGCGAAACATGGGAACCAGGGCAGCGGAAACCAAACCGTAGCCTGTCGTCAGCAAGTTACATCAGCAGTATATAATCGTTACCCACCATATATACATAGATTGAATGTTGCTACTTACTTAATACTGTATATGGCGCTTTAATACACGTTAAGGTCAACTAAAACACTTGTTAAGGGGAGCAGTGACGTTACTGTTTGTTGTTGAAACCTGATCATGTCAACTAACATGTCCTCTAACGTCAGCATTAATATATTGTTTTCTGTAATACTTCCATGTATCTTTTATCTGTCATACTATAATGTCGCATAGCCATACCTATAATTGCAACACCATTTTCTGGCTTCATGTTTCTACAGTATTCTCTGTAAGACAGCAAAGCACTTGGCTTACTAAAGTACTTGTCAACCTGTTTGTACAACTTGTAGACTGCTGTCGTCAGTATGCTTTCCTGTTTTTACCCTGTTTAGCCCTTAACCCACTGTGAGACTCCCTGATCATAGGGTGCCATCCAAACCAAGCCTGGTTAATCCCTGGTCAGGACAATTCAGATAAGACCTGGTTCGACCCTCCTTTTTTCAGTTTTAACCAATACTTTTTTCACATCAGTGACCAAGGTTATCAGACCCTTGCGAAGCCGCGTCAGTCAACCCTGGTTGAGTCCTCAGTGTGAAAGGGGTATAAGCTTTGTAAACAGTTGTACAGAGGCAAATTACCTTTGTAGCACTTTGACTTTAGACAGACGAGTTTTTTTCTGAGCTAACACTTACTATTCTGATCAGCTTTCCCGAACCATGTTCTGTTACTTAACAGAAACACAATAGTTTTAATATTGGATAAATCTCACTGTGATCTGGATTGCCCAAGTATGTTTTTAAGAAAAAGGGAAAAAGCTGCACCAATCCTCAGTTCTTACTACAGATAAAAAATGGTTCCCCAGTAAGCTAGCATTGTCTTACTGTCATGAATTTGTATTGTTACTGTATATAGCAAGACTGTGACCACTGCTAACCATTGTCATGGTACTTTTCAGAGATTATGTGATTATGTTTGTGATCTACTGCTGGAAGAATCAAATGTTCAGCCAGTCTCTACTCCAGTTACTGTTTGTGGAGATATTCATGGTCAGGTAGGCCTCTTGCTCTAACCCCTCCAATACAATCATTGAATCACTGTCTGTTTTTTTTTTTTTTTTGTGCATTTTAAATGAATCCACACAAATAAATTATCATTAATCTCCCTGTCTAGTTTTATGATCTTTGTGAGCTCTTCAGAACTGGAGGCCAAGTTCCAGACACAAATTACATTTTCATGGTAAGTGACTATATTTTCTTGATTTACCTAAGTTGCAACAAAATTAAATATACCACAATTATGCATAGCAGTTTTTCACCCTAGGTTTGACCTGGTGTAGAGGCTGTGGTGTGGGTGGGTGGGTGGGGGTTCACTAACATAATTACGCCACACCAAATTGTGGTGCTGATGAGCAATGTAGCATTTAAAAGGCAATTAAAAAAAATAAAGTCGGGTGTAGTGCTTACTCCACATAAAACGCACCACAGCGACATCACATCACTTCCAGCAATTTCCACGAACAGTGATGAGGATCTGATTTAACCGAATATTCTCTGGTCTAGCTCAGCTTTAACATCAAACACCAAAACCTGACAACAACCGAGCTTGTTTATAACCAGTAGGCTATCAATATCATTAACTTCACTTATTCAACTGACTTAAGCAGTTTAGAGAACAGACACTCAACTGTCCTGCTGTTATTATAGACAAGTGATCCACAGACACTTTTCTCGGCCTCGTTCATGGGAATATAGTGGAAACGCTGGAATAGATGTTTGTAGTTATTTTTAGCATTAATTCAGTTATCTCAATTAATTTTTATATAGCATCAAATTGTAAGTTCTCTAAAGAAACATTTCATATAAAGCAAGTCTAGATCGTACTTAATAATTTGGAGACCCAATAAGAGATCCCCCATGAGCATGTGCTCAGTGAGACAGTGAATAAACTTCACTTTAGCAGGTAGAAACTTTGGGAAGAACCAGGCTGTGGGTGGGCGGCCAGGAAGAGAGAGAGCAAAGCAACCACAATAATAGCACCAGCGCTATAATATTAATACCAGAAATGGGACCAATAACAATAATGAATAGTGGTGCATATAATATATATATATATATATATATATTGTAAATAATAAATAGATAAATAAATATATATATATATATATATATATATATATATATATATTTATTTATTTATTTATTTATTTATTTGCCTGGTTGCATGCACAATTATAGGGGAAACACTGCAGAGGCTTGCTATGCCTGTGGACATCAGGAGGAGTGCAGATAGCTAATACAAATATCTAATAGTACGGTTTCACGCACAAAAAGTTTTCTTACGCCCCTCTTGCTGCTGAATCAAGCTCCGGATGCAAATTGGAAAATGTTTTGAATATGATACATGTTGCTTTAATGAGTATAAGCTTATTGGCAAGTAACAAACAGGTTGAAAGTAACAATAATTATTGTTTACCCAGGTTATTCAGATTTGTAGATATACTGTATTCTGGAAAGAACTGAGACTGAGTCTTCTTTTCCATCTTCCAGGGAGACTTTGTAGACAGAGGATATTATAGCTTGGAGACATTTACACATCTGCTAGCTTTAAAAGCAAAGTGGCCGGATCGTATCACACTTCTACGTGGGAACCACGAAAGCAGACAAATAACACAAGTGTATGGCTTTTACGGTAGGTACATGCACGTCGCTGTTATTGTTCATATATGCAAATGTTTTCTGTTTTGCAAGCTAATCAAACCGTGTTGCTTTGTATGTTCTGCTTATTTTTAGATGAGTGCCAAACAAAATATGGAAACGCAAATGCCTGGCGGTATTGCACAAAAGTGTTTGACATGCTGACTGTGGCAGCTGTAAGTTCATTCATTGTTCTTTCACATTGGTTGTGTAATAACATTTCCCTGTTGTAACACAACATAGGTAGGATGTGTAAACTTGATCAATTCTCTCCCAAAGCAATGATTCAGAGATCTTTAAGTTACATTAATGTTGAGAAACTAGCAAGAGTACACTACATTTTGAATATGATCCTCTTTTTTTCAGTGAAAGTAGCCAGCAGCACTAGCTCCAAAAGTCACATTTTCCAGAGAGTAACCAAGTTGGCAACACTGACCAAACAGTAAATTCAAACAGCACTCTGAAGTTATGAACGGCTCAGTTTGTGCCAGAGTATGCTCGGAGAGACCTTTTACAAACGCACCCTGGTAACACAAACTCATTGCTTCAGTTTATATTAACTGCGTCAGACTTGGGACCGTTTGGACATAAATAACAGAATGCAAAAGCAGCGGAACAAAAACACAGACACATCTCTGATAGTATGATAATGGACTTTGCTTGCCTAGTCAGATAGTCTGTAGATATTTAGCTTATAGATAAGATGTATTTTAATGAAATATAGTTTTACAGACAGAATACAGTACAACACAGAGGTCGTTTCCATGCTGTGAGGCAGACAAGTGCTCGTGTCTGCCTGTTTATTCACATGAGGAGCACAGAGAGAGCTTTATGAACGCATCAAACCTGATCAATATCATGACTTGGGTCATATTTACTGTGATATTTTCAAAAGTGATTTTCTGCTGACGTCTTTTAATCTCTAATCTCAGTTGATAGATGAGCAAGTCCTGTGTGTCCACGGCGGTCTTTCACCTGATATCAAGACGTTGGACCAGATCCGCACTATTGAACGCAACCAGGAGATTCCCCACAAAGGGGCCTTCTGTGACCTTGTGTGGTCAGATCCAGAGGATGTGGACACCTGGGCTGTCAGTCCACGAGGTGCAGGCTGGCTGTTCGGCTCCAAGGTTACTAATGAGGTATGTTTTGTCGTCAACAATTGAAACTAATCAATGGAAAATTTAAACACACGTAACACCACTTGACTGAAAGTGCTCATATTTTGTTTTAGTTTGTGCACATCAACAATCTGAAGCTCATCTGCCGTGCGCATCAGCTGGTTCATGAAGGCTACAAGTTCATGTTCGATGAGAAGCTGGTGACCGTGTGGTCGGCGCCCAACTACTGCTACCGCTGCGGAAACATCGCATCCATCATGGTCTTTAAGGACGTAAACAGACGAGAGCCCAAGCTGTTCCGCGCTGTGCCTGACTCCGAGCGTGTCATACCTCCCCGAACAACCACCCCCTACTTCCTCTAATAATAACATATTTTAAGAAATTCATGGGAGCAACGTTCTTTTCAGGTCTACAGCATTTTGAGTAGTTTCTTCCAAGGTTACAGTCTGCACCACACTCACTTTGTTCTGTCTAAAGGAAAAAACATCCTCCTCTTCCCAGAGAAATAATACCTTTTAAATATCTTCATATTTTAATAACAAATGTTGAATGGCTTAATTATGATGTTATGTTTCTCACCGAAGCAAATAAAACATTTAAACTGTTGGTAACTGCCAATACTACATATTCAGATAAAGTGACATATATTTTATTTATCATTGAAGCAGATTGATCTCATGGTTGCCTTTAGAAAGACTGAACTAGTTTTCTCCTCAGGATGACAGTTTCTGCAATTAGCAAATAAACTTGTAATAATTGCTCCTGTTTAAACACTCACTGTATAAACAGCTGCTGAGCCATCCTCCGGCATTCTGCCTTAAATATGAGCTTCATTTTTAAGTGTCATTTTTCTTTTCAGTATTTTTAATTGTGTTACTGCAGACACTACTTTTTATAATAGCTTGATGAGTTGTTGCTGCAACAGTGACTTTTATGCAGAAGTGCAATGCATTGACTTGAGAAAACAATATTTGCCCTGTTTTGCTGAATTAATGAGATACCTAAAAATCCCAAGGAGCTCTCATTTACTTGAGAGCTTGATGTCATGGAAGCAAACGCCCCGCCTGTTTAGTTTAATCCAGCACTGAGAAACCTATGAAGGATGTGTGCAACTGTGGCACAATTGTCTCTTGAGTCATCGTGTAGCCAAGCTGAATACATCTCAGATGCATCATTTTATGTCCAGTTCCCAATGTCTCTATCCAAACCGAAATAAACTAAACAGACGGACATGTTTGCTTCCATGAAACTGTGCTCTTTTGGGATTTTGAAGTATCCTGAAAAACAGCATAGAAAAAAATGGCAGATTTTTTTCTGAGGTCTGATATAATGAAGAAAAACTGCAACATTTTTTTTTCAAATGAATGCATTACATTTACATAGTCTTTAAATTTGAAAATAAAATTGATGGTGCATTTTCTTGAATAGCTCAGCTCAGTAGTTGTAGCAGAGAATGGTTCTTTTTGACATTGTTCCTGTTTTGTAATTTCAATAAAGCATTATTCATTAACTCTTGGGAAAAAGTGACTTGAAACACAAATGGATTGTTAGGATGTAGTCCTAACCACCAGGCTGGTGACCAATCATCTTGAGGGGACTGACTGGAACAGGCTATTCAAATTACCGCATATATCTGAACCCAATAGGTTTGAACAGCAGATTAGACTATTGTCAGGCTATTAAGTAGGTGTTATCAGACACTATAAGCCCCATTTATGTGGGTCATTAGGGGCCTACTACACCCACCAGTAGATTTTATCATCTATTCATATGGTAGTTCATTGAAAGAAAGTATACAAGACACCGTCTAGCGATTATAGTAATTAAGACAGGACCAGAAGTGGAGGTCAGGTGCTGTGGTATAAACAGTGTTAAACTTCATGAGGGGTCGAGGTCAGGGACAATGGATGGAACACAAAACAGGTATTTCACCCAGGAAATCCTAGAACCCAAGGAGACCAGAGTTTGCATCCTGTGTTTTTTATTTTTTGTAATTTTATTTGTGTGTGTTGTTTATTATTATTATTATTATTATGTCTCTTTAAAATGTATAATTAAAAAGACAAAAATCATCTTATCACATTTTTTTTATATACATATGATATAGTAACAGGGCGATAGGGCTGTTTATTTATTGGGCATTTTGTCAGTGGTGACGCCTTTATTTTGAAAATGTTGACCCGGAAGTAGCTAGCCAGTTGTCGCGGAGCGGAGCCGGAACCAGCAGCGGTTGTGCGGTCCTCCTCGCCCTGCCTCCTCTTGTCTCCTCCTGCCTCTTAACCTGTCACAGGACAACGTCCTTTCACACAGAGAAGCAGCATTTACACTTCAGCAGTCCTGTCCACGCTGCTGGGGGACGCGACTCCGTGGGACGGCGGTCCAGCGTCACATACACGGCAGTGAGATGCCCAGAAAGGCGCGCTTCACCTCCAGAGCTCGTCGTGGCTTTTGCACCGGTTTTTGAGAAGCATCACGGTGGAAACTAACGTTACTCCTCTTCATCATCGTTAGCCGGCTGGCGAGGTAAGGAGGAGAAAATGTGAATGAACGTTACACACGCAGAGGCGAATAAAGCCCCTGCGGCCAGGCTATTTGACCTGTCTTCACATAGCCGCTATCTTTGTTATCCAGACGTTAATATTCAGATGTTTATTTTAAGTGAGTGGTGTCCTGACTTAATTTTGCCGATGTTGGCGACGATAAAAGGCTAATGACGGCAGATACAGAGCAATTGTTGTGGTAGATAATAGCTAACGGCCCAATTAAGCTTGGTAGCTAACGTTTGTTAGGCAGGTTAGTGTTAACCAAGTTCATTGCTGTCAACATTAGTTTAACATTACATTACAGCTGAGTTAGCTCACTACCGATATGAAATATAGCTAATAATTGAGATATAATACACCGATCGATTCCTGGTGATTTTTTAAATGCATGTTAACATGCTTTTCCTCTAATATCTCTTAGTGTAAGGTGGTTATTTATATCATCTTGTCACAAAGTTCTCATTAAGAAATTTTTTCATATTAAAGAGACATTAAAAGACAAATGGTCAGTCCTGCATTTCAGCATATTTACTCAGTTTAAGGCTAAATAACAGTTTGTTACTGAGATATAACAAAGCCATGCAGGTGTTGATGACCCTTCTTAATGATAACACATAAGGATGCACGACACCGATACTGGATCGGCTATCGGGCCGATACTGCTTCAAATAGCTGGATCGGATATCAATGATAATCGGATCGATCTATTCGATTACATTTTAAGTTTATATGCTAAACGCATTATATTCTGGAATTTAAATTCCTGCTCAATTTTTGAGCAATTTGCTGCTGCTGCATTAAAAAGGTTTACACTTGAATTCCTGTTAATTTTGAAAATGTATACTAAATAGCTGGTGTATGATTTATTATTTTAAATGATAAAGAACAATTAAATCAATGTATTTCTATGTTTTTATTGGTCACATTTTGTTTTGCAAAGTTAGGAAAGCAATTTGAGACTGATCCTAGTCACTTCCACACAGTGAGCTTATTGTTTAAGCACCGGTATCAAATCGGTAACGGCCAATACCCAAAGCCCAGGTTGTGGAATCGAGACTAAAAAAGTCCAATCGTGTGTACCTATCCAATTGACATTGCAATAATGCCTTCCTAACTTTGTAAGACAAAATCTGACCAGTAAATTTATAGATATAAATGTATTTAATTGGTCATTATTATTAAAATGATAAATCATACACCAGTGACTTGGTTAAAAGTCTTCAAAATTAACAGGAGTTACAATTGAAGTGTAAATCTTTTTAATGCAGCAGCAAATTTAAAATGCATTATATAATGTGTGCAGTATATAAACCTAAAATTCATCATTATCTGATTGGTACTGTATCAGTGCATCCCTATCTCAACTGCAAACATTCTGTCATTTTCACGTTAAAGAGATATCTTTCTCAAACTGAATGAAAGCTGTCGAATATCTAAAGACAAATATTCAGTCCTGCATTTAAGCAGAGTAAAATAACAGTTTGTTAGTGAGACATACATAAGCTATGCAGGTGTTTATGACCCTTCTTAGTGATACCACAATAACTAAACTGAAGGTTTTAGAGGAGGGCATTCGTTAGAGATATTACACTTGATGTGCAGTAACAAAGATTAAGCTTCAGCTTCCCTACATAGTAGCTATGAAGCCAGTCATTTCCTTGGCAGAATAAACTTTTCATTAGCAGCAAATTGTTTTAATAAGGCGCAGCATTAACTGAACATTGTGACCTGACTGTGTGCTGCCTTCCTTGACCTCATTGCACATCCATCTTAGCAAACTGGAGGTTGCAGCCACTGTGAGAGTGAAATCTGGGACAGCCCAAGTCAACCTAAAAAAGGTGACCATGTGACGCATTTCCTCCGTAGTTTCTTATTTCTATTCATATTTAAGTAGGGCATCAGTAAGACACTCAGATATCTGCAGCTAACAACGTCTGTTCAGTGGTTATAGTTTGGGTATCAGCCTGGTTGAAGTGCATCTTTTGTTAGCTTAATGTATTACAAATCATAAGCTCACCAGTGATATTTGGTCTAGTTTCCACTGATTCCAATATTTCCAACCATTTTTAAAAGAGATACACCGGATCGGAAATCGGTGATCCATTCAGTTTAACTCTATGTTTATATACTATATATATTATATACTGTCATTTTAATTCCTGTTTCAGTTTTGACCAATTTGTTGCTGCATAACAGAGGTTTACTCTTAAATTTCTGTTAATTGTGAAGATTTTTTACCAAATATCTAGTGTGCAATTACAAATAACAATGATTTTATATATGTGTATTTATTGGTTACATTTTCCTGTATAAAGTTAGGCCTGATATTGCCTTAGACATGAAAAATGATTAGATTAGAAAATATATACAGTATTTATATATTTTTTTTGTTTGTAATCAGGTGTGAAAAGTCAGTGTCATGACTGGAGCTGAGACCGAGGATGATATTCCATTAGGAGAAAGAAAGACTGTCACAGATTTCTGCTATCTCCTGGACAAGTCCAAACAACTCTTCAATGGGCTAAGGTCAGTTTTTACTCTGTTGTTCCCTGTCTGATGGACTGCATTTTGTAATCAAGCATTGCGGTGGCAATTTCTCAGGTAATATATGCAATGCACAAGAACGATTAGTAAATAATCCATCCTAGTATCTGTACTGTATGTTCATATTGGGTGATTGTGCAGTGCAAGATGTACACCCATTGCCAACTTTCAGTGTCAATACAGGAAGTAGTGTGGCCTTTATGTGGAGTGCTGGAGCCAATCCCAGCTAACATTGGGCAAAGGCAAGGTACCCCCAGGACAGGTCACCGGGTGGCTGTTTTATTCCTTGACTCCAGCTGTATTTTGCTATAGTGACTAAGCTCTTGTCTCCTGGGTTGGATTATGTAGGTTTGACAGTGCATACAGCTACTTCTTGTCTCTGCTTGTAGAAATGTTGTAAATTGTAGCATGCTCTGCTGGATAAGCTATTATTACTACTATTACCCAAGTAACTCTTTCTGCATTATAGTTGTTAAAAACTTTTTCATACTGGCACAAATCTGACAGTATAAACGCTGATACCGATATATCTCCAATAGGCTTAAGATAAGCTAATGTGGGCAGTAAAATTTGTCTCTGTTAACACACAATAAATGTGATTTTTAAACGCTGAGCCCTGACTGATGATAACACAATGCAGTGTAGTCTCTCTCATTTATTGGCTTTAGTGGCCCTACAATATAAGGAAACATAATAGCATTCATCCATGGTGCATCACTGACTGAATTGACTCACACTATTTGTCTATTTTAACTTTCCTAATATGGAAATAGAGGCTTCTTTTGTCTTGTGATTATGTAATTGAAGCAATTGTCAGCTGAGTATCACTGACCTCTTTACACCATTAATAGGATAATCGTAGATTTATTGATTATCATGGTTATACAGTGCCATCTCAACAGAATACACACATATAATTGGTCAGATCTATTGTGCTGTAGATGTGGTAGTGGTTTTATAAACCTATTAATTTATTTCATTTTATTTCATGATTTTTTTGCTAGCTGTCCTTTCTGCATTTGTCAGTGTAAACTGTGTTGCTTTTAGCCTGGATTATGACTTTAACTTCTTCGTATTTTTGTAATATTATTTTGTGATCTGCACACTGAGCTCTGATTGGTCAGTATAGCGGTGCATTTATATGAGTTGATCTCTTATCTCAATCATAACCTGCTCCAGAGCAATCCTGCTTGGTAGTACAGGCCTCTGATGAGAGAGCAGCAGGTTGTGAGGGAGGGATTAGAAAGTGGAGGAGAGTCGGCCTCTCTCTGTTAAACTGGAACGGCTCTGTGTTCTTTTATAGCTTAGTAAACCTCAAATTTTAATGTCATAGTTTTTCTTCAAGGTAGGGACAGACGGTTCAAAATGCTGAACGTAGTTTGGGATTTTGAGAATGCAACTAAAAGATGCCCCCTCTGGAGGCACCCAATTCGACTGCTAAATAGGCGTTATCAGTCACCATAAGCACCATAGATGTGGGTCATTAGGGGGCTACTACACCTACTATGTTGTAAAATGTTAAAGTGAAACTTAAGAGCAACACGTTCTAACATGTAATACTTAATGAAATGTCATTTGAACACAAACTAAAAGGCTTTAAAAGGTTTAGGCAACAAAACTACAACTTCTTAAAATAACGGTGAACACAAAAACGACTACACATTGTTTCACACACGATGTAAACTTCAGTCTCTTGGGTGAAATACCTGCATTATACTATACTATACTATATATAGGCCTATTTAATTGCCTGACAACAGTCTAATTGGCTGCTGAAGCACCTGGTGCAATAGATTAAAATGCAGGTTTGTTTTCTGTTGAAGGTTTGCAACTTGAAACTGTATCAGTCCGATTGTGTTATCAGTCCAATAGACTCTCACATTGTGGCTGTTTTTGTTGTGCTATTGCTACAGTGGATATCACAATAAGCTGAGAAAGACTGTAGAGTGCAAACACACAGATTGGCCATCTGGAGTTTAGCAGGAGTCTGTGAACCTGTGATCTGGTGGTGAGCCAAGCTGGACAACACTGTTGGAGAGAAAGAAAAGGCTCTTGAGCCAGACTGATAGATGGATGCATAATGTGATTACCTGATCAGATGGATTAGATAGATTAACTGCTTTTTCATTTTATCCTGTCATCGCTGATTTTGGTACATCTGTTTGTTGAGAGTGAAACACTGAGCTTTTGGCATATTATTCAGAACCGATGCTGCGTTTTCTGGTCATACTTGAATCACTGACAGAATGAATTGATCATCAGCTCAAAGCACACATTTCAAAGGGCTCAAAAACAAACCCACGCAAAATGACTGGAACAGTGAAACACACCATTTCTGACGTTTTCATTTAATTTTGGTCATACAAAATTAGCTACAGCTTTTTTTCTTACCAAACCATAATTCTTTTAATAATGGCGCAGACCCATAATCAATATTACTTCTCGTATAACAGAAAATTACTTAACTATTTTGATAACCTGATCATCTGTGCGTGATTCCATCTCTTTAAAATGTGAGGATTTACTACTTTTCTTGATTTTATGTCATTGTGTACTGTTAATCTTTGAGTTTTGACAGACATAAGCTGTCATCTTGGGCTCTTGGAGTCTGTGATGGGCATTTTCACAATGAATTTGACAATTGTAAAATTAAAACGTGTGACACACACTGGTGTGACAAATTAAATATATTTAGTTGCACTCAACAGATTTTTTCATATGCGACCAAAGTGGTTGCACTCTGGAGCCCTGCTGTTAGAGGGCTAGGTTAAAAATAAGGTCTAGGGTTAGGGTCAGGTCTAGGGTGAGGTTGTGGTCAGGTACAGTATTGGTGTTGGGGCATGGTTAAGGTTAGGTTTGGGGCTGGGGTTGGGGTTAGGATTAAATGAGAGCATGAGTGAGCGAAAGGAATGGGAGATTGGCATAGCTCAATTCCCGCAAGAGGCAGCAGATCCATCCTATGAAAAATATTAAATGACCAACTGTTAGCCGAAGAAGATTATCTTGTCCGTGGTTGAGCATAGCATGTTACCTATTCTGCAGCAATTCAACCGTTAAGATGGGCATCTATTGTGCAATTTCAGAAATGTTGTAATTCCTACTGCTATTGTACGAGTAGATTGTTTGCAAAGGAAAGCCAAAGCTCATAATGTATGCGCTAACAAGCGCCAAGGCAGGTAAAGTTTGATTGCTAGCAGAGGTCTGTATGCGTCACAATGCTAACAAGGCAGAAACATGCTGCCTTGATCATCTGTGCCATCCTGTCCGCTGAAACGTCTTGTCCATTTTGCAGAGAGAACTGAAGATAAGCTAGCTACATTTTACTAGCTATAGCTATTGTAGCCTACATTATTAACTTGATGGCTACGCTCTGATTACTGTAAAATCAGGAGAGAAAAGGCTCTGATGTTGGGGAATCGGCTCATGACTCTGCTTCAACTGTGTGAGAGCCTGCAGTCAGCCAACCACAATTTCTGACATGCCAGAAATTGGTCCGACAGCTGGTTGGGAGGAGTTAATCGGTCCGCTGTCCCCCTGTACACTGCACGGGAAACAACGCCTGGCAAAGCTGAACTTCGGTCCAACTCTAAAATGAGTCATGCTTAAAATTTGGGCCAGAAACAAGCTAAAATCATTCAACGTATGCTCAGCTATAATCTTTAATAGTTGAACTGGAAATAGGTAATTAATCAGAGAATTGGTCCTTGAGTTCTACAAAGGGCAAAATGGGCATTAACCACTCCTCTCTATGTAAAGTAATCTACAAGCCATAAAGCCAAGTAAGTATGTCACATACAAAATACTGCATAAGTGTGCTTTACTTAGGGGGCAGCAGTAGCTCAGTCTGTAGGGAGTTGGCTTGGGAACCGGAGGGTCACCGGTTCAAGTCCCGACATGGACCAAGAACTGAGTGTGAACTGGTAGCTGGAGAGGTGCCAGTTTACCTCTTGGGCACTGCCGAGGTGCCCCTGAGCAAGGCACCAAACCCCCAACTGCTCGGGGCGCTTATCAGGAGCAGCCCCCTCACTCTGACATCTCTCCATTGTTGCATGTTTGTGCATGTGTGTGTTCGGTCTGCATGTACCGTGTATAAGTTAACAACAGAGTGAAAAAATTGAATTTCCCCTCGTGGGACTAATAAAGGACTATCTTCTTCTTCTTCTTGTACTTGAAAGAACTGAAAGATCAGGGCTCTGGTGTCCAGACCTTGACGAACTTGAGCACCATGACTTCTGACAGCTGTCTTTCTCAAGATGTTTGATTGTATAGTTGAATGTATTTAAAGATGTTATGTGTGTGACTGTGTCTCTGTTCTCACCTCCTCTGATTTTTATTGTGCTTTTTGCTGCAGAGACCTTCCTCAGTATGGACACAAGCAGTGGCAGTCCTACTTTGGACGGACTTTTGATGTCTACACTAAGCTGTGGAAATTTCAGCAGCAGCACAGGTTATTTCCATCTCTTATTAGTTCACGTTGTTTTCCAAGTTAATTATCTTAAATATTGGGGTAATTTGGCTGTAATTCCAAAGAAATGTCAGATTTGTGACTTGCTAATTTTCACCTAGTTACCATGAAATTTGTGGGCCTGTAAAATAAAGTGTTACCCAAGTGTTTGCTGCTTTCCCATTACCGTGAAACATGATGCAAATGAATCTAAATGGAGCCAAATTTTGACATTGTATATTTCCTGTCATTTGCCAGCTGTTCTGTCACATTATCTAGTGCTCAGTATTATATGTTTTAATTTATTGACAGGCAGGTTCTGGACAGTCGGTATGGCTTGAAGAGATGGCAGATTGGGGAAGTTGCATCCAAAATTGGACAGCTTTACTACCACTACTAGTAAGTCAAACTATGTCTCGACCACACATCACCAAGTGTTTTCACTGTCTCACTGTTGTCTGTTCATAAATAGTTATTGATAAAAGATGGTTAGGTACAAAAATGTAATTTAATACTATAATTTAATGATTTATTCCCTAATTAGACATTACTGTAAGTTATATAGAATAATAAATATTCATCAAATTCAAATAAAAAACAAAAAAAAAATCAACGTCTTTTCTACAACCCTGCCCATATTTATGTGTCAGAGTGAAAACGCAGCTGTACTGAAGAAATGTAACAGCCACTTCACTCATGGTTTGAACTATAAACCAGCACAAAAATCACAATTTCCAACATAAGCCACCATGTTCGGAGCAGATACATCACTATCACATTAAAACACTAATAAAAGTAACATTTAAATTTTGTAACGTCAAACAGGAAACTACTCAGTCCAGCACTCAGGACCAGGCAGGCATGAAGGGAAATGTGTCCCTGTCTCTACCATGGTCGCTATGATACTTCCTGCGTGTCTATGGAATTTTAGGCCCAATCCCAAAGTCAACACTCTCAGACTTTGAGGTGCGTTCCCGCAAAGTCCGTAAGGGTTTAGAGCTGTCCCACTGTCAAATCATCAAGTCCTTAAGGGCTTTATCAACACTTTCCCTGAGTTTGCATTACTGGAGACTTACCCACAATTCATAGTGTTGTGACATTAAACACAGGGTTACCACGGTTACCAGGAGAAGCCCAGAGCCCAGAAAAAAAAAGGTAAAAAAGAGGATGGCACACAGGTGTTCAGCCAGGCATATTTAAATTTGCACAGAAACATTACATTTTTAGATGGTACATAAAAAACATGTAAAATCAGAGGAATACAAGCATTAGACTATATTATACACCTAGTTTATTCATCATCTATTTTGTAAGGCAGGAGCCTTGAAGACGTTCAAACAGGCAGTAAAATACGTAAAATAAAAATGGTAATGTGATATGTCACCACAAAGTGCTGTCCCATTCATATTTATACTGTCTCAAGCTCTTGCAGCGTCTCACACTCATTTACCAGGTCAGTCAAGTCACTGAGGGTTCAGGACTTAAAGTCTTGGGGGGAAATTGGGATTGGGCCTTACACTGCATGAATTAGCCCAGCTAGCGGATTAGCGGATTTTAGTAAGTTAGGTTGTTTCTCCTTACTCATAGCTGTTCTACTCTTAACTTGGTTTAATGTTAAGTCACTGCATATCCCAACAGAACAATACCAGGACCTGCCACTTTGGTTCATGTATGTGGAGCAGCGCAAAGAGCAAAAGCGCTTAGTGAAGTGGAATATAGATGATAGAGTGACAACTAATAAATCCACTCTCAGCTTGAAGTATATTGAAATGGTTTGAATGTATTCAGAGATAGTGACACAATTTCTACTTCCTAATGTTGATTGGCAGCCTTCGTACCTCAGAAACAAGTTACCTGAATGAGGCCTTTTCATTCTACTCAGCCATCCGTCAGCGCTCCTACTACTTTCAGGTCAACAAAGAGGACAGGTAAGTTTGTAAGTTAATGATTTATAGTATTGTAAGAAAAATATGGACTATCATCAGACTTATTCTTGACAATTCTAAACTTAAGATGATCAGTTGTGTACAAAGACAAACATGCTAAGTTGTAATCCTCATATTTAAATATGAACCATAAGTGTCTTCAATAGTGGTAACGAACAAGTCCTTCGAACAAACAAGAACATGTCCGTCCTTTAATGTGGATTTGTTTGACTTTACAAGTTCATTTTGTCTTCTCTTATCTTTTAACAGGCCAGAATTAGTAGTGAAGAAGCTTCGATATTATGCTCGCTACATAGTCGTCTGTTTACTGCTGAACAAGATGGACCTAGTCAAAGTTTTGGTAAAGGTATGGGAGCAACTTTTCTTAAGACTAAAATATGTATTGTTTTATGTTAATGAAATAGCCACTGTGCTCCAGTTTCCTGCACTCAAATATAATGCATTTCGAGATGTTGCTGCCCCCTTTGGCCACAAGAGGGAGTATATCTTTAAAGATTGGTATACACTACGATTTTAGATTCTGGCCCCAATTTGCAGGCATCATTTGCCATGTAGTGTACGGGGGGGACCAACCACTGATTAACTCCACCAGACTGGACGTTAGACGAACTTCTGACTTGAAAAATTTCGGTCAGCCGACCACAGGCTCTCATACAGTTGAAGCAGAGCCACGAGCCGATTCCCCAATGTCAGCGCTAGTTTTCTTTTTGGATAAGGAATCCATTGCTAGCTTATCTGGGGAAACTCTAGACAAGCCACTGCAATATTGAGATTCGCCAAAACTAGAGGATTAAGCTTTGGCTGTGCTCACGCAAGGCACTATGGCGCGGGCCTCCACAGATACAAGCTACAAACATGCACAAAGGTGTTTATGCTTATGTTGTTTGTTGCAGTATTGTCCAGAACATCAGAAGGCGTACAAACTAAATATTATGTGCAGAAGCAAGAAGTGAATGAGCATTACCTACGAAATGTCATAGACCAAACTCCTCAATGCTGAGGAGGAATTGTAATTAACTGTAAACTCATATCTTATATTCATGGACATACCTGTAAAAAGAGGAGTCACATATTAAATACATTATAATAAAACACAGGTTGAATATTTCCTGCTTTTAAAGCATCTAAAATTTTACTATTTCAGAATTTAAGTTATTTGCTATTAGTCTATTGAGGCGGTCATATCTGAAAAACCCCACAAGCTTTTATGAATATAGCAAGTCAAAACTTTTGCAATAGAGTAAAAAAAAGTGTTTGTATTTGTAAATTTTCACGACTTTCATGGAACTTACTGCCCATCTGTTACTTGCAGGAGTTATCTGAGGAAATCGAAGACTACACACAGCGATTCAACACAGAGGACCAACTGGAATGGAACCTGGTTCTCCAGGAAGTGGCAGCTTTTGTAGAGGTAAGTTACCCTCCTGCATACTGGGGTCCCTAAACAGTCTTGAGTTACATAAATTGGGTATCACTGTAAAGCCGAGACTCTTGTGGATGCAATGAGCCCAACTGTATTCACATGATGATGTTATTAGTCCCCATAGGAGCCATTTCATTGTGGTGAGACCATTGTTTTTTTAAATTTGACCTCACTGTATAAAATGACCTGTGGTGACCTCTAGGATGATCACAGCCTCATGAAACTTTGCAGCCACAAACTAGAGACCTAGAGCATTCAGAGGATGGATGTCTTTGCTAGCTAGATTGACAATGAGGGAGTTTCTGAGCAGTTTACAGAACAGATGTGCTTGCAATCCAGTCACCGAAAAATGCAGTTCTTGCATAAATCTCCAAATGTCAACTTTTTGACTTTATTTCTGATTTATTATTTCTGAACAATTTGACACACAGTGCTGAGTGCAACACTTCTATGTGACATCTGCTGTTGACCTCCGGTCAAGACCCCCTGAACCCCCCTAAAAAGGACAAAAACTGGCCTATTGTGTGTCTCAGATTTAATGCAACAATTACTTAATTTTTCTAGACTGACAGCCAGGTCATTAACAAGTCCCTTCTGGGAGTTGTCTGTTACCTGGTACATTGGATCAGCTGTGGCTTACTGTTGTTTCTCTCCATTTTAAAACAGGCAGATCCAGTGGTAGTTCTGAATGACAACAATTCTGTTGTTGTCACCAGCAATCGGCTGCAGGAGGGAAGCGTGCCTCCGCTGGAACAAGGCATGGTGGTTGGGCAGCTCAACCTTGCAGATGCACTAATCATCGGCAACTGTAACAACCAGGTTTTAACCCACTGATTCTAATTCACAGTTCCTAACACTTCATACACCTCAGCACAATTGTTGAGCAGTCTGACCGAGGAAAACTTGTTGTTGGCTCTCCAACAGACGATATCGAACACTCTTAGATTGCTCTTGAATAATAGTTTCACTGGGGATGCACTGATTGTGAAATTCTGGGCCAATATCAGTGCTTTTGTTTATTTTGATTTTGCTGATAGTTATTGCCCCTTTGTGCCAGGGAAACAAAAACCTCATCTTAAAAAAAAAAAATAACTGAGCTGTTTTAAAGTCGTTCAGCATTTCATTACACCGTCTTTCAATGAGCACAAGTTCAATCATCCAAATTTATGAAACAACTTATAACTTTTAAACTTCTTCCTTAAATCTCTTTTAAGAAGAGTGTTTCAATAACTAGCAGAAAATTTCAATTAACTAGCGGACTAGTAGTGGCAGAACACAGCCAGGGAACAAATGGAAAGCTCCGCTCTGTGGGTGCCTCGCTACCTCAGCAGTCCAGGCTGGACGAACCAACAGTGGAGCTGTGAGTCTATGATACAGCAGCCCCTGACATGCTATCCCGGTTTGGGGGACGGACTGCTGCACAGGCTGTATGGCATGGAGAACGTTCCCACTGTTACGGACTGGATGCAGCGTTTTCCATTGAACATAATGTCACTGATTTTTCTCAGAGACAAACCACACTCCCCCCGCAGTCCGAGTCGTATCCAACCAGTGGCTTCATCTCTGAATCAGCAACTGGTTGCTGTTGCTCAAGTCCAACCACAAGTAACCCAACATAACATTTGATTCCGATGTTCAGCCGATAAATCACCACAGCACATAAAGTTTCACCTCTGTATGGACAAAGTAAGTTGTGTAAACCACGTTTTGATGGATATGCATGTCATTATAGATTCATGCTGCATGACATGTACTGCTTCACAAAGGGTTAAGTCCTGTCCTGTCCTGTCTTTACCACTAACAGTAATATAGTGACACCAGTCATTTGCGAATATAATAACAGATACATGATTTTATAATACATAGTTTACTGCTATTTTTTTTACACAGGACAGAGACACTGGGCCTAATGCAAGAACCATTTGTACAAATTCCCTTTTAAGTTGCAGGTATGAGCGATTAAAGAGAACTTTATCAATTTTCTCCTATTCAGACATAGTAGTCCAGGCCTGTTGTACGAGTCACATAAAGATAGTGATAATTTCTCCACAGGTATAAAAACATTTGTTTGACTAAAGAATTAGAGTACTTTATGAATGTGGAGAAAAACTTATAAGACATACACTGTTCGCTGTAATAGTATGATGTAGACTATGTCATGGCCGCCAATTTACTAAGAAGTTTGACAACAGGGTGTTTTTGTTCCCTATTTCACAGGTTCTTGATTTACAACTTTTACAATTCAGTACTAGCTAGAGTATTTCTCACACTCCGTCTGCTGCCTCAGAGTCTTTGGGTGCTTTCACATCAGGGACCCGGGCATGGATCAGAGTACACTTGTTTGATTAGTTTGTTTGATTAGTGTGAACGCTCCATACGGTACTCGGGCAGTGTGGTCCTGGCCTGGTTGTTCAGGATCCTATCCAGAATTGTCAAGTCTGCTTATTATAGGTGACTTTGGGCTTGTTTTCCAGAAACATGCAAATATTGGTAGTTGCAGGTTGCATTTTTTTGGGTGGCTTGTTTCTAAAGTGTAGTTGCATATTTGCTTAAAAATATAAAGTTACAAGCTAAAAATGGATGCAAAAATGACATAAAACATCCAGTCCTAGAAAATGCATTGAGTTGAAAGCTGAACTACATGATGCAAAAAAAATGAATTAACTTGTTAGACAATATACCCATTATGAACTCTTATAAAAAAGTTAGTTTGTAAAAAGCATAAAATAATATAATAATTCAAAAACTGTAAAAGATAACAAAAACTTGAATCATACCTTAATAATTCAAAGCCATGTAACCCATTTAAAGTTTAAATAAAGTCTGTAGCTGAAAGTAGGCGTAAGCAGTAGCATTTCAAAGTGGAGTATGTTTGAGAGGATTTGAAGATTTTCTCCACTGAGTTACATTGTAAAAAAAAATATGTGAGAAAAGCTTAATATTTTAAAAAGTATAAATAGTAGAAACAAGAAATGATATAACACTAACGTCCTTAAAGAGATGATTATTTTGATGGTTTCTATAGCTCAGATTATGCAGAAGTAGTTAAAGTCCAAAAAACGTACATAAGAAATCGAAGTTGAAGAAACCTCAGAAGAACAATGGATGAGTGAATCGGCATAAACAGAATAAACAAAAACAGAAAAGTACAAGAGAGGGCAACACAGAGGCTGCTACTTGTGGCACCATCTTGGATCAATTGTATAATAGGCCTACATGACTGACCAAAATCCCTACAAAACTCATTTAGAGAGAATTTTAAATGTAATTTGCTGCCATTGTGGCAGCCCTGATTTGTCTTTGTCATTTTGTCAACCTTTTTTGCCAACCACAGTTTTCTATGTACTAAAAAACCTGAGCTTTGCATCTGTAAAACCACATTGCCTAAATTACTAATCCTCCACAAACCTCTCAGTGGTAAGGTAATGGTTGTTGTGTTGTTTTCTTCCTGTTTTTAGGTGAAGTTCAGTGAGTTAACCATTGATATGTTCCGCATGCTTCAAGCTTTGGAGAGGGAACCAGTAAACCTGGCCACACAGACCTCGAAACAAGGAACGCTGGTGAGTGTCATGTCTGAAGATAACGTACTTGGGATGTAGTATTTTGGGTGGATTTCAGGTTTTTCCAACAGTCTCAAAATTCAAACATGTTATGTCTCATAAATGATGCAGTCTCTCAGCACCAATCAGCAGCAAGTACCTAATACAAGTCATTTTAACATTTAATAGCTAAGCTTGACTATCCGGAGTAAGCATTAGAGATATCCACAACAGCATTTTGACTAGACATAACTAAGTTGTGACTTGTCAGAATTTGTATTCAAGATATCTATAACATCATTCTAACTAGTGAAAACAACAGTTAGAGATCTGTAATTCAGTTCTGACTGTCCTACATAACAGTTAACAGATATCTCAAACTCATTATAACTAGTTAGAATTGTTGTTCATGACGTTGCTCATGCAAGGCTTCCCATTGGATATCGGCCCAACAAAGCATCTATATAGATAAGATATTTACAGGTTCAAACTCCATGGATCAATAAGTCACGAGTGAAACACTGTTAAAACACGAACGACGGCCAGACAGTTGTGGTGGACATTTACAGCGTATTGTAGATTTATTGTCTCCAGCCACACTTAACACACATAAACCGTGTAGTGCAATAGTATGTTTGAATAGCTTCCACCTCGAATCCCATCCTGCCCCCCGTAATTACAGATATCGGTAATGTTATGTCTCCAAATCAAAACTGTAATTCTAGATGTTTGACATTTTGACTATCTTTTACACCAGTTCGAGATATCTACAACGTCAGTCTGACTAAAATTAAAATTTAATTTTAGATATCTAAAAAATGGCATTGTAGATATCTTTATTTGAAGGAAATTAAAGATATGTTGAACTGGAATTCGGACTAGTCAGAATTAAATTGTGGATTTCTTTAATAACAAACCCCTTACACATGAATGGCAAAAGTTGTCTGAATCGTACAAGTCAAAATCTAATTACGGATATCTAAAATTATTTTGCCTACTCCAAATAGGGTCATTAATATCCTGAATTAGAGTTTTGACCAGGCAAAATTGCAGATATCTCTAATGAATATCCTGTCTAGCCATTAAATGTTAAAACGGCTTTACTTAAATACCTGTATGTCACCATTTGGCCTTTAATAGCAGCCCTGTAATCATGCTATGATTGAGTGCTGAGTGAGTTACATCATTCCCCACTGGTGTCTGACTTATTGAGGGTGACAAACGTGATGATGATTGAATCCTAGAAGCCTGGTTACCCTGCTGTACATAAAGTAAACTGGAACTGAAATATGAACAGTAATGATATTAAATATTTTTTTCCACAGGAACCCAATGAGAAGCCAGCTAAACGAGAAAACCCTCACAAGTATTTGTTGTACAAGCCAACATTCAGCCAGCTTTTCACTTTCTTGTCTGCCTCTTTTAAGGTCAGTGTTCACGTTTATCATAAAGAAATGAAATACCAGTTGGTGTGGTGTATTATTAGACATGCAATATTGCCAAGATATGTGAAATACACAGTATCTGTCATCACTGATGTTACATTACAAGTGTTTGCTTGTCTATTTATTTTTATTGCACTGCTGAGGGATCATTCACTGTGACGCAGGGTCACAACTCCATTTACTGACTGGGAGAGATTTTTATAATCTAGACCCATATCGGGTTGGGTTCTCCTCTGTACCCCCTACCCATTGTTCTATTTTCTGTTTTAATTGAATAATTTATGTCAGCATTTTAAGTACATGTAGTACTCACATATAACATAACCGTAATGCTTTTGCTATATTGTCTTTTTTTCCCCTCCTTGCCCTAACGTTCAGGAATTGCCTGCCAACAGCGTTCTGCTTGTCTACCTGTCAGCTACTGGAGTCTTCCCTACTGGGCATTCAGATTATGAAGGTAAAATGCTAAATATTAAACCCCACATTTTCTTTCAGACACGTACTGTCAGCGCCCCCTGATCAGTGCCGCACATACCCACACAGCATTGTCAGTCAGTGAGGTAAAGTTTCTAGGATTAGCGTTACTACTTGACTAATGACGGTAATATTACAGTTAACACTTGCAGACGAGTCAGCAACCGATATTTGAATTTACAGTGAGTGAGACAACGATGACATTACATTACTATGATGAGTCAAAACTCAGTGCAGTGAGATCTCTTCATCGTATTTTGTCTATGGCAACATGCTGCATCTCTCCCCATGACAGGAGCATCTTGTCCTGCAGCTCCTTCAACTTTAAGACTTTTTTGGGCGCTCAAAATCTTGTTTTTTGACCAATTGTGACTTTTTACGTGTACAAAATATTTCTAATTTATCGTAGCTTTATTGTTAACATGAACATCTAAACAAACATGCAAGTTATTAAAAAAAAAAAAAAAAAAAAAAAGTTTGTGTGCACTTGTGAGGTGAGCGCTTGGCTGAATAAACATGCACACCTCCATCTGAATATCAAAAAGACATCACTTAGACTGACGAATGAAGCCAATAATGTAATGCATAGAGAGCCGAAGTCCCGGCCCTTCCGGTGGACCTTATGGGACCTTATTTCAGAAAAAGTATGAACGTTAGTTAACAGAGAAAGATTTTTTTTTTTTTTTGATTGCACCACAAATCAGTGTCAATTTGTCAATTGAAAACCTAATTTTGCAAGTCCAAAAAGTCTAATTTTCTCGTAGTATCATTTAGATTTGTGTGAAACTGCTCAGTGAACTACATCTCTCGTCTTGGACAGTAAATGTCACCAACACTAGCTAGCTAGCTAACTTAGCTCAGACCAGGCAGAAATGAAATGTTTTCTGACCTGATGTGTTTTACCAGCGACTCCTGGTCTTTTTCTCAGCCGGGAGGAGAAAGAACGAGTCAGACCTGTTGCTGGTGTGAGTTTATCCCAAACAAACAGGCATCATAGCTTCAGAGAGAGACGTCACTACGCAACTTCTGGGTGTGTAGTGTTGCAAATTGCGTATTTTTAGTCTGATACTTCAACATTTTTACAACAAAATGAGACTTTCTTGACATGCTAAATTATCTTTTAAACTAACATATTTGTGATTCATGGCACAATTTAAACTGGATCAAAAATAATCGGTTCGGTTCTCTATTCTGTAAAACACAAGGGAGGAAGGTGCACCTAATGATACATCAGCATCCAGTCTTTTTAAAAGCAAACTTCGACCATTCTAACCAATGTGGTGTAGAGTTGCAGTGAAAATTCTGATCTATATGTCATAATCAATCATTTCTTTCCAAGTTGAAGCAGTTATGTTTGTACATTTCCTGTAGGCCCATATGATTTTGGTGGAGTTCTCACAAATACAAACCGAGATGTGGTCAACGGAGAGACGGTGCAGAAGAGGAATCAGGCCCAGAAAGAAATGCACTGGTAGTTATTTATTTATTTAGTCATAACTTTTCAAAATGTTCAATTAATATTGTAAGTGTGTAACACAAGAATGCTTCCTCTGTCCACAGAACTAGGAGCAAAATCAGTTTGCTTATTGTGACGAATGATAAATATCTATATGTATATCTGTCTGATTTAAATCTATAAGACTCGGTCTGATGTCTGACTGCTGCTTTCTCTCTATGTTAATAACAGGCTTCGGATCTCTAACCATATGTACACAACAGCAGGGCAGAAGATCACTGTAGACATGCAGGAATAGAAATGCAGGTTTTTCATATTTACTTTTTGTAATGTTGCAGCCTTCATCCAGGGGACTTATTCCCTTTCACCCGGAAGCCACTTTTTGTCATTGTGGATTCGTCAAACAGCACAGCCTACAAGGTATGTGAACAGGTTAAGTTACCTGAAGAAAAAAAACACATCTAGATCAGAAGTTTAAAAAACTGTGAGGGAGAGGTGATGGGGCGGCATGGGAGGAACGTGAGGCAAAGTGCAATCACTGTGGGAGATGAAGGGTTACAAATACCTGCAGGCGTAATTATTTAAAATGAATTGTGAAGGTGTAAAAGCGTTTAGAACATGATTATAGAAATATATGATGTTCATCCCCACGCTCTATTGTGTCTCATAAGTTGTTGCAGCAATTTTGGGGTTGAAATCATTTGTTACACTGATTTGGTGCTAAATTTAACCCTTTTCTTTACCACTCAAGAATTGATAAAAATAATCAGTAAATGCTGATTTGGTTTCAAAAACTCTTGACATTCGGAGATTTCTGCAAGAATTGCATTTTTATTGGATGGCGAGCACTTCTGTTCTGGAAACTGCTCAGAAACCCACTTATTGTCAGTCTACCTAGGAAAGACATCCGTCCTCTGGACACTCAAATCTCAACTTTACAGCGATAGCCAGTTTATCTAATTCAACACTGTTTATGGACCCCAGTAGGCAGGTGAAAATAACACATTTATACTGCATGCTAAAAACTGCATGGTTTTTTCTCAAAACTGCATGTGATTATCATAAAGTGGGCATGTCTATGAAGGGGAGACTCATGGGTACCCACAGAACCCATTCTCATTCAAATATCTTGAGGTCAGAAGTCAAGGGACCCCTTTGAAAATGACCATGTCAATTTCTCCTCATTACGATTTAGCTTAACTTTGGAGCTTTATTTTGCCTCCTTTCCGAGAAGCTACCATGACATGGTTGGTACCAATGTATTCCTTAGGTTTTCTAGATTAATATGAACCTATTAGAGCCTCTGAAAGACAGTAAAGTCGGTCAGGATCGCCCACAATCCCGCAGGTCTCAGAGGATAAAACACTTACCAGATTGCAGCAATGTGTGAGAAAATTCTTTCTCATTCAAATCTGAACACAGACATACGTTAAGATTCAGTGTGACTCGCACACTTTTCTGAGGAAATCATTATCTTCAATGTCCATCGTGAATAAACATCCATGAATTTGCTCCTTGTATTTCCAGGAATCATCGTGTCTCTCTGTTTTCTTCAGTATCAAAGTCATCCAGTGATGTCTGTCTGTCTTTAATGGAGACAGACTGATTGATACTGTGGCAACATTACACTCCCTGTTTATATCCCCCAAAGTCCCCAAACTATGAGAATAATAGCTTTTTCATGTTGCTCTAAATGTTTATCATCATGGATTGGGGTGGGTTGAAAACCTGTTGTGTATATGGATATGGTCACGCTGTCAATGTACTGTATGTTCTTATCATTAATATGACTTTCTCTGTCTTTTGCTTATTCTAATAGCACTTCACAAATCTGTTTGGCCAGCCTCTGGTATGCCTACTATCACCTACAGTATATCCCAAGAGTGTGCAAGGTGTGTGTCACTCTAGAGCAACGTTCATTAAATAAGTCTGGTGATATTCTATGTTTCCTTAGTGTCGGCAAATCCCATGAACAGACCAAACCACCAAATATGTCATTCTGTCTGGCAATGCTTTCTGACTTCTCTTCCCTGTCTGTAGCACTCAGCCCCAAGCCCATGGGTTCATACTGAAGACATACATCTTTAGAAACATACCACAAATATAGATTTTATTTAAAAGGCTCAGTAGTTTCCTAAAACAGTTGGTCACTGTAGTTTTACATCAAACATTTGTCATTCGTTGGGGACTATTTTCAGCAGCAGACTAATCCACATCTGGTGCTCTAGTGAGTATCTGGCAGCTGGATGGTGTGTGTGCTTGTGTGTGTGGTGGGTCAAAAATAGACCACAGTGTGTGTGTTCATAGTAATGAAGGAATGCTGATGTGTTTTTAATGGAGCTCTATGGCTAAGAGGAAGAAGAGATATCAGGCTGTCACACACACATGCTACTTTTACTAGATACATTCAATGTTGGTTTTTCATGGGATTTGTTGACAGTAATAAAAATATAGAATATGACCTGGGGAAGAAGGATTTAGGGTTAGTGAGGTAACTTCAGGGCTAATTCATTTTCTATCCTACGACAGTGGTTCACTTCTTACCGGGGTACATCGCCACTTTTTCTTATGCTGAATATAACCAGATAAGAGGTCAGCTTGTATGAAAGCAACGCCTACTGACCAATCAGAGCTTGGTGTGCAGACTTTATGATAATATTACACAAATACAAAGAAGTTACAGTCATAATTCACGACACGGTTTAAACTGATAAATGCAGGAAGGACAGCTGGCTATATGCTGTGGATGCTTACTGCTATTAATTGTGTTTTTATATTTATTTTTTTACATGCTCTCAAGTCCGTTTCACACCACCGGAGTTGGGAACGCAGCTGAAAAAAGGCTGAAATAGTCACACACGCCACATAAAGGGCATAATGAAGTATAATGTATTCATCCATTTTAATTTGACTATGACAACTATGTCTGACTTTTTAGTCTGTAAATTGACGCATTCACACATTGGCAATTTTTTCTTTTGCCAGCTGTACTTCCTGCATTTGTCAGCCTCGAAAATGTTAATTCTGGCCTGCATTATGTATTTAACCTCATCATATTTGTCTAATATTATAGTCTGGTAGATAATGAGGAGTTGCCTCATAGTACAGACCCCTGGCATGTGCTTTAAGTTAGCAAAAAGCTGCTTTTTTTGTTAGCTGGCAGTTTTACAGTAATCAAATACTTAATATTTGATTTAGAAATCAGACCTTATCCAATAACCTGAATCCTGGTTATTTCAGTTTTCAAATTTCCTGTGTGTCTGTATTTTATGATGTACTCACATTTTTAGGTAGACCTTTTAATGCAGTCGTTAAAGATAGGGAAGCTGCTTCTTTCACAAGGTGTCCAGTTTATGTGAACATGGAGGGAGAATGTGCGTCGTGCTCTCACGTCTTACCTGTGCCATGTCTCTGCTTACCTGTTTAGATCAGTCTCAGCGTGGGAGTCTCTTCACTCTGTTCCTCTACAGCCCACTCTTGGCTTTCTCCTCGGTGTGCGGTTTAAGCAGCGTGCAGCGAGGCCTCTGGGAAAGGGCTCAAGAATTTCTTCGTAAAGTCTACCGTGACATTGGGCAAATGATAACTAGATCACGGACCATAGGTAGCACATCTCCCATTCATTTTTATAACATGCTAGCTGGCATGAAAGGATAAAGTGGACCATGAAATATTTATATTCATACTTTTTTATTAAATGTTTTATTTAATTAAAAGTTTCAAGTCAGTCATAATATTAAAGCTGCAGTGGGTAGAAATGGAGCAAATATGAGTTTTTAAAAAAATATTTTTATTAAACGGTCAATATATCCTGACAGAAGTGCATGAGACAGGTAATCTGAAAAAATAATGTCCCTCTCTGTCCTCCGGTGCTCCTAATAGCATCTGCAAGATTTCACAGAGCTGATCTGGAGTCTGTCGTCCAGCTGCCGTCTATGAGAGCCACAAGTCAATCACTTGCACACTCTGACCAAACGGGCAAACTAGACAGCGCTGATCTAATATGAATCAATATTCTGTTGCTGTAATGACTATTTCTCACTTCGGATGTTTTCATAAATATCTTGTAGTTACTGTTTAGCTGTAAAATGAGAAAGTTTGTGACCTGGCAGCCATGTTACCATACCAAGCACAGCCAATGGGAACGCTTTCTCTCTCTCTCTCTCTCTCTCTCTGCAATGAACTGTGATTGATCAAAGTCTTCCGTCATGGGACAATAATATAAAACAGAAAATGACAAGATTCTCTTACTTGGGTAGCCAAAAACAGTGAAAATTAGGCATTTTTGCTTTATTTAATGACTTAAATGATTAATCAATTATGAAATTGTTATATATTAATTTTCTGTTGCTCAACGATGCAGTTAATCAACTCATTTTTTCAACACTAAAATTTTGTAATGTTTCACCGTCTCTGCAGATCAAGCCTTTTTGCAATTCTTTGGTGACGAGTTCCTTCGGTTGCTGCTGATCCGCTTTGTGTTCTGCTCAGCTGCACTGAGACTGCACAAACTCTTCCGGGTAAGCTGCCGCTGCTGTGGATTTCGTAAAGGAAGTTGCATTGTTTCTTTGAATGCCAAAAATGCGTAGTATGGATAAAAGCTCAGCACTCAGGCCTGCGGTCTTGAGCATTTAACACGCATTCATGCACCATCGGACACATACAACCCGCCCTTCATGCACACTTCAGAGCGTCTATTCAGAGCTAAGTGTATCCCATAAATCACTACAGTCTACTGTGCTATACCAGCATAGTTGCTACAGGTAATACACTTATGAGTTAATCTCACAAGCTGTAGGAATGCCATAAAGAAGAAATGGTATTTATTCTGCAGAATTTTGCAGGCAAAGGTTCGATTATGAGAGCAATTCCTGCGATTTTTTTGTTGTTAATAAAACAGAAACAATAATTTTATCACGTAGTGCAGCAGTTTGGGAATGACTGCTGGTTAGCTGATGTTTTAAGATTTATGCATTCTGCCATTTTTTTCTGGAAAACTCCTTTTATTTGTGAGGAAAAATACTGTTGGACTGGATGGTGGGCCAAAGAGAGAAACTTTTACAAATTTAACTGCCTTAGTGTGGGCGTGTGTTCATGGTGGTGCGCCGCTGCAGAATAGATACAGGGGAACACTGAAGTGGATAGGGCTGCACAATTACTTGAATATTAATCGCAATCACAATTTTGGCTTCCAACATATAATGAACTTGATCACCTGAGATATTAAAATTTATAATGCATGTTCTCTTCATAGAAAGTTGCTGCATATCAAATCGAGTACTACTAAACTAACCAGCCAGCAATCAACATGTTTTGGCTTCACTTTCCAGTATTGATATTATCTATACAGCCAATGTGTTTATGATTAAATTAATAGTAGAACATTGTTAAATATACTAAAGAAAGATGGGAGTCAGGGTTTAACACAAACATTTCAGATGATGAGTTGGAAAACGTGGAAATACATCAGACATTTACCAATGCAAACAGCAACAAGGATGTCAACTGATAGAGTTGAGACAAGACTATTTGTGCCCATCTGTTGTTTATATCTGTTAGAAAACATCAAGAAAAACTGAAGTGGAAAAAAAAGAGTATAACATTGTTTATTTTGCTCTTATTGTTGCTAATTTTGCCATCAAAGTGCACCATATTGAATCATTTAACTGTAAAGTGTAGCTAATAAAGGGGGAGGGTGAATACTTTTGTGTTTTTTCGTATTGCAGTATGCAGTATTTAGCAGAAACATTCAATGTCATGTAGCCCTCATTCATACATTAACAGGGATGTAGCACAGCATGGAAGTAAAAACAGGGCTCTGTTTATTTTAATGTGAAAGTGCAAAATCTGCCAATAATCGTAATGTCAATATTGATCAAAATAATTGGGATTATCATGTGGGCCCCAGGAGTGGATATTTGGTGTTAATAATAAAGAAATTTGGCTTGGTGGTGGTTCCCGTTGGTCTGGCAGCTCCTCAGCAGCTAGTAATGACAGAAGTCAGCAGTATTCCTTCAGTTTGTTGTGATATCTGAGTCCGATGTGTTTGGTGTTGTGCTCGTAGGAGTCCCAGAGCTTCCCAGAGTCGTACCCTGAGCTCCCTAAACAGGATACAGTGGAGAGCAGCCTTCTACAGAAGCATATTTTGGAGCTGGCGACTATGCTGGACGTGCAGAGCCTATTTTGGGATGATCCACTGGAAGCCTACTAACATCTCCGCACAGGGCAAAATGGCATACGTGTACATAGAGACTCCGCTGCCAGAGCTCTCACAGTTGTCTTTGCTTTTTTTACAGGTAATGAAATAACTGATTCAGCACATACAAGTTCATGCCCTGCATTTAACTGTTACTTGTGGAAGCAAATGTAGTGCAACATAAAAATGTTCACGTAAATAAGCCAGAGTTTAGTGTAGATTCCCCATTTTGAGTCTCAGCGGCTTGGCTCATAAATATAAGCATCATGTAAGAGTAAACAAACAGTGAGAGGCTGCAAATAACTTTTCTAGTCACCATTCCCCACCCAAACGTAAAGTTGCAGCCTCAAACCATATTCCTCGTCAGATAATTGTTGGCAGTCATGGTTTTGTGTCTTTTTTTAAATAATATTTATCATTGTTTATTAGAGTGAAGGCTGTGTAAGCCTTAAGGATAGAGAATGGAAAAATCCTGGGCAGCTTCCAGGTGTGACTTTATCTATCTGTATGGAGGCAAAGGAGGGTGGTGTTGAGAGAGAACACAGTGCTAAACAAAACCCTTCACTGCATCAATAAATATTAGCATAATGTTAGCACATTATTCACACACTAGGTTGGAATATGAAAGATTTCACCAAAAATGTAATTACTGGTTTTTGCCAAACAGTGCTTGCTGTAAAACAGCTTAACTTGTAGCAGGCTGAAGTGCATGAGATCATGTTGTGTTGCGTGTTGTAGGTTGTCATTAGTTGGAAAGATATCACACTCCCTTGGGACATTAACCAGCAATCCATCTAATACCTTTAATCGTACGTTGTTTCAGCCTTGTGCGTTTTGAGAGTGATCGTTAAAGCTTTTCCATATCACTGTGCTGTATTTGCATGCAAAAGGCAAAGAAATGTATCCATTTTGTTGTTTTCAACCACAAAGAATGGCCTCCCAACTTTAAGGATATAAAAAAGGGTTGTAGATTTTAAAGTGGTATTGGGCTAAATGGAGCCAGTGCATGTGTTGCATGGGCCTGTACATTTGTAGTTGTGTCAGCAAATGAAGACAATCTAGTTTGACAACAGAGGGGATGAAGGAAGGTAGCATGGTATGCACACCGACATTTTTTCCTTGCTTTTTTTAAGAATCATTACTTAATGACACCAAAACTCCTTTGTAACCTGGCAGGTTTTATCATGTCCTGCCAGTTATGTGAATAGAATATCGCCAGTATCTCCTTCCTGTAGTCAGGTTACTTTCCTGACATGTCTTCTACTCTGGTTGATGCAGTGCTTCAAGCTCACAGATGCTGCCGTCTTTATAACTTACTGACACCACAAACAATCAAATGTAGTGAAAAGAGAAGATGCCTGGGTGGAGCTGAGGAGGGATGAAGTAGTAACCATCATGGCTGACTTGAACTGTTAAGAACAATTGAGACCATGGCCAAATTCCCACAACACCCAAAAATCTAAAGATATTTGACAGTGAATAAAAGAAGCATCAGATTTCAGTGTGATTGAGCTTAGCTTCTCAGGCCCTGTTCAGACCTGGTATTAATATGCGTCTTCGGTGACGCATCGAGATCCAATCTTCCAGACCACATTCAGAGGTGGTCTGGGCCACATATGGCTTATTGCTGGGAACCACAGGATCACTGCGCTCCTCATGTGAATAGCCAGGCAGACGTGAGCGCTAGTCTGCCTCGCAGCATGGAAACGGCCTCTGTGCTCCACTGTATCCTGCCGTTACAACTGTATTTTATTAAGATATATCTTATCTATAGGCTACATATCTACAGACTATCACACTAGACACAAGAAGTGCATTATTATCATACTGTCTGTGATTTGTCTGTGTTTTGGTTCTGCTGCTTTGCACAGAGCTCATAGATGTATTAAGAGAACTGGATGCAGCGTTGGAGGTGGGGCCTCGTTCATCGCTATGAAAGTTGCTCAGTGGCGCATGAAGTCAAAATAGCTTGACTTCTAAGTAGAAAAGTACCCAGATCTTCTGGTGATCTTCCACATCCTTTGGGCCCGTGGAGCAAGCACAGTAGCGTCCGCTCTGTCACATGGTCACAGCCGTCACGCTATCGTCACACTGTCGTCACACTATCGTCACACTATCGTCACAGCTCGCTAACTCCGCCTCCCAGTCCTCGCTCCAGCCTCACTCTGGTCTCATGCACATGAATGGAGGAAGGACAGCAACTCTGGATTCAGCTATTTGACCTAATGATTTAAATACGGGCTAAGTTGATTCACCTCAAAAAAAAAATTATCCGCTGAGTTACAAACGTATCTTTCCCAATGTAAGTCTATGAAAAAAAGTCTTTTTGGGCCCAATGGCATCACATGACGTTAGCCACTACAAAGACTGGCATCAAGGGCTGGCGCTCTTCCTGCAGCTCAATGAAGCCGACACCCGCCCGCCCGCCTGCTCTCTCTCCTTCCCGGCTCTCTGAAGCTCTGTTCCCGCTGTTGTCCCCCGGTAAAATAACCTTATGTTTTGATGTTAATAAAATGTACCTAAATTCACAAATATGTAAGATATTAGTACTGACATTCATGTAATATTATGTCACAACGTCTGCTGCATTAGCCGTGTGTTTACTACGTGTTTATTTGCATATAGAGTGGGGAAGTGAGATTGGATCACAAGTGGTCACTCAAGACGCACTCTAAAGCCAGGTGTGAACAGACGTACTGAAAGACGTCCACTTGTGTTCGGATCACTCAAAGCGCATGTTAGCACCAGGTCTGAACAGGGCCTCAATAGCATGAGCGCTGCCCCAGATATAGTTTTAGGATGTTTTCATTCACTTCATGTAGTCTTTCTGTTTGAGCTATATCCTGCAGTAGAAAATAGCATTTCAGTAGACATCAGAAGTGTATTGTCAGACTGGTGCCAGAATTAAACCCCCTCATGCTGTTTCACAGTGCAGACATTTGAATGAAGAGAGCCCAGAGACCTGCTTAATGAAGAAAAGGTGTCATCAGCAGATAATTTCTACATTTTAGACTAAATCAGTGATGTGCAAATACCATTGAAACAATGTCTTGATATTATATTTTAGTTTCCAGAATTTTGTAGTTAGCATGTGCTTCATAAAAAGCACTCAGGCTGTTCAGGACGAGAAGAGGTTTTTAAGCAGTTTCATGGCTCTCTGGCAGTAATAGGTACCATTCTAATATTCATGGTTGTCCTACTAGCAGAAGCACCCAAAGATGGTGGTGTCTGTCAGCACGTTTTCATCAATACTTTGACCCTAAGAAGGATATTGGATTCCTGAAGATTTTAATTTGAGCCAAGACATCTCCAGAACTACTAATCAAATTTTCATTGCTGTCACTGTCCATAGTCCCTGTGACCTTTAGTGCCCTTTTTAGGTACACAATATATTGTATAATCTAATAGGCAGGTTGCCATGAAATGTCCTCTAGTATAAAGGTTAAGGCTGTTTGTATTATTATAAGACCAAAACCAACAATGCATTTGTCCATTTCACAATACTTCTCTCTACCTTACCTGTCTGACATTATTAAACATATTATTTCATTTTGTTTTAATAAAGGCTCAGCTAGTTCCTGAAACAGCTGGTCTTTGTAGTTTTTAGCAAATGTTACTCAAACAGGAGGAAATGGTGTATTTGTTGGGACTATATTCAGTCGGGATTAAGGGGTATTTGAGGCAGCAGGACAATAGAGCTTTATGGCACAGAGGAATTAGATATATCAGGCTTTGGACACACAGACAGTACTTGTTAGCAGGATACATTCATTTTTGGTGTTGGTCTTTTCATTGGATTTGTCGATCATTAGACAATTACATAATACAACCAACCTTATCCTTTAAAAATTGGCATTTTTAGCCCCACTTCAGTAAAGGGTCTCAGAATGGCTAAAAGCTAAATTGTCAGTATGTGATATTATTTTGTGCAGCCCTCCTCAGGCTTCTAGCTAGGCGTCAGGCCTCTTTATTTTTGTTTGGACAGTTTCATATATGTTTTGAGTTATGCTCCACACCTTAAAGGTGCTAAATTTGAAATTTAGAGCATTAATATAGCTTCAAGCAATCTCTTGTCAATGTAAAGATATAGAGGAGTAATGTCATCTTGAGCAGAGACTGAAGTTTCTGTGCTTTTAGTGCATGTTACCGTGCCCCCTAGCTGCACAGCACTGCTCTCAGATGGCGGTTACAGCTGATAACGGCGTCCTGACTGACAGCGTTGTCACAGAAGTGTAGCACCCTCCCTCTGGTTCCTTCCCAACAGTGGCTGTATCCGAAACCGCATACTATACTAGTAGTACGTACTGATTTGGCCAACATGTAGCATGTATATTGTATGTAGTATGTGAACTAAAGCAAAATCTACAATATGCCAAAAATACCCGGATGTTGTACTGATCTGGAAAATATCTCCAGTATGCATCGGACCAGTCTACCTCATCTATTTTATCCCACAAATGCAAAGCGCAGAAACAGTAGAGGCTACAGTTGCAACAACAGCCAAAACCAGTAATTTTTTTTTTTTTTTACATCTTTCATGGCTATTTCGTCTCTAAATTCACCTCTGAAAATTTTGAAGCGAGAATTCAAGTGTGTCGATTTTGAATATTGACAGTTTTACAAAATTGGATGGCGAATCAAACATTTGCTCCAATGATCTTCTCCAAAGTATAGAAGCTCCACAAATTGCTGTAAAAGCTAGCTAGCGCCTGCCAGGGTCGCGACCTCGCCAGCCGGGCGGTCACGCTCAGAGACCTCTACGAGCTGGCTGGAGCTCTCAGGAGAATCGTCTCGTAGATGAAGGTTGACGAATAGTTTGTTTAAATATCAAAACACAAACGTGCATTATAAATTATCTGGAACCTGTGGTCCTCAGCTTCAGTCACCCGCAGGCGTAGCTCGGCAACCAGGCGGCCGGTGACGCTCACAGAGCTACAGAGCAGCAGAGTGGCGAAGGAAAGAGCCGCCAGCTGAGACAACATGACCCTTTTAAAATTACGGTAATATCTGTTGGGAGATCAGTTGCAACTGAAAAAGCAGTTTTGGTGAATTTTTTTGTCTCCTCTTGTCGATAATCCATTTTATCTTATTTGACTATGAGCTGTTAGAATAAATAGTTTAAACCAGCAGCATCTTATAAAGTAAACAAAAAAATCAAAGTTGTACTTTTCCATAAAATTGTAATAGTGGTGTGAGTTTGTTTTTTTGTCTGGTCTGGCATACTGCTAAATACATCGTTTTAACCGCTGCGTACTGCATACTACTGAGGAATGCAGTATGTACTGTATTCTGCATACTGTGTTTGTCAGTAGTATGTAGTAGGCGGTTTTGAATACAGCCCCTGTCAGTTAGCACCGTTAACTGTGAGCCGCTGGCTCAGCCGCCGCCATGTTGAGAGCCATGTGGAAGCAATGGATATGCTCTCAATTTCGTATTGAGCACCTTTAATACACCAAAGTAGAAAGAAGCTGAAGGCAGGTTTCTAAAGTCCGAGTGTTTGTAACTGGGGATTTATTTCTGACACCGGCAGGAGGTGTGATTGCACAGGCCATTGTAGTGATGCTGATACTGAAACCAGCTGACAGTTAACTGCCCTTGACCAAAATGATGTTGTGATACGGTGATGCAGGAAGTAGCCAAGCAGGCTGGTTGGGATTGAGATTTTTTTTTTTTTTTTTTTTTTTTTGAACTGACAGAAATGAAACACTATTTTTTAGTGTTTCTTATATTTATTGACATTGTAAGAGTATGTGTACAGATAATGTAAAGCAATTTTTGGCACAGATGTGTTTGTTCAGTATTTAGCAAGTCTATTAAATGTGTAATGAAGTTGAACTTAAGGAGGAGCAACATGTTAATGAGGCCACTTTGTTCTTTGGCCATTTTTCTAAATATGTTACATTCCAACTTTCCAAGGACTTGAAGAGAGGCAGAGGAAAACTACCGCTGTTTTCTCCATTTTACATTTGTCTGGGAAAGTGAGCCGTTTCTACATTTTCTTCTATTTTCATTGTAATATCACCCATGTTCCCTTGTGTTGACAGTTATGGTGATTAAGATATTGTAGGCTTGCACTTTATGAAGTTTAATATTGTTATGATCTTGTTGTTGTGCTTTAGGGGAAAAAAAAAAAGAAAATCCATCCATGTGAGTGTTCTTCATGCCAGCTCTTCACACTGGTGACCTTCTTTTTTACAAAGAGTAAAAGTTGTACAAGTCAGTGATTTCAAACATTTTCCTATAGGAACGAACAGTTCTGCTGTCACTTTTTAAACAGCCTTTTCCTGAAATATGTCAAACATGTTGGCTGACTTCCAAAAAGTTTAAAATACGCAGCAATAACATGTTTATTTACATGTGTGGAAGAATTAGAAATACTTGTGCTTTCAGCCAGTGGTGCTCAAACGATGTCAGTGGAGGTTACAGTGCCAACCATAATTGTTCATCCACATTCACAACAGCAAAATTAACATTGTTTGAACATCAATCAGGACAGATGAAGTGAAGAAATGTATTTATTTAAACTATAAAATATTGCAAGTTGACAAGTTTGTATGCCCTGGTTGACTTTAGTATTTCTATTTGTGTGAAAACAATGGAATTGAGTCTCATTGACACATCTGCTTCTAGTTTTTTTTGTTGTTTCTTTTATGTGTGTGTATACTATGGAGAAAAACTGTAATACAGTATATTTTCCTGAGAATGTCACCACAGACACCCAGTTTGTAATGCTGCAAATATATAAATACTGCAAAACCTTCATCAGTGGGCTATCGGGTCAATCACCGTTGTGTTACCTCCTTTGGCTATAGATAGCAACTTTACAGATATTTATTTAAAGGTCCCATGTTGCTTTTTAAAAAAAGTGAGATTTTCATGTTTTTTTATTTGTTTCTGTACATTTGTGATGTCACACTTTTAAACGTAAACAGTCTGAACGTCTCCCAGCTTAATGGTGCCTTCAGTGTTTACCGCTATCATGGGACAAGTCCATATGAACACCCCCCTTTTGTCGTATTCACAACCTCGCGAGTGGAAATTTTCTTAAAGCTCCGAGGTCAAGAGCTTTGACGTTTGTTGACATTGTGAGAAATGGCGGAGGCCATGGAAGTTCATTTTTCGGTGCATAGTAAGTTTACATACTTTCATTTTAGTTGCACATTGTTTTTCTTCACAATTTTATAAGTGTGAGGAAAATGTCAATATTCCCAACAACTAACTTTCTCCTCTGTCATTATGCCTTTGCATTTCCTGCATTATGTTTCCCACTTGCTAGCCTCTGTGACTTCTAGATGTCGACAGTAACGTCAGGATTTCTGTTGCTTAGCACTTGAACGCCAAGCATATCGTGTACACGACTTCCTATGTTGTAAACACAAGCTCACGAGATTCATTTGAAGACAGCCAAACTGTAATACACCACTTTCTTCCTGGGAATGTCACCAGACACCCAGTTTGTAATACTGTAAATACATGAATATTGCAAAACTTTCAGCAGTTAGGTGCAATCACCCTGGTGTTACCTCCTTTGGCTATGGATGGTGACATAACAGATATTTATTTAAAGGTCCCATATTGTAAAAAAAAGTTTCATGTCTTTATCATTCTAAAGCATTGTTAAGTGCTATACAAATCTGTGAAAGCATCGAAACGCTCAGTCCCAGTTTACCGGTGCCTTCGAATGGGGTCGTGTTTACCATGTTCACGACTTGTTACCTGTTTGTTGATGTTATCAGAAGTGGCAGAGGCCATGAAAGTTATGAATATATTGTAATTTATATATAAAACGTTGATATTCCCAACGGCCTCATCTTTCTCCTCTGTCATTATGCCTTTGCATTTCCTTTATCATGTTACACACTTGCTAGCTTGCTAAATTGTTAGCCCCTGTGGCTTCTAGATGCTGAGAGTAACTTTAATATTGCTCTGTCTTAGCAGCTGTGTTCTTCATGACTTAACCACTTGAACACCAAGCATATCATGCACACGACTTCCCATGTTGTAAACACGAGCTCACACGCTTCATTTGAAGGTACCATATGTGTTTGGCATCAGTTCACAGGAAGTTAACATGGACCAAATCTGTTTCTTGGCAACACAATTCCATTGAAATGCACTAAAACACAGCGTTTCAGGGCGTTTTCAGATCAGGTATGATTAATTCGTACTGTGCTCAAGTACAGTTGCCCCCCTCTCCTCTCCCCCGTCGCTCAGCTTTTACATTAGTAATGTTCGGCGTGTGATGTGCGCATATACAGATTTCAGAGGAAACTGGGTGGCATTGAAAAATGAGCATGATATGGGACCTTTGAATGAAAATCTACGTGTTGTTTATATGTTAATGTAAGGGTAATGTACAGTGATTCGATCACTGTTTGGTGATGGAGGACCCTTATACGCGAAGCAACAAAGACGTGTAATAAAACATGTTATTGTATGGTGTGTTCCCTGAACTCCAAATATATGAAAATAATGAATATGTGGAACAAAATAATCACTATTGAATAGAAAATAACCCCAACAGTGAAGTGACACTGCCCTGATCATAATTATCACTATAAAAGAAATAAACAAGAAAATGTTTAGCTTCTGTTGAGATCGTTTGATGTTTTATGTGCTTCATATTTAAAACAGGACCATGAACACAACCAGTTACTTTGTTATGTAGCACCAGTGGGATCATTAGTGCAGAAAAAGTACGAATTTCAGCTTTTATTCCCTCACAGACTCCTTGATACAGGATTGTGCATCGTGTCTGTTAATATTTGTTTTGTTTTTTTTTGTTGTTGTTTTTTATTTCATGTTCTCAATTTGACATAAGCTACCTAGCAGTATATGGAGCATGGTGCAATATCGTAAATTGATTCTGTGTGATGAAAATGGCATTTTATCGAGTCCCAGAAGTCCTGGAAGCTAATACACAAGATCTCATGTGCACAAGATAACTTGCTATCTGGTGCAAACAATAATAACTTGTACAAACAAGAAATTAATTTGTGCAGACAACATATTAAGAAGGTATTAATTTGTCTGAATTAGAGAAGTTGTGTGAACAGATATTTACTTTATTAATTTGTGTGAACACTAGAGAAGAAAAACAGTGTCTTCACTTGTCAACACTTCATTTTACAAGTCCAAAAATTAAGGTGATAATTAGCAAGTAAACCTATTTGAAATATCTTTGGAATTGCTGCCAAAATACAGAAAACAGAAAATCACTAAATTATAAACTTTTATTTAAAAATGATATTGCATTATTTCCCAATAGCTAGTAATTTATTTAATACATTTCCTGGATTATAATACAAAGTTAATTGATATGATTTATTTCCATGTCTGCTGATAAATAGATAATAATTAGCAAATAACTTCTTTGAAACTTCTTGAAAACTACATTTGTGTAGACAATAAGTAGTTTTATAGTTAGTTTTGGTTTTCCACCTCCGATGAAGAGCAGCGCACAGACACTTCTCAAGCTCAAGGGCCCTGTTTTAACTATTACATGTGATTTTAGCATGTAAATACAAAATAATGTTTATAATAAAGTAACCCAATTACCATGAAATGTGCGGACCTGTAAAATGAAGCGTTACCAGCTCTAGAAGACATTAACTGCTGCTCGTCACATAACTTGAACAAGATGGATTGTGCAAATGAGATATAAACAAAACACTAACTTGTTGGAACAAGATATTAACTTGTGCAAACCAGATAACTTGTATAAACAAGCTTACTTGTGTAAATATGAATATGTGCAAACGAGATAATAAGATAATGACCAAGGTGATTCGGGATGCACCGATACTGGATCGGATATCTGGCCAATACTGACGCAGATAGCCGGATTGGATATCAGTGACAAAGGGGCTGATCCATGAAATTCTATTTGATGTTTAAATACTTTATATATTATATACTGTGGTTTTAATTCCTCTTGATGCTTTGACCAGTTTGCTGATGCATTGAAAGGGTTTACATTTGAATGGTAATTCTTGTAATTTTTGAAGATTTTTTTTACAGTTTTATTATTTTACTACTATTATTTATTTAAAATATATATATTATATTATTTTTAATTATACATAAACAGTACATTTATATTTATGTAGCTATTTGTTAAAATTTATTTTACGTTTTAAGTTACAAAATCAATGTTTAAGTCAGGCCTGTTGCCTTGTGCATAAAAGATCCCTGTCACTTCCACACACTGAGGTATACAGCTTATTAAATAAAGACAAATATCGGATCGGTACTCTGTATCGGACGATATATCGCTATCGATACCGGGACTGAAAAAGTCATATCGGTGCATCCCTAAAGGTGATGATCTTTTTGAGCATTTTAGGTGACGATCAGTTGTTAGAATTGGTGGCCGAGCTGCAACGTCATGCAGAGTTCGTACTCATCTCTCTGATTATGAAGCCTTATGTGAGGTGGACACTGTGACAAACCCAACATAAAGCCTGACTCAAGCAACATAAGGCTTCCCTCTCTCCTCTGCTGCCATTGCCTTTACCTGTAATAGAATAGTTTACAGACTGCTGCTGAGCGTTCAAAGATCTTTCTAGTGATTCATGTGTTGTGACCTGATTTTGCCTTATTGGATCACTCTGATTTTAAACTTTCTTTTAAATGTGGGGTATCAAAAGATACCTGCTTTTCCATTCCTGGACTCATATTGTGCTTTGTTGTCTTCTTTATTCCCATGTAATGTGTAAACTTAGCTGGCATGAGTACTTTCAAGTTGTTGTATCAAACAGCTACAGTGACGTTTCCCATAGCGGAAAATGTCTCAGCTACATAAAACATAATCAGTAAACACCAGAGTTTTGTTTCAGCCCCACAGAGTCAGTTTCTAAAGCTGCCACTGTGCACTGTAGTCCAACATTCATACCGAGTAGATGCACAGAAGAAGCAGAGAAAACAACAAGGAGGATTTGAGGGCTGGTGTCGATCTATGCTCGCCAAGCATAGCCAGTACGAGAATCTACCAGAGCACAAGAAATAAACTTGATTTTTGACATGGACGCGCAAGCACAGAAGCCTCTGCTCCATGTAACGCATCCATGGAGAAGCATGTTGACGCCTCTTGGGAACACAACAAATAACTGCCGACTGATCAATCCTGTTTTCTCCCCCAGATATGCAGGGGTCATTTCTACCTTTTTATACTTGTAAAAATGTCCAAAAGATGGGTGCAGCCTTCCTTTATGTGACTTGCTTGATTTTCAGTCAGTGTCATATGTTTTCAGTTAAAAAAAAAAAAAATACACAGACGATTTTCTCTGTAAGCAGCATGTTTGTTTAGAATAGAAAGTGCCAAAGACTGGTGTACTCTTGCTTTCCCATTAACAGTGACTGAGATCAATTATTGTATCAGATGTTTTGTTTTTTTTGTTTTTTTTTCCTGTGTTGTCAGATTGAGCCAATAAAGAAAAAGAAAAACTTGGCTTCATAAAAGGACCAATAAGTGTCTTTATTGTGGGACTGGGGAGGATTTATACAGGCTCTGCTTTGTATTACCTTTATTTTACGGAGAAAAGTTAGACAGGTAGTAATCACACTGCATAAAGATTGATAGTGAAATTCCATCTTCAGCTTGCCAGCCTAACTCCGTTGTATAAAATTATTTGAGGGGTGGAAGCAGACAGTCTAAGTCTAAGCTGTAGTCAAAGCTATTTCAGACCTGACTTCACCTTTTACTGAAAAAAAAAACACCCGATTCGACTGTTATCAGGCCATTAAATAGGCATCAGTAACTATAAGGACCGTAGATGTGGGTCATTAGGGGCCTACTACGCCTACTATGTTGTAAACGTGAAAGTGAAATTTAAAAGCAATGAAACATCACATTTTGAACACAAACAAATTAGGTTAAGGCAATAAAACTACAGCTTCTTTAGGTTTAGACAATAAAACTACAACTTTTGGTTTAGGCAAAAACCTACAAACTGCAACTTCTTCAGGTTTAGGTAATAAAACTACAGCTTATTTAGGTTTTGGCAATATAACAGTTAGGTTTAGCCAATGAAACTGCTCCCCTGCTAACCCCCTCCCCACAACAGACCCATTTTTGTCTTTTTAGAGGGATACCCGGGGTCTACAGGTCAACAGTAGACGCCACATAGAAGTGGTGAACATCATCTTAACCTGATGATTAATTTGAGATGCAGCTCAGCACTGTCAGGTTGTTCTAGTCATAAATCAGAAATAAACATGAATTCATTCATTGATTAAAATGAAATGTAAATAGTGTATAAGGGTTTAGAATATTGTGATCAATGTATGTGATGACCATCAAGTTGTTGCAGCAATTTTGGGCTTGATACTCTCTAAAATTCACTTCTGTTCTGGAAATCGAATAGAAACACCCTTATTGTCAGTCTAGCTAGGAAAGGCTGTAAAGTTTATGGCTGTAAAGTTTCATGAGGCTGTGATTATCCTAGAAGTCACCACAGGTCATTTTATACAGCGAGGTCAAGCTTCAAAAAATGGTCTCACTACAATGAAATGGCTACTATGGTGGCTAACTTCATCACACATGAATACAGTTGGGCTCATTGGATCCACAAGAGTCTCAGCTTTACAGTGATATCCAATTTATGTAATTCAGAGACTGTTTATGGACCCCAGTATGCAGAAATACTGATACACACCATTTTAGAATAGGGGAAAATAACACATTTATACTGCATGCAAAACATGATTTTTGCCCAAAACTGCATGTGATTATCATAAAGTGGGCATGTCTGTAAACTCGTGGGTACCCACAGAAACCATTTTATTAACATATCTTTAAGTCAGAGGTCAAGGGACCCCACGTTTTTGCTGCTAAAATTTAGTCCAGATTTGGAGCGTTATTTAGCCTTCTTCCCAACATGGTTGGTACCAATATATTCCTGAGATTTTCTAGTTTTATATAAGTGAAGACACAGTTAGTGTCTTTACTCTAGCCCTAAAACTGAACGTACTAGAGCCTCTAATTGACAGTAAATGGGGTTGGCAGATACCGTGAGTGAAATGAGTATTTATGGTTCTTTACTGCCCTCCAGTGGTCATCTTTAAGTACTACAGCACTACGCTGAACATTCACTGCGACACTACAAGATGATACTTACATTTAGGAAATTATTTAGCTTTCAGTTCATGGTATATTTTAGATGTGAGCATTCCCAAACTAATCTGCCGTTATCTGGACACCAGCCTTCAACAATAGACTTCGCTAGCTGTCCTGTAGTTCCAGTTCAGATTACGATGTGCATACAACAAAAAGGGAGGGGAGTGAACTATCTTTACACACTGAGTATCTCTGATACTACCACAGCTTGCTGAGTTGTTGCTAAGAGACGTTGGAGTATCGACTCTGGTCCAATCATTGTTGGAGAACAATATCACGTGCTTCAAACTGACCAACCAGAGAGACGTTAGCGTCCCTACTACCTGTTGAAGTTTATATCCGTGCCTTCACTCCCAACAGACTTTTTATGTTAACCTAACGTTTTTTTTTTTACCGGCTAAACAAAGAACGCTGTTCTGCCAGTAAACACATTTTTTAAAGTCCTGACGGATAAATTTTGCTATATGGTAAGACGGGCACTTTGTCAGTCGTTAGCTAATCAGAAAGGCTGCTGTCGGCTAATAAGCTAAAGCTAATGTCAGGCTAATGTATAACGTTACAGTACAGCTTACTGAACTTTCTATTGAATCATTAAGACTGACACGCCCTCCATAATCATCTAAATATATTGCCGAATATCTGATGTTACACAGAATATTGTCAGTGCATGCGTTTTAGGTAAATAAGAAAAGTTGTGTGAATAGATATTTACATGTATCAGTTTTAGTAAACAAGACGCTAACTGTTGCTAGCTAGATAACTTCATGGATTGTGAGAATGAGATATAAACAAAATACTACAGTATTTTAACTTTTGCAAACCAGATAACTTGTATAAACAACCATGTTCGTGTGATTATAATATTAATATGTGCAAACGAGATATTAACGAGATAACTTGTGTATAATTGTAATCAGCGTTGTAAATATGCTGTAAATAACCCCCTGAGACCCACAATAGGCCTGTTTTTGTCTTTTTTAGGGGGGTACAGGGGGTCTTTAGGGGGAGATAGCAGGTCAACAGTAGATGTCACGTAGAAGTGGTGAATATCACCTAAAGCTGGAAGAAAGAAAGATTAATTTGAGGTGCAGCTCAGCACTGTGTGTCAAGTACATCAAGTCATAAATCAGAAATACACATGAATGAATGAATTGTAAAGGTATTTAAGGGTTTAGAACGTTATGATCGTAGTATATGATGACCATTCCCATGCTCTGTTATGGAACAAGTTTTTGCAGCAATTTTTGGGTTAATATGATTTGTTACACAGAATTGGTGCTAAATTTAACCATTTTGTTCCACTCAAGAATAAATAAAAAAGATCAATAATCCCTCCAACATACCACATTAAGACACCAAGGCCTTGAGGAGCACCATAAAAAAGCCATGCTCTGATTGGTGGTTTCGGAAGTTTTCAGATTTATGCAGGAATTGCATTTTCATGCTCAGAAACACCTTTATTGTCAATCTAGCTAGGAAAGCCATCCATCCTCTGAATGCTCAAGGTCTCTAGTTTGTGGCTGTAAAGTTTCATAAGGCTATGATTATCCTAGAGGTCACCACAGGTCAGTTTGTACAGTGAAGCCAAGTTTCAAAAAATGGTCTCACTACAATAAAATGGCTACTATAGGGACTAACATCATCACACATGAATGCCGTTGAGCTCACTGGCTCCACAAGAGTCTCAGCTTTACAGCAATACCCAATTTCTGCAATTCAAAGACTGTTTAGGGACCCCGGTATGCAGAAATATTTAAACACATCATTTTAGAGTAGGCAAAAATTACACATTTATACTGTATGAAAAAGACTGCATGGTTTTTGCCCAAAACTGCTTGTGATTATCATAAAATGGGCATGTCTGTAAAGGGGAGACTCATACCCATACAACCCATTTTCATTCACATATCTTGAGGTCAGAGGTCAAGGGGCTCCTTTGAAAATGGCCATGACAGTTTTTCCTCATTAAAGTTTAACCCAAATTTGGAGTGTCCTTTAGCTTCCTTCCAGACAAACTAGTATGACGGTTGGTACCCTAAGATTCCTGAGGTTTTCTAGTTTCATATGATGTATGTGTCTTCACTCCAGCCCAAAAACTGAACCTACTGCAGCCTCTGAAAGACAGTCATGTCAGTCAGGATTGCATGCAATCCTGCGGGTCTCAGGGGTTAACTGCCTTATCTAGAGGGAAAGGCTGGACTATGGTGCAATCAAGTACATCTTAAATTCATGTTTTGTAATTGTGTAGAACTCACATTGTCAGCTTAATTCTAATTTCAATTGTACAATCTGATGTGAACAGTTAAATTGGTTGGAGATACTGAACACACTTTATTTCACAGAGGAAAGCAATGAAAACTCGGTCAAATTCACCTCCAATTCATTTGCACGTCAACGATGCCACACCAGTCCATGTGCATGTGAAGAGCCAGAGGACCAGTCCCACCAGGACGTTTCAGGTTAGAGATCTAGTTATGTTTGCTCTGTCTGTCAAAGTCACCTCTTTCCTTTTTTACAGTTTTCACTTTTTTTTGTAAATGTGGACATTTCACATTCTTCATTATCAATACACCAAACTTTGCTCATTGGTCTAGTCCTATGCTAAATTTTCTCAACTGGCATTTTGGACCAATAGTCCTGATGGTGGCGTTTAGGCGACAAACGCCTGAAGTTCACAACTTAGAAAATTCATAACAAATCAGTCGTACATGCTACAACTTTGCAACTTTCACCAAAGTGTAGCCCAAGTGTGAAATGCCAACAAACATGTCACAAGTCATGAACTCTGAGTTTTAAGAAACTCTCCACTTACAAGGTCGTGAATACCACAAGAGGGAATTATGAAGTCCATCTCTGTTTTTCTCAAAAACTGTAAAACTTATTAAACCTTATTAAATCCCCTTCTACATTTTTTGCTCAGACCAAGACTGACAGAGGAAACCTCCGTCCTACAACCAAGGTCAAAACTCGAGTGCCATGGATACCACCAGGAAAGACCTCCACACGGGATGCTTCATACAAGTGGGAGGTAACAGATCCTAAAGGAAAATTACACCTAAATCACTCCCATCCTCTGTAAGTTCTGGCAAACAATTGAAACGAAGGCAAATGGGCTTGGATTTGTCTCTGAAGACGTTTCGCCCCTTATTCATCACTTTGTAACTCAACCCCAGTCCCCACTAGTCAGACTTGTCAGACAATTGTTTGCCAGAATGAATATGATCTGGACGAATGAGAACATTCACAGACTCATCCTCTGTAAGATTTTTTGTCTCAGCATCGTGAACGAGCTCATCCAGTCAAAGTAGTGTTACTAAAAGTGTAATTTGCACCAAGGGGCCAACACACTGCCTTGAGATCACACCACCGCTCCCTGAACCAGAACCTGAACATTCCCAGTCTGTGCTGCGGTTAGCTGACCACACGTCAGAGGAAGAAGAAGGGCTGCACGGACGAATCAGCCAGTATGAGAGGAAGATTGACTGCTTACTGACTGAAGTCAGCTCTCTGAAGAACGAGGTCAGTTCCTCCTCTGTTTCCACTTTAATCTCAGCAGATCTGCATCACACAACTCCTTTTCTTATCAGGTCCCTCTCAGGCCTACATGTCAAGTCAATTTCAAGTCAGTTTTATTTGTACAGCCCGATATCATGTGAATCATCATGTGAATGCAGGAAGCGGATTAAAAGAGCTGTGCAAAAAAAAATTACAGCTCTTTTGAGAATTTTTGATCAAGTTCAATGAAACGCGTAATGTTTTTAAGCTTATTAACACGCTGTGATTTCCTTTGATGGGGGTCAAAGATCAGTGAGCTACTGAGTCCACAAAGACCCCAGTAACATACTGTTTGTGTGCACTGTGTGTTTGCACACCTGTACGTGTGCAGGTGGAACTGCGGAAGAAGGAGCAGCTGCTGGAGCGTCAGTCGGAGCAGCTCAGTGTCTCCCACCGGGTGATCGTGGAGCAGGAGGAGGAGCTGGCTGAGGTGACCAAAGAGCTGGAGGAGACTGAGCGGGAGAACACGCGATTACGCCAGTCGATGGAGAAGATGCTGGAGGAGGCCGACTACAACAGGCATATATTACACTGAACACTTGGAAAATGGGTGGACAGGAAGTCCAAGTGCGACAGCCTTACTTGCATTATATTCAGAGAGCCTTTATGTGTCATGTTACACATACACACACATACACACTTCACATTGCACAAAAAAAGGCAAACCTTTTTTTGTGCAATGTGAAGTGTGTATGTTTTTTAATGTTATGTGAAAGATGAGAAGAGAAGAAAAACATATTTGTCAAATGTTACAGCATTATTCTGGACTCTTGTCCTTGCAGACAAGATGAAGACAGTAAGCAACAGGACAAAGATGCTCTGCGCAGGAAACTGGTGGAGGCTGAGGTCGATGGGACGGCAGCTGCCAAGCAAGTCTCAGCCCTGCGAGAATCTGTTTCCAAACTGTGTGGTGCTATTGGCACTGTGAGTATTTACTCAGTATTTGACACTGATATTGTGTCCAGTCAGACCCAAAGCTAGGAACTCTTGAAAGCAACAGACAGAGTTTATATTCAAGGCAATCAGGTAGACTTCAGGGCTGCAGTGGAAAAGTCTTTTTTTTTTTCCTGAGTGAAGTGACCCATAAGTATCAAAGGAGCAGCCATGTTAAGAGCTGGTTGAATTATTTAAATGTTAAGGAAAGGTGCTTCAGTGCTTCCTTTATTATCTCCTTTAGCATAGGACACACTGACCCATCCTTTATCAGAGGAAAGGAGATAATAACATCCCACAATTAATGTTGCTATTATATGATGCAGTTCAGTGATTTGTCAGAATTAGTTGTCATAACCTTCTTTGGTAAACCTACTGTCTCTCTGTTTACTGGTGAAGAGGCTGTCTGGCTCGGAGTCTTCAGTGCTGGCCCATCAGAAGGAGCTGTTATTACAGAAACTGGAGACCTTTGAGGCCACAAATCAGAGTCTGCGGCACCTTCTCCGAGAGCTTCACGGGTCCCAGGTAATGTGTGTAGTGCATGTCCGAAACATCTATATGTGACGCCACCTGATTCATTTTCTAATCAGCCACAAATGCAGTTCTGACCCGTAGTTGAATGTCATAGTGCCTGTAGAGGAACAACAACCTGAGGGGACTGCGTGGGAATAAAGTTTTGTCCCCAGTTACTGAGAATCTCAATAGTTCAGCTATAATCGCTGCTAGATGCTCAGGAGATGAGTGTGTACTGTTGGCTTACTTGAACTGAATTACTTTATCATAAGAAATTGGTAAAACTCACATTTGTCAAGTATGGTTTTGGCTTATTTTGCTTGTATAAGGTTACTACTTGTAGAGAGATCACTGCATAATATATAATATAATATAATATAACATAATATAATGTGCAATGAAATGTCTTCCTCTTCTGTTTTAGCGATCGATTTGCTTTCAGTCTATAGGCTACACTGCTACTGCAAGCACTGTTATAGAAAAAAAGAAAAGAAAGATATTCCTTTATTAGTCCCACAGTGGGGAAATTCAGTTTTACACTCTGTTGTTCACACAGTACATATACATGTCAATGGAGAGATGTCAGAGTGAGTTATGTACTTATTAATAAGAGCAATCAGAATAACTAGTAAATAGTAGCACCTTAATAATAATAATTAATGGTAACAATAAATATTAATATAATAATATTAGTTATGATCTGAATTTATTGAAATAATGGTGATAATGCGGCAATTAAAAAAACAAAATAATCTAATAGCATCATTGTTAACCAGGACATGCATCAGTTTTATTGTTTGCATTATTAGACGCATATCGTTTTTATTATATATCATACATTACATGTTTTAAACATGATATTATGTCAGATATGAACATAAGCTAACATTAAGTTATATTGATTAGCTAACAACAACAAATGTTAGCTAGCTCTTATCTGACATTATGGAAGCAAACGTTTTGTCTTAGTCAGTCAGTATTTATACCACTTCAGTTCCTTTGTTGGTTTGTCTTTTGTCATGTATGAAGTTTTGTTTTCTGTTGCGTTGTTACCTGCCAGCATCGTGAACTCTCTGAATGTGGGTCTTCCTGCCTGTTCTGCTCCCTGCACTTTGACAAATACTTGGTATAAATGGTTGAAAAGTGCCTCTTGACAAATATATATAAAGTATGTATAAAGTCTCACGGTAATATTGTCACACTGCCCACTCCTGGTGCTTCAATAGAGGTCTTGTGTACATACAGCAAATGTTTATTAAGCAGAGGGACTAACTTTCATGTGTTTTGGTGGCTGTTTTTGAGCAGATGGAGTCAAACCGAGTGTCGGAGCAGAAAGAGGCATTACTCAAGAGACTGGCTGACACAGAGGCAGAAAATGCTGTGAGTGTGATAGAAGAAATCTACTTTTTTCGTTTTAATTAGCCTAAAATGTTTTGTCTGATAGGTATTGGATACTTTTCCCATGTATTGTGTGTTTTTCAATTCTCATGCATATCACTGAGTACTCCCCCTGTGTATGAACTGTGCTCTTTAAGTGAAGTTTACCTCACTTTTCCTTTTACAGAATCTTGTGGTGAAACTTCAAGAGAAGGACAGGGAGGTTCAACAACTCTCTAAACTTATAAATACAGAAAAGGTGAGCACAGCCGTTGGTATATGTGATGCTTTTTACTGTAAATGCAGATCTGTCAAACTGTGAAGCAATCTCAAACAGGGATCCAAAACGAAGCACTTATATCCTTCACTTACAGTATGTTGGTCAAAGCGGAATGTGTGCTTGCCCCCCAGTGGTTGTTGATACCATATACTGCAGATGAGGCCATATCCGCTTTGTCTGTTTGTTTTAAGCCCTGATGAAGACCTACACTGGTTGAAAGATAATTGCTTTTTAATGATTTAGCCACTACAATACTTTTTATACTTTTTGCTTTAGTATTTTGGAGTGCCTGCATTGCCTTCTTATCTATCCTTGTTTTTTTCCCCGTTTTCCAGGATCACCCGACACGTTTTGCCTTAGAGTTGAATACACAGAGCAACCAGTTATCTCTCTTTCCATGTGTTTGTCCCTAATGTAAATTCTGCTGTTTTTTGAATGCAGGAGAATGCAAAGAGCTCAGCTGATTTGTCCAAGAGTCTGGAGTCAACAAGAGCTCATTTACAAGGACAGCTCCGGAGCAAAGAAGCTGACAACAACCGACTTACTGTGCAGATAAAGGTTTGACACAGGATAAGTCTGTCATGTGTAATTAGGGGCCAGGAAGCTATGCTATCCCTTGTTTTTGTCAGTATTCTTCTTCTTCCGAGGAAATCTGCCTTCTGATGCATGAAAATAAACAAAACTTGCGCATACTGTAGGCCCAGACCTATGCTAAACTCCATTAACTGGCGTTGTGGGCTGATATTCCTTTGAAAAACAGGAATTATGAAATCCATCACTCTGTTTTATTCACAAACTGTAAAACTTATTAAAACTATCTCCTCCTACATTTTTTGCTCAGTTGACACCAAACTTGAAACTGCGCTGCATCTTCAGACTGTTGTTCACAAACCATCCAGCCAGATTTTTGAATTATCAAAAGCTGAGCCTACAGTGCATAAAAACGTTTTAGTGTAAACAGTACTGTACACAGCTACTGCAAATTCTCAGTAAATAAAGCTCAAGTGTTCATGAGAATAAATTATAATATTTTGAGGTCATGGTAGTAAATTTCAGAATTTGATCTCAAAAACTATGTTTTTGACAGTATTTTGAATTTTATCCTCATGAACCATTGCAGTCAATAGAAATCAAGCATTTCTAAATATCAGTTTGTCACTTATGGAGCTATTAATCTTTATTAAGATAAATTACTGACATCTCTGTTGTCTAGATGAAGTACACAAATTTTCAAATTTTTGTCTCAAAAACTGAGTTTTTGACACTAGTTTGAAATCTGGCTTTACGTACAACCCTGGTGATTACCTCAGTCATAGTGTGAAGTGGTCGTTTCCTCTGGACAGTAAGCTCACCAAGATTGTGACATGTTCGTGGTGTCTGAGGTTGTGAGTCAGACCCGGTTGAGGCAGCATGAACATTAAAGGATAAGTGATGGTCGACCATCCTGTAATTCTCATTTGTCTAACTTTTTTCACCTTCCTCATCTTCTTTCTCTTTCTTCTTCTTCCTCCTCAAAATGCTCTGCCTACAGCTGCACAGCAGCTATAATTATCCGTTGTTGTTGCTGTGTATTATAATGATTGTGGTTGCAAATGAAGTTCTTTTGTCACCAAGGACACTGCAGACAGACTCATTGTTTCAAAATGTCTGAACTGTTGTCTGATAATCTGACATATCAGCGGAAAGCACAAAAACTCAGCTGGAATCCTGTATTTTTTTTTTTTTTTGTCCCTTCCATTGGTTCAGAACCTAGAGCGAGCAGCCAACCAGCAGAAGGTGGAGATGGAGCATCTGACAGAGCAGCTGGTAAGGCTGAGGCAGCAGGCCGGCGCAGACCGAGAGGCTCTGAAACGAGCCACGCGAGCCCAGAAACAGCGAGCTGAGCGCAGTGAGGACACTGCAGACCAGTTGAGCGTTCAGCTACTGGACATGGTAAGGCCATGTCACAGAGCAGTTAGGCTGTTCTTCTAAAGCTTCAGATTGATTAGTCAGACACACACAATACACAGGCATGTTGGATACATATAATTAATTCATATTAATTAATATCCTCACTACGTGCTTTTGTCAATTATTATATTACTGGCCATTTGTGAAAGAAACTTACCCAGTTACTCCTCTTTGCACGAGGCTTGTTCGAGATGAACTGTGCCTCGCGTGGAAAGTAGACGAGATCAGGCGGAAGCAGCAAGGAGCAGAGACGAAAAGCTGTTTTGACAGTTTCCAGCAGCCCTCAAAGAATTTACAGGAAGTCACAGGAAAAGAAACATCTTGTTAGATCCAATCTGTAGGCTACTTGTAGTTTGGATTTATTTGTATTAGTTTGTAATATACTGTACATGTAAAATGTGCATGTATCTGGCATCGGATTCTATCCTTGAATATTTTTATGTCCACCTTGTGAAGCACATAATGAGTGCTTGTTTTGATAAGTGCTATATCAAGTAGATAACCTTCAGTATAATTATTATTATTATCAACAACCACAGAAGATGTGTTAGTTAACAGAATTCATTGCACATGAATATAACCTACAATCTGGTGTTAATTATTAGCACTAAACAGAAAGTTCAGACTTTCTGCAACATGTGGTGTTTGCTGTCAAAACTAAGAGCCAATCAGCTCTTTGATCAGGCGACAGCCAGGCATTTCCCATCATGCTCTGGTTTTGCAGTCAGTGGAGAAGAACTGTAGCGCCTGGTTCTAAAAACTGTCAGAGCAAGTTGGCATGAAGTCAAAAACAAATGTAACCGGGATGCATTGCATGGCGATCGATTCTGCGCAGGCCTGGCTCATCTCAAACGAGCGTATAGGTCAAGCCCCATCACACACATTCTCTTTTACTCTGGTTTGTGACAGCTTTTGTCACTTTTTGTTTGTCTGTAACAGACTCAAGTCAAAAAAATCCACTGTTTTAATTTTTTATTTCTTTTTAACAGGAAAAGCAGGTGGTTGATGCTTTATCTGAAGCTGAGACTTGGCAAAGTCGGCATGCCCAAGAAGTGAAAGACAAGAGTAAACTGGAGATTGAACTGTCACTGTTGAAGAGGTAACTCCAGCTCTGTTATGTTATGATCTGGCACCAATTTTAGTTAGCATGGAGGACCTATTCACAGCTGAAAGACGCAATAATGCATGCAGGAGAGTGACAGCTGTGGTGACCGTTTGGAAAGGCTGGTTCAGGACTGCTGTTTTGGTCAAATAAGTGAAAATATGACAACTGTTGCGTTATGTGATGCAGTCGTATAGCAGAGCTGACGGAGGAGCTTCAGAGTACAGGGGATAAAGGCAGAGCGGAGAGAGAAGCCCTGCTGGATCACCTCCATGGACTGACCACAGAGAGCACTGCTGCCAAACTGGAGAACCAGTCCCTAAAGGTGAAACAGTCAGCAGTCCTGAGAAAGCTGTAATCCACTTTACAGAGAGAACATATTTATTTAATGTAACCTGACCATACCCTGATCAAAATGTCTACATATCTGTTTTGCTTTTGTGTCTTGGATATTTTCTTTTCTGTCTCTGTTTTTCATTCAGATAGACTTATATTGACTTATAACACCGGAAGCTGGACTGTCCTGTTTATGGGATAACTAATGACACATTATGTGTTCCTGTCAGGCTACCGCATCTGCAGTGGAGGAGAAGCTAGCCTTGTCTCAGTCAGAGCTCCAGCAGGTCAAAGCTTCGATCCAGCAATATGAAAGCCTGCTGGACAGCTATAAGATCCAGGTATGTGAAGCCTACTGTACTACTAGGGGTGCAACACTAGGAGTTTTTTAGTTAACTAGATAAAATCCATTGAAATAAAATCTCTTTTGCGATGGCAGTCTGGCCAAGAAAATAGCAAAGTGAAACACTGAGTGCACGTCAGTTTCATAGAAAAAAAAAAACTGTATTACAGAGTAAAATACTCCATCTAAGTCCATGTATCACCGGAAGAGGTTAAATAGACAGAGGTAGTGTATGAGACTTAAATCAAAAGGCAACAAGACATGACACAATTGTTATGCATTGTAGCAAGAACATTTGTGATTAAAACTTTTTTTTTTAAAACTGGCTAGTGTGCAAGTACAAACTTAACACATATGTACATGAGTAGCCTACCTAAAACAGCCTTGCACATTCAAATATACCAATGCTGCATCCTGCGCATAGCAAGTGAAGGCCAGCCGACCCAATTTTACAGTGTGCAGTGATGAGTCCCATAGAGTGTGAAATCTGTCTCAAAGCAGCATGATAATGTGAGTCAAGTAAGGCCAAAATAGACAAGGAATCTGTAAATGGTATCACCATAGTCTAGCTGAGACAGGAATCGGCCTGTAACCAGACGTTTACATGAGGATGGAGAGAAACAAGATTTTTACCTATATAAGATGCACATTGTGAGCTTGAGTTCTTATGCGATGCTTAAAATTTATGTATCAACAAACTCAATCAAACTCATCTTCAAGAAAGTTGCTAGCGATGGAAGGAACCTTAGTATTACTGAGTGCAAATAGCATACCTTTAGTTTTGTTTGCGTTTAAAATCCGTTTAAAAAGTATGAGATTGTGATAGCACAGCAGATTACAGTCCCATGGACACTTTTAATGTTCAGGTAAAACTCTGAAATCAGTTTTTTTCTGTTAACCAACGCTGCACAGGTTGGAAAAACCCGGGCCGAAGCGGATGAGTACCACGCCCGGCTGGCTCAGGCAGAGCAGGAGGCTCAGGCGGTGCGTGGGGAGCTGCAGCAAGAAATAGAGGAGGTGCGCAGGGAGCTGCTGGGACGGCTGGCGGAGCTGGAGCCCCTTCCCGAAGCCTTACGGCGCTCCGAACTCCAGCTGCAGGAGGCTCAGGACAAGGAGCGCAGACAGGAGAGACGCAGCATGGAGCTTAGTACAACCCTGACTGATCTCCGCATGAAGGTTAAATTCCAAGTAGAAAATTTAAAAATGAATCTGATATTACAACACTAACTTTGAGAAGACGATAAGCCATATCTAAACATTGGCTTCCATACTTAAGTTTGCATTGTAATCTGCAGCACAGAAACAGATTTGGTTATAGTACAAACAATTTTTTTTTGTTTTTCAGCACAAGTAGAGATTATTTCATTAGCATATATAAAAATTAACTTCATACATTTCACCATAACACCAAGGAGAATAATAAGTGAAAGGAAGGAGTGAAATTTAAGGGAAATGTTCTCATTTTGAATTGCAGTAGCACTGAAAACAACATTGGTATGTGAGGCCACTATCTGAAATCTCTAAAAATGTATTCTTGAGTTAAACATTTGGGAATAAATTTATTTCAGCTGGCATTAAAATGTTCTAAAGTACCACATAAATGTTGCTAGAGCTTATAGTCAGACCACACACATGTAGTTAGTTTTGGTAAAAGCTCTCAGTAGGAAACCAAATACTTCATACAGACCAAGTCATCTGATAAAGGACTTGCCTTGTGTGTTAGGTGGAGACCCAGGGCAGTCAAGTAGAGCTTCTAAGACAGAAGAAAAATGTGCTGCTGGAGGAGAATAGACAGCTTCAGCAGCGACTGGAGAGTTTGGAAAGGTCAGTCACCATTTCTGCTTTTCTTACAGCTTTGGCTTTTTGTTCAGATCAGGGATTATTAAATTCTTACACTGAAGAAGAAGAAGAAGATAGTCCTTTATTCGTCCCACTAGGGGAAATTCAATTTTTACACTCTGTTGTTTTTTACTTATACACGGTACATGCAGACCCGGGACACACACATGCACAAACAGGACCCATATACATGCATCAAATGGAGAGATGTCAGAGTGAGGGGGCTGCTCCTGACAAGCGCCCCGAGCAGTTGGGGGTTTGGTGCCTTGCTCAGGGGCACCTCGGCAGTGCCCAAGAGGTAAACTGGCACCCAGCTACCAGTTCACACTCAGTTCTTGGTCATGTCGGGACTTGAACCGGTGACCCTCCGATTCCCAAGCCAACTCCCTACAGACTGAGCTACTGCCGCCCCCCACTGTGTCCCCCCCCCCCCCCACCTCCCTCTTAATTATTTTTATGCAATTTACAGCAATCAGGCACTATGGGTTTTAAAGTACCTTAATTGCCCTCAACTGGGTGTTAAACTACTAAGTTTAGCTTGTAAAAATTAGAGTCAGTGCACTGGTTAACTGTAACTTTTGGTTGTTGTTGCTGTCTTGTCTTGTGTCATCTTGCAGAAAGCTGGAGGAGGCTGGCAGTCAGAACAGTGACCTGCTGGCAGTTATTACCAAACGGGAAGACACCATCCACAGCAATCAGCTCTGCCTGGAAGAAAAAACAAGGGAATGTTCCCTCCTGAGCCGAAAGCTGGAGGAGGCTCTGGATGATGCTCGCCAACAGGTCTGAAACCGAACACCGTCATACAAAGTGTAAGATTAAAGAATACAAGAGTAGATCATCTTTAGCACTGCATCAAAAAACGTAGCTTCGTCACTCATTTCAGTGACATCTCTACATTGAAACAAAAGGGGTGCAGATGCAGAGGTTTTATGTAATTTCAGTGAACCTGTCTTCATGTGACTATCACCCTTGGGTCAAGAGAAACTGTTAATCTCACCCACACACTCTCCCTCTTTTTGCCCTCCCAGTCAGTGAGAGCTTATACTGTTCCAGCTTTGTTCTCACGAGTTTGGTTGCCAATTATTGAACAACGTTCGTTCTTTGGCAGGGTTGTCCAGCGAAAAGCAGAACCTGACCTTACACCAGATTACTGATCGAGAACTGATTACACATCGGTTATGTGCTATTTCATCCTCTGTTGCCCAGTAATTAAGTCCAGTGTGTCATATATCTAGATGTCAGAGACCAGAGGACTTGCTGCCACTAAAGAACGCTCCACCCAGTCCAAGATACTGGACCTAGAGGCTCAACTTAGCAGGACTACCTCAGAAATCAACCAGCTGCGGCGCAGCAAAGAGGAGGTGAGGCCTCCATTTATAATTCACTCAAGATTTGGATGTATCAGCTGTGTCAGTAGGTCTATAAGGTGTTTACTTGTGATGCTCAGGTGGAGCGGCGTTACCAGAGCCGACTGCAGGATGTGAAGGATCGCCTGGAGCAGTCAGACAGCACCAACCGAAGCCTACAGAACTACGTCCAGTTCCTCAAAGCCTCCTACACCAACGTGTTTGGAGACTTAGCCCTCGGCAGCTCACCTATCTAACAGCCTGTCTGTCAGCGGTGTATTGTAAGCACTCATTCCAAAACAGTATGGTGGTTTGCATTTATTTCATTTATGTTGGCTAAAAAGAGCTGGAGGCTGTAAAGATGACTGGTTTGTCAGTTGTCTGGTTGCTTGTTTCGTACCATTTTGAACCAGTTGGGTGAAGAGCAACAGTATCTATTCGCTGCTACTGGAGCTTTTAGAATGTAAGACTTGTCTCTCTAAAGGTTATTTTGAACTGAATCAGTAGACAATAAAATATGTCATTGGAGTAAATTTTTTGAAAAATAAATACATAAAAAGAATCTTTAAAAGCAATCCTTTGTGATATAAATGTAGGATTTAAAAATGTCTTAGGTGACTCCTTGTAGTATCAAAAACACTGTTATCGACAGCTTCTTACACCCCTTTCCACCAATTACATATAAACTGTACTCATAGGCGCTTTAAAGGGGCTGTATGTAAAAATTAGAAATTGTTTGTTAACAGTGACACCTGTGGCCGTTAAGTCAACGACCGGACACAAGACTGAACATGACTGACACCTAAAACCACAATATTGCCCTATACGGTATTTCACTTGCTTGGCAGTGATGTTAGTTTACCTACCTAATAGGAATTTTGGCAGCCCTGGGTCCGTTTAGATACCCAAAACCAAACAAAGGTCCCTTCATGCATCGAAGGCCGATGTTGATCCTAGTTTTCCCCCCTCAACGTCAGTCACGTGTTGTGGGGGCTGGTCATTTGTTGGCATGAACAGACTCCATCTTTAACTGAATGTTAGCTATGGTTGCCCACTGCTAGCCCTGCAGCGGAGCTGAAGAGAGTAAAGGCACTCACAAGCGTGCATGACGTCACATCCATTGGATTTTGTCAGAAAAAGCAGCCGGCTTTCTTCTCATAAAAACAGTCTGCAGGCTGATAGAGGAAACCCAGGAAGCTGCGGAAGGGCTCACTTTTTAGGTTAGATTACAACCTGTTCACACATTAGCATTGAAAAACTATAAAAAAAAATGTTTATACGTGTAAAAACTTACATACAGTCCCTTTGAATTTACGAGACAAGGCATTTGATGCTCAGCTCCAACATCTTTCACTTTACTCATGCTTATTTTACCATCTGATTTAATCAACTAAATGCCTTTCTAACACTGTGTAATACTTTCAACAATCATTTGAAAAAACTACAGCGAGCAGATGAGAAATTAACAGGCATAAAGCAAACGATGGCATTGAGATGTTAGATTGGCTTGGTGATTTAAGGTGTGTAATGCAAAATGTGTAGGCCAGCATCCCACCTGAAACTCAGCAATGCCCATCTGGGTATTTGTAGTATATAAACTAGTTTGCTCCCTTTCCAGTCTGACAGGATACCTGTTGGCACACTAACAAAACCAATATTCCTTACTGTGTAATGGGAGACATAAGTTAAACCCATGGCCGTCGCCAGCTATAAGGTCCAGACCTCTGTAAATATTTCCTAAAAAACCCACTATTTCTTCTCTGCAACTGAGTGATGTGAAACCACTTGAAACTGACAGCTATCAATGAACATATGCACAGTATTAGAAGATATTATTGAAACTATTGGCGCTCTGTTCTGTTATTCTTTAATACTATTTGATGTTATGTGATGATGGTGTGTGTGTCTCCCCATTTTTTAAATAATATTTTATTATGATTTTAAACAAACACAAAACCAACAATACACCAACACACAATGGCCACAAGAACTAACTCAATTCAGACTTAGATCCCTAACACACAATATACACAGCACATAATATACTGAGACATGATTATACACAATCGCATAAATATGTTGTGAAAAATATCATCTAGGCATGTATATATAAGGAAGAGCTCAGTCCCTTACAGCTGATTATAATAGTCAGTGATGCAAGAGCATTTTTTTAAAGAAAAATAAGATTCAAAATAAATAAGTCAGTAAATAGATGGTGCCTTACGATCCAAAAATGTCACATTGTGAATTTTCAACAAATATTTTTATATTTTGAATAGTCACCTACCACTTAAATTTTGAGTTTTCCCTTACCTAAATAAAGATACTGACACCATAAAACCATAGAAACCCTTTTATGCACCATAAATTGGTGCATGAAAGATTGAATTCATTCATTCATTCATTCAAATGCAAATGAATGCTGAAAATTTCCTGGGGGAGGACCCCCAAACCTCTGCTTAATGTTAGCCATTAATAGAAACTATTCTGGACCTCACTTAGGTCTGAACCCTGGCTACGGCCCTGCTTATATCTTATGTCACTGTTGATGGCACCTTGGAGCTTTTCAGTTTGAATACTTTATTCAGAAATATATGATTGGATATTGAATTCAGTATTTCACATGCCAAAAACAATGGAAATAGCTCCTTTTCTTTATAAAGCCAGGTAATTACAACAACAAGGTAACAAGGTAATATGTCTATTACCAGAAGACTACATACTGTTTCTGTACTGCTATACATGTAAAATAAAACTGTGGATTTTTTTGTTGTTTTTTTTACATGTATACAACTCTGTAGTCAAGCCACCTTTGACCCTCTGACCTTCCTTTTTGACTGTATGGAGCTGAAAACATTGGTGCTATTGCTGTTCTTTGGCTGGTACAAGACAGTGTGTCAAAGCAGTTATTTTGCGTTTACAATTTCACAATATGAAATCAGTAGTTGTTGCTTGCTCATGGAGTGTATTTAATGACTCAATAATTTATATCCACCATGGGTAACTTAAAAACATCAATAAAAAAACAAAATGTTTTTCCACCAGAGACAAGCTGACTGAAGATTAAGTGCACTTGTTGTTTTCTCAGCTCTTTTGTTCCAGTTATTTCAAATGAATTGTAAAAGTGTATAAGGGTGTAGAACATTATGATTTAAGTATGTGATTTCCATCCTCATGCTCTATTATATCTCATAAGTTGTTGCAGCAGTTTTTGATTGATACCATTTATTACACAGATTTGGTGCTAAACTTTTTTTAACCACTCAAGAATTGATAAAAAATGACCACTAATTCCTCCAAAATACCACATTAAGACACCAAAACCTTGAGGAATTTCCTCCGGGGATTAATAAAGGTTCATCTTATCTTATCTTAGAAAAAGCCATGCTGTGATTTGGTTTCAAAAACTTTTGACACCTTTTTTAGAAATTGGATGGAGAGCACTTCTGTTATGTAAACTGCTCAGAAACCTCTTTATTTTCAATCTACCCAGGAAAGCCATCCATCCTCTGAATGCTCTAAGTCTCTAGTTTGTCACTGTAATCCTAGAGGTCACCAAAGGTCGTTTTATACAGTGAGGTCAAATTTTAAAAAATGGTCTCACTACAATTAAATAGCTACCATGGGGATTAATATCATTACACGTGAATACAGTTTGGCTCATTTGAGCCACATGAGTCTCAGCTTTACAGTGATACCCAATTTATGTAAATCAAGACTGTTTATGGACCCCAGTATGCAGAAATACTGATACACACCATTTTAGAATAGGCAAAAATAACACATTTATACTGCATGCAAAACATGATTTTTGTCCAAAACTGCATGTGATTATCATAAAGTGGGCATGTCTGTAAAGGGGGGGTCTCATTGGTACCCACAGAACCCATTTTCATTCATATATCTTGAGGTCAGAGGTCAAGGGACCCCTTTGAAAATTACCATGCCAGTTTTTCCTCACCAATATTTAGCCCAGCTTTGAAGCGTTATTTGACCTTCTTCCCAGTACATGGTAGCATGACACTGTTGGTAGTAAAGGATCCCCTTAGGTTTTTATAATTTCACATATCTTTAGCTTCACTCTAGCCCTAAAACTGAACCTACTAGAGCTTCCGAAAGAAAGTCAGTCAGGATGGTATCAGACGGTTACAAAGACTTGAAACTCACAAAGTAAAAGTCAACTTGACAATAAATAATAAAGCAAGAAAGATGTAAGATGATCTGTCCTTTTAACTATTAAATGTACCTATGTTTTAACATTAGCAGAGAGCAGTTAAAATGGAAACGAAGCAGGCAAAATAATGTTACCATCCAATATGTAACAGCTCATGAACAAATGATGTGTTGTCTGAGAAATCCTTGTGCCAGTCATGTGATAGGCGGCTGATGGATTTCTCACAGACAACACTGATGGTCGTAGAACGATTACGTAAGGGCTGAATGCTTTTTATGAACACAGACTTTTCAGCCCAGTGTTAATAATTGCTAGTCGTTGAAAGTCAGTTTATTGGCAAAGTCACACTGTATCAGCATTACAGGCTGAGCACATGAGCGGATGGGAGCGCAGTGTCTCAGAATAAAATTAAAACATCCAGACCTGCATTGATCACCATAAAAACGGGTTGACAAATGTGTGTGTGCACATAACCTGTACATACACATACAGATATCTTTCTTTTTTGTGAAGGATAGGGGGAACAAGAGGAAAAAAATAAATGATAAAAATATATATGCTTATACACACACATGTTATTATTATTATCATTATTATAATAATTATTATTATTATTATTATTAGTAGTAGTAGTTACTATTGTTCTTAATATTAAATTAATAATAATCTCTAGTCTGAAAAATGCTTAAATGTTTGAGTATTTAGATAATTTAGTCTAAAATGTTGCTTATTTGTGCTACAAGCACGATAAATCAACGCTGTACATTACAGGAAAATGACAATCAGTGTATAATAAACTGGAGTATCATTTATTTTGTTGAGTTTGTTATGCTGTGAGAGTTTCGGGTACTTCCGGTATTAATCGTTACTTTCCGTACAGCTGCAGAAAATTACGTCACACCTGGTGGAAAAAAAACAGTCCACCCAGTGAGAAGCGTCTCGCATCCATCGCCGTCCGTCGATCCGCCTGGACAAGCACCACTTCGTAAGCTATTTAGCGGTAAGAAACGTGCTTATGTTCTATAAACTGGACGTTTTAAAACGGATTCATTGCACAGTAGTGCTATTTGCCTTGTTTCCATGTTCTGTTAATTCAATTTGTTCCCTGACTGCTGCTGCGGGTTTGCTAGCTCAGCCGCTAACGTTAGCTAGCTAGCTAGCTAGCTGCAGGCGCTCCTTTTGTTGAATTATTATTACAGTACGGTCGGTAAAATATCGGTAGACGGCTTGCTAGTTTGCCTTTAAAACTGGCTATTGGTTAGATATTTCATAACTAGCGTAACGCTAACTGTTGCATTACATTAACCACCCTACCGAATGACACCAGCTTGCATTGCCATCCAGTGTATGCGCTGCAATCAAACAAAATGGTTGATTAAACATTCCTAAGTCGATATATTTAACGCCAGCTTGTAAAACTGTTGTGTTTGATATGTTATGTGTAACGTTATAATAAATGTTGTTTTAATGTGATTACGTTAGCGAACATCGCGTAATGTTAACCCAGGGGTTTGTCATGCTAGTCATCTGTTAGCTAGTCCGCCACCGTTTGTTGGCTAGTTTACAACGTAATGCACATTTGCAGAAACCAAATAGGATCAGTGTGCATTGAAATAGATCTTCAGTCGCAGTTTGTAGATTGTGTGTTTTGAATTAATGAATGAAAGACCAGTGGATTTAAAATGGCAAGGTTATGTAGGTGGCTGCATTCTTGTCGGCCATTGCTGAAAGGGAGCCGCCCAGGACAGTAGGGTAGTTGAATACCTTTGGACAGATGGCCCCAGCTGTCAGTCCTCTTAGTACTCTGCAATCACTTAAATGCAAACAGTGTCAGGTGTCTTTTGGTGGACGGATATTCTCAAATGTATGAACAATTTGTGAGACCGTTTTGGCAAATTTATTGCCAGTAGCTAGCCTCACATCTTTTTAAGGAGTGGGCCCAGGCTATGAAAAGACTGGTATTTTCAGCAGACCAGGACGGAATGTACATTAGATAGTGTATAGTTTGCATATACGGCTGTGGACAGTAGAAACAGCTGGACTTTTTTCACGCCATTTCACACCTCTGCAACTGACTTTATCAGGGTGGTGCCAAGTTCTCCACATACCAACTGTCCCTCCACTCTTCAGAGGAATTCAGATAGATAGTTGATATACAGTCAACTAGGGCTGGGACGATTCACGTACAGTATCTCCCGATTAGATACTATCAAGATACTCAGGGGCTGATTCGATATGTATTGTGAGTTTTAGCTATTGCGATTCAATATTACAATGTACTGCAGTCAATAGATTGTAGGAAAAAGTTGAATCATCAGACACTATTATTACTTTTTTTTTTTTCCAGCAACCCAATAATAAAATTATGAAGACATTTTCCTCACAAATTAGTCAGATTTTCTTTTTAATTTATAATGGAAATGTAACCTTTTTATACTTCTGGTGAATATAATCCAATCAATCTTATTTCCATATACTGTATGTAGTTTGTATGTACAGTTTCCTTTGTTAGCACTTTATTCTGAAAACCATGCGTAGTCACACATGTATACTTCATTAACTTCTCCAAGTGTGTCAGCTGCCTTCTCTTGATACATCCGTTGTCAGCTTCATTTGGGCCATTTGAATGCATTTAACCTAAATGTCAATATATGGGTGCGCTGCAATTGTAGCGTTGGTTGATTTCACCACGGTGATGAGAGTGACAACCGGCTTGACCGCACATTACAACAATACAATAAAGTTTTCTATCCATGACGGAGTTAGCGTGCAGCTTTAGTCATCATGTCTAGCTCTGCTTTTCCTGGTGATGTGTGAAACCCAAAAGTGTTTCCATACTTTACTATATGTGTAATGTTTACCACTTTTGGCTCTCTGTGGTTTAGTTTGTTTTTTGATGGACACAGAATGGATATATGTTATACAAACTATAACAATAAAAGCTGTAACTTCCTTCTGCCTCTGTATAGACTCATTCATTCATTTTCTGTATCCAGAGGACACAGAGGCACGTGATTTTTTTCAGATTACCTGTCTCATACACCACTGTTAGGATATAGGGATGTTAGCATGTAGCGTTGTATAAAAATAACTTTTTAAAATCTTATTTGCTCCATTCTAACCACTGCAGCTTTAACAAAACATGTATGTATTGCGTATATAGTCTAAAGTCTGTCATTGTACATTCACAATTTAAAATATTAATGTTGCATGTTTTGTGGGCCTGGGCCATGGCCGTAGTAAATGCTTTTGAAGCAGGTCTTTCACTTGATAAGCATAGAGAGTTGCTCTATGATATGAGTATAGACTTATTTATCCATCCATCCTGCTACGATTTACATTTGTTGGGCTGTTAGACCGACTTCAACTCTAGGTAAGCCCCTGCCAGCCAAATGTGAAATGGCAGCAACAGAAAATAGGAGAATATTATTGATCCAGATATTATGAGCCTTTTTCAAAGCTCGATAAAGTATGAACAGTCAGGCTGAAAATTGTATGAGCAGAATCTAAGTAAGCGCTGGAGCCTGACCTGATGTTGCTGTAATACAGAAACATGGAAGCAAAATGGGACAGCAGTTTTGAGCTGTGCTGCCAAAAATACTTCCTAATTATTCCCAGGGAAAATTATATGTCCCTCTACACTGCCCCGTTTTAATTGGATTGTATTACAATCATCACTTGATTACATGTCATGAATATTGTTCTCCATGCTACAGCTGCCCTAAACAGCATTAGAGCTTCTTTTCCTTTTATTCAAAGGAAAGGAGGAGAAGAAAGTCTTTTTTTTTTTTCCCCCCAAGGGGGAAATTTTTTTTTTCTCTCTTTTTTTTTTTTTTCTTATACACGGTACATGCAGACCCGAGACACACACATGCACAATACAACAAGAGAGAGAGAGGGGGTTTCCCCCCCCCACCCCCCCCCCCGTTTGGGTTTTTTTCTCCCCCCCCGGGGGCCCCCCCCCCGCCCCCCAGGGTAACCCGCCCCCCCCCCCCCCACCACTTTCCCCTCTTTTTTTTTTCTTTTCGGGGTTTTACCCGGGGACCCCCCCCTTCCCAACCCAACCCCCTACAAACTGAGCTTCTCCCCCCCTCAAAGGAAGAAATTCATTACATTATTTGGTAGAGTAACTGAATTTGAGCAACAAGAAATGTACATCAGCTAGCTGTGGTTCCAGACAGTGTAATGCAAAGTAGACCTATCGACCTTTAGTACGGTACATGCAATAAAGTAGTTAGAAGACCATTCAAGGAGGGTGGGGTCAGTTGTTTCTGCAGGGTCAGCTCTGCAGTCATTTGAAATCAACCTCTTTGTTTTACTGTTGAGTAATATTGATAACTCGCAGCATTTGAACACAGCTACATAGCCTAGATATGGCTATATGTCAAATGCTAAGTATTTCTGTTCTCCAAACTCCCTCTCAATCTGTATGTCTTTTTTCATTGTAACTCCAGGGTGACCATGACCCAAATAAAATATAGCCCTCCCTGTCTCTGGGGCTGTCAGGATCTGTGTTGGGCCTTCAGATAAAGTACTGTCTGTTAACTCATTGTCATTCTACTGCTGGCATGAACTACTTTCCAGACATTGTGAGACTGTTTGTATGGAAGATTCAGGTTGTTTCCATCTTAAATGTACATGATTCTTGATAGCATTGACTACTGAAACATTATCATGATGAACTTCAGACATAATGCTTCCTGTGAAAGCATCTTCTTATTCTGACTAACTACTGCGGATTGCTTTTTGCTGATTGTGCCATCAATGTTATGCCCTACACAGATTGACAGCATGTCGACCTTTACTAAACCCAAACTCAAGGTAACATCCATGTTTGTCTCACTGTATGGCAAGCCGTTTTAACATTTAATGGCTAGACCTGATATTCGTTAGAGATATTTGCAACAGCAATATCAGTAATTCTAGTTTCAGGTATGTACAATTCAAGGTTGACTAGTCATGATTACAGTTCAAGATATCTTTAATTCCCCCTCAATTGTAGAAATCTACATTGGAATTTTTAGATATCTAAAATTAAATTTTGACACACAAAATGACATTGTGGATATCTCTAACTGGAGTTACGGATTGTCAAAATGTAATTACGGATATCTTGAATTAGAGTTTTGACAAAGCGAGATGACGTCAGCCGCTACAGCGACTGGCAGTCGGAAGCTATTCAAACATACTGTGTCACTGCACTGCAGCCGTATGAGTTTATAAAGTGTCTGGAGACAATAAATCTACAAAACTCTGTAAATTTCTACCACAACTCTCTAGTGAACAAACCGCTTGTTCGTCACAAATTCCTTGATGATCAGCTCTTTCTATTTCATTGCATTTTCGAACTATCTGATCCACAACGGTCCCTGACCTCTCGTCTCACAGCCGGCTGCACATAGAGACCGATGTTATGTGTCCATTTTGGAGGATGGCTTGTTTAGATTAAAATAAAGTTGTAGCTCGTTGTCTACCTTACTATGGCTAGAAAGCGCTAACGTTTGTGTTTTAACAAGTTTTCGCTTATGAGTTATTGATCTGTGAAGTTTGAACCTTTAAATATCTTATATCCAACTTAATCAAACTATCCAAGTTAGCAAAACCTTCTGCTAACACTAAATGCTGTGTTGGGCTGATATTAAATGGGAAGCCTCATAAGAGCAACGTCATGCTCAACAGTTCTGACTAGTCATAATGACGTTTGAGATATCTGTAACTGTTATTTAGGACAGCCATACCTAAATTACAGATATCTCCATTGTTTTGACTAGTCAGAATAACATTATAGATAGCTTGAATGCAAATTACAACTAGTCAGAACACAGTTGTGGATATCTCTATGTTATTTCCAGAAAGTCAGGCTTGGCTATTAAACATTAAAACGGCTTGCCATACTCACTGTCTTTCTGTGTGTTTGTGTGTGCCCGTGTGTCTTCTAGTTTGTATAGGAAAGAAGATTCGAGAGAATCGTAAGGCAGTGGTGATGTTGTTTTGCTGAGAAAAGGGATGGGAGCGAGCTGGAGGGAGGAGCTGGGGTTACAGAGCACAGAGAGACGCATGGGCTGGGCTACATCTTGGCTTGCTCTTATGTACAGCGTAGTCACTGCAGGTGCAATGCGTCTGTCTGTGCTGCGGAGTAGATGAGACTTTGCTTCTTCAATCACTTCGTCAGACTGTTGTATACATTGCTGCTTCGTCACAGATGTAGCCTTCTGATCAGCACAGGAAAACTGGAGGATCCTGAATAGACATCTGATGTGTGTATGATTTGGATTTGCACTGTTTCTTATTTTCATCCTGTCAAACTACCAACGCAGATTTTTCAGTATGAATATGTAATGTTTGGTGATCTGAATTGTGCATGTTTGTGTTGATTTTCATTTATACTGAACCAGGACAATCCTGATTTATTAATGAAACACTTTCATACACCTAGTATGGAAAAAAAATAGACTTCAGTTGATTTTTACTGCATGCTTTTTGTTAGTGTGATACTCTGCATGAAAATGAAAGTGCAATTTTACCTTAAATAGAATAGACTAACCTGTGAACCTAAGTCATGCTTTTCAAAATCTGTTCAGTCCGTCAGAAAACACTGAGATTAGTTTGTCTACTCCTCCTTACCTGCTAGCTATCAGCCTAACGGGAGTAGTGAAACTGGACAGGACCTCAGCAAATATTAACAGCTTGTGTTTGCTAGGGCTTCTGGTCTCAGTGTTGTTTTGTATGGCATTTACTGTAGATTTTATGTATATAAATTGAATTACATACATGGGCTTAACATTTGCAGTTGGTTGCTAAAGGATTGCTGACTAGGGATGCTAATTTGGATTTTTTTAAACCGATAACCAACAGGGGTTAACCGATTACTAACCGTTAAAAGACAAGATTAGTATGTCACATGCAGCATTGCGCCAGCTGTGTTGTATGTACAAAACAGACAACTGGGTTCCCAGCTCACTCGTCTGGGAGAGTTAGCAGCGGTGCTGCGTGAACTGTCGAGGACACACCATTTAGTTGAGCTGCAAGGTTATCAACTGTCTGCCTGGCGTAAGGTTAGCGAGTGTCCAACAGACCGTGTGTGGGGTGGCAGTGAGTGCAGGATTGTCGGTTATAGCTTTGAACGTAGCTGTAGCAGTGTGTGTACAGTTTATTTGTTGGTAAATAAATGCTGCAACTCAGCTTTTTGATTAATTTTTAATATTGCTTTTAACCTTTTAACTGATAGCAATAATCAGTTAAAATTGTTAATGTCAGATAACAGTTAAACGGTCGATTATTAACATCCTTATTGCTGATGTAATTATGGTTGCTTCAGATTGCCGATTTAGGGATTGGCAGCTGTTGTGAACTTAACATTATATAATGATTTACCGAAATTCTTCATATGTGACCACTTCAATGAACTCATTCCCCAGTATTTTACTTAGTATTTTTTGGCTGGCCATGCTGTAAAACAACGGGAATGACAGTCAGCTGTATGTTGTACAAAGTACAGTTTAAGGGAAAGAAGTGTTGTTGCTATTATCTTAGTAGAGTGGCTTGCCTGGTCTCATGAGACTCCCATTTCCTGTAAATTCTTTAGCTTCCATCCTCCCAGTATGGCGTCAGTATGACCCCTATTCATAACACATGGTTCACCATAGTAACTGGGAGTTGCTAAGTGAATGACTTCATCCACTCCTCTGTGGACCTCTGATGATGACAAAGGATTTAGGGAAGCTCAATGTGATTTATTACCCTATTGGAAACATGATGTATTCTGACTCGGTCTGATGTTGGGGTGTAGCCTCGCTTCATGGTAACAACAACAATGCCCAAGATTACAATACACATTTTGTATTGTACACAATGCTGATTTAAATACTGCAGCTCCTCAAGACCAACAGAGGTTTCCCGTGTCATGTTTCCCAGCAGCTGAGCAGCGTGACTGAAGTTAACCATGGCTGTATTAAGAGAACTGGATACAGCGTTCAAGGCAGGGCCCCCATTCATTCCTATGAAAGTTGCTCAGTGACGCATGAAGCAAAAAACCTTGACTTTCGAATATAAAAGTAGCTGGATGATGGGGAGGTCTTCTGCTGATGGGGAAAACTAGCTTGGCTAGACTTGACTAAGGTAGCGGAAGTATACATGTGGGGCTATGTCCAGTTTTCAAAATAAGGGAACTGTATATACAAAATGCATATATATAAATTAGATTCAATTGGATTATATTAACCAGAAGTATAAAACATTACTTGTCCCTTTTAATTTGAGAAGAAATATCACTTATTTGTGAGGGAAATGTCTTTATTTTTAAGAAAGGGGATTAGTAATATGACTACGACCATCAGTGGAATGGAAGCCAGCAGTACTACTGGCTGATATAAGTGTGTGTGGGTGTCTCCTGCAGAGAGCAGAAAACCCCCGCACAGTAGCAGTGAGGTGAAGAGAGGGAAAGCTGTTATCTACTGATACAAGATGGGAGGTAGTGCTATCAGCAGTTGCAGGGCTGTATTTAGGGGTGTCAGAGAACTGTCTATACTTGGCACAAGGATCCGTGGCTCAGGCCTCTACACATGGCACATGAGAAATTGAGACGTAATAGCAGCGCAGTGCCTTTAAATGACACCAAAACAAAGCAGCATAGTTAGTCGGTCTAGGGGCTTGAATACACTTATTAAGTTGCGTTTACATTAGTAGAGGGGAGGTGAGGAAATTTTCACACTGGTTAATAAACTTGTGTTACCCATTACACTGGAAATTTTACAAGGAAGTATGATGGTCAATAGCATGCATGCTTGGTCTTTGGCCTCTCTGGTAGGGCATTCACTGTGTAGCCACAGGGTCTACCTGGCGCTGCAGCTCTGAGCACACTGGCTGTGAGCCCTTTGTCCTCCTCGTGCCGATTGCCTTGTTAAAGTTGTTTCCTGATGGCATCAAATCTGAAATATTGCCAAATAGACATGTTTGCATTTTGGTTCAACACCAAATCCTCCGCCATCTCTTGGTCCATCAACTCTTTCTCGTCCCCTGTGTGTAAAATCTTGACACCTGCTCCTCTGAGCTGACTCCTTAAGATCCATTCACTTTCAGATTGTAGTGTCCGTCATCCGACTATTGATAACATGCCGCTGATGATAAAATGAACTAAATGGCTTTTATTTCTGTAAGACAAAGCAAAGCAATGGTAGGGGCGATGGCAGTGGCAGTAGGTGTGTAATGTAATTGGTGTGTGGCCAACCATCATGTAACACTGATCACCGCTACAAGCCTAATCCACATTTTGGCAAATTCCACGATATTCCTTGTTTTATAGTTATTACCAAATTAAGTTCCCTTAAAAAAGTCTTTAGGATTTTTCCAATGGGTTATGGATTATTGCAGTAAATAAGCTCTGTGGTGAACTGTGTGGTTTTTATGATACTTTCCACAAGATAATTTCCACAAATGAAGATGCTTTTATGACTTTTGAAGAGTAAACGTTGTTATTACACACCCATGGCTGAGTTCACTCCCTTAAATCCCCGACAGGATTTAAGCTCTCTGTGAACTAGGGCATGCTAGTAGATGGGGGAGGGGTGCTGGCTAACAATCTGGACTGTCACTTTTTTAGGCAGTGGGTTGATGCCACTAATCGGCTTACAGTATATTCTGTAAATATGTATATTCTGTACCGTATTGTTGTGTGTTCACTGGGATGCTTGCATGTCTGGAAAGCTAATGCTGCCTCTGGGGACCAAAGCATCTCAGTCCTCTGGCTCTGGTTAAAACGTCCACTGCAACTGCACTGCTGACTGTACTAATCCCCCCCCCATTGAGTGCAGACATGGACCAGGAGGCTGTCTCACATCCATCCATCACTTTTTGTCTCTCTATCTGCAACATCAGCAAAATCCACATTCATCTACATTTAGGCCTGACAGACTCCACACACAGCCCTACCCTCATCCTGCACTCAGCTTGGACCGTTACTATTGTGCTTGGGGCTTGGTTGACCTTGGTTTGATTAGACAGATCAATATCTCCCTTTTTCATTCTTTGTGTCCATCTGTTGCTGGAGGGGTCTGGCACAGAAACAAAGAATTAATTCCCAACTACATTGTGGTTAAGTATTTTTAAATTTCTCACTGGTTACAAGGGGTGGGAAAAATAAATCTTGTAAAACTTTTTTTTAATGCCAGAATCAATATGTTTGCTTTATTTGAGTCTATGCAGAGGTAAAAGAAAGTTATTGCTTTTATTGTTGTACTTTGAATAATGTGACAAATCTACTCCTGTCACCAAAACAAATTGCAGACCACCGCTGCAAGCCAAAATGCAAAAGTAGAAAATAGCAGAGGGTCTGCGTGGATATGACCTGCACCCTCGCATTTTAAATCCACTACACATACTGTAAAGTATGGAAACACTTTGGGTTTCACTCATTAACAGGAAAAGCAGAGCTAGACATCACAGCTAAAGCTGCATGCTAACTTGGACAGGAAATGTTTTCGTATTGCGATAGTGTGCCGTCAAGCCGGCTGCTGCTCTCATCTCTGTGGTCAAATCAGCTGGCTCTTCAACTGTAGATCACCCTTACTGTACACTGAGTTAGTTAGTTAGTTTAAATACAGTCAAATGGCCCCAGTGGAGCTGACCATGGATGTATAAAGAGTACGGGGAGAGAGCGAGCAACGGACTTTACGTAGATAGTGGAAGTTTACATACGTGACTATGTCCGGTTTTCAAAATAAGGTGTTAACAAACGGACCTGTATATACAAAATACATATGAAGATAAGATTGCTTGGATTATTTTCACCAGAATTACAAAACATGACATGTCCCTTTATAAATTAAAAAGAAAATACCACTAATTTGTGAGGGAAATATCTTTATTCTTTGATTTTTGGGTTGCTGGAAAAAAAGTAATAAATAATGCCTGACAATGACAGATGTATTTGACTTCAGGACATCTTTTTTCCATGGTCTAGCGTTAGAAAAGGTAACAAAAATTGCAATAAATCATTATATCGAATCGCAGTATGTAAAAAACGCAATACATATCGAATCGGAACCCAAGTATTGTGACAGTATCAAATCAGGAGATGGATGTGTTGTCCCAGCCAGACTGTTTACCCTGTAGTCACAGGGTGAAAGATGCAATCTGGTAAAACTAACTCACACCTTCATTAGTTACACTGATGATAGCTTTTTTAAAAAAAAAAAAACAAAAAAAAAAAAACAAATGTGAATGGTTTACATTGCAGTGCTTCATGCTGTGTTTCCCATACTCTGCTGGTGTCCAGTTCCTAGAAATGAAGCTAATATAAATGCCTGTTCAAGATCATGTTTTGTCATGTTTCAACAAGGTTGCTAGCCAGACAGCATGAGGCCAGAGGCCCAGTGGCCAGAGAAGCTGACTGCAGCTTATCCATTGTGTAGTGAAGCCTGGCCTACTGTTCGCATGCATGTGGAATTTCCGCCCCCACCCCCGTTTGGCATTTTACTATTTCAGCTGCTGGTCCCTTGGTTGCTCAGCTTGAGACAGGATGGGGGATTTTTGTTTCGGCAAAAGTCTTGTTTTTTATATCCTGTCTTATAGTTCCAAGCCAAGTTTCTTTTAGGAGAGAAGTTGAGTTGGATATTGAGTCAGTAGTGATCTTGGCAGGGAAAATAGAAATGTCAGATTGATGATCATTAATGTGACATAATCTGCAGCTGGGTAGCATCTACGTATGGTAGGGTTGCAAAAGGTTTGTACTCTAATTAATCGATCATTGATAACGGTAACAATTTTCCTCATTTAAAGCTTTACTTCCACAGCAACATGTTGTGTAATCTCTGACAATACTGCATAACCTATGAAACATAAAGATGTAGAGGCCTAGACATATTAAACATATTGAATAAAACTGAACTGATTATGTATAGTTTTACAAGAAAGATGCTCAAAACAACTAAATATAATGCTGCAACGGATATCCCAGACTGCCTACCTCAGGCTTGTTTCAATTTTTTCTTCATTTAGTCAGTGTTATAAATATGTGAGTGGCCTGAGAGGGCAAAAGGCAAAATAAATTCATGTTTTATACGTAAACCAACAATTTAATGCTGTGCTTAATATTCTTACTTACTTATGAGTCCTATTGTGTTATGTTTCCAGAAAATGGACACCGCAGGGGTCAAAGTGCTGGAGACAGCCGAAGACATCCAGGAGCGCCGACAGCAGGTCCTGGACCGCTACCGGCGTTTCAAGGAGCTGTCGATTATGCGCCGGACGAAGCTGGAGGACTCTTACCGCTTTCAGTTCTTCCGTCGTGACGCCGACGAGTTGGAGAAATGGATCCAGGAGAAGCTACAGATCGCCTCTGATGAGAACTACAAGGACCCCTCCAACCTGCAGGTTTGTCAGTCTGAATTTATCTTTCTCTGTTCAATTTTTGAACCTTGTAAGTGGAGAGTTTGGAAAACTCAAGATTTTACAACTTCTGAGATGTTTGTTGATGTTGTCAGAAATGGCGGAGGCCATCGGAGGTCATTTTTTGGTACATAAGTGAATATATTCTAATTTATTTTTCTTGGTAATTTCTTGGTAATGGTTCCTGTGTTATGTTATCCACTTGCTAGCTGGCTAAAGTGTCAGCTTCTGTGGTTTAGCCATTGCTTAGCAGCTGGGTTTTCGTAACTTAACCACTTGAACACCAAGTATATTGTGTACACGACTTCCCATGTTGTAAACATGAGGGCACGAGTTTTATTTGAAGGCAGTATATATCACAGACATGAAAAAGTAACTATATATATTTTAACTCAATACCTCCTGTTCATTTTAAAATAAAATAAAACACACACCAAATTCCATTCTCAAATTTAACACGTTAAGTTTCTATATATTTTCTACTTTTTGCATTTAAAAGTCAATTTTTTTTAAAGTTCAAGGAGAACAATGAGGGCAAACATCACTGATCTGTTTTTGGTACACTGTTATTCTCTGCACCACAAATACATAAATGGACAACTGCAGACAATCATGGTAATGTATGTCAGTCGTCTGTGAGGAGGGAGTTCAGAGTCCTGATGGTTAAGGGAAAAAGACTGACTGGTAGCTCCTCCCTGAGGGAAGGAGCTGGAAGAGGGGATGAGCAGGATATGATGGTCGATGATGATCTTCTTTGCAACCTTTACAGGTCTGTGAGTATGTAGAGATGTGTGGAGTCGGTTGATTTTATCTAATGCCTCTTGTTGTACACAGGGTAAGCTGCAGAAACACCAGGCCTTTGAAGCTGAAGTTCAGGCCAACGCTGGGGCCATTATCAAACTGGACGAGACTGGAAACCTCATGATCAGCGAGGGCCACTTCTCTTCTGAGACCATTCGAGTAAGGCACATAATGATTATGTGGTCAAGCTAAGATGCATTTCCATATTTCCTGAATATCCTGTCCACTGTTAACCTGCTCCATCTCATTCAGTCCTACACGCCTTACCGGACACAACAAAGACCCATAGTTACAAGTGTCAATATGGGAGAATATATACAAGTAGGTGTTGAGCTGCTGTGGACCATGTGTGACTCTTGAGTGCTGTGAAAATTCTTCCAGATCCATCTCTTCGCTCAAAGCTATACCCTCTTGTCATTCTGTTGTTAGGAAATGGACTAACATTTTATTTATTTACTTATTTTTTTTGTGTTTTATATGGGTCATTGCCCAAGGGATAATTTCTAATGTTCAAAAGACACAATAATCATTCTGGGTGATTTAAAAAATCAAATTCACAATCAGAATATCAGTAAGTACAGAAGAAGAAGAAGAAGATCTACCTTTATTAGTCCCACAGTGGGGAAATTCAATTTACACTCTGTTTTAACTTATACATGGTACATGCACACAAACACACACACACATGCAGTAATGGAGAGATGTCAGAGTGAGGGGGCTGCTCCAGACAAGCGCCCCGAGCAGTTGGGGGTTTGGTGCCTTGCTCAGGGGCACCTCGGCAGTGCCCAAGAGGTAAACTGGCACCTCTCCAGCTACCAGTTCACACTCAGTTTTTTGGTCCATGTCGGGACTTGAACCGGTGACCCTCCGGTTCCCAAGCCAACTCCCTACAGACTGAGCTACTGCCGCCCCACAAACAGACACTAATAATGAAAAAAATAATATAAAGGAATTGTGCCAGTAGAAATGGTTCCTGAGCCTCTAAACAGGACACAGTCCACATTATAAATACAGACTGAGGGCTGTTATTCATGATCATAATCAGGTAACAAGCTACAGAGAGAAAACACTTCTGCTCTGCATGTCTTTATTAGTATTAGGACATTTCAGACACAAGCAGCTGTTGAAGCCGACTGACAGCTGACCCAGCTGTGATCATCTGTTGCTGTCATCAGAAACGGATGTCGCTTCATGTGACGCTTCAGAGGAAAGGGAGTCTCATGTCGCTTTAAACAGATTTCCTCGTTTCCTCTGTCCGTGAATGGTTTCCCTGGTGAGAGGGACTAAGATGCAAGGTAGAGACACAAGTGAGGGAAATGAGGGAAATTAAGCGACTTGGGATGCACCCTATGAGTCCCTGGGCAAAAAATACCTTCCTGAACACCGCCTCCTGTTATTCTGCTTGTTTACTATTGACTCACTTCCTCTTCAGTACAGCTATTCACAATCACCACTAGCTGGTGCTAAAGGACTTACACAAGAATCACAGAACACAGGTTCCAATACATTTGCTGTATTTTTAGATACATAATGGAAATTTCTATTTCATTATAGTGGCAAAAGCTACCATGATATTAGGTCTCACGTTGGGGTGACGTTTGCCTACTGGTCTTTAATGTCCTTCAACCTTGTTCTCCTCTTTGCACATTTTAAAAAACTCCTTCTTCTGTGCACTAGACCCGTCTTGAGGAGTTGCATCGCCTATGGGACCTTCTGCTGCTGAGAACCAAGGAGAAGGGCATGCGTCTCCTGCAGGCCCAGAAACTGGTCCAGTACCTGCGTGAGTGTGAAGATGCCCTGGACTGGATCAGTGACAAGGTCAGGTTGTCATTGGAAATTTTTTACTAAAAAATGGTTTATGTGAAAAGTATTATTACTGGAGTGAACAAGTATGTCATATATTACTGTGTTTAGGGGCATTTGACAGAATAAAGGAAATGCTGCTTCTGTAGTTGCTCTTTAGCTGCTGTAAGAAAAGTTAAAAACAAAACAAATAAAGAAAGAGCAGTCTTCAGTTATAGGAAATGGTAAATGGAGTTAAAAGTTTAAAATGTTGCATGTGTGTAGGAGGCTATGGCCACTTCTGAGGAGCTGGGCCAGGACCTGGAGCATGTGGAGCTTCTGCAGAAGAAGTTTGAGGAGTTCCAGACTGACCTGGCTGCCCACGAGGAACGTGTGAATGAGGTGAACCAGCTGGCAGCCAAGCTGATACAGGAAGCCCATCCTGAGTCTGAGCTCATAGTTCGTAAGCAGGACGAGGTCAACACAGCCTGGCAGCGCCTGAAGGGCCTTGCCCAGCAGAGGCAGGGCAAGCTGTTTGGGGCTGCTGAGGTGCAGCGCTTCAACAGGTAAACAACATGTGACAGTCTTTGTTCAGTGTATGTGTTGATTGTATTGTAAAGCTGGGCATACACTATATGGTTTTAGATTGTTTCTGCCAGAATGGCCCGCAGGAGCTGATCGGCCATGTTGTTTTCTATTTTACACGTACAGTGTGAGCTCCCAGGTTGTGGCTTGTAATCGGACCATATAATATGAGCACATAAATCAGGAGCTACACATCAAAATTTCTAAAATCATACAGTGTATGCCTAGCTTAAGTAATTATGTTTCTGTTAAAATGTGAACACTTACTATCTTTGGTCATCCAATTAGAAATTGTATTTTGACACAATATACATACAACCCTGTCTGTTCGATTCCAACAATAGGGATGTGGATGAGACCATCAGTTGGATCAAAGAGAAAGAACAGCTGATGGCATCTGATGACTTTGGTCGTGACCTGGCCAGTGTGCAGGCTCTGCTTCGCAAACACGAGGGTCTGGAGAGAGACCTAGCTGCCCTGGAAGATAAGGTAAGAAGATGCTTTACAGAATATCAACATACAGTATATACAGCACATGAAGTTCAACACTTGGTATAACCTTCTTATTGTCCCCCCTTTTTCTTCTCTTTTAATCAGGTCAACACACTGGGTGGTGATGCAGAGCGCCTGCAGCAGACACATCCACAGAATGCCTCCCAAATCCATCTGAAGAAGGACGAACTCATCACCAACTGGGAACAGATTCGCACTCTGGCCGCTGAGCGCCATGCCCGCCTGAACGACTCCTACCGGTAAAATACGAGACACAGCTTGCTGATAAACTGTTGACACACAGTCTGCTGATACATAGCTGTAATTTGAGTCACCAAAGATGCTGTTTTTTTTTTTTTTTTTATTATTAAGCTTAACTTAGAATATGAATACTGCTTTTCCACAGGCAGATATTTGCTCAGTGACGTTATACAGAGCACCACTCTCATTATTTCTCCTCATAATTCTGCTCACTCCTGCCCCTATTGTGACCATTCATTTTTAGGCTGCAGCGTTTCACTGCCGACTTCAGAGATCTGACCAGCTGGGTGACAGAGATGAAAGCCCTGATCAATGCTGATGAATTGGCCAATGACGTGGCTGGAGCTGAGGCTCTGCTGGACCGCCACCAGGAACATAAGGTCAAATATATGATAATACACCAGGTCATAGGATCTTGGACTTTGATTATAATCTTAACTTTGTACTTTAATCCCCTGAGACCTGGATTTCGATTGACTGTACTGTCTTTCAGAGGCTCTAGTAGGTTCAAAACTTCATAAACCTAAGGAATTCATTGGTACCAAAGCCCAAAACAAAGTTAGGCCAAATTTTAGTGAGGAAAAACTAGTATGGCCATTTTCAAAGGGGTTCCTTGACCTTTGACCTCAAAATATGTGAATGAAAATGGGTTCTATGTGTACCCACGAGTCTCTCCTTTACAGACATGCCCAAAAACCATGCAGTTTTTTTCTTACAGTATAAATGTTGTTTTTGCCTATTATAAAATGATATATTTGAATATTTCTGCATGTTGGGGTCAGCCTTGAATTACATAAATTGTGTATCACTGTAAGACTGAGACTCCTGTTGATCCAATGAGCCCAACTATATTGATGTGTGATGATGTTAGTCCCCATAGTAGCCATTTCATTATAGTGAGACCATGTTTTAAATTTGACCTCATTGTATAAAATGACCTGTGGTGACCTCTAGGTTAATCACAGCCTCATGAAACTTAACAGCCACAAACTAGAGACCTAGAGCATTCAGAGGATGGATGGCTTTTGTACTTAGATTGAAAATAAGGGTTTTTTTGAGCAGTTTCCTGAACAGAAGTGCTCGCTATCCAATCACCAAAAAATGCAAAATTCTGGTCAGCTGGAATTTTCTATCAAAGTCATCACTGAAACCTGGATGACAAGTTCCCAAATCATGTACATTTAATGAAATATCAGACACTGTCACCCAGCACTGTGGACACAGAGTCCAGTTGTTGAAATACAAGTACAAGTAATGAAGTGGTTAAAACCAGGAGATCATCAACAAGACAGACCATAGTTGTCTATTACTGACTTTATCCTGAGGAAGATGAGCTAATAATAAGCTAGATTGTGTTTAGTTTCAAAAGGATAAACCCTTTGGCCCTACTTTAGTAAGGGTCATGCAATGAGCGGGAGTATGTGAGCCATGCTTTCAGCACATTCTTTTCTACTGTTTTTTTTTTTTTCCATTTTACAGCTGTCTCTTTGTTTTACACATAGTTTCACACTTTAAAACAAGCAAATTTATTTCACATGTAAAAACAAGCAACTTAAGGCAATCTGTTGTGTTTCTCAGGGAGAGATTGATGCCCATGAAGACAGTTTTAGAGCCACTGATGAAGCTGGCCAGGCCTTGCTCAATACGGGACACTATGCCTCTGATGAAGTCAAGGAAAAGGTAGCAGTATGACAAATTCCACATTTTTTCATTCTTTTCTGTGATATTATACGTATCTATACCAGCAGTCTACCATTTAACATGCTCATAATATTTTGTTGTGTGTAGCTGGGCATCCTTGCTGAGGAGAAGGAGTCTCTACTAGAGTTGTGGGAGGTCCGCAGGCAGCAGTATGAGCAGTGCATGGACCTGCAGCTCTTCTACAGGGATACTGAGCAAGTTGACAACTGGATGAGCAAACAAGAGGTAACCTGGCACACCAACTAACACAAAACCTTTCTTCAGGAACGAATTGCCCCAGTGAGTTGATGTGGTGTGCCTTTTTTTAATGTTGTATGTGCATTGAATAGGCTTTCCTTCTGAATGAAGACCTTGGTGACTCCCTAGACAGTGTAGAGGCACTGCTGAAGAAACACGAGGACTTTGAGAAGTCACTTAGCGCCCAGGAAGAGAAGATCACTGTAAGTTGCTCCTGTTTGCATATAGTTTATGTTCCACCTTCCAGTCTTTGAGCAAGAATATCATTACGACTGTATAGAAGTTGTACAATCACGGCAGGTTGCAGTTGTCTCTAGATTTATGAAATGGGATACACTTTGAGTTTCTTTGTCTTATGCATCTCCAGGCTCTGGATGAGTTTGCTACCAAACTAATCCAGAACAACCACTATGCCAAAGAGGATGTTGCTACCCGGAGAGATGCTGTAAGTACCTCTGTCAGCTTTCCTTAAATCAGATGAATAAAGCGCCTCAAATATGAGCAATGAATGCTAAAGGAGCTGGCAGGATTTTGTCATTTCACTCAATGCAAACTCAAAAGTAACATGTCTTTTCTTTCTTTGCCCATTTATAGCTGCTCAGCCGCCGCAACGCCCTGCATGAGCGTGCTCAGTCTCGTCGTGCTGCCTTGGAGGACTCTTTCCACCTGCAGCAGTTCTTCAGGGACTCTGATGAGCTCAAGAGCTGGATCAATGAGAAGATGAAGACTGCCACAGATGAGGCTTACAAGGTAGGAGTTTGAGAGCTTGTTGTGCAGAGATGCACCCTCCAGTTTGTAATGTTTTTGTACATCTCCATGTTACATTCGCTGTTTTTGACTTCTCCATTCTCTAACCTCTGTGCCTCTGCTCTCTTGACAACAGGACCCCTCCAACCTGCAGGGCAAGGTGCAGAAACACCAGGCTTTTGAAGCTGAGCTGTCAGCTAATCAGAGCCGCATCGATGCCCTGCAGAAGTCTGGCCAGGAGCTGCTAGATGGAAAGCATTATGCATCCACTGAGGTGGCTGGCCGCATGGAGGAGGTCAGCTCCCAGTGGAAAAAACTCCTGGAGGCCACTGAGCTTAAAGGTACTGGCTTTTTAACTGAACTGATCTGAAGATAATGGAGATGTTACAGTATATGGATAGGTTTGGGATGTCACAGTGAGGACATTTTCCCACTGGTTAGGAAGCTTGTCACAACACCGGTATTTAGCTGATTAGCTTTTGGTGGTCAAAGGTCAATGTCAGTGTGAGCTCACAAAACAGGATTTTGGCCACAACTTAAGAATTCATATGCTAATTATAAAATTTTTACTCAAATGTTTAATGGGATAAAATGATGGCATTTTGGACAGACATGGATGTAAACATGCATATTGAATGACTGCTCAAGTCAAAGAAAGGCATCAAAAGGAGACTGAAGATGACTGGGGTGAAGTGAGCAGGCTCATAAAATTGTATTATCTGCATGAAAATGTAGGACTGATCAGGAAGAATGTTATGTATAATGTAAATAGCAATGGATCAAGAATAAACCCCTGCGTTACCAAATTACTGATGGTATGAGAACATTTGATGAGTTTTGATCAATGATAAATATTTCTTCCATTTTACTTTAGGCATCAAGCTCCGTGAGGCCAACCAGCAGCAGCAGTTCAACAGGAACGTAGAGGACATTGAGCTGTGGTTGTATGAGGTTGAGGGCCACCTAGCTTCAGACGACTATGGAAAAGACCTGACCAGCGTCCAGAACTTGCAGAAGAAACATGCACTGCTGGAGGCTGATGTGGCTGCTCACCAGGTACCCAAAGCTAGACTTCCATTATGAAGACATTAGGGATGCTAATTAAGAATATTTTTTTCTCATTTTTTTTATCTGTAGTGGGTACAGTGTTGTCTAGTGTGTCTAGTTGTGAATAATCTAGTGAATTAAACCCAAGCCAAGTTCCTGAGTCTTTCCAGCCGTTTCCCTTTTAACCGTTTAGCTAATGTTGGTTATTGGTTAGTTATCAGCATCCCTAGATGGCCTTCCTGATACTAATTGATGCAAATCTGTTTTATTTGGTACACAGTAGTTGAATAGCAAATGTATGAATTATTCTCTCTCAGGATCGCATTGATGGCATAACAATCCAGGCCCGCCAGTTCCAAGAGGCTGGACACTTTGATGCTGACAACATCCGCAAGAAACAGGAGGCTTTAGTGGTCCGTTATGAAGCTCTGCGCGAGCCCATGGCTGCACGCAAGCAGAAACTGTCAGACTCTCTTAGGCTGCAGCAGCTGTTCAGAGATGTGGAGGATGAGGAGACTTGGATCCGTGAGAAAGAGCCCATTGCTGCGTCCACTAACAGAGGTAAAACTTATTAGCTATATTTGCTAGTATTATAAAATGAAAGGACGCTTCAGTTTCAGTTGAAGCCCACCACCCTCAGTTATTTCACACGACTGATGAAGTTCTACTAAATTTTCCCTTGGTGTTTTCCTCAGGCAAAGACCTGATTGGTGTCCAGAACCTGCTGAAGAAGCACCAGGCCCTGCAGGCTGAGATCACCGGTCATGAGCCTCGCATTAAGGCTGTCACCCAGAAAGGAGAGGCCATGGTGGAGGAAGGTATTCATTAAAAGCCAAGCCTTGCTTGGTTATCGCCTATTAGTTGATTGTGAAGCATTGTCCCAACATTCAAAATGCTGATAATTCATGTGTGGGGTTCCCAGGACACTTTGCTGGGGAGGATGTGAAAGTTAAGCTGAATGAACTACATGGACGATGGGACACCCTGAAGTCCAAGGCCTCCCAGAGGAGACAGGATCTGGAGGACTCTCTGCAAGCCCAGCAGTACTTTGCTGATGCCAACGAGGCCGAGTCCTGGATGAGGGAGAAGGAGCCCATCGTGGGGAGCACAGACTATGGCAAAGACGAGGACTCTGCTGAGGTACGTGAAGGGAGGAGTTTTAACTATCAGTATATCAATTATTGCTTCAACTAATGACTATTTTGATAATCGATTAGTCTGTCGATTTTAAAGTAGCAGTAAGCACAATGTTTTTGGCATTAATGGGTAGAAATTCTGTTACTGTAATGCGTATTTCTCACCTCAAATGTGTTCAGAAACATCAGCAAAATTAACTAAAAAGAAGAAAAAAAAAAAAGCAAAATGATGGCGGAGAATGAAAGCAAAATGATGGCGGAGGTGTTGGTTACATAATGTAATCGGTGTGTGCCTGACCACCATGTAACACAGACTACCGCGACAAGCCTATTACCTTCCATCTGATTTCTCTCCATATTGTGATGACTCAGTGTAGCCTGACATTACTGCCTTCCCTTTTGAGACATTAAGACAGTGTGTGCAGTGCATCATAACATAGACCAAACTAATCTATGATGAAATTCATTAACAAAGATTTTTATAATCTATTTTAATTGATCAGTTATTGCAGCCCTAATGTCAATATCACATGAAATGTTCAGCTACTTGCTTCTTTTACTGTTTCCACCTTAAATTCTTTGATCATGTTACATTTATTAGACAAGCCTCAAGCGTCTATGCATTTGTGACAAATGCAGTTGTACTGAGTGTTTTGTCTTCCACAGGCTTTGCTGAAGAAGCACGAGGCCCTGATGTCTGACCTGAGTGCCTATGGCAGCAGCATCCAGGGTCTGAAGGAACAGGCCCAGTCCTGCAGGGTAAAACCCAATCCTTCATTACACAATCATCAACCTAAATACTGTGCTCAGTTTCATGGGAGGGGTTTTTAATAAAGCCTCTGATCACTAGACTGGGAATTTTCAGATCATCAGACTTTGTTCAGTTGAAGCAGAGGGCACAAATAAGTGACTCAAATGTGTGTTTACCTGATCAGCAACAAGTGGCACCAACTGATGATGAGACCGGGAAGGAGCTGGTCCTGGCCTTGTACGACTACCAGGAGAAGAGTCCCCGTGAAGTTACCATGAAGAAGGGGGATATCCTCACCCTGCTCAACAGCACCAACAAGGTACAGATAAAACCTGCTCAGTTTAAATAGACTCAGTCTGACACACCATGAACTGGACTTCAGGCTGAAACTAACTTGACCAGCTTGAATACATCTTGAATAAGTGAAAAGTCACATTACTTCAAGCAAAGTTAAGTTGTTCAGGATTTAGGTATATTAATATCAGGGAGTAACTTATTTAATCATTTGTCAGTCACTGTAATGATCAGTAATAAACTAATAATACATTTTCAACCTTTTAAAGTTGAGCTATTCAGGGCTCTTAACTATTTTCACCATCCGCCTGGAACCATCCTGAAATGCAACCTAAGCTGTCACAAAATTAATGTGGGCCGCCCCGAATATAAAATCTTTGTTTTTCTACATTATCATTAATTCAAGGTGACATAAATTTAACATCAAAAGTTTTTCATTTTTGTTCAGAAACTTATAATTTACCCAAAACTTTTCTTGTAAAGTCATTCTATTGTTTTTTTTTTTTATTTTAGTTTGTTTTGATTTTGATATTAACAATGCAGCAAAGTTAAATTTAAATATTATATTATACTTGTTATGCTTTTGTCCCTTTCATTTAGTATGTTATATATTTTTTGTGCATGGACAAGGTCTGCAAAGTTACAAAGCCCAAAGGGAGTTCCTCTCCCTCATAGAAATACCGTTTCTGAACTTCCCGAAACACCTTACTTTAAGTGCTGCCTTTTTTCCTGTAACATGGACTCCCCATCAGTTGTATTTTGTTTAGCTAGTGGATCTTACGGTGGCCTGTTAACGAAGGCATCCATGCTTTTGCTAGCTAGACCAAGCCTCTCCTCTGAGTTTTGTTCAGCTTTTCAATGATTTTCTTTTTAACCGATAGCATTAATGTCGGTTAAATGGTTAATTATTAACATCCCTAATAGAACATCTATTGAAATATCCTGTACAGCCAAAAAGCACTTTGATTAAATGAGATATTATCTGATCACTTGCTAGCATCACTTGCTGATATTTCTCCCTCTTCTCCCTGCTGCAGGATTGGTGGAAGGTGGAGGTGAACGATCGCCAGGGCTTTGTTCCTGCTGCTTATGTGAAGAAGCTGGACCCTACCCAGTCCTCTTCCAGGGAAAACCTGCTGGATGAACATGGCAGCATCGGACTGCGTCAAGATCAAATTGAGAATCAGTAAGAACCCACACCATAATCTCTAGTAACCAAACTAATTTCTCCTTTCATACTGGACTTGTTAACTATTCCTCTTAAGTGTCTTTTCTGTACTCTTTAACCTACTTTCATTAATATTTTCTGCTCAGTTTTTTAACACTAATGACCTTGCTCCGGCCTCTTTCTCTTGTCTCCTCTGCTGTCCTCGCGCTATATTTAACAACTTAATCTTGCCTTGCTGTGCATTCGCCTTGCCACTGAGCAGGCTTGTCACCAAGGAGGCCTGCAGCGTGTCTGTACGCATGAAGCAGGTGGAAGAGCTGTGAGTAGGAACCAGCGTCCCTCTGCGTGTTCTTGTGATCGTGATACCATTAAATATCATTGCAGTTTTACATCCGTCCCAACCCCCAAAACCCTCATGTTGTGTTCCGGTGTGTCTACTTCACACTCATCTTCTATCCAGTGCAGGGATAGAAGAACCTTTCATATCCTTCTCATCCCAGGCTTGCCTATGGATGTTAATTCCTGGTTTTGTGTCATGTCATAAGCCGTTCTGTTCTGCACGTATTGGGCTTTGATTCATTATTGTATAGGTTACCTCACTGTCCAAGGCTCAGAGTGCTAGTCTGAGAAATTCTGCTGATCCTCGTGGCTCCAAGATACTTGATTGAAATCTGCTGGGTTCAGTAGAAGTGGAGCTGGTACAACTTTTTATTGGCATTTACTGAAAACCATTTTGAGGTCACGGGAGTAGTTTACAAAGGTTAGTCTAAAACAGGCGTAGAAAAATGATCGCTTAATAAATAGAAAAAAATAAGACCCAGTCCACAATACTATGAAATAAATAGAAAACCTGTCAGGGCGTTATGAACTTTAATAGGGGTGTAACGATTCATCTACTACATCAGTGTATCGATTTTTATTCCTACGATCCAACTACATCAATCCGCAAGTTGTCCTTCACAGGGACATACATGGATCTAAAATCAATTTGTATGCTGATTTGGCCCTTGAATTGAGGCATGACAAACGTTATATTGGTGTATTTTTCTGCCCCTCTGCCGGAACTCCTCGCAAGATCAGCAGAGTTTCACATTACATGCCGTTATGTGATCAGTCATTATAAATCCATTTGATGAGGGCGGCTTCAACCACAGTTGCTTTCCTCTTTTTTTGATCACTAGAAGCATTTGATCACTATATTATTGCTCTACCATTGAAATTGAAAATGCGAACAGAAGCAGCAGGTTAAATCACTGTTCATTTGACCTGAAGAGAAATTGGCAGCATTTTATTTTTTTGTTAAATATTATTGCTCCATTTTGGAGCACATACCGTATCGCTCTAGATGAGCCAAATATCATTGTTGAACCGTATGGGAAAGTGATTCGCATTGTATCGTTGTAAAAACGTATCGTTACACCTAAACTTTAAACATTATGAACTACATGCAGACTCCTTTGGGTAAAACATGTTCAAATAAGCCTCAGCCTAGCGCTTGGCCGTTTGTCTTCACTTTTCCCAACTTGTGAAAGCACTAAAGGTTTTTTCCCTCCAACATTACAAAGGGCTGCCGTGGTTAACTATTGCGAAGCAAATGTACGATGTAATCAATCAGACAATTACCCGCAGAGCTAAATCGGACACTGATTACTAGATTGGTTTGAGTCAATCATTAACATTTGTGACATTTGTTGTGTGATGTAGCACCACAGCCTGTTTTGTCTTCCTGTTGTTGATTTTATCAGGATATCTCACTTTGTGTACACCATGTCAAGAGACATAGTGTCAGAGAAAAAGAGCAAATCCCCACGTTGCAGAAGCTGGAACCAGCAACTGTTGATGACTTCAACAACTAATCGTTTAACAGAATAATCGACTGATTGTGTAGCGCAACAGGAATGATTTTGAATTTTTTATTTTGAAAATCAGCAGTTTTTAGCAGAGATAGTGATCACTAGCAATATATACAAATTCCTCAAAAGAGCAGATTCACAAAAAAAAAAGATTTAAAATGTTTAAAAATGAGCCACGGTATGAGGGCGATGATAAGCGTTTGAAGGCATATTCAATGATCTGATTAGATTGTGTGGTTGTGACTTTTTCAAGGTATGGCACTCTGCTGGAGCTGGGAGAGAAACGCAAAGACATGCTGGAGAAGAGCTGCAAGAAGTTCATGTTGTTCCGTGAGGCCAATGAGCTCCAGCAGTGGATCAATGAGAAGGAGAGCGCCCTCACTAATGAAGAGGTCGGCTCTGACCTGGAGCAGGTCGAGGTCTTGCAGAAGAAGTTTGACGACTTCCAGAAGGTAATGTCTGCTCATGTTTAAGTCATGGCGACCCATCTGGGTCAGTTTCTGGGTCAGCTTCTATAACTGAATGTGAAAATGAAGTTGTAATCATTATTCTTCCAGAAGTTGGAGTTCATGTTAGCTTCCTGTAATGCAAATGTATGACTTGATTCTAGTTAGGGTCTGAAATTTTTTCATCTCCTGCCACTCTCAGGCAAATATTTATTTTTGTCTGCCACATTTGAAATCTCTGCACTAACTGAAGGAATAACATTTAAGATCTGATTTTATTCGATGTTCAATAAACTTTACATTAAAAAAACATATGCATGGTAAATTACAGTTTTCAAATTACATTGTAGCTTCTGGGTAACCCTATATTTTTGGGATGGTAGGGTACTGTACACAGTACTGTACTGCACTTTGCGATAATCATATATAGTGGTTTTAGTCCTTCTTGAAACAACTGTATTTATTCGATATTATTATTATTTTCTCACCCAAAACTTAATTTTATGAGATTACATTTGAACACATAATGTTATGATTTGCCTTACCTACCCTACCAATAGTCATTTTTACTGAACAGAGCTTGCATGCACCGTAATATAACTTAATGGAACATCCATTAACATTGGTAGCTCTGTTACATAGCCAAGCAGGACTGCACTGGCCACCAGCTGCTAACAGATAACGTTAATATTTAATAATTTGGTGTTAAAAGTGTTGCATTATCGGGGAAAAGTGGGGTGCATCCCCTCAGGTTTAATAGCAGTAGTAGTAGTAGTAGTTTTTGCAGCTTTTGTTGCTTTGGAGCTTTTTTTTTTTTGCCATGGCTCTGGTCCCAAATAAACTGAAACATGATAAAGCGTATGTATGCGTCATTGTGCATGCGTAAGTGTCGGAAAGCATCAATAAGAGGAATCAATAGTCACAGAGGCAGGAGATGCCAAGGAGTCGGACAGCTAGGAACCGTAATCTCTATTCCCATCCCATGCATTTTCCCTGACCGCCAAAGTGGCGGAGGGCCTGACAATTTGACGCGCCACTGCAAACCATTTACCCACATTTGGCGGGTGACGGGTGCTAATTACAGACCCTGATTCTAGTCATTTATAGGATGAAATCATGTTAAGTCTGTCATTGATTAGTAAGCATCTGATTTTGAATCACCTCTTGTTAATATACCTGACTGCTCCTGCTTAACTACACTCATGGCTACTGCATGTATTTTTTGAGATTGTTTGTACATGTCATGTTTCACAAAAATGTTGTTCTTTTGTTTGGTCCAGGACCTAAAAGCGAACGAGTCTCGCCTCAGGGACATCAACAAAGTGGCGTCTGAGCTGGAGTCTGAAGGCCTCATGGCGGAGGAGGCCCCCATGGTTCAGGCCCAGGTAAGTTTTCCTTCCCTGGCTTCAACTTATGAGCCATCTTCCATGTTTTCACTGTAATTTAATAGAAATCATGTTTTTCTATGTGCAGCAGCAAGAGTTGCTTGGTGCTGCTCCTGGCAAGGTTAGGATCATTTCTGCACTTTACATAGATTTTGCCTGATATTTAAGAAACATTTCAAATATCACAACAGCAAATAAGGCATGACTCTGGTATGACTCATATATTTCATTGATCAGGATGAAGCTGATTCCAAGACTGCATCTCCATGGAAGGTAAGCTTCATCTAACACTTTTAACTCTGTCCCCAGAAATGCATTCAAACATTCATTGGTTTTATGTATTTTTAGACAAAATGCATACACCGCAAAGATTTGACAGCTTGTAGGTCTTGATCTGATAACTATGCATGACTGTTCAGCATTAGGTTGATGTTTGATACAGGTGTGTCATGTCTGGAATCTACTGCAATCATGCCCAAAGACATTTTACTGGCATGGGGCTTAATGCTGTATGTCCTTGTGGAATATGATTGGACAACCAGGGAGCCTGGGAACCCCAAAGCCATTTTTTTAAATCCCTTTGATTTAAATTACATCTCAAGATGGCTCAATCATGGCTCAAGTATTAAGTTTGATTCATCTTAATTCAGGGGTTTTGGGGTGGTTGGTTGGTTGTGCTCTAGCCATGGTTGCAGTGCTTACGATGCCTTGGTTGGTGTAAAGTCTTGCAGGAAGACTAAGACAAACCTTGGGAATTTCCATAACACTCTTGACTGGTGTGGTGTTTTTTCTGTTTTTGTCTTCCTCCTTTCCCCTTCTTTCTGCCACATTTTGTTCACCTTTGACTATAGAATATACGCTTGGCTGTTCAAACAACGGCTAACTTTAATACTATCAAGGTAAGATTAACTAGTCTACCCCGACCTCATTTTGAATCCCCCTAGCTCTCCTGTCCTGCATTGTGATCAGAAAACTAACCCCATCGTCATGGTTTCCTTTTGGTGTCATATGATCTGTCTCCACCTGTTCTCTGACACCCGACTCGATTGTTCAGTTTTGTTTGGTTTTGCCCTGTTTCCCGTGGTGTTTGTTCATCCTGTTATCATCCGTTTTGTTGCCTGTAGAATGAAATGAATGTTGGCATGCTACATACGTTATGTCTTTAGCATCTTTTTGTAGATCCTGACTACTTTTGTTATTTTCTTTGTCCTCATGCTATGCCATGTTCTTAACATACATCCAGTCCTGTGTACTTCACACCCATCATCCACCTGCCTTTGTTTGTCCATCACTGTCTGTGGCCAACAAACACACTATGCAAAATAGCACACTTTTAGCACATATTGTATTTGTATTAGGGGTGTAACGATACTATATGTATCACTTTCCATTGTTCCATTCTCATTTTCAAAGCAAAAGGTAAAGCAATAATATTTCACAAAAAAATAAAATGCCACAACTGCTCTTCAGGTTGAATTAACATTGGTTTAACCACTTTTGCTCTTATTTTCAATGTAAACAATAGAGCAATAATACAGTGATCAAATAATAGTAATAGCTAATAGTGATCAAAAAGCATGGGACAGAATAATAATAATGTACAATAATAAACATTTTAAAACTCTGTTAGACTAGCGTTAGTTGAATTTCTGTTTTGTTTTTTACGTTACTCCCTTGATAATTTGCCTCATTGACCGTCTGCCTTCCGGGTGGATACCAATGGCTGATGCTGCATGCACGTTAATATCATAACGGGAAAAGGAATGTCATTTTCTCTGAATAACAAACAAATTTGCGAGGGGAAATCACCTGTGGTTGAAAACGCCCTCATCAAGTGGCTTGACAATGGCGCATCATGTAATGCCCCTAAAGTGAAACTCTACTGATTGGCACCGCAGCACTGGCAGATCATGCAGACCGCCGTCCCTCCACGACGCTACCGGGTGAGAGACCGAGGACTCCTGGCAAAGGGGTGCCGTTCATCTGCATGCATGCACTTGCTGTAGAGCTGGCCAAGCTGGCAAGCTGGTGCATCTCAATGACATTATACGCAGGGAGAGTGAACTGGAATAATGTTCAGCGTTTCTTTACTAATAAAAGTGCTAAGAAATACATCCATATAAATTTGTCATTCCAAAATACAAGGTGAAAGAAAGAAAGAAAAAGATATTCCTTTATTAGTCCCACAGTGGGGAAATTCAGTTTTTTACACTCTGTTGTTCACACAGTACATATACATGCGTCAATGGAGAGATGTCAGAGTGAGGGGGCTGCTCCTGACAAGTGCCCAGAGCAGTTGGGGGTTTGGTGCCTTGCTCAGGGACACCTCAGCAGTGCCCAAGAGGTAAACTGGCATCTCTCCAGCAACCAGTTGGTCTTGGTCCATGGGGGACTTGAACCGGCATCCTCCGCGCCCTAACCCAAGTCCTTACGGATTGAGCTACTGCCGCCCCCGAAAATTTGTAGTATCAATCCAATAGATTATATACCATGAAAATTGATCTTAGATCGATATACGTCCCCCGTGAAGGACAACTTACCAAGTATCTGTCAATGTAGTTGGATTGTAAGAATCAATTGTCAATGTAGTAGATAAATTATTACACCCCTAATTCAAGGTAAACATTTAATTTAGCATTCCTCACCTCACCTTAAGTCATGATCTCCACGTTTATCTGATGATGCTGTTTAATGCTAATGATTTCATCACTCAATGTGTCCCTCTTTAATTGAGGGCATGTTTAGTTCTCATACTGCAAATCAAAACACCAAAACCAGAAGAAACAAGCTGCAGAAGGACTTAGCAAATTCTGGATCATGTGGAGTGCTGTTTTAACTTTTTCTTTTTGGGACTGTGTAGGAGCTGAATAATCGCTGGCGGTCCCTGCAGCAGCTGGCTGAAGATAGGAGCAACATGCTGGGAAGTGCCCATGAGGTGCAGCGATTCCACAGGTACCAACCAAAGACTGTAGGAGAATATGTGATGTCTGTGATATCACCAACAGTTTTTCGGAAACTCCCGTTTGTGTTTTTATCTCACGGTTAGCTTTAATAGTTACCAGAGCCATACAATTCAGATTTAGTTAAGAGGGGAGGAGCCCTGGGAGTGAAATGAGTTTGAATCATAGTTTTTGTATAATGTCTTTTTATTGAACACATTCCAGATTTTAACAAGGTTTACTATCGATAATCTAACTTACTGTGGAGAAGAATATCTACCGGTATTTGGATTTGAGAACAGTAGAACACAAATGTAATGTCAGTTACGCCATAGGCTACATTTGGATCGAAACCTTTATACTGATCAGTAATTATAGAAACTTGAAGTGTAAGAACTTTATTTCATATAATACAGTGTTTCCCAGTAATGAAACGGAAACAGTGAAAAGGTGTGAAACCTTCAGTCCTTCAGTACAGCTTACTGTCACACACAACACCTCCAGATGTTTGAGTACACCCAACATTTGACCAAAGTTGTGTTTGTGCTTCCTCAGGGATGCTGATGAAACTAAAGAGTGGATTGAAGAGAAGAACCAGGCCCTCAACACTGACAACTATGGTCATGACTTGGCCAGTGTCCAGGCTCTGCAGCGCAAACATGAAGGCTTCGAGAGAGACCTGGCAGCCCTTGGGGATAAGGTGTGTTTGTCTTTAAGTCATTTCTATGAGATTTTAGCTGATCTACAACCAGATCTCTGGCTGAAAATGTGGTATTTCTGTTGAGGCTTTTACTAATTTTTCCTACTCCCCTGCCCAGGTGAACTCTCTTGGGGAGACCGCGGAGCGTCTGATCCAGTCCCATCCTGAGGCGGTGGATGACATCCAAGAGAAATGCACTGAACTGAACACTGCCTGGAGCAGCCTGGTGGGACGTGCTGATCAGCGCAAAGACAAGCTTGGCAACTCCCACGACCTACAGCGCTTCCTGTCTGACTTCAGGTGAGGAGAGAGCAGCTGCTGGATGCCACTGGGTCAGATTTGTTGTTTGGATGAGGACCTGAATTGAAAATGATGTATTTTTTTGGGGGGAAGAGAGATATCAAAGTTTAAGGGATGCGGTTTGTGTGGTGTTTTTTGACACTAACTCTTCATCTGTGCTCAGAGATCTGATGTCTTGGATTAATGGCATACGAGGGCTGGTGTCCTCGGAGGAGCTGGCCAAAGATGTGACCGGAGCTGAGGCCCTTCTGGAAAGACACCAGGTACTGAAGTCCTCTTTTCTATTAATGTACAAGATTGCAGATGTCAGTGCATTTTTTTTGGTCATCTAACACTGTCTTTTTCTTTTTCTGTTTTCCAGGAACACCGCACAGAGATTGATGCTCGTGCCGGTACCTTCCAGGCCTTTGAACAGTTTGGGCAACAGCTGCTGGTGCGGGGCCACTACGCTAGTCCTGAGATTCAGCAGAAACTGGAGGCTCTAGACCGTGAACGTGCTGACCTCGAGAAGGCCTGGGTGCAGCGTCGCATGATGTTGGACCAGTGCCTTGAGCTCCAGGTACTGGAGTGTTGAGTCATGACATGACCAGTTAGAAACCGGTATCATGTCATCCTTAACAGCTGTCTTTGTCCCTCTACTGACTGACTGTTGTCCTTGTCCATATGCAGCTCTTCAATAGGGACTGTGAGCAGGCTGAGAATTGGATGGCAGCTCGTGAAGCCTTCCTTGCTAGCGACGATAAGGGTGACTCCCTGGACAGTGTGGAGGCCCTCATCAAGAAACATGAAGACTTTGACAAGGCCATTAACGTGCAGGTCACTAAGATATTTTACTGCTCAGTAAAAGATTTTAAAATGGATCTGTAGTGGTGTTCTATAAATAGTTAAATGTTGCCCTGCTGTACAGGAGGAGAAGATCGCTGCTCTGCAGTCCTTTGCTGACCAGCTGATTGGAGCTGACCATTATGCCAAACCTGAGATCTTCAACCGCCGCAATGAAGTCCTCGACAGGTAGGACACATTTAGAGACAGTTTCAGTTTTCAGTCATTACACACAAATTCAGTCTGTTTGTCTTCAACAACATCCCCTCAGGAGGATCATTTTCAGTTCAGTTCACTTTTACCAAATTGAAAGTTTATTTTCTATGAGCTATTCTTTTTCACACCCTGGATGCTGACTTAGAGCCATCTCAATCACACAGATACCTCTCCCAGATAGCAGTAATGCAGAATCATCGGCATACAAAAGAAGTTTGCTTTTCACAACAGCTGACATGTCATTTATAAAAGGATTAATGTGGAGCTTTGGGGAACCCCACGTGTAATCCCATGGTTCTGACTAGGCTTGCCATGGTAGTGTTACCGATGTTAGACGGTGGTCATGTGCACACTCACTTTTTAAAGTGTAAAATCTGATGTTTCAAAGGTGGCGCCGGCTAAAGGCCCAGATGATCGAAAAGCGTTCCAAGCTGGGTGAATCTCAGACCTTGCAGCAATTCAGCAGGGATGTGGACGAGATTGAGGCTTGGATCAGTGAGAAGCTGCAGACTGCAACTGATGAGTCCTACAAGGACCCTACCAATATCCAGGTAGACATTTTGGCCTCTTCCTGTCTTGGAGGTACATGGAATCCCCTCAGAGTGGTTTTAAGAGCGAATGTAGATTTCACACATGGATTTAGTGATAGGAAAGACAGAACTCTCTTTTAAAGAAGCCATAAAGCCCCGCTCCAGTGTATTTTGGTTGTTGGTAAGATGGTAATATGGTGTATGACTGTAGTAGAAGCTACAAGACTACATCCGGCAGTCTCTCTCACTCACTCTCTTCTTTACCATCTCCTCCTGCTGATAAAAAAAAATTAACGGAAAAGCAGTCAATACCAGAGGTTTGCTGTAGGGATGCTAATTTTTTTGGGGGGGGGGGGAGAAGAACCACTAACCAACCCTCATTAACCGATTATTAACCGTTAACCAACAAGATTAGTATATCACATGTAGCAGTGCATCAGCTGCAGCCATGATGCTACGTTCACTGTCCCCAGTTCACCATCAGGACAGTTACCGTAGCATCCACGTATCTATCCGTCCTAAGTTGTACTGTACACTGCCAGCAGACGACCGCCTCACTAGGAGGAAACATTAAAGAAGAGCGAGTGAGAGAGAGTTGGTGTGTTGTGCTAATTTTTGTCTCGTTTGTGGTCTGATAAACAGTAAATTCGTCTAAACTTGGTTGAAAAATGATACAATCTGTTTGCCATGGTAATGGATTATGTTTGACTATTAACCACACCCCCATTCTCTGTTTGAGAAAGAACGTTAACTAAAAAACAGGAAGTAGAACTAATTGATTGTAGGGCAAGTAATGGAGCCATGTGTCCTTACCTAAATTAAGATGGCTTATCTGTTTTGTGTTTTTTTGACAATACTCTTCTTTAACTGTGTCAAATCCCTCCTTGTGTCCTGTCTGAAGTGAGACTGAATTTTTCTCCCACTGTCTTATTTTTTTTATAGCTGTCCAAGCTGCTGGTAAGTTTGAGTAGTGTGTCAGCTGACTAACAACCGAGCAGGTTGTCTTCCATGTGTCCATGTCTTTGCTGTGTGTGTAGACACGATGTAGAACAAGCACTCCGTCCATCTTGAGTTTGTCCCTCATCAGCGCTGTTGAGTGCCAGCTTCTTTTCCACCTGTTATTTAATTTTTGAATTTAATTTACAAAAAAAATTCTTTGTTCATTTTTTGTGTTTTATTCTAGGTTTGTTTTGTCATCGAAGGCTATTTGTTGTTGGTTGTGGCTTCCATTTGTATTTTCAGTTCTTGAGGGGGGGTTGTCTTTAAACTTGCTTCAGATGTTTGATGCAGTTAAACTAATGAAATTGGACCTTGAAAATTTAGCAAAAGCACAGATAGCTGTGAGTATGAAACGAGTGTCAAACAGACAAATTATAAATTTTGAAAAGCAATCGTTGGCTCAGTGCCTAACTGACTCTTAGGGCTGGGAAAGAAAATTGATCCACCTATTTATCGCCTTTTTTATTGTTTTGAAATGATTTTTTAATGCCAGAAAATCAATATATTTGCTTCATTTGAGTCGATGTGGAGGGAAAAGGAAGTTACCCCTTTCATTGCTGTAGTTTGAGTAATGTGACATCATGTCCACTCCGTATACTTCAACCAAAACAAACCAGCCTGCCGCTGCTTGCCAAAACGAAAAAGTAGAAAGCGACGGAGGGTCCATGTGGATACGACCTGCACTCTCACATTTTAAATCCAAAGTGGTAAACACTGCATACAGTAAAGTACAGAAACACTATGGGTTTCACACATTGTATGAAAAGCAGAGCTAGACATGATAGACAAAGCTGCATGCTAAATCTGTCATGGACACAGAACATTAATGTGTTACTGTAACGTGCGGTCAAGCCAGCCGTCACTCTCATGTGGTCAAATTAACCAACGCTACAACTGTGGAGCACCCATACGCTGATATTGATGTTAAATGCATTCAGACGGACCTGATAGTCCTGACAATCGATGTATAAAGACAACGGAGCCGACAAAAGAGCTAATGAATTAGTGGAGACTACGTCCGTTTTTCAAAATAAGGTGTTAAGAAAGGAAACTGTATTTACAAACTACATACAGTATATGGAAATAAGATTGATTGTATTATGTATATTCACCAGAAGTAAACACATTACGTCTCCATAAATTAAAAAGAAAATACCACTAATTTGTGAGGGAAATGTCTTTTTTCTTTGATTTTTGGGTTGACTTTAGGACATCTCTTTTTACTGTATCAATTTAGACATTTTCCAAAGTACAAGTCCCTAGAAGTGTATGATTCAAAATTTTCCCATGGTCTAGTGTTAAAAAAGTTAACAAAAATTGCAATAATTCACAATATTGAGTCACAATACTTACTGAATTGCCACCCAAGTATCGTGACAGTATTGAATCTGGAGATAGGTGAATCGTCCCAGCCCTACTGGCTCTGTATGATGCTTACAGACAGTATTAACTGAGAGTGTTGTGTAGGCCAGCTGAGAAGGTAAAGATCCAGTCATGAAGCAACTTTGAAGTGACTCTTCAGTAGTTTTTTTTGTTCAAAGTTAGCGCTGTTGCAGATGCCATTTTATGTTCTTCACTCGTTTGTCATGTGTCTGTTGATGTCCGACACATTGTCTGTCATGATCGGTGTTCTGTGTTGGAAGTAATTTATTTAATATTCTACAAACAGTTTTAAAAGCATTATGAAGTTGACATTAATGACTATTTTATTGAGGTCAGCCCCATAATGCTTCAGGTAAAGGTTTATTAATCAAACTTAGTCAAACTGACTTTGATTTCAGCTCTTGCGCAGAATGTAAGTATGAAAGCAATGCTAGATGTTAAGGAGACTTCTGAATATTTACACCATAAAGCGGGAGCTTGTCCATCTTGTGATTCTCATGCTGTGTCCTTGTTCCCTCTTGCCTCTGTGTGTGCTGTCAGAGTAAGCATCAGAAACATCAGGCGTTTGAGGCCGAGCTGCACGCCAACGCAGACCGAATCCGTGGGGTCATTGATACCGGCAACACCTTGATCCAGAGAGGAGCCTGTGCCGGCAGCGAGGACGCAGTCAAGGTATAGTTGTTATGTAGTCTGTTATACAGCCTTCACAGGCTACACACAGGTTGATTATTAGATATTAGGGATTTAAGAAAATATTGAGTATTGTGATACTGTATTGCCCATGATGTTACAGGGACTGTGATCCAACTGTTCTGATTGCATAAAAATATAAACTTTTTTACTCTGATTTTATGTGTTCTCTATACTATGACAGTTTTCCTAAAATTAGATTTTAAAAATCACAATGTATCACCTTGCTTAAAGTATCATGATATATTGAATTGGCTTAACAGCAGAGTGAGATTTACAGGTATTAACAATAACAAGGGCAAAGAGTAAAACAGCGGACGGTCTGAGATCCACGTGGACACAACCTGCACCCTCACATATTAAATCCAGAGTGGTGAACACTACACATGTAGTAAAGTATGGAAACACATTGCAGGAAATGCAGAGCTTAAGCTGCATGCTAACTCTGTCATGGACAGGAAGTGTTATCATATTGCAGTAACGTGTGGTCAAGCCAGCCAGTCATTTTTATGTTGAAATGTGATTTTTCATATCATGAGCTGACTTAACTTTTACTTTTAATTAAGAGTGCCTTAATAAGCTGTAGTAAATGAATGTTTAAACTGTTAATTTCACTGGCAGCGCTGGTATAATTAGCTAATTACCGTTATTTGCAATATTGGTCAGAAAAATCCCAGCTGGCTAATTTCCTCAGATCATTCAGACTTAGTGCATGACATGGATAAACAGAAGTCTGTTAGCTCTCGCGAGTATGGGTGAGAACACAATTTTAGATGCAGTAGCGAAGTAGTAGTAGCGTAGTAGAAATGAAAATAATGTCAAACATGAATTCCTCAGGCCCGCCTCAACGCTCTGGACGAACAGTGGCAGTTCCTCGTCAACAAATCTGCAGAAAAGAGCCAGAAACTCAAAGAGGCCAACAAGCAGCAGAATTTCAACACAGGCATCAAAGACTTTGACTTCTGGCTCTCTGAGGTAAGAATCTGCACACCAGATACATGTTTAACAACTCTGACACACCAGTGTACAAAAGATAATCTCAACGTGTGGTTTGTTTCTCAGGTGGAAGCTCTTCTTGCCTCTGAGGATTACGGCAAAGATCTGGCTTCAGTCAACAACCTGCTGAAGAAACACCAGCTGCTGGAGGCTGATATTTCTGCCCATGAGGTGTGTAGATCATGATTACAAATGGCTCTTAGCACACAAGATCTCATTTCAGACCATTCATCAGTTTTAGACTCATCACCAGGGTCTAAAATGAACTTTTTTCAAGTTTTTTTAAATTTATTTTAGTCTGCCACTTTTTAAATCTATGCGCTAACTGCAGGAATAATATTTTAGATCTGATTTCTTTCAGTGTTTGATGTATTTTACATAAAAAAACTTGATATGCATTGTAACTTACAGTGTTCGAATTACAACGTTGCTTCCTAGGGAGTCGTGTTTTTTAGGGTTGGGAGGGTACTATTGTCATCTATAGTGGTTATTTGCATAAAAGCATGATTCGAATGATTGTGATTATTTAAATGTTTTCTGTGATTAAAATATAATGTTGGCAAGCTGCTAGTGTTAGCAAGTTAAATAGGTCATAATTATCTATTTAATGGTGCTGTGAAAACATCTCCTTCAAAAAACTGTATTTATTGAAGTTTCTCACCAAAAACCTAATTATATGATTGCATTTGAACACATCATGATTATGTTGTAATTAAATTTTGCCCAGTAGTCATTTTTGCTGAGTAGAGCTTCATAGATAGAGATCCGAAGATCCAGAGCTACAATGAGAGCCTCTGACCACCTGCCACCTCTCTGCAGGATCGTCTGAAGGATCTGAACGGCCAGGCTGACAGCCTGATGGCCAGCAACGCCTTCGATACCTCACAGGTGAAGGACAAACGCGATGCTGTCAACGGCCGCTTCGCCAAGATCAAGAGCATGGCTTCCGGTCGCCGTGCTAAACTCAACGAATCCCACCGCCTGCATCAGTTCTTCAGGGATCTGGATGACGAAGAGTCTTGGATCAAGTAAGAGAGTTTCCCCTTGGATCATGTAGTTATCTACAAAGGAATCAGAGGGGAGGTGGGATGAGACAGTCTTATCCTTTTTAAATGCCGAGGTCTGTCCAGAGCTTACTGAGCAGGAGAGAGGAAAGTGAAAGATAAGACTTTTAAAGAAACCTCAAAATACAGGAGCTCAACTCAAACATTCCCATTTCTGTCCCAACCCCCACACAGAGAAAAGAAGTTGCTTGTGAGTTCGGAGGACTACGGACGTGATTTGACAGGAGTACAGAATCTGAGGAAGAAACACAAGAGGCTGGAGGCTGAGCTGGGAGCCCATGAGCCTGCCATTCAGGTAAGAGGGTCATGTAGTCGTCATTTGTTGTGCAATTTAAATATGCCAGAGTTGTGTAAAGCACAAACTGAGCCTTGTCTGCCCATGTCCCTCAAAAGGCAGCTAACCTTCTAGAGAAAAGGTTCTTAGTCAATATGACCCCAAAGCCAAAGTCATCTCACTACAAATGTGATTGTAGCTGAATCACCTGTCAGTCAGTAATTAATCCAAAGACTCTAACATTAATTCAGGGTTTTCATATTGAGCCAACTGGTGCATTTTAAAGGACTAGTTCAATGTTTTGGAACTTATTCACTTTTATTCTGAAAGTTGGATACAAACACCTCTAAAGCTGGGCATACACTGTGCAATTTTAGCCAGTTTCTGGCCCAACTTTTGAGCATAACGACTCATTTTAGAGTCTGACCGAATTTCAGCTTCGTCAGGCGTCGTTTGTCATGCAGCGCTCAGTGTGAGCACTCAGGTCATGGCTGATGATTGGACCATACAATGTGAGCACATAAATTGTGAGCTTTGGCTTTACATCCCAAAAGATTTATTTGTACAGTAGGAGAAGGAATTATACAACATTTCTATAATCGTAGTGTATGTCTAGATTAAAGCAGATCAGATCAGAGATCCATACAAAAATGCTGATAAACTGCAATTCAAGCTCATATATCAGTATTTCTAAAAATCCTTATATCCTCATTTTTTAATTATATGATGCCCAATAGCATTAAATGTTGCATTATTGTGACTTGAATAACTGACCTGTTTGTTTGTTTGTTTTTTATCATTGCATTTGATCCACGTTTCTTGGTATACTTGGGCATATTCTGTTAAATATCGTAGCTTTGGTATGCAGTGATTCGATTTTTGTTCTGTGTGCTCCCAGTCGGTGCTGGACACTGGGAAGAAGCTGTCTGATGACAACACCATCGGCCAGGAAGAGATCCAGCAGAGGCTGGCCCAGTTTGTCGACCACTGGAAGGAACTCAAAGACTTATCTGGAGCAAGGTAAGCCTGCTGAGCTACGCGCTCAGTCTGCCAGCCAGGTTCCACCTAGGATGCACACACAAGGGATGGGCGGTATACTGGTTTCATCACAGTCACCGGTGTCAAGTTCGGCCATGACATAGATTATGTGATATCATTAAACACACACACTTCTTGGTTTAGCACACACGTGCGCACATACTGTACACATTTTTTTAGTTTAGCACACATACGACTGAGGTACAACTCCCAATAAACTACGTCACATTCATGCAGGATGTTTATGGTAACATACAGGCTACCGCCATTTCGTTTCATTGTGTTACCTTTCACTTTTCATTTTGGTGCCAATATCAACAGTTTAGAGCAGCCACACAGACAGCACTGCTGCTGCAGAGCTGCCAGCCCTCAACAGATCATTTTCAGGGTCTATTTTGACTGAGAACTGTGCACATCGCTCAGAAAAATTAGGTGACAGATGATGAATCTCTAGATGAGCCGCCCGCCACGCTGCTCACGGCCCATGTGTCTTCTGTACAGTAATGGTCTAACAGTATGACTCTATGCTAGATATATTTTTTTTTTTTCATGTGGTTTAAGATGTAAAAGGTTATGTCTTTAAGTTTCTTCAAAGATTTGAATTTTCATTCCCAGTTTGGCTGTGGTGAAAAGAGGTGAAAAAACTTTGAAATTATAAAATGGTAGGCTAAATATGTGGAAAAAAAAAAAAACATGTTTTTTTTACTGCTGAGATCCATGTTGCTTGACAGTCAGCTACTACTTCACTTACTACTGAAAACAACAGCATGACTGTTATTATTAACGCTGAATGAATCACTTTACATATATATTATGGGGCAGGCTACTCTTCCCAAAACACGTCGGCCAATAACTCAATTTCGACACATCTGTTTTTAAAAACAAAATTTTCTTTCTTTACGCATGTCCCCTTATATTGTCAATAGAAAGAAAAGAGGTAGAATCATGTTTTGAATGGACTATCCCTTTTTAATTTTGTAATACTGTGATATAATACTATCACTGCAAATACCAAAAGAAATACAGTGATATACATTTTAGAAATGTGTGTGTAAATGTGTGTAATGTGTGTGTTTGCTCCCAGGGGACAGAGGCTGGAGGAGTCGCTGGAGTACCAGCAGTTTGTGGCGAACGTGGAAGAGGAAGAAGCTTGGATTAATGAGAAGTTGAATCTAGTGGGGAGCGAGGACTACGGAGATACACTGGCTGCTGTTCAGGTCCTTTCTTGTCACAAACAACACGCCACGTTACATAACATCAAATACATGTTTATGAAAGGTAATAAGTGATGAGTTTTACTGAATGTCAATCAAACTTTTCTTTTCACAGGGTTTACTGAAAAAGCATGAAGCATTTGAGACTGACTTCACTGTGCACAGGGACAGAGTCAATGATGTGTGCACTAACGGAGAGGAGCTTATCAAAAAGGTACCGACTGTAAAGCATCAAGAGACAATGCATTCATTTTAGAAACAGTGAAATAATCCTTTATGTTGATTTATGCAGTACAACTACAGAAACAGAGATTTCCCAAGATAATTTTTATGCATTTCCAACAGAACAACCATCATGTAGACAACATCAGTGCCAAGATGTCTGCTTTGCGAGGCAAAGTGTCTGAGCTGGAGAGGGCGGCAGCTCAGAGGAAGGCCAAGCTGGATGAAAACTCTGCCTTCCTGCAGTTCAACTGGAAGGCCGACGTGGTGGAGTCCTGGATCGGTATGAACTCACAAAGACCACCGTCTCCTTTTTCCAAATGAGCAGTCTCCTTCCAAAATAAACGACCTCTGTTGGTTTTCTACATACAGGATGTACTAGGGGTGTTTTCCACAGCTAGAAATCTTCAAGACTCCACAGACTGAAATCCTCCCATTGCACTCCAGTGAATTTATACTGTAAAGATTTTTATGAAGATTAATAGCATTAGACTGTTATAAATGCTCAAGCAGAATCCAAAATCCTGCTGTCAAATATACTACAGTGACTTCCTAGTAGTGATGTTAATTAAATTAATTAAAATTACTTTTAACTGACATTAAGAATTTTAACCGATTAACATTATTGGTTAAAAAGAAATATTAAAAATTATAGAAAAGCAGAGCAAAACCCAGAGGAGAGGTGTGTCAGTTAAAGGAGAAAAACTGGTCCACCTTAACGCCTTGCATGCGACGCAGTAATGTTGTCGGTTAACGGTTGATAATCGGTTAACAAGGATCGGTTATCTACTTTAAAAAATAAAAATTGGCATCCTTGTTTTTGTTAGCTTAGAATGAACCCTTCATATCTACGTAGGAAGCAGGTCCTCTTCAGAGTCCGCCATGTTTCTACAGAAGCCTAGAACGGACAAACCAAAGGCTGGCTCTAGAGAAAGCCTTCTGAGTGAGCAGAGGGGTACACAGTGGGTTGCCATCTGCAACTACACCACTAGATGCTGCAATATCCTACACCCGGTACCTTTTTAAAGACCACAAATATCAGGGTGACTCCCCCCCAGCACGCTCATACACCTGCATGAATATATTGCCAGTCGCTGGGCTGGAAAATTTTAACGTATTGCCCAGCTGTACTGTACAGAACATGACTATTGGAAAATATCATATATCGGAAAATATTTCTCCAAATATGAAACTATTCCTTCAATAATTATTTGTGACGCGTGACCTAAGGGATGGTGTATTAATCTGACTTGGCTTGGACATTGTTTGTGGACTTGAACCTGTCGTTATCATGTCCTGTGGATGTGGTTTGTGTTTAGGTGAGAAAGAGAACAGCCTGAAGACTGATGACTACGGCAGAGACCTGTCCTCTGTCCAGACTCTGCTCACCAAGCAGGTACGCCATCTTCCTAAACATTATTCTACTTTTTCCTCTGCTCTGTGCTGCTCTTTCCCTCTACAACGTTTTTCTGTGTCCGTCTGCAGGAGACTTTTGATGCCGGTCTGCAGGCCTTCCAGCAGGAGGGCATCACCAACATCACAGCTCTCAAGGACCAGCTGCTGGCCGCCAAGCACGTCCAATCAAAAGCCATCGAAGCTCGTCACGCTGCGTTGATGAAGCGCTGGAACCAGCTGCTGTCCAACTCAGCGGCTCGCAAGAAGAAGCTTCTGGAGGCTCAAGAGCACTTCAGAAAGGTAGATAGATGGATAGATGTACTTTATTGATCCCACCAGCAGGTTATCCTAGTAATGCACAGCAACAGGACATAAAATGTGCACAGCAACACTAAAGAAATATATCCATAGAATACAAAGTATAAAGAATATTGGAATACACTGTAAATATATCTGACTACTACAACTATGGTACAAAAATCTAAATTATAGAAAAATCCACTATATACATGTGACAAAGTGACACAAACAAAGAGGCCAGAAGATCATCTTCTGTTGACGAGGTGGTTTTTCACACTTCCACAAATAACCCTGAAACCTCTGAAACTGTCCATGATCAAAGCTTAAATACAGGTGAAAGCATCTGTTCAAACCAAAGGTAAACTATGTAAACCGGACTTGTTTTAAGGATCATATCTTCTCCACAGGTTGAAGACTTGTTCCTGACATTTGCCAAGAAGGCATCAGCCTTCAACAGCTGGTTTGAAAACGCAGAGGAGGACCTGACGGACCCGGTTAGGTGCAACTCTCTGGAGGAGATCCGGGCGCTGCGTGAAGCCCACGAGGCCTTCCGCTCCTCGCTGAGCTCAGCTCAGGCCGACTTCAACCAGCTGGCCGAGCTGGACCAGCAGATCAAGAGCTACCAGGTGGTGTCCAACCCCTACACCTGGTTCACCATGGAGGCCCTGGAGGAGACCTGGAGGAACCTGCAGAAGATCATCAAGGTGTCCATGTCGAACATGATATTATGCATTCACATACACCTCAGTCACTTCCAAATTCATCTCCAGCAAACATGTCTGCTTCACCACATTATAGCCCATGCATGCATTTCTAACTACTATTTAAGCATTAGAGAGTTGGGATTGGTTTAAATTAAAGTCTAGATTTAAAAAAAAAAAAGTTCAATAAATGTAAATTTAGAAGTACTCATGAGCAAAAGTAAATGGTTCTGTAGTTTTAAGTTGTCATTATTTGTGATCTTTATATTTTCAGATGTAGACACTAATTTTCACTGCTGCTTTCCTGAATGCTGTCTATTTCTATTGGTGTGAAAATGAGTGTAGGAGCGAGAGCTGGAGCTGCAGAAGGAGCAGAGGAGGCAGGAGGAGAACGACAAGTTGCGTCAGGAGTTTGCGCAGCACGCAAATGCTTTCCACCAGTGGCTGCAGGAGACCAGGTAGAGGAGGTGTTCTTCTAGGCCTGGGCTGAGGGTTTTCCACTGTGGTACAGATGTCTGCTCTCCTTTCATATGATAAAACACCAACATCATTTTAGCATGGATGCTGTGTTTTCAAGATGGTAATGGCCCAATTCCACTCTGGTCCAAGTGAACTACAGTTTGTAGCTACACTAACAGATCAATGAAGCACCGTCTTTAATGGCGGAGTAAACCAGATTATTGCACAATTGAATTATTGAGCAAAATTGCTGTATTGTACTATTAAGTTAGTACTGCATGGTTGAAGATATAATAATTTATGGGGTTATAGCTGCTGATCAGGGTAAAAAAAAATTATTTGTTGATTAAATATGTATAAATGTACAGCACTTTAAAATCAAATGAACACGCCTACCGTTTTCTAGACTAGACAAAGGTATATTTGATCCTAAATACATTGTGTTTACTTTTAATTGATGTCAAGTGTATGACAATAAATTAAATGTCTATCTTATTTTGAGCAGTTTACAGTAAATGTTTGTACTGGTGGTCACAGAGGTGACATTGGATCGTGTTCCACGACAAAACGTCTTCAGGAAGGGCAGCGGTATCGATGCAGACTCGCTGTTGGAGGGTTTTATAGCCCACTTCCACTCCCTGCTAACTGGTTTGGGATGGCACTTAATATGGCAGAGCCTCCACGCAAACATGCTAACAGAGCGGCGGTAGGAAGTGAGAGGGGCTGGATTTGGATTGGGCCAATGTCTGATGCTTGATGTTCAGCTGCACACACTCCACTGTGGTTTCACATACACATCCGTGTGCATGTGAAAGTGGACAGTTTGTCTCTGTAAAATCTCTGAATAAGCTCAGCACCAAGAATGCTTTTTCTTTTTTTTTTTTTACTGGTGAAGTATTTGTTTTCTTTTGGTTTCTTGCACCGTTGTCACACTAGGACAATATCTCCATTTTCCAACCCGCTGACCACAGTTCACACTGGTGTTTAGCGTGTGATGTTTTCAGGGTTGTTGGCAGTCAGCACTGTGTCGTCGCCTCATGTTAACGTGTATTTGTCTCTCTCTCTCTCTCTCTCTCTCTCTCTCTCTCTCTCTCTCTCTCTCTCTCTCTCTCTCTCTCTCTCTCCCTCCCCTCGGCTGCTTCCTCGCTGGTGCTTGGGATTGCTGTGCTAATCAGGACATATCTTCTGGATGGGTTAATATCACATTTCTCTTTATTGTTTGATTATGCTTTGAGTGTTGGTTGAAAGTCAATGTTTGATCTCAAATGTGGCTTGTAGAGCCAATATATCTTCCCCTTATTCCTCCTTGATGTAAATCTTTTTTTCTGGCATATTCCCTGTGTTTTTGCTCCAATTTCTTGTCTGATGTTTAACCTCTGCCCCACCCCACCCTCTCTTTGAATAGCATAGCCTATCGACGGGTTATCTGTGTCTATCAGTACCAAGTTGCTGATGATCTTTCTGGAAGGTCAACCTCTTTCAAGCCTTGCTCTATTTCTTTTTGCTTTCTCTGACCCACATAGTGCCCTCAGGGCTGTGTGACCTCATGCACTTCAGTCTAAAAACATCATGTTGGGCTCTGGTGTGCTCGGTACCTACTTGCTGTACTAACATTCACCCAGTCCTCCTTTCAACCAGTGGACTGGCTAGTTGTCACCTTGTTTACTTTGTGTACTTCAGGGATGGAAACTGCAAATTATTGGCTTCCACTGTGCATATATACACACACTCTGAATAGGTCATTGTGTTCGTTTGTAGCAGGGTCTGAAATTAGCAGCCGCCCACCAAATGTGGGTAAATTATGAGCAGTGGTGGGTAAAATCATCAGGCCATCCACCACTTTGGTAGACAAGGAAAACAGATGGGAATAGAGTTGTCCAATTCCTTGGCATCTCATGCCTCTGTGTCTATCTATTTCGCTTCAATGCTTTATCAGGTTTCAATTTATTTGGGACCAGTCATGGCAGAGAGGAAAAAAAAAGAGCTTTAAAGCATAGTGCTATAAACCTGAGGGGACGCTCCCTGTTTTTTCTCTGATAATGCGACACTGTCAACAACAAATCTGTTTAAATCAGTAGGAGGTCAAATGGGGTCATGTTTACCGTAAATACACACAGTGGCAGGAAAAGAAAATCTGAATTTCAGATCCTGGCTTGTAGCATGTGTGCAGTGACTTCAGGGTGCCACCGCTCATCATCTGCAACAGAAAACAGACTTTCATAGTCATGGTCTTCTACTAATCTGCTGCAGTTTCCAGTCCTGTGTGCAGTAGCCCTAACCTCGCATGGTTTGGGTTACCAGTAGACTTTTGGCATGAATACAGCTCCACTCTATTGTAATAGGTCCACTTTCAAATGTAAAGGTAATCATTTTGTCTCAGTAGTGATGTGCCAATTATACATCCTTAAAAGCAGTTTATTTTATTTTCAAACACAGGTCGTGTATGGTGGAAGAATCTGGTACCCTGGAGTCCCAGCTGGAGGCCACCAAGGTAAATAAATATCACTCACCGATGCGTGTTAACACTTGCTATTCCCAGTGGACAAATAGTCTTTGTTTGCTGACTCCTGAGCTGAGGGTAAGGGTAGACGACAACATGTCGCAGGTGTTGATGTCGAGTGTGTGTGTTGTGTAGCGTAAGCACCAGGAGATTCGGGCCATGCGCAGTCAGCTGAAGAAGATTGAAGATCTGGGTGCAGCTATGGAGGAAGCACTGATCTTGGACAACAAGTACACAGAGCACAGCACAGTGGGCCTGGCCCAACAGTGGGACCAGCTGGACCAACTGGGAATGAGGATGCAGCACAATCTGGAGCAGCAGATACAGGCCAGGTACACGCCAACTCATTACAGCAGCTGTTTTACATCACCGAGTTTATTTGACGTGTAACATTGTAGGGCTGCACGATTATGGCCAAAATGATTATCACAGTTATTTTGATTAACATGGATATCACAATTATTAACACAATAACTCATTAATTTTAGCAACATTTTTATTACACTTTCACATTAAAATAAACATTTTTTTACTTCCCTGCTGTGCTACATTCCTGCTAATGTGAAAATCAGAAATCAGGGCTGCACAATGTTGGGGAAAAAAAAATGACAATGTTGTTTTTTTGCTATATACAGTATATTGCAATATGAAACAATACATGCATATTCACCCTACCCCTTTATTAGCTGCACTTTAAAGTTTAATGCTTCAATCTGGTGCACTTTGAGAGCAAAATTAGCAACATTAATAGCTAGATTAATAATTTTATGCTCTTAATTTAATCATTGGTTGTATAGATAATATCTATACCAAAAACTCAAAACAAAACTAAAGTCAAAACATCCTGAACGTCAGCTTGTGGCTGTTAGTTTAGGAAGCACTTCATTTGATATGCAGCAGTTTGTACGTGCAGAAAACGCATTTTAAACGTCAATATCGCAGGCAATCATTTTCATGTAATTGTGGGAAGCCAAAATTGTGATCATGATTACTGTTGCTCCTTCCTCTTTCAGGAACACCACTGGAGTGACAGAGGAGGCCCTGAAGGAGTTCAGCATGATGTTCAAGTAAGTGGCTTTGACCTGACTTCATCATGACATATTTTTAGAACTGGCCTGCTGACGTCCCATCCTCATCTTCACCTGTTTATCGGCAGGCACTTTGACAAGGAGAAGTCTGGCCGTCTGAACCACCAGGAGTTCAAGTCGTGTCTGCGCTCGCTAGGCTACGACCTGCCCATGGTGGAAGAAGGAGAACCCGATCCTGAGTTTGAGGCCATACTCGACACTGTGGATCCCAACAGGTTTGTCACACGTTCAGGACATTACACAGATATAGATGTCGGCTGTAAGGCTGTATGGTATTTAACACACTGCTGAAGTTGCTGCTTAAATCTGGGTATACACTGTACGATTTTAGACAGTGTCTGCCCCGAATTTTGAGCCATGGCTCATTTTAGACTCATTAACTGCTTGTGACCGGCCATCAGACAGTTGGAGGCTCTCCCACAGTTGAAGCAGAGCCACGAGCCGATTCCCTGATGTTGGTGCCTTTCTTCTGCTCATTTTACAGTAGCTATCAAGATAACAATGTAGGCTACAATAGATAGCGCTAGTAAAATGTAGCTAAGCTTACCTCCAATTGTGTCTGCAAAATGGACATTACACTGTCCACGTCTTCCTAGCAACAGCGAGTCCATATGACTTTATGCTGCTTTCTTGGCGAATGTCAGGAACTCGTTGCAGCAGACAGGATGGCACAGATGATCAAGGCAGTAGTTTCTGCCTTGTTAGCACTGTGACCTGTACAGATCTCTGCTAGCAAATAAACTCTACCTGCCTCAGAGCTTTCAAACCAATCTTTATTGACAACCGTCAACAGCCAGAACGGCCCGCAGGAGCTGACCGGCCGTGTTTTTTTTTTTTTTATTTTACACTACAGTGTGAGCACTCAGGTCGTGGCTGACCATCGGACCATACAGTGTCAGCACAGAAATTGTGAGCTTTGGCTTTAAATCGTAAAACTGCTCGTCCAGTAAGAGTAGGAAGTATACAACATGTCTAAAATCATACAGCGTATGCCCAGCTTAACTGTGAGGACTCTGTCTGCAGGGATGGCAACGTGTCGCTGCAGGAGTACATGGCGTTCATGATCAGCCGCGAGACAGAGAACGTCAAGTCCAGCGAGGAGATAGAGAGCGCCTTCCGAGCCCTCAGCACAGAGAACAAACCCTACGTCACTAAAGAAGAGCTCTACCAGGTCAGATGTGTTCATGTTTCACTTTTCTGGAGTGTCAAGTCTTTACGGAGGTCTAACTGTCTGCCCCCCTTTCTCCCTTTCAGAACCTGACCAAGGAGCAGGCAGACTACTGCCTCTCACACATGAAGCCCTATCTCGACAGCAAGGGCCGCGAGCTGCCGTCAGCTTTCGACTTTGTTGAATTCACCCGCTCGCTCTTCGTCAACTGATCCCCTGCCCACCAGGGACCAATCGGGACGCGTTTTTCCCCCCACACACACACACTTAAATACGAACACACGGCTGAAACTGCATGATTGTGGCACTAGGAATACTCACTAATAACAACTGTCTATCGTACTATCTATTTATCTCGCTCTACCCTTAACGCTTTGTGCTTCTCAAGATAGCATAGTGGATTTGTCTACATTTGAATGTGATTGTTTTAGCTTGTGCTTTCGATGAATTTAAGGGAGATAACCTTAATAGTAACAATAATTTCCCTTCCTTATCTGTACATGCACACAAACACACACACATGCAGTAATGGAGAGATGTCAGGGGTGGGGCGGCCCCCCCCAAACCCCCCCCCCAATTTGGGGGTTTTTTCCCCCTCCCCGGGGCCCCCCCCGCCGCCCCCAAGGGGTAACCCCCCCCCCCCCCCCCCCCCATTCCCCCCCCTTTTTTTTCCCTTTCCGGACTTGAACCCGTGACCCCCCCGTTCCCCAGCCAACTCCCTACAGACTGAGCTACTGCCCCCCCCTATTAATAACCTAATAGTAACAATAATGTTGTTATAACACCGTAACAACTGCAGTGTGCTTTAATAAACGCTACTGGTTAGAACTGGAAACCTTGACTGTTTTTATTTCACTAACAATTCAATTATTAGGGCGGTCTGAAATTGTATACTATGCACTACATACCACAATATGCGTACTATCGTTCAACATACTTTTGCGTGAGTAAACAATAGTATGTATCTTTTCGGACGCACTGAGCTGTAATTTACGTCGTAACTTCCTGACAGCCTCATTGCCGGTTGGAGACGTGTAACCATGGTAACCGATGCCAACGTCGTGCCCAAAAGCGCCAATTTGTGAGAATAAAAGTCAGAATTAATGAAATATCACGCATAGCAAAGTGAAATCTTACACTTAAAGTTAAATTGAAGCGTTATTAATGTCACAGAGCTGTCCGTCATGAACGTTGTTGTCACTACCGCATTGCATTGTGGGATATTCATGCCGCCGTAGTGTCTAGTGTTGCATACTGTAATACTTCACCAGAAATAGTATGGGATTTTGTGTGCACTTTTACTCTAAGATTTTTCAGAACGGATCGCTTAAACTAGTCCTATGCAGCCAGGTTAACATCTCATTCTGCCACCTGATTGGCTATCTGCTCCAGCTGAGCGCTCTCCCTGGGGCTCTGCTCCGTCAAATCGTGGCTCAGCTGCCAAACTTGGACAGTCCCATCGGTTTTCCCCACTGCCAACAGGTGAGGGTTCTGACCGTTGAAGGCCAAACAAGTGGCAGCTCGGTCCGCACCTCCCTGCTCGATGATGGCTGCCGGCCTCAGGGACCGGCGGCCCAGGTCGAATATCTGCACCTCACCTTAGAGAGAGAGATGCAGAGTCAGCAAGGATACATCTGTCTGACACCCTCAAGTACTGTTGCTTCATCAGACTGTACATCAAGTCAAACGCTCCGCCACTGTTGTTTTGCTTATTTAACAGAAATAAAAATCCTTTAGTTCATTCCAGCGAATCAGTGCCGTGTTATCAATAGATAATCAGATGCTACAAAGTGAATGCATCTGCTCCATACAGACTCTCCACTTTAGAGTAGCAGGTGTCAATTACAAACAATAAGGCTAACGGGAATAATTAAAGTATATAAGTGACGTCAACAGAAAATACCCCAGTCTATCTCGCCCTCTTTGTCTGACACTTACGGTCCAAGTGAACAGGTAAAGATAAATAAAACCACACCTGTGTCAACCGTGGTGATGATAACCAAAAGAACATGTGCAGCCTAAACAAATAATACAACTACAGGCTAAATACACTTTGGTTCCTACAAGCCCTCTAATACACTTTATTTACAAGAATAAATGTCATCCTCTATTTTGTAAAAGATAGTAAAGACAAGACCTGATGAGTGACCTTTGAAATATACTGTTTTTGACTAATGGATGGGCTGATTCATCACAGAGATCCAGTCTGAATCTGACATGTAAATCCAGCTTTAAAACCACAATTATTCATATCACAAAGTTTTCATGCTGTACCTTGTCCGGTGGCTGCTGCAAAAACCAGCGGTCTGGTGGGAGACCACTGCACCTGAAAGACGTAGGAGTCTGAAACCCTGAGAGAGAGCAGCGGGTCGGCCTGCAGCAGAGAGTGGACGTGGGCCAGACCATCAGTGCCTGCACTTACAAACAGGTTCCTGCAGACAACACGAGACACGAGTCAGCGCACAGTCACTGTTGAGTCACCTGGAGAATAGTTGCTGATCTCTGTAATCTTGTGTAGTTAGAGAGCAGAGCCGTGACCTGTGGAAAGGGGAGCAGTGTATGGAGTGGACGGGGCCGCTGCGGGGCCGAAACGTGAAGATCGCCGGGGCTCTCAGTGTCACACTCCGGCCTTCGGAGGGCGCAGCAGCAGCCGGCGTCTGGGAGGAGAAGGAGCATCGGAGCAGCAGGCCGCCCTCGGAGCCCACCAGGAAGGTGTCGGAGTCCCAGGGAGACAGAGCCAGGGAGGTGACACCCACAGTGCTGCTGCCTCGGACCTACAGGTAACAGAACGATGGGCATCCTCACTCGACTCGCACTGCAGCACAAGGGAGTAGTTTACGTACTGACAATGATCCAATATTCAGTTATTCATCCTCTGTACGAAGGCTTTTTTAGGACTTTGTTCAACATACATTTTATCTATGACTTTTCTATCACCTTTTTTTCAACATACTGTATTTTTCAACGTATTATACTATACTTTTTGTGACTGTTTTTTTAAATATGATAGTCTGGCTTTTGTTCAACATACTGTACTACTTTTTTTTTTTTCCGACATACTACACTATGACTTTTTTTCAACTTTATAATAAGGCTTTTTTTTTTCCCCGACATACTATACTATGCATTGTTGGACATACTATGATTCGTTTTTCAACATGATATACTATGACTTCTTTTCCACATACTATACCATGGCTTTTTACATACAACTTTTTTTTCAACAAACTGTACTAGAACTTTTTTCAACATACTTTATATTTTTTTAGATGCTATACACACTATCCTATGATTTTTTTCAACACACTATACAGTACTGATTTTTTTTTCTGACATACTGTGGAGTTTTTTTTCATCATACTGTACTATGACTTTTTAAAAATACTATACTATGACTATTATGACGATCTGATGAAGCCACTTGGATAAGGGTCGAAACGTCGTCTTCAGAGACAAATCTAAGTCCAGTTGCCTTTGATTCAATTGTTGCACTATAATATGGCTTTTTTTCAACATACTATACTATGACTTTTATTCAACATACGATATTATGACTTTTTTGACTTACTATACTGTGACTTTTAACATGCTATACTATGATTTTTTTTCAACATACTTAACTATGACTATGCTGTGACTTTTTTTTAACATACAATATGACTTTTTTTTGACTTGCTGTACTGACTTGTGAATATTATACCATAAGTTTTTTTCAAGATACGATGACTTTTTTGACAAACTGAGTTTTTTTCAACATGCTATAGTGTGACTTTTTTTTTCCCGACATATGATATGACTTTTGACATACTATGAGTTTTCACGACATGTATACTATGACGTTTTTCCACAAACTTTGACATGCTAAGCCTTTTTTATCACAAAATTTTTGACATACTATACTATGACGGGGTTTTTTTCACGCAATTTTGGACATACTATACTACGACTTTTTTTCATGAAATTTTTCAACATAATATAATTTGACTTTTTAAAATCATAATATTGTTTAACATACTATAATATGATTGTTAACATGAAATTTTTCAAGATTCTATACTATGACTTTTTTTCATGAAATTTTCCGACATACTGTACTGGTGAGTGACTCCCTGGACCCCCTACAGCAGGGGCGTCAAACTCAATTTCATCCCGGGCCACATCAGCATTATGGCTGCCCTCAAAGGGCCGGTTGTAATTATAAGACTACCGGTATATAAATATATCTACTCTTGATCATTTTACAAAATTGCCTCTGCATTTGATTATTATTAGTTTTAGTAATAATTTATTTAGTAACTAGCTCTAAAGACAAAAAGTGAGTAAAACAGTTCCCTAAATATGTTTAGAACTACAAATGAACTTTCTTCTGTCAGTTCTATTTTGTTTGTTTTTTTTAATACCACAATTCAGCCCTCCTCCTTTATCCAGGCTTCAGACCAGCAAAAGTGACCCAAAGGGGACACTCTGGCAGTGTAACTTCTTTTTTTCCCTATATTTTTAAATTCAGGGTTTGATTCCCAAAATTTCACATTTACATCAGCCAGCGGCGGCTTTGTGCATGCGTGATTCATTCAGTCTGGATGCGGAGGGGTGAACAGAGACTGCAGCTGGGAGGGACTGCTGATGAGGACTGTGCCACTTGTGACTTCTTGTGACTTGTGAGTCTCCAAAAGTCTCCAGTAACACCAGCAAAACTCGTTAGATTTGTCGCTAATTTCTTATTTGAAAGAAGGGTCGAGGGGTCTGAAAACTGGCTAAATATAGCGACAAAGTCGCTATATTGGCAACACTGCACTGCTGCTGGAAACCGCTGAGACGCTACAGTGCGAATGTCAAAAAATCGAGATGCATTGTGGGACACGCAGTTTAAGGACACTACTTCTGTGAAGCGGCATAGAATTGAATTATATGCATTCCATATTCTTTGCAAGCCCTCGCGGGCCACATAAAGTGAGGCAGCGGGCCAGATTTGGCTTCAGTTTGACATGTGTACTATACTATGGCAGGTTTTTTTTGTAAAATTTTCCGATATTTCACAAAATGACTATTGCTCACCATAGAATCATTCTACATGCTATAATACAACCGTTTTCATGGTTTTTTTTTAAACATCAAAAAATTTTGACGTTTTCATCGAAAAATTTTGACGTTTTCATCGAAAAATTTCGACATACTATACTGTGGCTTTTTTTTTTGTAAAATTTTCCAACATTCACGAAATGACTTTTGCTCACCATAGAATCATTCTACATCCTATAATACAACAGTTTTCATGTTTTTTTTCAACATCAAAAAATTTTGACGTTTTCATCAAAAAATTTCGACATACTATACAATGGCGTTTTTTTGTGAACTCTTCCAACATTTCACAAAATGACTCTTGCTCACCATAGAATCATTCTACATGCTATAATACAACCGTTTTCATGGTTTTTTTCAACTTCAAAAAATTTTGACGTTTTCATCGAAAAATATCGACATACTATACTATGGCAGGTTTTTTTTGTAAAATTTTCCAACATTCATGAAATGACTTTTACTCACCATAGAATCATTCTACATGCTATCATAAGACCGTTTTCATGGTATTTATCAACATCAAAAAATGTTGACGTTTTCATCAAAAAATTTCGACATACTATACTATGGCGTTTTTTTTTTGTAAAATTTTCCAACATTCACGAAATGACTTTTGCTCACCATAGAATCATTCTACATGCTATAATACAACCGTTTTCATGTTTTTTTTTCAATTTCAAAAAATTTTGACGTTTTCATCGAAAAAAATTTCGACATACTATACTATGGCGTTTTTTTTTTGTAAAATTTTCCGATATTTCACAAAATGACTTTTGCTCACCATAGAAACATTCTACATGCTACAATACAACCATTTTCATGTTTTTTTTCCAACATCAAAAAAATTTGACATTTTCATCGAAAAATTTCGACATACTATACTATGGCGTTTTTTTCTTTGTGAACTCTTCCAAAATTTCACGAAATGACTTTTGCTCACCATAGAATCATTCTACATGCTATAATACAACCGTTTTCATGGTTTATTTCAATTTCAAAAAATTTTGACATTTTCATCGAAAAATTTCGACATACTATACTATGGCGTTTTTTTTTTTGTAAAATTTTCCGATATTTCACAAAATGACTTTTGCTCACCATAGAAACATTCTACATGCTGCAATACAACCATTTTCATGGTTTTTTTCAACTTCAAAAAAATTTGACATTTTCATCGAAAAATTTCGACATACTATACTATGGCGTTTTTTTTTTGTAAAATTTTCCGATATTTCACAAAATGACTTTTGCTCACCATAGAATCATTCTACATGCTATAATACAACCGTTTTCATGGTTTATTTCATCTTCAAAAAATGTTGACATTTTCATCGAAAAATTTCGACATACTATACTATGGCGTTTTTTTTTTGTAAAATTTTCCGACATTTCACAAAATGACTTTTGCTCACCATAGAATCATTCTACATGCTATAATACAACCGTTTTCATGTTTTTTTTTCAATTTCAAAAAATTTTGAAGTTTTCATCAAAAAATTTCGACATACTATACTATGGCGTTTTTTTTTTGTGAACTCTTCCAACATTTCACGAAATGACTTTTGCTCACCATAGAATCATTCTACATGCTATAATACAACCGTTTTCATGTTTTTTTTTCAACTTCAAAAAATTTTGACGTTTTCATCAAAAAATTTCGACATACTATACTATGGCGTTTTTTTTTTGTAAAATTTTCCGACATTTCACGAAGTGACTTTTGCTCACCATAGAATCATTCTACATGCTATAATACAACCGTTTTCATGTTTTTTTTCAACTTCAAAAAAAATTGACGTTTTCATCGAAAAATTTCGACATACTATACTATGGCGTTTTTTTTTTTGTAAAATTTTCCGACATATTACGAAATGACTTTTGCTCACCATAGAATCATTCTACATGCTATAATACAACCGTTTTCATGGTTTTTTTCAACTTCAAAAAAATTTGACGTTTTCATCGAAAAATTTCGACATACTATACTATGGCGTTTTTTTTTTGGAAAATTTTCCGATATTTCACAAAATGACTTTTGCTCACCACAGAATCATTCTACATGCTATAATACAACCGTTTTCATGGTTTATTTCAATTTCAAAAAATGTTGACGTTTTCATCAAAAAATTTCGACATACTATACTATGGCGTTTTTTTTTTTGTGAACTCTTCCAACATTTCACGAAATGACTTTTGCTCACCATAGAATCATTCTACATGCTATCATAAGACCGTTTTCATGGTATTTATCAACATCAAAAAAAATTGACGTTTTCATCGAAAAATTTCGACATACTATACTATGGCGTTTTTTTTTTTGATATTTCAAAATTTTCCGCATATTTCACGAAATGACTTTTGCTCACCATAGAATCATTCTACATGCTATAATACAACCGTTTTCATGTTTTTTTTCAATTTCAAAAAATTTTGACGTTTTCATCGAAAAAATTTCGACATACTATACTATGGCGTTTTTTTTTTGTGAAAATTTTCCGATATTTCACAAAATGACTTTTGCTCACCACAGAATCATTCTACATGCTATAATACAACCGTTTTCATGGTTTATTTCAATTTCAAAAAATTTTGACGTTTTCATCAAAAAATTTCGACATACTATACTATGGCGTTTTTTTTTTTGTGAACTCTTCCAAAATTTCACGAAATGACTTTTGCTCACCATAGAATCATTCTACATGCTATAATACACCGTTTTCTCCCCCTTTGTTTTCTCCCTCTGTTCTAAATTATACTTCTTGGCTTTTTTTAATCTCCACATTTCCGCTCACCAAACTACATGCTTAACCCCATTTTATCAACTCAAAAAACACAAAAAAGTGAACAACAGTTTTTTTTTAAATTTTCCACATTTCACAGACTTCTCACCATAGAATCATTCTACATGCTATCATAAACCGTTTTCATGGTTTTATCAACATCAAAAAAATTTATTTTTCTAAAAGCGTTTTTTTTTTTAAATTTTCCATATTTCACAAAATGACTTTTGCTCACCACAGAATCATTCTACATGCTATAATACAACCGTTTTCATGGTTTTTTTCAATTTCAAAAAATTTGCGTTTTCATCAAAAAATTTCGACATACTATACTATGGCTTTTTTTTTTGTAAACTCTTCCAAATTTCACAAATACTTTTGCTCACCATAGAATCATTCTACATGCTATAATACAACCGTTTTCATGTTTTTTTCACATCAAAAAAATTTGACGTTTTCATCAAAAAATTTCGACATACTATACTATGGCGTTTTTTTTGTAAAAATTTCCAACATTTCACGAAATGACTCTTGCTCACCATGGAATCATTCTACATGCTATCATAAGACCGTTTTCATGGTATTTATCAACATCAAAAAAATTTGACATTTTCATCGAAAAATTTCGACATACTATACTATGGCGTTTTTTTTTTGTAAAATTTTCCGATATTTCACTAAATGACTTTTGCTCACCATAGAATCATTCTACATGCTATAATACAACCGTTTTCATGGTTTATTTCAATTTCAAAAAATTTTGACGTTTTCATCAAAAAATTTCGACATACTATACTATGGCGTTTTTTTTTTTTGTAAAATTTTCCGACATTTTACGAAGTGACTTTTGCTCACCATAGAATCATTCTACATGCTATAATACAACCGTTTTCATGGTTTTTTTCAACTTCAAAAAATTTTGAAGTTTTCATCAAAAAATTTCGACAGACTATTCTATGGCGTTTTTTTCTTTGTGAACTCTTCCAAAATTTCACGAAATGACTTTTGCTCACCATAGAATCATTCTACATGCTATCATAAGACCGTTTTCATGGTATTTATCAACTTCAAAAAAATTTGACGTTTTCATCAAAAAATTTCGACATACTATACTATGGCGTTTTTTTTTTGTAAAATTTTCCGATATTTCACGAAATGACTCTTGCTTACCATGGAATCAGTCTACATGCTATCATAAGACCGTTTTCATGGTATTTATCAACATGAAAAAAATTTGACATTTTCATCGAAAAATTTCGACATACTATACTATGGCGTTTTTTTTTTTGTAAAATTTTCCGATATTTCACTAAATGACTTTTGCTCACCATAGAATCATTCTACATGCTATAATACAACCGTTTTCATGGTTTATTTCAATTTCAAAAAATTTTGACGTTTTAATCAAAAAATTTCGACATACTATACTATGGCGTTTTTTTTTTTGTAAAATTTTCCGACATTTTACAAAGTGACTTTTGCTCACCATAGAATCATTCTACATGCTATAATACAACCGTTTTCTTGGTTTTTTTCAACTTCAAAAAATTTGACGTTTTCATCGAAAAATTTCGACATACTATACTATGGCGGTTTTTTTTGGAAAATTTTCCAACATTTCACGAAATGACTTTTGCTCACCATAGAATCATTCTACATGCTATCATAAGACCGTTTTCATGGTATTTATCAACTTCAAAAAAATTTGACGTTTTCATCAAAAAATTTCGACATACTATACTATGGCGTTTTTTTTTTGTAAAATTTTCCAACATTCACGAAATGACTTTTGCTCACCATAGAATCATTCTACATGCTATAATACAACCGTTTTCATGGTTTTTTTCAACTTCAAAAAATTTTGAAGTTTTCATCAAAAAATTACGACATACTATACTATGGCGTTTTTTTTTTTGTAAAATTTTCCGACATATTACGAAATGACTTTTGCTCACCATAGAATCATTCTACATGCTATAATACAACCGTTTTCATGTTTTTTTTCAATTTCAAAAAATTTTGAAGTTTTCATCAAAAAATTTCGACATACTATACTATGGCGTTTTTTTTTTGTGAACTCTTCCAACATTTCACGAAATGACTTTTGCTCACCATAGAATCATTCTACATGCTATCATAAGACCGTTTTCATGGTATTTATCAACATCAAAAAAAATTGACGTTTTCATCGAAAAATTTCGACATACTATACTATGGCATTTTTTTTTGGAAAATTTTCCGATACTTCACAAAATGACTTTTGCTCACCACAAAATCATTCTACATGCTATAATACAACCGTTTTCATGGTTTATTTCAATTTCAAATAATTTGGACGTTTTCATCAAAAAATTTCGACATACTATACTATGGCGTTTTTTTTTGTAAAATTTTCCAACATTCACGAAATGACTTTTGCTCACCATAGAATCATTCTACATGCTATCATAAGACCGTTTTCATGGTTTTTTTCAACATCAAAAAAATTTGACATTTTCATCAGAAAAATTTCGACATACTATAATATGGCGTTTTTTTTTGTAAAATTTTCCAACATTTCACGAAATGACTCTTGCTCACCATAGAATCATTCTACATGCTATCATAAGACCGTTTTCATGGTTTTTTTCAACTTCAAAAAATTTTGAAGTTTTCATCAAAAAATTACGACATACTATACTATGGCGGTTTTTTTTTTGTAAAATTTTCCGACATATTACGAAATGACTTTTGCTCACCATAGAATCATTCTACATGCTATAATACAACCGTTTTCATGTTTTTTTTCAATTTCAAAAAATTTTGAAGTTTTCATCAAAAAATTTCGACATACTATACTATGGCGTTTTTTTTTTTGTGAACTCTTCCAACATTTCACGAAATGACTTTTGCTCACCATAGAATCATTCTACATGCTATAATACAACCGTTTTCATGGTTTTTTTCAACTTCAAAAAAATTTGACGTTCTCATCGAAAAATTTCGACATACTATACTATGGCGTTTTTTTTTTTGTAAAATTTTCCGATATTTCACAAAATGACTTTTGCTCACCACAGAATCATTCTACATGCTATAATACAACCGTTTTCATGGTTTATTTCAATTTCAAAAAATTTTGACGTTTTCATCAATAAATTTCGACATACTATACTATGGCGTTTTTTTTTTTTGTAAAATTTTTCGACATTTTACGAAATGACTTTTGCTCACCATAGAAACATTCTACATGCTACAATACAACCGTTTTCATGTTTTTTTTTCAACTTCAAAAAAATTTGACGTTTTCATCGAAAAATTTCGACATACTATACTATGGCGTTTTTTTTTTGTAAAATTTTCCAACATTTCACGAAATGACTTTTGCTCACCATAGAATCATTCTACATGCTATCATAAGACCGTTTTCATGGTATTTATCAACATCAAAAAAATTTGACATTTTCATCGAAAAATTTCGACATACTATACTATGGCGGTTTTTTTTTGTAAAATTTTCCGATATTTCACAAAATGACTTTTGCTCACCATAGAATCATTCTACATGCTATAATACAACCGTTTTCATGGTTTATTTCAATTTCAAAAAATTTTGACATTTTCATCGAAAAATTTCGACATACTATACTATGGCGTTTTTTTTTTTGTAAAATTTTCCGATATTTCACAAAATGACTTTTGCTCACCATAGAATCATTCTACATGCTATAATACAACCGTTTTCATGTTTTTTTTTCAACTTCAAAAAAATTTTGACGTTTTCATCGAAAAATTTCGACATACTATACTATGGCGTTTTTTTTTTGTAAAAATTTCCAACATTTCACGAAATGACTCTTGCTCACCATGGAATCATTCTACATGCTATCATAAGACCGTTTTCATGGTATTTATCAACATCAAAAAAATTTGACATTTTCATCGAAAAATTTCGACATACTATACTATGGCGTTTTTTTTTTGTAAAATTTTCCGATATTTCACTAAATGACTTTTGCTCACCATAGAATCATTCTACATGCTATAATACAACCGTTTTCATGGTTTATTTCAATTTCAAAAAAATTTGACGTTTTCATCAAAAAATTTCGACATACTATACTATGGCGTTTTTTTTTTTGTAAAATTTTCCGACATTTTACGAAATGACTTTTGCTCACCATAGAATCATTCTACATGCTATAATACAACCGTTTTCATGGTTTTTTTCAACTTCAAAAAATTTTGAAGTTTTCATCAAAAAATTTCGACATACTATACTATGGCGTTTTTTTTTGTAAAATTTTCCGATATTTCACGAAATGACTCTTGCTCACCATGGAATCATTCTACATGCTATCATAAGACCGTTTTCATGGTATTTATCAACATGAAAAAAATTTGACATTTTCATCGAAAAATTTCGACATACTATACTATGGCGTTTTTTTTTTGTAAAATTTTCCGATATTTCACTAAATGACTTTTGCTCACCATAGAATCATTCTACATGCTATAATACAACCGTTTTCATGGTTTATTTCAATTTCAAAAAATTTTGACGTTTTCATCAAAAAATTTCGACATACTATACTATGGCGTTTTTTTTTTTTGTAAAATTTTCCGACATTTTACGAAATGACTTTTGCTCACCATAGAATCATTCTACATGCTATAATACAACCGTTTTCATGGTTTTTTTCAACTTCAAAAAATTTTGAAGTTTTCATCAAAAAATTTCGACATACTATACTATGGCGTTTTTTTTTTGTAAAATTTTCTGATATTTCACGAAATGACTCTTGCTCACCATGGAATCATTCTACATGCTATCATAAGACCGTTTTCATGGTATTTATCAACATGAAAAAAATTTGACATTTTCATCGAAAAATTTCGACATACTATACTATGGCGTTTTTTTTTTGTAAAATTTTCCGATATTTCACTAAATGACTTTTGCTCACCATAGAATCATTCTACATGCTATAATACAACCGTTTTCATGGTTTATTTCAATTTCAAAAAATTTTGACGTTTTCATCAAAAAATTTCGACATACTATACTATGGCGTTTTTTTTTTGAAAAATTTTCCGACATTTCACGAAATGACTTTTGCTCACCATAGAATCATTCTACATGCTATAATAAAACCGTTTTCATGGTTTTTTTCAACATCAAAAAAATTTGACATTTTCATCGAAAAATTTCGACATACTATACTATGGCGTTTTTTTTTTGTGGAAAATTTTCCGACATTTCACGAAATGACTTTTGCTCACCATAGAATCATTCTACATGCTATAATACAACCGTTTTCATGGTTTTTTTCAACTTCAAAAAAATTTGACATTTTCATCGAAAAATTTCGACATACTATACTATGGCGTTTTTTTCTTTGTGAACTCTTCCAAAATTTCACGAAATGACTTTTGCTCACCATAGAATCATTCTACATGCTATCATAAGACCGTTTTCATGGTATTTATCAACATCAAAAAAAATTGACGTTTTCATCGAAAAATTTCGACATACTATACTATGGCGTTTTTTTTTTGGAAAATTTTCCGATATTTCACAAAATGACTTTTGCTCACCACAGAATCATTCTACATGCTATAATACAACCGTTTTCATGGTTTATTTCAATTTCAAAAAATTTTGACGTTTTCATCAAAAAATTTCGACATACTATACTATGGCGTTTTTTTTTTTGCAAAATTTTCCGATATTTCACAAAATGACTTTTGCTCACCACAGAATCATTCTACATGCTATAATACAACCGTTTTCATGGTTTATTTCAATTTCACAAAATTTTGACGTTTTCATCAAAAAATTTCGACATAATATACTATGGCGTTTTTTTTTTTTGTAAAATTTTCCGACATTTCACGAAATGACTTTTGCTCACCATAGAAACATTCTACATGCTACAATACAACCATTTTCATGGTTTCTTTTTCCAACTTCAAAAAAATTTGACGTTTTCATCGAAAAATTTCGACATACTATACTATGGCGGGTTTTTTTTTGTGAACTCTTCCAAAATTTCACGAAATGACTTTTGCTCACCATAAAATCATTCTACATGCTATAATACAAACGTTTTCATGGTTTTTTTCAACTTCAAAAAAATTTGAAGTTTTCATCGAAAAATTTCGACATACTATACTATGGCATTTTTTTTTTTGTAAAATTTTCCGACATATTACGAAATGACTTCTGCTCACCATAGAATCATTCTACATGCTATAATACAACCGTTTTCATGTTTTTTTTCAATTTCAAAAAATTTTGAAGTTTTCATCAAAAAATTTCGACATACTATACTATGGCGTTTTTTTTTGTGAACTCTTCCAACATTTCACGAAATGACTTTTGCTCACCATAGAATCATTCTACATGCTATAATACAACCGTTTTCATGGTTTTTTTCAACTTCAAAAAAATTTGACGTTTTCATCGAAAAATTTCGACATACTATACTATGGCGTTTTTTTTTGTAAAATTTTCGATATTTCACAAAATGACTTTTGCTCACCATAGAAACATTCTACATGCTACAATACAACCATTTTCATGTTTTTTTTCCAACATCAAAAAAATTTGACATCTTCATCGAAAAATTTCGACATACTACTATGGCGTTTTTTTCTTTGTGAACTCTTCCAAAATTTCACGAAATGACTTTTGCTCACCATAGAATCATTCTACATGCTATCATAAGACCGTTTTCATGGTATTTATCAACATCAAAAAAAATTGACGTTTTCATCGAAAAATTTCGACATACTATACTATGGCGTTTTTTTTTGGAAAATTTTCCGATATTTCACAAAATGACTTTTGCTCACCACAGAATCATTCTACATGCTATAATACAACCGTTTTCATGGTTTATTTCAATTTCAAAAAATGTTGACGTTTTCATCAAAAAATTTCGACATACTATACTATGGCGTTTTTTTTTTGTAAAATTTTCCAACATTCACGAAATGACTTTTGCTCACCATAGAATCATTCTACATGCTATCATAAGACCGTTATCATGTTTTTTTTCAACATCAAAAAAATTTGACATTTTCATAGAAAAATTTCGACATACTATAATATGGCGTTTTTTTTTGTAAAATTTTCCAACATTTCACGAAATGACTCTTGCTCACCATAGAATCATTCTACATGCTATCATAAGACCGTTATCATGGTTTTTATCAACATCAAAAAAATTTGACGTTTTCATCGAAAAATTTCGACATACTATACTATGGCGTTTTTGTTTTGTGAACTCTTCCAACATTTCACGAAATGACTTTTGCTCACCATAGAATCATTCTACATGCTATAATACAACCGTTTTCATGGTTTTTTTCAACTTCAAAAAAATTTGACGTTTTCATCGAAAAATTTCGACATACTATACTATGGCATTTCTTTTTTGTAAAATTTTCCGATATTTCACAAAATGACTTTTGCTCACCACAGAATCATTCTACATGCTATAATACAACCGTTTTCATGGTTTATTTCAATTTCAAAAAATTTTGACATTTTCATCAAAAAATTTCGACATACTATACTATGGCGTTTTTTTTTTTGTAAAATTTTCCGACATTTTACGAAGTGACTTTTGCTCACCATAGAATCATTCTACATGCTATAATACAACCGTTTTCATGGTTTTTTTCAACTTCAAAAAATTTTGAAGTTTTCATCAAAAAATTTCGACAGACTATACTATGGCGTTTTTTTCTTTGTGAACTCTTCCAAAATTTCACGAAATGACTTTTGCTCACCATAGAATCATTCTACATGCTATAATACAACCGTTTTCATGGTATTTATCAACTTCAAAAAAAATTTGACGTTTTCATCAAAAAATTTCGACATACTATACTATGGCGTTTTTTTTTTGTAAAATTTTCCGATATTTCACGAAATGACTTTTGCTCACCATAGAATCATTCTACATGCTATAATACAACCGTTTTCATGGTTTTTTTCAACTTCAAAAAAATTTGACGTTTTCATCGAAAAATTTCGACATACTATACTATGGCGTTTTTTTTTTGTTAAGTTTTCCGATATTTCACAAAATGACTTTTGCTCACCATAGAATCATTCTACATGCTATAATACAACCGTTTTCATGGTTTATTTCAATTTCAAAAAATTTTGACGTTTTCATCAAAAAATTTCGACATACTATACTATGGCGGTTTTTTTTTGTAAAATTTTCCGACATATTACGAAATGACTTTTGCTCACCATAGAATCATTCTACATGCTATAATACAACCGTTTTCATGGTTTATTTCAACTTCAAAAAAATTTGACGTTTTCATCGAAAAATTTCGACATACTATACTATGGCGTTTTTTTTTGTAAAATTTTCCAACATTTCACGAAATGACTTTTGCTCACCATAGAATCATTCTACATGCTATCATAAGACCGTTTTCATGGTATTTATCAACATCAAAAAAAATTTGACGTTTTCATCGAAAAATTTCGACATACTATACTATGGCGTTTTTTTTTTGTAAAATTTTCCGATATTTCACAAAATGACTTTTGCTCACCATAGAATCATTCTACATGCTATAATACAACCGTTTTCATGGTTTATTTCAATTTCAAAAAATTTTGACGTTTTCATCAAAAAATTTCGACATACTATACTATGGCGTTTTTTTTTTTGTAAAATTTTCCGATATTTCACAAAATGACTTTTGCTCACCATAGAATCATTCTACATGCTATAATACAACCGTTTTCATGGTTTTTTTCAACTTCAAAAAAATTTGACGTTTTCATCGAAAAATTTCGACATACTATACTATGGCGTTTTTTTTTTGTAAAATTTTCCGATATTTCACAAAATGACTTTTGCTCACCATAGAATCATTCTACATGCTATAATACAACCGTTTTCATGGTTTTTATCAACTTCAAAAAATTTTGACGTTTTCATCGAAAAATTTCGACATACTATACTATGGCGTTTTTTTTTTTGTAAAATTTTCCGATATTTCACAAAATGACTTTTGCTCACCATAGAATCATTCTACATGCTATAATACAACCGTTTTCATGTTTTTTTTCAATTTCAAAAAATTTTGACGTTTTCATCAAAAAATTTCGACATACTATACTATGGCGTTTTTTTTTTGTAAAATTTTCCAACATTTCACGAAATGACTTTTGCTCACCATAGAATCATTCTACATGCTATAATACAACCGTTTTCATGGTTTATTTCAATTTCAAAAAATTTTGACGTTTTCATCAAAAAATTTCGACATAATATACTATGGCGTTTTTTTTGTAAAAATTTCCGATATTTCACAAAATGACTCTTGCTCACCATGCAATCATTCTACATGCTATAATACAAACGTTTTCATGGTTTTTTTCAACTTAAAAAAATTTGAAGTTTTCATCGAAAAATTTCGACATACTATACTATGGCGTTTTTTTTTTCGTAAAATTTTCCGACATATTACGAAATGACTTTTGCTCACCATAGAATCATTCTACATGCTATAATACAACTGTTTTCATGTTTTTTTTCAATTTCAAAAAATTTTGAAGTTTTCAACAAAAAATTTCGACATACTATACTATGGCGTTTTTTTTTGTGAACTCTTCCAACATTTCACGAAATGACTTTTGCTCACCATAGAATCATTCTACATGCTATAATACAACCGTTTTCATGGTTTTTTTCAACTTCAAAAAAATTTGACGTTTTCATCGAAAAATTTCGACATACTATACTATGGCGTTTTTTTTTTGTTAAGTTTTCCGATATTTCACAAAATGACTTTTGCTCACCACAGAATCATTCTACATGCTATAATACAACCGTTTTCATGGTTTATTTCAATTTCAAAAAATTTTGACGTTTTCATCAATAAATTTCGACATACTATACTATGGCGGTTTTTTTTTGTAAAATTTTCCGACATATTACGAAATGACTTTTGCTCACCATAGAATCATTCTACATGCTATAATACAACCGTTTTCATGGTTTATTTCAACTTCAAAAAAATTTGACGTTTTCATCAAAAAATTTCGACATACTATACTATGGCGTTTTTTTTTGGAAAATTTTCCAACATTTCACGAAATGACTTTTGCTCACCATAGAATCATTCTACATGCTATCATAAGACCGTTTTCATGGTATTTATCAACATCAAAAAAAATTGACGTTTTCATCGAAAAATTTCGACATACTATACTATGGCGTTTTTTTTTGGAAAATTTTCCGATATTTCACAAAATGACTTTTGCTCACCACAGAATCATTCTACATGCTATAATACAACCGTTTTCATGGTTTATTTCAATTTCAAAAAATTTTGACGTTTTCATCAAAAAATTTCGACATACTATACTATGGCGTTTTTTTTTTTTTTTTAAATTTGCATTTTTTTTTTTTTTTTTTTTTTTTTTTCTTTTTTTTTTTAAATTTTCCGATATTTCACAAAATGACTTTTGCTCACCATAGAATCATTCTACATGCTATAATACAACCGTTTTCATGGTTTTTTTCAACTTCAAAAAAATTTGACGTTTTCATCGAAAAATTTCGACATACTATACTATGGCGGTTTTTTTTTGTAAAATTTTCCGATATTTCACAAAATGACTTTTGCTCACCATAGAATCATTCTACATGCTATAATACAACCGTTTTCATGGTTTATTTCAATTTCAAAAAATTTTGACATTTTCATCGAAAAATTTCGACATACTATACTATGGCGTTTTTTTTTTTGTAAAATTTTCCGATATTTCACAAAATGACTTTTGCTCACCATAGAATCATTCTACATGCTATAATACAACCGTTTTCATGTTTTTTTTCAATTTCAAAAAATTTTTTTTTATTTTGAAGTTTTCATCAAAAAATTTCGACATACTATACTATGGCGTTTTTTTTTTGTGAACTCTTCCAACATTTCACGAAATGACTTTTGCTCACCATAGAATCATTCTACATGCTATAATACAACCGTTTTCATGGTTTATTTCAATTTCAAAAAATTTTGACGTTTTCATCAAAAAATTTCGACATAATATACTATGGCGTTTTTTTTGTAAAAATTTCCGATATTTCACAAAATGACTCTTGCTCACCATGCAATCATTCTACATGCTATAATACAAACGTTTTCATGGTTTTTTTCAACTTAAAAAAAATTTGAAGTTTTCATCGAAAAATTTCGACATACTATACTATGGCGTTTTTTTTTTCGTAAAATTTTCCGACATATTACGAAATGACTTTTGCTCACCATAGAATCATTCTACATGCTATAATACAACTGTTTTCATGTTTTTTTTCAATTTCAAAAAATTTTGAAGTTTTCAACAAAAAATTTCGACATACTATACTATGGCGTTTTTTTTTGTGAACTCTTCCAACATTTCACGAAATGACTTTTGCTCACCATAGAATCATTCTACATGCTATAATACAACCGTTTTCATGGTTTTTTTCAACTTCAAAAAAATTTGACGTTTTCATCGAAAAATTTCGACATACTATACTATGGCGTTTTTTTTTTGTAAAATTTTCCGATATTTCACAAAATGACTTTTGCTCACCACAGAATCATTCTACATGCTATAATACAACCGTTTTCATGGTTTATTTCAATTTCAAAAAATTTTGACGTTTTCATCAAAAAATTTCGACATACTATACTATGGCGTTTTTTTTTTTTGTAAAATTTTCCGACATTTTACGAAGTGACTTTTGCTCACCATAGAATCATTCTACATGCTATAATACAACCGTTTTCATGGTTTTTTTCAACTTCAAAAAAATTTGAAGTTTTCATCAAAAAATTTCGACATACTATACTATGGCGTTTTTTTTTGTAAAATTTTCCAACATTTCACGAAATGACTTTTGCTCACCATAGAATCATTCTACATGCTATCATAAGACCGTTTTCATGGTATTTATCAACATCAAAAAAAATTGACGTTTTCATCGAAAAATTTCGACATACTATACTATGGCGTTTTTTTTTTGTAAAATTTTCCGATATTTCACAAAATGACTTTTGCTCACCATAGAATCATTCTACATGCTATAATACAACCGTTTTCATGGTTTATTTCAATTTCAAAAAATTTTGACGTTTTCATCAAAAAATTTCGACATACTATACTATGGCGTTTTTTTTTTTTTTTTTTTTTTTTTTTTCTAATTTTTCTGTAAAATTTTCCGATATTTCACAAAATGACTTTTGCTCACCATAGAATCATTCTACATGCTATAATACAACCGTTTTCATGGTTTTTTTCAACTTCAAAAAAATTTGACGTTTTCATCAAAAAATTTCGACAGACTATTCTATGGCGTTTTTTTTTTGTGAACTCTTCCAAAATTTCACAAAATGACTTTTGCTCACCATAGAATCATTCTACATGCTATAATACAACCGTTTTCATGGTTTTTTTCAACTTCAAAAAAATTTGACGTTTTCATCAAAAAATTTCGACATACTATACTATGGCGTTTTTTTTTTGTAAAATTTTCCAACATTTCACGAAATGACTTTTGCTCACCATAGAATCATTCTACATGCTATCATAAGACCGTTTTCATGGTATTTATCAACATCAAAAAAAATTGACGTTTTCATCGAAAAATTTCGACATACTATACTATGGCGTTTTTTTTTTGAAAATTTTCCGATATTTCACAAAATGACTTTTGCTCACCATAGAATCATTCTACATGCTATAATACAACCGTTTTCATGGTTTATTTCAATTTCAAAAAATTTTGACGTTTTCATCAAAAAATTTCGACATACTATACTATGGCGTTTTTTTTTTTGCAAAATTTTCCGATATTTCACAAAATGACTTTTGCTCACCATAGAATCATTCTACATGCTATAATACAACCGTTTTCATGGTTTTTTTCAACTTCAAAAAATTTTGACGTTTTCATCAAAAAATTTCGACATACTATACTATGGCGTTTTTTTTTTGTAAAATTTTCCGATATTTCACAAAATGACTTTTGCTCACCATAGAATCATTCTACATGCTATAATACAACCGTTTTCATGGTTTATTTCAATTTCAAAAAATTTTGACGTTTTCATCGAAAAATTTCGACATACTATACTATGGCGTTTTTTTTTTTGTAAAATTTTCCGATATTTCACAAAATGACTTTTGCTCACCATAGAATCATTCTACATGCTATAATACAACCGTTTTCATGTTTTTTTTCAATTTCAAAAAATTTTGACGTTTTCATCAAAAAATTTCGACATACTATACTATGGCGTTTTTTTTTTGTGAACTCTTCCAACATTTCACGAAATGACTTTTGCTCACCATAGAATCATTCTACATGCTATAATACAACCGTTTTCATGGTTTATTTCAATTTCAAAAAATTTTGACGTTTTCATCAAAAAATTTCGACATAATATACTATGGCGTTTTTTTTGTAAAAATTTCCGATATTTCACAAAATGACTCTTGCTCACCATGCAATCATTCTACATGCTATAATACAAACGTTTTCATGGTTTTTTTCAACTTAAAAAAAATTTGAAGTTTTCATCGAAAAATTTCGACATACTATACTATGGCGTTTTTTTTTTCGTAAAATTTTCCGACATATTACGAAATGACTTTTGCTCACCATAGAATCATTCTACATGCTATAATACAACTGTTTTCATGTTTTTTTTTCAATTTCAAAAAATTTTGAAGTTTTCAACAAAAAATTTCGACATACTATACTATGGCGTTTTTTTTTGTGAACTCTTCCAACATTTCACGAAATGACTTTTGCTCACCATAGAATCATTCTACATGCTATAATACAACCGTTTTCATGGTTTTTTTCAACTTCAAAAAAATTTGACGTTTTCATCGAAAAATTTCGACATACTATACTATGGCGTTTTTTTTTTTGTTAAGTTTTCCGATATTTCACAAAATGACTTTTGCTCACCACAGAATCATTCTACATGCTATAATACAACCGTTTTCATGGTTTATTTCAATTTCAAAAAATTTTGACGTTTTCATCAATAAATTTCGACATACTATACTATGGCGGTTTTTTTTGTAAAATTTTCCGACATATTACGAAATGACTTTTGCTCACCATAGAATCATTCTACATGCTATAATACAACCGTTTTCATGGTTTATTTCAACTTCAAAAAAATTTGACGTTTTCATCAAAAAATTTCGACATACTATACTATGGCGTTTTTTTTTGGAAAATTTTCCAACATTTCACGAAATGACTTTTGCTCACCATAGAATCATTCTACATGCTATCATAAGACCGTTTTCATGGTATTTATCAACATCAAAAAAAATTGACGTTTTCATCGAAAAATTTCGACATACTATACTATGGCGTTTTTTTTTGGAAAATTTTCCGATATTTCACAAAATGACTTTTGCTCACCATAGAATCATTCTACATGCTATAATACAACCGTTTTCATGGTTTATTTCAATTTCAAAAAATTTTGACGTTTTCATCAAAAAATTTCGACATACTATACTATGGCGTTTTTTTTTTTGCAAAATTTTCCGATATTTCACAAAATGACTTTTGCTCACCATAGAATCATTCTACATGCTATAATACAACCGTTTTCATGGTTTTTTTCAACTTCAAAAAAATTTGACGTTTTCATCGAAAAATTTCGACATACTATACTATGGCGGTTTTTTTTTGTAAAATTTTCCGATATTTCACAAAATGACTTTTGCTCACCATAGAATCATTCTACATGCTATAATACAACCGTTTTCATGGTTTATTTCAATTTCAAAAAATTTTGACATTTTCATCGAAAAATTTCGACATACTATACTATGGCGTTTTTTTTTTTGTAAAATTTTCCGATATTTCACAAAATGACTTTTGCTCACCATAGAATCATTCTACATGCTATAATACAACCGTTTTCATGGTTTTTTTCAACTTCAAAAAATTTTGAAGTTTTCATCAAAAAATTTCGACATACTATACTATGGCGGTTTTTTTTTGTAAAATTTTCCAATATTTCACGAAATGACTCTTGCTCACCATGGAATCATTCTACATGCTATCATAAGACCGTTTTCATGGTATTTATCAACATCAAAAAAATTTGACATTTTCATCGAAAAATTTCGACATACTATACTATGGCGGTTTTTTTTTGTAAAATTTTCCGATATTTCACTAAATGACTTTTGCTCACCATAGAATCATTCTACATGCTATAATACAACCGTTTTCATGGTTTATTTCAATTTCAAAAAAATTTGACGTTTTCATCAAAAAATTTCGACATACTATACTATGGCGTTTTTTTTTTTGTAAAATTTTCCGACATTTCACGAAATGACTTTTGCTCACCATAGAATCATTCTACATGCTATAATACAACCGTTTTCATGGTTTTTTTCAACTTCAAAAAATTTTGAAATTTTCATCAAAAAATTTCGACATACTATACTATGGCGTTTTTTTTTTTGTGAAAATTTTCCAAAATTTCACAAAATGACTTTTGCTCACCATAGAATCATTCTACATGCTATAATACAACCGTTTTCATGTTTTTTTTCAATTTCAAAAAAATTTGACGTTTTCATCAAAAAATTTCGACATACTATACTATGGCGTTTTTTTTTTTGTAAAATTTTCCAATATTTCACGAAATGACTCTTGCTCACCATGGAATCATTCTACATGCTATCATAAGACCGTTTTCATGGTATTTATCAACATCAAAAAAAATTGACGTTTTCATCGAAAAATTTCGACATACTATACTATGGCTTTTTTTTTTGGAAAATTTTCCGATATTTCACAAAATGACTTTTGCTCACCACAGAATCATTCTACATGCTATAATACAACCGTTTTCATGGTTTATTTCAATTTAAAAAAATGTTGACGTTTTCATCAAAAAATTTCGACATACTATACTATGGCGTTTTTTTTTTGTAAAATTTTCCAACATTCACGAAATGACTTTTGCTCACCATAGAATCATTCTACATGCTATAATACAACCGTTTTCATGGTTTTTTTTCAACTTCAAAAAATTTTGACGTTTTCATCAAAAAAAATTTCGACATACTATACTATGGCGTTTTTTTTTGTAAAATTTTCCGATATTTCACAAAATGACTTTTGCTCACCACAGAATCATTCTACATGCTATAATACAACCGTTTTCATGGTTTATTTCAATTTCAAAAAATTTTGACGTTTTCATCAAAAAATTTCGACATACTATACTATGGCGTTTTTTTTTTTTGTAAAATTTTCCGACATTTTACGAAATGACTTTTGCTCACCATAGAAACATTCTACATGCTACAATACAACCATTTTCATGTTTTTTTTTCCAACATCAAAAAAATTTGACATTTTCATCGAAAAATTTCGACATACTATACTATGGCGTTTTTTTCTTTGTGAACTCTTCCAAAATTTCACGAAATGACTTTTGCTCACCATAGAATCATTCTACATGCTATAATACAACCGTTTTCATGGTATTTATCAACATCAAAAAAAATTTGACGTTTTCATCGAAAAATTTCGACATAATATACTCTGGCGTTTTTTTTTTGTAAAATTTTCCGACATTTTACGAAATGACTTTTGCTCACCATAGAATCATTCTACATGCTATAATACAACCGTTTTCATGGTTTTTTTCAACTTCAAAAAATTTTGAAGTTTTCATCAAAAAATTACGACATACTATACTATGGCGGGTTTTTTTTTGTGAACTCTTCCAAAATTTCACGAAATGACTTTTGCTCACCATAAAATCATTCTACATGCTATAATACAAACGTTTTCATGGTTTTTTTCAACTTCAAAAAAATTTGAAGTTTTCATCGAAAAATTTCGACATACTATACTATGGCGTTTTTTTTTTTGTAAAATTTTCCGACATATTACGAAATGACTTTTGCTCACCATAGAATCATTCTACATGCTATAATACAACCGTTTTCATGTTTTTTTTCAATTTCAAAAAATTTTGAAGTTTTCATCAAAAAATTTCGACATACTATACTATGGCGTTTTTTTTTTGTAAAATTTTCCAACATTTCACGAAATGACTTTTGCTCACCATAGAATCATTCTACATGCTATAATACAACCGTTTTCATGGTTTTTTTCAACTTCAAAAAAATTTGACGTTTTCATCGAAAAATTTCGACATACTATACTATGGCGTTTTTTTTTGTAAAATTTTCCAACATTTCACGAAATGACTTTTGCTCACCATAGAATCATTCTACATGCTATAATACAACCGTTTTCATGGTTTTTTTCAACTTCAAAAAAATTTGACGTTTTCATCGAAAAATTTCGACATACTATACTATGGCGTTTTTTTTTTGTGAACTCTTCCAACATTTCACGAAATGACTTTTGCTCACCATAGAATCATTCTACATGCTATCATAAGACCGTTTTCATGGTATTTATCAACATCAAAAAAAATTGACGTTTTCATCGAAAAATTTCGACATACTATACTATGGCGTTTTTTTTTGTAAAATTTTCCGATATTTCACAAAATGACTTTTGCTCACCATAGAATCATTCTACATGCTATAATACAACCGTTTTCATGGTTTATTTCAATTTCAAAAAATTTTGACATTTTCATCGAAAAATTTCGACATACTATACTATGGCGTTTTTTTTTTTGTAAAATTTTCCGATATTTCACGAAATGATTCTTGCTCACCATAGAATCATTCTACATGCTATAATACAACCGTTTTCATGGTTTTTTTTCAACTTCAAAAAAATTTGACGTTTTCATCGAAAAATTTCGACATACTATACTATGGCGTTTTTTTTGTAAAAATTTCCAACATTTCACGAAATGACTCTTGCTCACCATAGAATCATTCTACATGCTATCATAAGACCGTTTTCATGGTATTTATCAACATCAAAAAAATTTGACATTTTCATCGAAAAATTTCGACATACTATACTATGGCGTTTTTTTTTTGTAAAATTTTCCGATATTTCACAAAATGACTTTTGCTCACCATAGAATCATTCTACATGCTATAATACAACCGTTTTCATGGTTTATTTCAATTTCAAAAAAATTTGACGTTTTCATCAAAAAATTTCGACATACTATACTATGGCGTTTTTTTTTTGTAAAATTTTCCGACATTTTACGAAATGACTTTTGCTCACCATAGAATCATTCTACATGCTATAATACAACCGTTTTCATGGTTTTTTTTCAACTTCAAAAAATTTTGAAGTTTTCATCAAAAAATTTCGACATACTATACTATGGCGTTTTTTTTTTGTAAAATTTTCCGATATTTCACGAAATGACTCTTGCTCACCATGGAATCATTCTACATGCTATCATAAGACCGTTTTCATGGTATTTATCAACATCAAAAAAATTTGACATTTTCATCGAAAAATTTCGACATACTATACTATGGCGTTTTTTTTTTGTAAAATTTTCCGATATTTCACTAAATGACTTTTGCTCACCATAGAATCATTCTACATGCTATAATACAACCGTTTTCATGGTTTATTTCAATTTCAAAAAATTTTGACGTTTTCATCAAAAAATTTCGACAGACTATACTATGGCGTTTTTTTTTTTGAAAATTTTCCAACATTTCACGAAATGACTTTTGCTCACCATAGAATCATTCTACATGCTATAATACAGACCGTTTTCATGGTATTTATCAACATCAAAAAAAATTGACATTTTCATCGAAAAATTTCGACATACTATACTATGGCGTTTTTTTTTTGTAAAATTTTCCGACATTTCACAAAATGACTTTTGCTCACCATAGAATCATTCTACATGCTATAATACAACCGTTTTCATGGTTTTTTTCAACTTCAAAAAAATTTGACGTTTTCATCGAAAAATTTCGACATACTATACTATGGCGTTTTTTTCTTTGTGAACTCTTCCAAAATTTCACGAAATGACTTTTGCTCACCATAGAATCATTCTACATGCTATCATAAGACCGTTTTCATGGTATTTATCAACATCAAAAAAAATTGACGTTTTCATCGAAAAATTTCGACATACTATACTATGGCGTTTTTTTTTGGAAAATTTTCCGATATTTCACAAAATGACTTTTGCTCACCACAGAATCATTCTACATGCTATAATACAACCGTTTTCATGGTTTATTTCAATTTCAAAAAATTTTGACGTTTTCATCAAAAAATTTCGACATACTATACTATGGCGTTTTTTTTTTTGTAAAATTTTCCGATATTTCACAAAATGACTTTTGCTCACCACAGAATCATTCTACATGCTATAATACAACCGTTTTCATGGTTTATTTCAATTTCAAAAAATTTTGACGTTTTCATCAAAAAATTTCGACATAATATACTATGGCGTTTTTTTTTTTGTAAAATTTTCCGACATTTTACGAAATGACTTTTGCTCACCATAGAAACATTCTACATGCTACAATACAACCATTTTCATGTTTTTTTTCAACATCAAAAAAATTTGACATTTTCATCGAAAAATTTCGACATACTATACTATGGCGTTTTTTTTTTTGTGAACTCTTCCAAAATTTCACGAAATGACTTTTGCTCACCATAAAATCATTCTACATGCTATAATACAACCGTTTTCATGGTTTTTTTCAACTTCAAAAAAATTTGACGTTTTCATCGAAAAATTTCGACATACTATACTATGGCGTTTTTTTTTTGTAAAATTTTCCGACATATTTCACTAAATGACTTTTGCTCACCATAGAATCATTCTACATGCTATCATAAGACCGTTTTCATGGTATTTATCAACATCAAAAAAAATTGACGTTTTCATCGAAAAATTTCGACATACTATACTATGGCGTTTTTTTTTGGAAAATTTTCCGATATTTCACAAAATGACTTTTGCTCACCACAGAATCATTCTACATGCTATAATACAACCGTTTTCATGGTTTATTTCAATTTCAAAAAATGTTGACGTTTTCATCAAAAAATTTCGACATACTATACTATGGCGTTTTTTTTTTTGTAAAATTTTCCAACATTCACGAAATGACTTTTGCTCACCATAGAATCATTCTACATGCTATAATACAACCGTTTTCATGGTTTTTTTCAACTTCAAAAAATTTTGAAGTTTTCATCAAAAAATTACGACATACTATACTATGGCGTTGTTTTTTTTGTAAAATTTTCCGACATATTACGAAATGACTTTTGCTCACCATAGAATCATTCTACATGCTATAATACAACCGTTTTTATGTTTTTTTTCAATTTCAAAAAATTTTGACGTTTTCATCGAAAAAAATTTCGACATACTATACTATGGCGTTTTTTTTTGTAAAATTTTCCGATATTTCACAAAATGACTTTTGCTCACCACAGAATCATTCTACATGCTATAATACAACCGTTTTCATGGTTTATTTCAATTTCAAAAAATTTTGACGTTTTCATCAAAAAATTTCGACATAATATACTATGGCGTTTTTTTTGTAAAAATTTCCGATATTTCACAAAATGACTCTTGCTCACCATGCAATCATTCTACATGCTATAATACAAACGTTTTCATGGTTTTTTTCAACTTAAAAAAAAATTTGAAGTTTTCATCGAAAAATTTCGACATACTATACTATGGCGTTTTTTTTTTCGTAAAATTTTCCGACATATTACGAAATGACTTTTGCTCACCATAGAATCATTCTACATGCTATAATACAACTGTTTTCATGTTTTTTTTCAATTTCAAAAAATTTTGAAGTTTTCAACAAAAAATTTCGACATACTATACTATGGCGTTTTTTTTTGTGAACTCTTCCAACATTTCACGAAATGACTTTTGCTCACCATAGAATCATTCTACATGCTATAATACAACCGTTTTCATGGTTTTTTTCAACTTCAAAAAAATTTGACGTTTTCATCGAAAAATTTCGACATACTATACTATGGCGTTTTTTTTTTGTTAAGTTTTCCGATATTTCACAAAATGACTTTTGCTCACCACAGAATCATTCTACATGCTATAATACAACCGTTTTCATGGTTTATTTCAATTTCAAAAAATTTTGACGTTTTCATCAATAAATTTCGACATACTATACTATGGCGGTTTTTTTTGTAAAATTTTCCGACATATTACGAAATGACTTTTGCTCACCATAGAATCATTCTACATGCTATAATACAACCGTTTTCATGGTTTATTTCAACTTCAAAAAAATTTGACGTTTTCATCAAAAAATTTCGACATACTATACTATGGCGTTTTTTTTTGGAAAATTTTCCAACATTTCACGAAATGACTTTTGCTCACCATAGAATCATTCTACATGCTATCATAAGACCGTTTTCATGGTATTTATCAACATCAAAAAAAATTGACGTTTTCATCGAAAAATTTCGACATACTATACTATGGCGTTTTTTTTTGGAAAATTTTCCGATATTTCACAAAATGACTTTTGCTCACCACAGAATCATTCTACATGCTATAATACAACCGTTTTCATGGTTTATTTCAATTTCAAAAAATTTTGACGTTTTCATCAAAAAATTTCGACATACTATACTATGGCGTTTTTTTTTTTGCAAAATTTTCCGATATTTCACAAAATGACTTTTGCTCACCACAGAATCATTCTACATGCTATCATACAACCGTTTTCATGGTTTATTTCAATTTCACAAAATTTTGACGTTTTCATCAAAAAATTTCGACATAATATACTATGGCGTTTTTTTTTTTTGTAAAATTTTCCGACATTTTACGAAATGACTTTTGCTCACCATAGAAACATTCTACATGCTACAATACAACCATTTTCATGTTTTTTTTCCAACATCAAAAAAATTTGACATTTTCATCGAAAAATTTCGACATACTATACTATGGCGTTTTTTTCTTTGTGAACTCTTCCAAAATTTCACGAAATGACTTTTGCTCACCATAGAATCATTCTACATGCTATAATACAACCGTTTTCATGGTTTTTTTCAACTTCAAAAAATTTTGAAGTTTTCATCAAAAAATTACGACATACTATACTATGGCGGGTTTTTTTTTGTGAACTCTTCCAAAATTTCACGAAATGACTTTTGCTCACCATAAAATCATTCTACATGCTATAATACAAACGTTTTCATGGTTTTTTTCAACTTCAAAAAAATTTGAAGTTTTCATCGAAAAATTTCGACATACTATACTATGGCATTTTTTTTTTTGTAAAATTTTCCGACATATTACGAAATGACTTCTGCTCACCATAGAATCATTCTACATGCTATAATACAACCGTTTTCATGTTTTTTTTCAATTTCAAAAAATTTTGAAGTTTTCATCAAAAAATTTCGACATACTATACTATGGCGTTTTTTTTTTGTGAACTCTTCCAACATTTCACGAAATGACTTTTGCTCACCATAGAATCATTCTACATGCTATAATACAACCGTTTTCATGGTTTATTTCAATTTCAAAAAATTTTGACGTTTTCATCAAAAAATTTCGACATAATATACTATGGCGTTTTTTTTGTAAAAATTTCCGATATTTCACAAAATGACTCTTGCTCACCATGCAATCATTCTACATGCTATAATACAAACGTTTTCATGGTTTTTTTCAACTTAAAAAAAATTTGAAGTTTTCATCGAAAAATTTCGACATACTATACTATGGCGTTTTTTTTTTCGTAAAATTTTCCGACATATTACGAAATGACTTTTGCTCACCATAGAATCATTCTACATGCTATAATACAACTGTTTTCATGTTTTTTTTCAATTTCAAAAAATTTTGAAGTTTTCAACAAAAAATTTCGACATACTATACTATGGCGTTTTTTTTTGTGAACTCTTCCAACATTTCACGAAATGACTTTTGCTCACCATAGAATCATTCTACATGCTATAATACAACCGTTTTCATGGTTTTTTTCAACTTCAAAAAAATTTGACGTTTTCATCGAAAAATTTCGACATACTATACTATGGCGTTTTTTTTTTGTTAAGTTTTCCGATATTTCACAAAATGACTTTTGCTCACCACAGAATCATTCTACATGCTATAATACAACCGTTTTCATGGTTTATTTCAATTTCAAAAAATTTTGACGTTTTCATCAATAAATTTCGACATACTATACTATGGCGGTTTTTTTTTGTAAAATTTTCCGACATATTACGAAATGACTTTTGCTCACCATAGAATCATTCTACATGCTATAATACAACCGTTTTCATGGTTTATTTCAACTTCAAAAAAATTTGACGTTTTCATCAAAAAATTTCGACATACTATACTATGGCGTTTTTTTTTGGAAAATTTTCCAACATTTCACGAAATGACTTTTGCTCACCATAGAATCATTCTACATGCTATCATAAGACCGTTTTCATGGTATTTATCAACATCAAAAAAAATTGACGTTTTCATCGAAAAATTTCGACATACTATACTATGGCGTTTTTTTTTTGAAAATTTTCCGATATTTCACAAAATGACTTTTGCTCACCATAGAATCATTCTACATGCTATAATACAACCGTTTTCATGGTTTATTTCAATTTCAAAAAATTTTGACGTTTTCATCAAAAAATTTCGACATACTATACTATGGCGTTTTTTTTTTTGCAAAATTTTCCGATATTTCACAAAATGACTTTTGCTCACCATAGAATCATTCTACATGCTATAATACAACCGTTTTCATGGTTTTTTTCAACTTCAAAAAAATTTGACGTTTTCATCAAAAAATTTCGACATACTATACTATGGCGGTTTTTTTTTGTAAAATTTTCCGATATTTCACTAAATGACTTTTGCTCACCATAGAATCATTCTACATGCTATCATAAGACCGTTTTCATGGTATTTATCAACATCAAAAAAAATTGACGTTTTCATCGAAAAATTTCGACATACTATACTATGGCGTTTTTTTTTGGAAAATTTTCCGATATTTCACAAAATGACTTTTGCTCACCACAGAATCATTCTACATGCTATAATACAACCGTTTTCATGGTTTATTTCAATTTCAAAAAATGTTGACGTTTTCATCAAAAAATTTCGACATACTATACTATGGCGTTTTTTTTTTTGTAAAATTTTCCAACATTCACGAAATGACTTTTGCTCACCATAGAATCATTCTACATGCTATAATACAACCGTTTTCATGGTTTTTTTCAACTTCAAAAAATTTTGAAGTTTTCATCAAAAAATTACGACATACTATACTATGGCGTTGTTTTTTTTGCAAAATTTTCCGACATATTACGAAATGACTTTTGCTCACCATAGAATCATTCTACATGCTATAATACAACCGTTTTTATGTTTTTTTTCAATTTCAAAAAATTTTGACGTTTTCATCGAAAAAAATTTCGACATACTATACTATGGCGTTTTTTTTTTGTAAAATTTTCCGATATTTCACAAAATGACTTTTGCTCACCACAGAATCATTCTACATGCTATAATACAACCGTTTTCATGGTTTATTTCAATTTCAAAAAATTTTGACGTTTTCATCAAAAAATTTCGACATACTATACTATGGCGTTTTTTTTTGTAAAAATTTCCGATATTTCACAAAATGACTCTTGCTCACCATGCAATCATTCTACATGCTATAATACAAACGTTTTCATGGTTTTTTTCAACTTAAAAAAAAATTTTGACGTTTTCATCGAAAAATTTCGACATACTATACTATGGCGTTTTTTTTTTCGTAAAATTTTCCGACATATTACGAAATGACTTTTGCTCACCATAGAATCATTCTACATGCTATAATACAACCGTTTTCATGTTTTTTTATCAATTTCAAAAAAATTTTGAAGTTTTCAACAAAAAATTTCGACATACTATACTATGGCGTTTTTTTTTGTGAAATACTCTTCCAACATTTCACGAAATGACTTTTGCTCACCATAGAATCATTCTACATGCTATAATACAACCGTTTTCATGGTTTTTTTCAACTTCAAAAAAATTTGACGTTTTCATCGAAAAATTTCGACATACTATACTATGGCGTTTTTTTTTTGTTAAATTTTCCGATATTTCACAAAATGACTTTTGCTCACCACAGAATCATTCTACATGCTATAATACAACCGTTTTCATGGTTTATTTCAATTTCAAAAAATTTTGACGTTTTCATCAATAAATTTCGACATACTATACTATGGCGGTTTTTTTTTGTAAAATTTTCCGACATATTACGAAATGACTTTTGCTCACCATAGAATCATTCTACATGCTATAATACAACCGTTTTCATGGTTTATTTCAACTTCAAAAAAATTTGACGTTTTCATCAAAAAATTTCGACATACTATACTATGGCGTTTTTTTTTTGAAAATTTTCCAACATTTCACGAAATGACTTTTGCTCACCATAGAATCATTCTACATGCTATCATAAGACCGTTTTCATGGTATTTATCAACATCAAAAAAAATTGACGTTTTCATCGAAAAATTTCGACATACTATACTATGGCGTTTTTTTTTGGAAAATTTTCCGATATTTCACAAAATGACTTTTGCTCACCACAGAATCATTCTACATGCTATAATACAACCGTTTTCATGGTTTATTTCAATTTCAAAAAATTTTGACGTTTTCATCAAAAAATTTCGACATACTATACTATGGCGTTTTTTTTTTTTGCAAAATTTTCCGATATTTCACAAAATGACTTTTGCTCACCACAGAATCATTCTACATGCTATAATACAACCGTTTTCATGGTTTATTTCAATTTCACAAAATTTTGACGTTTTCATCAAAAAATTTCGACATAATATACTATGGCGTTTTTTTTTTTTGTAAAATTTTCCGACATTTTACGAAATGACTTTTGCTCACCATAGAAACATTCTACATGCTACAATACAACCATTTTCATGTTTTTTTTCCAACATCAAAAAAATTTGACATTTTCATCGAAAAATTTCGACATACTATACTATGGCGTTTTTTTCTTTGTGAACTCTTCCAAAATTTCACGAAATGACTTTTGCTCACCATAGAATCATTCTACATGCTATAATACAACCGTTTTCATGGTTTTTTTCAACTTCAAAAAATTTTGAAGTTTTCATCAAAAAATTACGACATACTATACTATGGCGGGTTTTTTTTTGTGAACTCTTCCAAAATTTCACGAAATGACTTTTGCTCACCATAAAATCATTCTACATGCTATAATACAAACGTTTTCATGGTTTTTTTCAACTTCAAAAAAATTTGAAGTTTTCATCGAAAAATTTCGACATACTATACTATGGCATTTTTTTTTTTGTAAAATTTTCCGACATATTACGAAATGACTTCTGCTCACCATAGAATCATTCTACATGCTATAATACAACCGTTTTCATGTTTTTTTTCAATTTCAAAAAATTTTGAAGTTTTCATCAAAAAATTTCGACATACTATACTATGGCGTTTTTTTTTTGTGAACTCTTCCAACATTTCACGAAATGACTTTTGCTCACCATAGAATCATTCTACATGCTACAATACAACCGTTTTCATGGTTTTTTTCAACTTCAAAAAAATTTGACGTTTTCATCGAAAAATTTCGACATACTATACTATGGCGTTTTTTTTTGTAAAATTTTCCAACATTTCACGAAATGACTTTTGCTCACCATAGAATCATTCTATATGCTATCATAAGACCGTTTTCATGGTATTTATCAACATCAAAAAAATTTGACATTTTCATCGAAAAATTTCGACATACTACTATGGCGTTTTTTTTTTGTAAAATTTTCCGATATTTCACAAAATGACTTTTGCTCACCATAGAATCATTCTACATGCTATAATACTACCGTTTTCATGGTTTATTTCAATTTCAAAAAATTTTGACATTTTCATCGAAAAATTTCGACATACTATACTATGGCGTTTTTTTTTTTGTAAAATTTTCCGATATTTCACAAAATGACTTTTGCTCACCATAGAATCATTCTACATGCTATAATACAACCGTTTTCATGGTTTTTTTCAACTTCAAACAAATTTGACGTTTTCATCGAAAAATTTCGACATACTATACTATGGCGTTTTTTTTTGGAAAATTTTCCGATATTTCACGAAATGACTCTTGCTCACCATGGAATCATTCTACATGCTATCATAAGACCGTTTTCATGGTATTTATCAACATCAAAAAAATTTGACATTTTCATCGAAAAATTTCGACATACTATACTATGGCGTTTTTTTTTTGGTAAAATTTTCCGACATTTTACGAAATGACTTTTGCTCACCATAGAATCATTCTACATGCTATAATACAACCGTTTTCATGTTTTTTTTCAACTTCAAAAAATTTTGAAGTTTTCATCAAAAAATTTCGACAGACTATACTATGGCGTTTTTTTTTTGTGAACTCTTCCAAAATTTCACGAAATGACTTTTGCTCACCATAGAATGATTCTACATGCTATAATACAACCGTTTTCATGGTTTTTTTCAACTTCAAAAAAATTTGACGTTTTCATCGAAAAATTACGACATACTATACTATGGCATTGTTTTTTTTGTAAAATTTTCCGACATATTACGAAATGACTTTTGCTCAACATAGAATCATTCTACATGCTATAATACAACTGTTTTCATGTTTTTTTTCAATTTCAAAAAATTTTGAAGTTTTCATCGAAAAATTTCGACATACTATACTATGGCGTTTTTTTTTTGTAAAATCTTCCAACATTCACGAAATGACTTTTGCTCACCATAGAATCATTCTACATGCTATAATACAACCGTTTTCATGTTTTTTTTCAACTTCAAAAAAATTTGACGTTTTCATCGAAAAATTTCGACATACTATACTATGGCGTTTTTTTTGTAAAAATTTCCAACATTTCACGAAATGACTCTTGCTCACCATAGAATCATTCTACATGCTATAATACAACCGTTTTCATGGTTTTTTTCAACTTCAAAAAAATTTGACGTTTTCATCGAAAAATTTCGACATACTATACTATGGCGTTTTTTTTTTGGAAAATTTTCCGACATTTTACGAAATGACTTTTGCTCACCATAGAAACATTCTACATGCTACAATACAACCATTTTCATGTTTTTTTTCCAACATCAAAAAAATTTGACATTTTCATCGAAAAATTTCGACATACTATACTATGGCGTTTTTTTTTTTGTGAACTTTTCCGAAATTTCACGAAATGACTTTTGCTCACCATAGAATCATTCTACATGCTATCATAAAATCGTTTTCATGGTATTTATCAACATAAAAAAAAATTGACGTTTTCATCGAAAAATTTCGACATACTATACTATGGCGTTTTTTTTTTGTAAACTCTTCCAACATTCACGAAATGACTTTTGCTCACCATAGAATCATTCTACATGCTATCATAAGACCGTTATCATGGTTTTTTTCAACATCAAAAAAATTTGACATTTTCATAGAAAAATTTCGACATACTATACTATGGC